>VBSM01000483.1:30821397-30846789 GCA_008086735.1 Cheirogaleus medius
CTTTTTTTTTTTTTAACTGGGAAAACCATATAACCACATTAAAGAGGTCTATAGCAGAAGAAATAAAAGACCCACTATCCCTCCTGACTCAGAGTCTTAATAATGTCCTGCACACTCGACTGGGGCTGTCTGCTTAGGTCGCCCTGTTTCCTGAGCACAACTGAAACCTCCACCTCTACCCATAACCCATAGGTTATGTCAGAAAGCCAAATTTAAGGTATTTTTCATTTAAGTAGACAATACTAGAAATAGCCACATGTACTTGAATGACCCAGGATTGTAATCAAATCCCCTGCTTTTGAAGTGGCTCTGTTTTGTGACACGTATAGACATTTTGGGTTCCGGTTGTGATAGATGTGCCTCCCAGCACTCAGAGTGCAATGCCTTGAGTTTGTAGATATAACGGAGGCTGCTAACACCCAGTGTTTAAGTATGGCACTGCGATTCAAGAAGAATGGTAGCACTTGCGCACATAAAAAATGATGATTCTTGGCCAGGCATGGTGGCTCACACCTGTAATCCCAGCACTTTGGGAGACTGAGGTGGGAGGATCACTTGAGCCCAGGAGTTCGAGACTAGCCTGGGTAACATAGTGAGACCCCATCTCTGCAAAAATTTAAAAGTTAGCCAGGGATGGTGGTGTGTGCCTGTAGTCTCAGCTATTTGGGAGGCTGAAGCAGGCAGATCACCTGAGCCCAGGAGTTCTAGGTTACTGTGAGCTATGATGACACCACTGCACTCCAGCCCCAGGCAACAGAGTGAGACCCTGTCTCTAAAAAAAAAAAAAAATAGATTCTTTAGGTTACTCATAGAGCAACATACTTCAAAGCACAAATCTTTTTGCTTTGTGCCATTTCCCTATTCTACTCAACCTGCTCTCTTGAAATTACAGAGTATGTCTTACAACTAAGTGACAATCTGACCTTTTACCCAGGTTCATCTGCCTTCAATTAGCTTCTCTTTTGGCATATCTCATTGGCTGCTTCATTTTCAAGCTTTTGCTAATGACTCTAATTGTTAATTAAAACAATAATAAGTATCTTGTCCTCAGGTTACATTGTCAAGATGATGGCTTTATTGGGTGTGTAATTACCTTCTTTCACTTTGATTTTTGCTGTTTTGCCACAAGGCTTGGGCCCCATCAGGGCAAGCTTATGTCTGTCTTATTCACCCGATTCCCATCCACCCCACTTGCAGCTCTGAGAACTCCTCAGCAGAGTGCAGAGAGCAGTGTGGCTTTTGTAGGGGTAGCACCGAAAAACACCATGAATGAGTAGAGAAGGATGCCATGTCAAGCAGACATGTCACACCTAAGCAGAGTGACATGAAGACCTCCTGGTGGGCCAGCCAGGCAGCGCTGAGACAGGCAGAGTGGGTGGGGCCGGTGGCCAGAGGGCAGGTTTTTGTGGCATTTGGCCCTTCATCACCTTGCACACCTCTTTAATTATCTCTTCACTCTTTCTCATTTTCCTTATTCTCTGTCTTGCTGTGCCTCCTCTTTCTCTTCCTACCCTAGCGTTGGTGCCCTGGGTCTTTTCATTGGCTTCGTGAGTTGAAGAAGCTTCTGATACTTACTAAAAAGCTATAAAATTGCTTCTGAATTTTAGGCTATTTGTTGGAATAAAGATAAGGTTATAGAGGACTTGTATTATTCCTTAGGGCATGTTATTAGGTGCATGAGTAATATTCTATGTGTTCATATTTTACAGGTAAGTTCTTGTTCAACTAAAAATAACCCTGGAAGTAGACTCATGGTATTAAATATCTCCATTTTACAGAAAAGAAAACAGACTCAGAGGTTAAGTAATAGTAATACATGATACTAAAGTGAAGAGATTCTTCCATCCATATTCACACAAAGAATAACTTCTTCGTTTTATAAAGTAGCATGTTATAGTTAATAATCATGTTTGGAATCATGGCTATAGGTATTAGAAAGTTTCTGCCAAGATAGAGGAGATGATGTTTTATAATTAGAACGTATGATTGGGAGATATTTACTCCAGAAAACTATTTGCAGTTTTAGATCAAAAGTTAAACACACATATGTAGCGTATTGCAAGAATGTATATAAATGTATATAAAAGCATAGAACAAAAGTCTGGGAGGAACTTGCCAAACTGTTGGTAGTAGTCACTCTTCTTTTCTTTGATAAACTTCTGTACCACTTAAATGTTTTTAAAAACAATATATAAAATATAACTTAAGGGGTGGGAGGAGACAAAAAGCAAAAGAGCTTGCAGGAAGAGGAGTGGATAATCCTAATGAAAATAGAAGAGTCCATGAAAACAGATCTGGCAGTCATTGCCTTAGAAGGGGTCTCCACGCTAGTTTTTCCCCTGGAATCCATCCATTCCCCACCAGCGCTGCCTGCTCACACTGTCAGCTCTTTGAGATCTAGCTCCTTCCCCCTTCTTCTTGGAGTTTCCTGTTTTCTCTCATCACACCTCTAGGCAGAAATGATTTCTTCCATTTTGGGGCAGTCCTCTTCTTGGGGTACCAGAAGTTCTCATATCACAGTCTAATTTCCCCAAGAGTTTCCTGACCATTGCAAAGTAAAGGCTTCTCTCTGAAATTAAAAACAGAAACAAAAAAAGATTGTTAGATTGTAGGTTCTAACATCATAGTGGTTGAGCTTTTATTTATCAGTCTCTAAAGAGTGCTTTTGGGCTTCCTGTGACTGTCTGGGTCCCTTGCAGTGTCTGTGGCCCCAGAGGGTTCAGCAGCTCCCAGTGGAGAACTGTCGCCTCCTAAGAATACCACTGGGCTGGTCCAATTGCAGTGGTGTTTACAACTAATTGATCACAACCAGTTACAGATTCCTTTGTTCCTTCTCCACTCCCACTTCTCCACTTGACCAGCCTTAAAAAAAAAAAAAAAAAAAAAAAAAAGAATACCACTGCTACTGCATGAGGCTGGGAACCATCGTCTGATCCGTGGTTACGGGTTCTTGTATAGAGTGCACTTACGAAGACAACTCAGAGAAAGGTGCACAGTGACATCAAATGTGCATACCTAAAAAAGCTGCAAATAAAACTGATAGAGGCCTATCTCTGCACATCCATGTGTTTTATAGCTGATGATTTTAGCTATTGGATGCTATATGAGAAACTGAAGTTCCTAACAGATTATAGTGCAGTTGGTAGGGAGATAAAACAGTGGAAATCATCTCAAAAAGAATATAGATAACATTACAGAAGTACAATCAGGTGGTGTGTCATGGCCACCAGAGCTGAGCAGGCTCAGTCGTCTGTGCTTTGAGAATTGCCGGTGTCTGGGGGTGGGGGGCGGAAGTTTGCAGTCCTCCTCCGGCTCTCCTCGGCCTTGTCTGGCAGGACCAGTGCTCGTCGGTCTGTGAACCTCTTTTCTTTTTTTCTTCAGTTGTTTCCTTTTCCCAGGGGTCCTTTTGCCAGCCACGTTGTCTTAGTGTTGTTTCTCTGAAGCCTGCACTTGCCTCCTGGTGAATGACTGATTTATATCAGCACATCAGCAAATCCTGGGCTGTGTTCATTGAGCAAGCACTCATGGGACTTTTTGATAAAGGCCATTCTCCCTGGGGATAAGTGGTATCTCATTGTGGTTTTGATTTGTATTTCCCTGATGATTAGAGATGTTGAGCATTTTTTCATATGTTTTTTGGCCATTCTGTCTTCTTTTGAAAAGTTTCTGTTCATGTCCTTTGCCCAGTTTTTGATAGGGTTGTTTGATTTTTTTCTTGCTGATTTTCCTGAGTTCTAAATAGATTCTAGTTATCAGCCCTTTATCAGATGTGTAGCATGTGAACGTGGATGCAGAGAGATAGGAACACTCATACACTGCTGGTGGGACTCCAAACTAGTACAACCTCTGTGGAAAGCAATATGGAGATATCTCAGAGATACAAGTAGATCTACCATTTGATCCAGCAATCCCATTACCGGGCATCTACCCAAAAGAACAAAAGACATTCTATAAAAAAAGATATCTGCACTCAAATGTTTATAGCAGCACAATTCACAATTGCAAAGATGTGGAAACAACCCAAGTGCCCATCAATACATGAGTGGATTAATAAAATGTGATATATGTATACCATGGAGTATTATTCAGCTACAAGAAACAATGGTGATATAGCACCTCTTGTATTATCCTGGACAGAGCTGGAACCCATTCTACTAAGTGAAGTATCCCAAGAATAGAAAAATAAGCACCACATGTACTCACCAGCAAATTGGTATTAACGGATCAACACCTAAGTGCACATATAGGAATAACATTCATTGGGCATCGGGCAGATGGGAGGGGGGAGGAGGGGATGGGTAGATACATATATAATGAGTGTGATGCGCACCATCTGGGAGATGGACATGCTTGAAGCTCTGACTGGGGCTGGGGAGGCAAGGGCAATACACATAACCTAAACATTTGTACCCCTATAATATGCTGAAATAAAAAAAAGTACTCACGGAGCAGCTGTTCTTCAGGGGGCCACCTGGAGGAGAACTGGGGGTGCCACAGGGGCACGTTAGGCTTTTTATTTTAAAATTTTTAATTTATTTATTTTTAATGGACAAATGCAAATTATATATATTTATGGTGTACAATAAAAGGAGTTCAAGTTCAGGAGATCTATTGTTCATAACAGTGACTCTATTGACTATAGTTGGTGACTGTAGTTAATAACCTGCAAGGGGCAACTAAACGACAAGCATGTAAGGGAATGGATATGTTAATTAGCCATTCAGTGGCGTGTGCATATATGAAAACATCATGCTATAGGCTTTTTGTTTTTCACACTTTCTTCTAACACACTCCCCTGTCTGTCTTTTGCAATAGGGCGGTGAAGGTGCTCGAAGATCCACGCTACTGGACAGCGATGAGCCCTTGGAGTATTTCTATGATGATGTCAGAACGTTATACGAAGTTTTCCAGAGGGGCATACAGGTGTCAAGTAAGCATTTTACTGCATTTGTGTGGCTAACGCTTACTGTTTTTCACTAAGGGCGGCCTTTCTTTCGGAAAGGCTCATTTGCTCTTGTGTTTTGCCTACTTAGTATTGCTCTAGCCTCTCTGCCTCCACCCAGAAGTTTCCCAGAGTCAGCCCCAAAGCTCGCTGCATCCTCTAGATGTTCCCTGGGGCCAAGGCAGCTCCATGGCCAAACATGTTCTCAGGATGTCCTGTACTTTAAGATAAGTCACGTGTACATTAGTTCATGGTGGGCTTAGATGTTTTCCTGCAGTGAAGAGACCTGTTTAATGGGCCCTAATCCAGCATTTTTCAAGCTTGCCTGACCATGAAACCCCAATTTTGAGAAAGAAATACTGACATCCCAAGGTCAGTGTTCTGTCTGAGACACTTTGGAAATGTTGGCTTATGGGATTATCCTTAATTATTAACCATGGCATAAGAGACCTCAGGATATCTGGTACCTGCATTCCTTTCAGCCTCTGCCCCTTCCAGGCCTCCTGTATATGCTCCTCAAGTCACGGTGAACTGCCTGCAAAGCCACGACCACCTCTGCTCTCTCCCGACCCCAAGCCTTCGTGCACTTTTCCTCCCCAGATCATAAAGCCTCTTCTTCCCACCCTCAGGCCAGGTGCTGGATGTATTCTTATTGATTTTTTAAAACTCATTGCATTTCACCTTTTCTCTAAAACCTTCCTGGTCTGTCATTTTCATGCCCTCGCTCTCAGTGAAGTATTTCTCCCTTTTCCCCTCCCAGCACCGTGTCCGCATCCCGCATAGCCCTCCATGGCGCGGAGGTGTTCACCTGGCCCAAGCTCGCTGAGAACTGGGTGGCCATCAGTCATCTCTTCTCGTGGCACTGACGCAGTGGTACACACAGTAGGCGCTCCATTAATGCATCCTCATTAAAGGAAGGAGTACCTTCTGGTTCTCCCATCCTTCTTTTTGTTTTAGCCACTTCATCTTTGCTTATACCAGGTTCTTCTCTAGAAATGGTCTTTGGAATCCATGCTTTGTTATTGAAATCTTTTGTTGGATGGCTTTTATTTTTGCCATTGTGATTTATTCACAGCTGGGGACCGTGTGGTACTGCTTTCTCTGTCCCCCATGATATATTTAATGTAATTTGTGCTCAAGAAGTACCATCATGTTTTTTACTTGGTGCTGGTACAATTGGATATCTCAGTGTGTTTGTCCCGATATCCCCATAGCGGGCTCATTAAGCCCCACTACAAAGGGAAGGCAGACTTAATTTATTAACTTTCTGAAAGTTGGTATGAAGGTCAGAGTTTGTGATAAATATCCATAAGTTAAAGCAGCCTAATAGAAGGCCACATGGAAGAGTGTGTGTGTGTGTGTGTGTTTACACAAAACGTGTGTATATATTGACCTTGAACAATATGGGGTTAGGGGTGCTGACCCCCCACACAGTCAAAAATCACATGTAACTTTTGACTCCCCCAAAACTTAACTATTAATAGCCTACTGTTGACCGGAAGCCTTCCCAATAATATAAGCAGTCAATGAACACATATTGTGTATGTTATGTGAATTTATATGCTGTATTCTTACCATAAAGTAAGCTAGAGAAATGTTATTAAGAAATTATAAGAGAAAATATGTTTGTTGTCCATTAAGTGGGAGTAGATCGTCATAAAGGTCTTGGTTCTCCTCGTCTCACATTGAGCAGGCTGAGGAGGAAGTGGGGGGTTGGTCTTGCTGTTTCAAGGGTAGCAGAGGCGGAAGAAAATCTGCCTGTAAGTGAATCTGTGTAATTCAAACCCATGTTGTGCAAGGGTCAACTGTATATAAACGCATACACATTTTTCCATTGTTAGCAATGGGTGGGATTCTAGGAGTGTGGTGATTTATGTTATATACGTCTAACTCTCCCCTGATTTTAAGACAGCATGTAACATTTTTTTTGGTCATTTGCTCTACTTGGACAATGAAGGTTCTCCTATGAATGCTTCAGAGAAGGTGAAGGAAAATAAGTTCAGTCTTCTTAATTATACTCTTTGAAGGGAGCTGCTTTGAACGTCATTGTTTTGTTTTTTGTTTTTTCCCATAGGAGCTTTTTATTCTCTTTGATTTTCTTAGACTACCATAGAATTAAACTTTCATAGAAGAGCAAAACCCAGCATTTGGATAAGGTGGTCAGAAGTTTGTTGAATGATGGCAGAATCCAGCCTAGAGTTTTTAAACCTAGTATTTTATTTTATTTTATTTTGAGACAGAGTCTCACTCTGTTGCTCAGGCCAGAGTGCGTGGCGTCAGACTAGCTCACAGCAACCTCAAACTCCTGGGCTCAAGCAATCCTCCTGCCTCAGCCTCCCAAGTAGCTGGGACTACAGGCATGAGCCACCATGCCCAGCTAATTTTTTCTATATATATTTTTAGTTTGCCAATTAATTTCTTTCTATTTTTAGTAGAGACGGGGTCTCACTCTTGCTCAGCTGGTTTCGAACTCCTGACCTTGAGCGATCCGCCTGCTTCGGCCTCCCAGAGTTAAACCTAGTATTTTAAAACTGCACCTAGGAAGCCATTTAGTAAGATTGAGTTCCCCGTTTATCAGTGGCTCTCGTCCCTAGCTGTGCTTTAGTACCACCTGGGGAACTTTTATAAATACTGAAGCCCAGGCCCCTTCCCCATCTAATTGAGTCAGAAATATTATTAGTAGAGAGCCCTGGGTACAGTACATTTTTTAAGTTCCCCAGGTCAGCCTACCACTGTTCTAGAGCTGGAGTCAGCATACTTTTTCTGTAAAAGGCCAGATAGTAAATATTTTAGGCTTTTGGGGCCACATGGTCTTGGTTGCAACTACTCAACTGCAACCTTAGACAATACATATCTTTACACCTGCTTTAAAAAAAAAGACAATGCATAAATTAATGAGCGTGGCTGTTTTCTAATAACACTGTGTATTTACAAAAACAGGCAGTGGGCCTTGATTGGTCCCTTGGCTATAGTTTGCCAGTCTCTGTTTTTGTGGAATAAAATAGCATCATTTCATATGGTTAATGTATTGTTTTTCCATCTGAAAACAACATCTGATTAGACTTGCTTGTACGGCCCAGGCTTCATTACAGTCTGTGTATATTGAAGAGGGTCTGAAAATAAGGCTCTTTCTGTTTTCACCAGGACCATTCCTAGGGATAGCAAAGAAGTCAGTGTGTCCAGCCTGTGCGCCCCCCCACCAAGATTGATTCTTGCATCGCACATGCATCACACTTCTGTCCTCTGGTGCACTGTCTGTGTGATGGGCCCAGGCTTGCCACAGCCCCAGGAGGGGCCAGCCCGTACCTGCCTTCCTCCTTGTCATGTCCTCCCACCAAATCAGAACACCTTCATGAACACTCAGACCTGCACTGGTGAAGCCAGATGCATTATGGTCTCTTTCTGCTTCCTGGGAACCTAAATTGGAGTCAGGACGCATCCTGATATTTCTTAACTTGCTTTGACAAATGCCCCCTCCTCCTTTCCCCTCATTTTGCATATTTTCTTCGTTTTTGTTTCTCTGCCATCAAGACTTCACCCGTGTAACTAGGATTCCAGGGCACATAAAGGATTATACTTTTCATATTCTGAGTGAGAATGCTTTAAACTTCTTTAGGAATGTTGGGGGGAATGCCTCTTTCTAAAAGCCTACAGCATCTCCTCACCTCTCAGCTGCTGATGCCTGGTCTACACCAGCAGGGTGTTAGAGAGGAATGCACAAATCAGGTGTTGTCCTTCAGAGTCGTATTTGCCTTTTCTTCTCTCTCTATCCTCCTCTCCTGCCCCATTTAAGAAACAAAACAGAGATAAATAAGCAAACAAAAAAATCAGACCAAAATTCAGGGAGAAAACATTTCTAATCTGAACTCATCATTTCTAATCTGAGGAAGAAAGTAGAGTCTACCTGATATTTTTAGAATAAGGTGGGCTGGAAATTAAAATCTGGGGATATTTGTTTATACATATTAAGCCCATCCCTGTTTTTTTCTCTTTTTAGATAATGGCCCTTGTTTGGGCTCTCGGAAGCCAGACCAGCCCTATGAATGGCTTTCATACAAGCAGGTGAGTTTCCTGGATCCATGGACCCATGGAGCAAGCAGGAGGCTTGCACATGTCAGTTCCAGGAGCTCTCAAATGTTGGGCTGGAAGGTTTCTACACAGTGTATGTGCTGGACTAGCTCAGAGCATTGCCATAGACATGGAGCATCCAAATGGAGAAACTTGATGCGAGGATTTGGGGGGAACGAGTTAGGTAATTTAACTGGCAGTTCAAAGCACTTTATTTTAAAACTGTTGTGGATACATTGTAGAGTCAAGTATAATTTTTAAAATAAAATTCTAGGAACTGCTTGAAGCTGGTGACTCCTCTCCCTGGGGAGGTGGGGGTAGGATCATGCCTCTTTGCCTGAGTTTTTACTAGAAAAACATAGAAGCAGGAACATCAAGCATCTTTCTCATTTTGTAGATGAGGAAAACATTTCGTAGGGAGAGACGTGACCCGCCCATGGTCACAGCTGGTTAGTGGCAGAGCCAGGACCTACATCCTCTTGCATAGGGCTCTTCTTTTGTGCCCTGCAGATCCTCAAAGCTGTCTTGGCTGACTCACCACCTGTGTGACATTTAACCCCAGGGCAGCCGTAGGGAAGAGCACAGATATTCCAGGAAGACGCTGCCAAGCCTACTGTATACACACAAGGGGAGCTGGGATCTGAGTGTTTTGACCCTTGTCACTCTCTGGTCTCCACCCGTCAATGTCTGCACCTGTTTAAATAGCAGTTTACGAACAGTACGTAGCACAGCAGGAAGACATTGATTTTCATTTTTATTTTTATCATGATCACAACAAATCTAGATGCCATTGCTTCTCCCCAGTCCAAGTGGCACCCTGAGGGCAGGCAGGCATAGCTGGTTGTGTCACTTTGCTTCGCTGCCTCTTGTATCCAGTGCAACTGTCCAGAAAAGGCTCCCTGTCCCTCTAGGGGCAGTGGTCCTGAATACAAATGACTTCCTCCTCCTATGTTTTGTATAAAAGGTGCTTTTAGTGGCTGGTGTATTTGGGGGGTGTATCTGTGAAGGGAATTGTCATTTGGAGCCACAGAGCCACACTTGTGGAATAGGGCTTGTTGGTTCTTGGACTGAAACACATGATTTCTTTCCTTCCGTCCTCTGAGGGCTGACAGAATGCAAAAGTCTTTGCTTGAGTAGTGCAAGAGCGTAAAAAGGTGTAAAGCGACTTGTCATACTGTGCCTGTAGAAGGAGTAATGAGCTGTGGCTCAGGTGACTGTGGGGATTTCCCTTTTTTAGTTAGTCCTACCAAAGCCAACTGGTCACTTCCTATCCCAATAGTAGTTTCCAAAATCCCTCATTTTCACATATGGTGTAAAAATATTTGTATGTGTTGGGCCCATAACATCGCATGATGGTCCTAGGGCCTCATGGAATCATCCAGTGCTTTCCAGATTACTTGTGGTGTGTATTGGCTGGAAGAGAGAAGATGCATCCATTGCAGATTGGAATTTTCAAGGCAGATTGAAAATCACTGGGGTTTCTTAAGGTGTGAACCTATGATTTGTACATTTCAGGCAGAGGCGGGCAAAGATATAAAACTAGACTTAACTGAAGCCAACTTTGGATTTGCACATTTACATCTTTTTTTTTGGTTTTTTAACTTGCCAGTGAATCTGACCTTTTGGGTGCTAGGAATCCCTTTGAGGCTTTTTCTAAAGAAAAATATGAACTGTCTTTCGAGAGCTATAAATATATGCATGTTATCCAATAAGCTCTGCAAACAGTTGCAGGCCTTTCTCAGGTTCTGATCCCTTAAATGCACCTGAGAGTTGTGAACTTGTCCACGGAGTAGGGTGATACGCCTGTTGATGTCATCCTGCTGTCACCTCACCAGGGTCGGTCTGGTCCCCCTAGGCAGCGCCAGGAGGGTACCCAGTGCCAGAGCAGTAGGGTTCCAGGCCAGGGATAGGTGTGGCTTACTTTCTGTGGGTGCAGGTGTGCTTTAAGACTACTCTTGAGAATTCACCAACCGAGAATAAAGAAAAGAACTCCAAAGTTTAATAGTTTTTTAAAATTTCAGTTAATTTGGAGTGGGGAGAGGATAGAGGTGAGTGTATAGCCCTGCCTAATTGTGTGAATCTATCTATTTTTACTTAGTGGTTTTAATCATATGCATTTTTATATTTACTTGTGTTACTTATTGTTAATAATATTATCCTGTGTGATGTGGTTTTCATCACTGTAATATTGATCAACTGTGTGGCATTTTCTCAGAGGTTTACCATCATTTACTCAACCACCCAGCCACTGGTCTTTTTTTGCCCTAGAGATTTTCGACTTTAGATAATTTTAAAATATACATATAGACTTATTGCACATAGAGTTTTAAAAACCTCTTTCTGAGATTGAATTGTTTCCTAAGAATAAATTCTCAAGAATGGAATTGTGGAACCTAATAAGAGCTTGCTCTTATTTTTTGAAAGCTTTCTCAAAAAACTTGCTGTTTCTGTGTTTATATAAAATGACAAGTTCAGGCCGCTTTGCTGCTTTTTATAAATAGAAAAAAAAAATCTATGTCTCTGTATTACTTTTATAATTTTAGAAAACTAAAATAGAAAAAAGAAATGTGTAAGAAACTGTGACCTATAATCACCTGTGACCTGCAGCTGTTGGGTTGAGATTTATTTGCTTTGTGGAAGGAACCCTCCAATCAGTTCTCTTAACGCTGAGTTCCGGCGAATAAAACTGTGTGTTTTACAAAAATGTATAAATAAACGGATATCTGCTTGTTCCTTCTCCCCTTCTCTGTGCAGCACCCCTTGCTGACCAAGACACCAGCTTGTCATCTGGTAAGCATTGATCCTTGAGATGGGGCCTGATCTTCTTTCTGATTTTTTCCTTCCCGTTTTAGGTTGAAGACTTGGCGGAGTGCATAGGCTCAGCGCTGATCCAGAAGGGCTTCAAGACTGCCCCAGATCAGTTCATTGGCATCTTTGCTCAAAATAGACCTGAGGTATTAACCGTTAGGCCCTTGCTGTCTGTACATGGTTTTGAGAGTTCTCGGCTAGAAGAGCCAGTCAGAGTTCACATCTAACTTCTCTGCTGGAGACCAGATTTTGTGGCCTGATTTCTGCGAGGACTATGGCTTCGTGTTACACATGTATAAAAACCTGAACCAGGGCCTTCTTAGCCTTTAAGAGAAAAAAAAATCACTTTTTTTTTTACGATATTAGTTTTAGTTTTTTTAAACCAGGTTCCCAAACAAAATCCTTAGAGCAGGTAACTAACACAGAAGTCATTTCACTTTGAGTGCTACCTCTATGATTAGAAAAATAGCATCAATGAATTATAGAGAAACTTAGGTACATTTGGGTTAATAGAAAGAGGCTCTCCTCTTTCTGAAAGGGATGAGGCTTTCCCTCTGGTTGGATTACAAAGTTTAAAATACCTTGAGCAATGGGGAAGGTACCTCACCATGAGGCAGCCTTCATGACAGTCTAGACAGTCTGTTCTTTGGCTTTCTGAGCCCACCGTGGTGCTTCCGTCAACCAGTGTATGGAAGGGAATGGGAACGAGGAGCTCTTTTGAAGGTATTGCTTGCATGTTCGTCAGCAGGTTAGTGGTATAATTGGCTTGGAAAAATTCAAGCGTGTCGTGAAGAAATCAAATTTATTCTTATACCTATATGCGTCCAAAAGACATGTTGGCTCAATCCTTGTGCTACTGACTATTTTATAAATTAGTGGCTTCTTAGAGTCGTATGTTCTGCTAAGGGGAAAAGAGGATTTTCCGCAGCTAGACTATGACTGGGCTTGTGGAATTTAGTTTCTTTCATTCCAAGTGAACGCATCCAAAATTTTTATCTATAACTGCCACACACATTCCTTACTTGAAGTAGATGTTTTCCTATATTTATGAGTTAACGCAACAACAGTTTGTTGAGCACCTACTATATGCCAGGCACTGTGTAAGGCACCAAAGCTCGCAGTGACTTGGACCCTCTTTCTAAGGTACCATGTAAGGGAAGACAGACCCAAAATCTGATGCTTTCTCTGTAAAGTGGTCAGTGTGGGTACAGGGCAGAAGGACTATGGGAACTCAGTCAAGGAGGGCTTCCTGGAGGCAGCCCCTAAGTATAGTCTCAGAGGAAACAGGGGTGGGGAGCCCAAGGGAATGCCAAGAGCAACCACATGTTCTCATCAAGCAGCACGTCTGTGTCTGGAAATAAAGCATTTTAATGTGGTGGAGCATGGAGTGGCCGGACAGAGAGGGCCTTATACATTGTACTTACCCCACTGAGGAGCTTGGGCCTGACCTCCGGGCCGAGTGGGTGAGTGGGTTGTGCTCCCTTCCTTCCGCTGTGCCGGGTGCCAGACTCCTGCGGGCAGGCTGGTTTGAAACATGCGGCGGGAGCCAATGAGGTGCCCCCGAGGGATCATAAGCGTAAGAGTGATCTTGCCACGTCTGTCTTGTATGTAGGTCAGTGGCTGTGCAGCCGATGAGTTCAGACACATCTTACCACCTCTTGCTAGGTGGCGAGATGACCAGTTGCTGGATCCCTTCTTTCCTTTGTCATTTCTCTGGGAAGATCTTGCCAAAACAAGTAGATGCATATCTTCCCTTCCTCCCTGTCCCCAGGCCAGATAGCACTCTGCTGCAGACTGGTCCTCACACCCCGCAGCCCCTGCCTTGCCGGGGAAACCGCAGTGGCTGTTCCCCGCTGCCCAGCCGGAGCCCTCTGCGCCGGCCGGGGCACTCACCGACCCCCCCCCCTCTGGTGGGTCCTGCAGTCCCTCTGCTGGAATTTGTCTCTCTCTTTGCCTTTGCCTCTCTCTCTTTCTGTCCAGATTGTACTACTCTTGCAAAAGGGGCAGGCTCAGTTTCCTCCCTGTCAAAGGCATCCGCAGCCACCTTAACCCGTGCTGGGCTCTCCCATCTTGGAATCAGTCACTGTCTTGTATTGTTAATTATCTTTTCATGTATTTACCTCAATTCTTCAGGCACATTTTCTTTTTAAGAAGGGGGTGAGTGTTTTGTTCTCATTATGAGCCCCCTCGTGGCACCTGGCACGAGACACACAGATGTTAATTTTGCTACATCCAATGTTTTCACTTTGCATCTCCCTTAGGGTATTGTTCTCCTGGGATTTCCATTATGAAATCACATTTTCTACCCCTCCCCAACCCTTCCTGTTTGTGCAGTGGGTGATTATCGAACAGGGATGCTTTGCCTACTCTATGGTGATTGTCCCTCTTTACGACACCCTGGGAGCTGAAGCCATCACGTACATAGTCAACAAAGGTACGTCTGTGATCCTCACGTGCACACTGGCCTTGCTATAAGTCTGGGTCAGTGACTTTACGTTTGCTAATATTTGCTTTGATAGCGGTTTTAGGTTGAAATGTGTATCTATCTACCTTTCTAGTCAAAGAATGTAGTACTTAAAATCTCCTTGTGTCAGATATTATAGAGTCAAGCTTTTAATACCCCAGAGCTTATTCTTCATTGTATCTCTTCATTTACAGCTGAACTCTCTCTGATTTTTGTTGACAAGCCAGAGAAGGCCAGGATCTTATTAGAGGGTGTAGAAAATAAGTTAACACCAGGCCTGAAGATCATAGTTGTCATGGACACCTACGGTAGTGATCTGGTGGAACGAGGCAAGAAGTGTGGGGTGGAAATTATCAGCATGAAGGCGATGGAGGTGAGTCATCTGCCCTGCACACTTCCCCGAAGGTTCCCCTGAGGTCATTTTGGCTCAAACATGATCTTCAGTGCCACCAGCAATGCCAACTCTGACATCTCAGCAAGCCATAAAAGATATAAAGCAGAAATTCCCATCTTATTACTGGAAAGAATTCTGCATGCATGCCGCGTGTTAGTATGTCAGATCTCACAGAGGTGCTTTCTCGTAGAGTGAGTTGCAGTGCTCATGTGTTATTCCAGAGTACTGAAAAGCCGTGCCAGTAAGCGTCGGAAATGTGAATTTCAGCTTCACACAGGTGGAAATTTAAGTTCCTATGTCCTCTTTAGGCCTTCATTTCTTTTACTTACCAATTTGTCTCTGAAATCGAGCCAGGTATAGAAATCTGCCTCCTCATTCTTTTTCTCAGGTTGCTTTTGTAGAGTCCTGATGAATTTCCAGAGTACATGTTTGATTTGGTTTCTTTTATTATTAAATTTCTTAGCATTCACATTAATCACAACTAATCTTTCCTAAAAATGAGTGTGGTCCATATGTAAATTGGTTGTTTGATGTCAGACAGATGTAAGAAGCTGATACCCCCGGGTAGACTTGGATTAGAGTTCAATCCAAGGAAGCTAGCGAGAGGAGAATCTTTTCATGTACACTTCGTAGGAAGTACTAGGCTAAGTAGAGTAGTAAGTCATTCTCTTTCTGAAGATGTCGTGAATACTTTTCTGAAACTTTTTTATAAATAGGGTTTTAAATTTTTATTTATAGTTCTTCTCCTATAAGGAATTTAAGGCTGCAAGTAGGGATCTATACACCCTTTCCTGAGGAACCTAGTAGTCATAGGGAAACCATCATTTGTTCTAGCCAAACCTTTTGTCATGCATTGACACACAGTAACATAGAACATGATTTCACAAATGCAAATGGATGTGCGTCATTGTTAAATTGGGATTTTAGCTAACTTTTTACCTAGCATTTCCTCACTTTTCTTTTTTCATTCATAATCCCCTCTCAGAATAATATAATCTCTTTCTCTACTTTCCTTCTTCTCCCCTCCCCTCCACAAAAACTGAGGAATATTTTGTCTTTTTTAACTGCTATATGATATGCTATATTATATTTCATTTTAAAATTAAAAAATTATTCAGATGAGTAAGTGACTGAAGATTGTAATATAAAATTTATGTTAAAATCTTAATTTATAAAAAACATTGTTTTACACATACCTGCTTAATATGATTCACACTTAGTTTTTAAAAATTTTGTGAGCAAAAGATGAAGGCTTAAAGAAATGAGTTTAAAATTAGCAATGTGGTTGATTTAGTGACTGAGTTTATATTAATGTATATTTTTATGGGATCAAAAATAGAAACATTGGTATGTGGAACATTTGCATTTTAAAAAATATTTTAGTTATGACAATTTTCAAAAATACAAACAGCTGAAAGAATTGTATGATAGATGGCTATATACCCACCACCAAGAGTCTAATGTTTAAATATATTTGTTTTATCACATATTAATCCATCACTCTGTCCCTCCATTTATCAATCCATCTTATTGTTGTGATGCATTTTCTGTAAATTGAAGATTTCACAATAAATAGCACGTTAATGTGTTTATCATTAACTAGAATTCAGTTTTTGTTCATAATTTTTTTTTCTTTTGTGTTTTTTTGGAACAAAGATGGCAACTTGTTTTTTTTAAATAATTGCTGTATTTTTTCTAAATGGTGAGATAAGACAGATTGAAGGCTGTGAAAGTTTCGTGACAAATAGTGTACTAATTTGGATAATGTTTGTTCCCAGTAAATTAAAAGCCAAATTGCGTGTAGGTATTGCTTTACTTTATTTAACATTAATTTTTGAAGAATTGGAGATCTCCAGAAGTTATGCAAGAATTTTGAACAGATGAGTAGACATTTGGTGTTGATAGAGATTATTTTGGGGAAAAAAAACGTGCAGAACTATCATTGCTTTGGTTCTTAGTTGACTTCTAATTGGACATCGGCTTTCCTGTTTTTAATCAGTGGTCTGTCATGCGTGATTTAAATGTGAATAAGAGTAAAAACTGTGTAAAACTATATGCTAGGCAGAAATTCACTGAGCCCTGAACACACTCATCTCATTTCCATTTAATTTCAAGCATGTTCATTCCATATGCTCACTCAATCTTTTCAATTTTAGTAAGAAAAGAGTATAAATAGTTCATTTTAAAAATTAATGTATATTAATGTGGTCACCAAGACTGCTCTAACACAGTAAAACTGAACCACATCAGTGGTAGTAAGTCGAAGCTGCTGCTGGGAAATGCTGCCCCTTGGAAATGAATCTGCCATTCTTCTATTTTTTTTTTTAGTTGTTTGGCTAATTTCTTTCTATTTTATAGTAGAGACAGGGTCTCGCTCTTGCTCAGGCTGGTCTTGAACTCCTGAGCTCAAGCAATCCTCCCGCCTCGGCCTCCCAGAGTGCGAGGATTACCCAGCTGAATCTGCCATTCTTAACCTTATGTCCATGTAGGAAGTGGTCTTAGGTCTTCTATTGTGGCTTGTTTTATTATATAATTGGAGGTTCCCAAGTCCTTTCTCCACTCTCTGTGGGCAGTGCAGATATTTGAGCCTCTCTAAAATGGCACATTTAAATCTGGCAGAGATTGATTTTTCTTCTCAGGTGTGTGGAGCTGGTGACCAGGCGGTGCTGTGCTCGGATAGGGGGTCTGCAGAGTGTCTGCAGGATCTGGCTGGGGTTAAGAGCAGGGCTTCGCTAAAGGCCCGAACTGCAAGTGGGAGTGGGGGGGGGGACCAGAAATACGTTGTGAAAGACTTTGATTGCTGTCTTTTGAATAAATCGTATTTCAAAGGCCAGTCCTAATACCACTTACGTAGTTTTAGATAGGAAGTAACTAGAAAATGGCTTCTTAGAGCAATATATATAACAATGAATATTTTGGTTCTGGTTAATTAAAATTGCCATAGTTCATTTAATTTGAAAATTATGCCAGCTGTGAGTGAACCTCACAATAGAGCTTTACGTGATTTGACTTGACTTTACAGTTAGAATAATGTTTCCATTTAAGATTTTTTTTCTCTCTTTCTCTCCTCTAATTAAGGACCTGGGAAGAGCCAACAGGCAGAAGCCCAAGGTAAGCACACTGTGTCAAGCCCTGCTCAACCAACATTCTTTGTAGTTTGCAACATCTAGTCATATTGGATCAGAGACTAGTAGAAATTTTGGGTGATGCTTTGTGCTTATAGTTCTCTTTTTCCATTCTGATTTATGTCAGCTTTTTTTTTTTTTTTTTTTTTTTTTTTTCGTTTTAATATCCTTTAGCCTCCAGCACCTGAAGATCTTGCAGTAGTTTGTTTCACAAGTGGAACTACGGGTAAGTTTTGAAATAGAATTGCTTTTATGCATGTTCTCTGGAAGTCTACCCCACTCTGCCCACTTTTTTGGCTGACTTACTAGCTAACTGTAGATGGACTGAAAGCAGAAGAGATGGAAGTGATTCAAGTGCTGTCTTGGTGCTCTGTAAGACACTCTCAGAATCTGAGAGTGACATATATGTCCTCATTCATTGAAGGCGACATTAGATTCACCCATCTTCCTAGGGCAAACTATCTCAGTGGTTCCCAGGAAGAAAATTCCTGTTTTTTCCTCTCTTATTGCTACATGCACCCTCTAAAATTTGGCTGTGTTAATAAAGATTGTTTAAGATAATTTTAAGGTAAGTCATTGAAGGATTGCAGGTTGCTTAGGAATCTAGTGTTACTCAACATTTGGCTTTCACGGGTGTGTCTAACAGTAGAGTCTTTGTGGCCCTAATTAGAAGGGTTTCCAGGGTTCCTTTCTTTGATGGAGTCTCTGCACTCACTCTAACTTTGTTCTGCTTCGTGTGTGCTCCACAGGCAACCCCAAAGGAGCACTGATCACTCATCGAAATATAGTGAGCGATTGTTCAGCTTTTGTGAAAATGACAGAGGTAACTTTTTGGGGTATTATCATCTTTCTTCCTATTCATTGGTTGACATTAGGCCTCGAGAATGAAAGTGACCAGGCGGCACCACTGTGTGAGGTCCGTGTTGTATTTAAACACTATTTGAAATGTAGAATTAAAGTTGGAACTTTAATACAGCCTGAGGTCACCTTCTCTCAAATGGTTTTCATTGTGGACCTAATCATCTCCAACTCTTGTTTGTGACCATTAAGATGAATTGACAGATGGAATTTGTTACAGCTTTTATATAGTAAAACTTTATTTGGATACTCCCCTGTAAATATGTTCAGGAAAGGACAGAGAAGAAATGAACTCTCTTGTGCTTTTATCCACTGTCCCAGTGTTGGGAAAATAATTTAAGTTGTCAACGAAATGTTAAAAGCTGCTAAAGGTTTTTGAATAACTATTATTTATTGCCGTCAATTGGACTTCTATCATATGAGAAGGATTAAAAAAGCCTCAAACTTAAATTAATTTGCCATAATTTTAAAGTTTGCTATCCCAGTGTCCTAGTCTATAAAGGTTGCCATAACAGAATGCCACAGACTGCTAGTTTAAACAACAGATGTTTATTTTCTCATACTTCTGGAGGCTTGAAGTCCAGGATTGACTGCCAGCAAATTCGGTTTCTGGTGAGGGCTCTCTTTCTGGTTTGCAGACAGCCACCTTCTAGCTGTGTCCTCACATGGCTTACTCTGGTGACTCTTCCTCTTCTTATAAGGATACCAGCCTTCTCGGATCAGGATCCACCTCCAAATATGGTCACATCAAGGCCCCATATCCAAATACATTTGGAGTTAGGACTTCAACATATGAATTTGGAAGGGGGAAAGGGACATAATTCAGTCCATAACACCAAGACTATATTCAAACTTGCCTTTTAAAAAGGTACTTGAGGCTGGGCACAGTGGCTCATGCCTATAATCCTAGCCCTCTGGGAGACCAAGGCAGGAGGATGGCTTAAGGTCAGGAGTTCGAGACCAGCCTGGGCAACATAGCAAGACCCTATTGCTACCAAAAAAATAAAACAATTGGCTAGGCATGGTGGCACATGCCTGTAATCCCACCTACTTGGGAGGCTGAGGAGGAAGGATCACTTGAGCCCAGGAGTTTGAGGCTACAATGAGCAGTGATTGTGCCACTGTACCCCAATCTTGGTGACAGAGCAAGACCATCTCTAAAAAAAATTTTTTTTAAATAAATAAAAAGGTACTTGACCAATATAATGCCTTTCCACGTGAATAATAATCTTTTCACTTTTAACATAATTTGCTTTTGCAATCTCTTAGGAGTATTCTGTAGCCCTAATTTTTTATTTTTATTTTTTTTCCTTCTTTTTCCTTTGCAGAATATAAGGAAATCTCAATGTAGCCCTATTTTTTGTGGCAGGTGCCTGTGCTTGATGATTTTGGGGAATGAACATCTTTGGTGGCTGCAAGGAAATTGATCTTTGGGGGATCTTGCCACTTATTTTACTCCACTCACACTTTCTTAGTTCCAAATACCTTTTTTAAAGGTGTATGCTTTGTAAACAGAGTTCAACATGTAGTACCTTACCAAAGTGAAATTTTAATTTCCCTATTTTGCCTTCAAAGAAACTTTTTTTTTTTATTATTAAATTAGTATTTAATCCAAGATAAGAGTAATAATTATTAATAAAACACATTTATATATAATTTCTTTTATTCTTGCAACATAAGCCCTGAAAACTATGAAGAGCACATATGATTATGCCAGTGGTGAAGACGAGTGTTATTAGTCAGTGTTCTTCAGAGAAACAGAACCAACAGGATGTGTGTGTGCACGGGGCTCAAAGAAACTTAAAATGCATTGGTGGCTCATTGAGGCAAATAATTACAGAACTTTGTTTAAAATCGATTATATCAATATAAAAAACAGGGACCTAAAAAAATCAATTATAGGCCAGGCGAGGTGGCTCACACCTGTAATCCTAGCTCTCTGGGAGGCCGAGGCTGGTGGATTGCTCAAGGTCAGGAGTTCAAGACCAGCCTGAGCAAGAGCGAGACCCTGTCTCTACTAAAAATAGAAAGAAATTAGCCAAACAACTAAAAATATACAGAAAAAATTAGCCGGGCATGGTGGTACATGCCTGTAGTCCCAGCTACTCGGGAGGCTGAGGCAGAAGGATCACTTGAGCCCAGGAGTTTGAGGTTGCTGTGAGCTAGGCTAACGCCACGGCACTAGCCCGGGCAACAGAGTGAGACTCTGTCTCAAAAAAAAAAAAAATCAATTATAATATCAAGGGACATTCTTAACTTTGTAAAACTTCTAATCATAATAATGGATATAATTTTTGTACTAATCAGAAAATTGAGAAGTATAGGTATTATCAAATCTGATTTTTTAACTATATAACAATTTCATACTGAGAAGTACTAGTTGGGATGCAGGTCACACTTGAACAAAATCAAGCTAAGATTATAGCATGCTCAGCCTATGTCCAACACTTCTGGGGCTGCTGTGTTTGCCCAGGACTGGTGCTGTTATCCATTGTTACATTATTATTAAGGGTGATCCAGCTTGGGGGAGAGGGAGGGCACAGCTCAGAAATAAGTCCATCACCCCCTACGTAACTTGACAATGCCCTCATTTCGTAGTAGAGTACAGCTGCCATTGGACACCCCCTGTTTTGGCCAGAATTCTTTATATTAATAACACAAACAGTCCATGCAAACCCTCACTGTGCCTGTCACTAAGTAAGGCCCATTCTAAGGGAAACCAGATGTCCAAATTTAATCTGCCTGTGGACTCATCATGATTAGCATTTCATGGGAGAGCAAATTCCCTGGTGCTGGATCTGAGGTTGTGTTAAATAAAATGTGATATTTTTTGTGGAGTAATGTAAGGCTTTGAGGTAAAAGTGTTGATCAAATGCAAATATTCTAGATACATTTATACTATAAATAACATTTATACTATAAATAGAAGGATCTTGGAAATCTAATTTATCTTCTCTCCTTTCCCTTTGGAACATAATATGCTATCTTATGTTGGAATGGATCTTATATTTCTTAAGGTGGAATTGAACTTGCTGGGTAGCGGGGTACTATAAATCTGAAATACTCTTTAGAGCACATAATCCCTTAACATTTCAATTTGAGCCAGATCTATTTTGTTTTGATGAAAGTCCTGAAGTGGATTTACTTTGTCACTGGGAGTGACTTCCACTCTATTTGAATAATTAAAGTATTGCTTTTCATTTCATTCTTTGGCGAGAAAAAATTGCACACCATAAGCAAAAGCTGTTTCTCCCTAGTGTTGAGGTACTATGTGCTCTGAAATAAAATGGAAAGTTCCTGGGAATCTTAATGCCTTTCTGCTTTGCTGGTGTCTTTGCTTACAGAATACAGTCAATCCTTCCCCAGACGATATTTTGATATCTTTCTTACCTCTGGCCCATATGTTTGAGACAGTTGTAGAGGTAGGCATTTAGTTTTGTTTTCCTTGCTTGCTTGTTTGTTTGTGTTCTGCTAAGTTGTTATGTTTTACAGAAAGCACTTGCCTTGAATGCCAGTGACACACACATTTCGTTTTTACCACTTGCACACATGTATGAGCAGCTCATGCTGGTAAGTTTGATATGCACACTGTCATCCCCATGGGTAAAATATTTGCTCAGCCCCATTTTAGAAATGGTATAAACTATTTGAAAGAGTATATATTCTTTTCCTGGGTCTGAACTAGATACTTGAACTGTAATCATCTGGTTTAAAATTAGAATCTCAAACTTTTGAAGGATACTAATTATTGGTATGATTCTAGTAAGATTAACTGTAAAAGTAAAATTTTTATTAATTCAATCCTACAAAACCTAGTGAGGCTTCTATTCTGTAGGAAGTCTCTGTTTTTAAAAAATAAAAATAAAACAAAAACATTTTTTTAAAAGTCTCCATTTTTGACTGTGCTTGTTCATAGTGCACAAGTTGGCATAAGACTAATTTTTTCACCAATATGCTAAGTGACCTTGGAAAAGGAGGATGATCTTTTAGCTGACCTTTGCCTGGGCTCCCCGTATTAGTCGCACAACTGTGTGACTAATTTAAAAACTGACCAAGAACCACCTTTTTTCCTTCTTGAACAATTTTGTATTTTATACTGCAGGAAAAACAATGGACACCATTCATTGAGTTAGCAAATATTTATTGAGCGCCGGCTGTGTTCCAGGTGCTGTGCTGGGTGTTGGAGACAGAAGTGACTAATAGCAAGCCGACACTGGGTAGCCACTGCCCTGTAGGGTTTACTTACTCCTAAAGGATCAAGGGTGGTTAGATCCCATCTTCCATTTGTTGCTTCTGCTTCTGGCATAGCTCGGGATCTTTTGAGTGTATAAAGCAATCTCAGATGAGTTGCTCATGAACCGTGTGTACCTGACTAGTTTTAGAGGTGTGCCTAGCAGGCAGGCCACACCAAACAAAAGCCTCCTGAGCTTTAATTTGTAAACAGTGACCCGTGGCATACCTTTCTTATGGTTTCCGCTTTCAAGCCAGAGAACATTTGTACTTCCATCACATTATCTTTTGAATCTTCTTTTCTTTTTTAAATTGAAAATAGGCAAATTGGCTGGGTGTGGTGGCTCACACCTGTAATCCTAGCGCTCTGGGAGGCCAAGGCAGGAGGATTGCTTGAGCTCAGGAGTTCAAGATCAGCTTGAGCAAGAGCAGGGCCCCATCTCTACAAAAAAATAGAAAAATTAGCCAGGCGTGGTGGTACACGCCTGTAGTCCCAGCTACTCAGGGGGCTGAGGCAGGAGGATCTCTTGAGCACAGGAGTTTGAGGTTTTAGTGAGCTACGATGATGCCACTGCACTCTATCCAGGGTGACAGAGTGAGACTCTGTCTCAAAAAAAAAAAGCAGGGGGGCAAATTATCAAGTCCATATGGCTTAATAGTACAGTTCATACTAGATAGGAAAAAAAAACAAAACACATATTACAGCTGAACAACCAGCCACTGTGGCATTAGATATTCTGGGATCTCAACTTCTTTATGTTCAGTGGCTTTTCAGAAATTTTTAGTTAGATTCAAATAAAAGAAAATGAGCTTGGATAATAGCAAGGAGTTAAGTTTTTATTTTGAAAATAAGTTAGCTCTATAGTTTTTGGGAAGCTAAAAATATTCGCAGCATGTAATACCATGTCATTCATTCAACAATTTTTATCACGAAGCTGAAATAGTAGAACCTCTATGATCATCACTAAAAGCAACATAGCCTAGTTTCATATTAACTCCTGTATCTTCAGGATGATCAAGAGAAGTGCCACATCTCCCTGTGGTACAATGACCGGTAAATGCACATGCATGTTTTTAAAAGCTACATACATTTAGGAACTTTTAAGATTTCTGGAAACTGGCCTGAAATGCTAAAACCAAAGTCTTGTGTGTCGCCTGCCCGTCTGCCGTGCTCCAGAGATAAACTGTTGTTTCTCTTTACCTCTGTAGTGTGTGATGCTGTGTCATGGAGCTAAAATAGGGTTTTTCCAAGGAGATATCAGGCTGCTTATGGATGACCTCAAGGTGCTTCAACCCACTATCTTTCCTGTGGTTCCGAGGCTGCTGAACCGCATGTTTGATCGAGTAAGTTCCAAGCGGCAAAGCGTGGGGACAGACTGCGGACTCTGAGGCAGGGGCTTGGGTTTGGATTGGGCTTGGTGGTGTGCCACCCGCGTGACCCGGCACAGCCTCTTACCCCTGCGGAGCTTCAGTTTACGCATCTGCATAGTGAGGGTACCTTTGCCTCGCAGGGTCGTCGGTAAGGATCGTAGGAGAAAACGCATGCACACACTTTGTGAACCGAAGGCACGGTACAGGTGTAAGCTGGTAGGGCATTTTATTTTTACAAGAAACGCTTTGAGCCCCTGTTTCTCATCTATGAAGTGGACTATCCGCTCTTGTCCCTGCTGACTGTCTCATAAAGTCACTAAGTCATGGATCACATGAGAATAACGACTGTGGAATGGTTTTCTTAACCGTAAATCTCCACGCACATGTAAAACATAGTAAGTAATACTTAGCCATGTTGACAGAGCGGCTCAGCCACGGGGGCCCGAGAGAAGGCCAGCGCCTCCACGGTGGCGCATCGCAGTGTGGACCACATGGCTGAGCCACGCCTGCGTGTGGCCTGGGCAGTCTCCACATGAGTTTCCATGGGGCGGTATTAATACTCTTTGAGTCAGTGCTTCTGTTATCTCTGAAAACCTTCTTATTGTTTTTAATAGTTTCTTTTAAAAAAAATTAAGCAGCCTTATTGAGATATACTTCTGTACAGTTCACCCACTTAAAGTGTACAGCTCAAAGGTTTTCAGTACTTTCGCAGTTCTGCAGCCACCACCACAGGCCGTTGTAGAACATCTTCACCACCTCAAAATGAAACCTTTACCTGCCCTTTAGCTCTCATCCCGTCCCCCAAACCCCCTCCAGCCCCAAGCAACCACTGATCTCCATTCGGAATCTACAGATTTCTTCATTCTGGGCTTCCATGCGAATGGAATCGTGCCATGTGTGTTCTTCGGTGACTGGCTGCTTTCGTGAACATATTTTCAGGGTTCATCCATGTAGCATGTATCAGTACTTCACTCCTTTTAATAGCCAAGTAATGTTCCACTGTGTGTATATAACACATTTTATTTCTCCATTCCTTCATCGATGGCCATTTGGGTGGTTTCTAGCTTTTGGCTATTACTAATAACGCTTCACGTTTCCATGTACCCCGTTTTTTTGTTTTTTTTTTTCTTTT
>VBSM01000483.1:30846889-30870294 GCA_008086735.1 Cheirogaleus medius
TTTTTTTTTTTTTTTTTATTCCTGAAGAGACATATGAAGGTAAGGGAGAGAATGTCACATTTGATTAATTCTGGGCCCATGTCTAAAGATAAAGGACAAAGCCATGGCCTTCTAAATTCTCAGTATGTTGGAAAAACAAAACAAAACAAACAAACAAACAAGGACAAAGCCATTAAGCAAACTTCAGTCTCCAAGATAAATCTGAATAATATTGTAGCGATAGCTAAAGGATTCAGGGTATTATAGCCTTTATAATTCTCCATTTTGTTTAGCTTTTCTGGAATAAGTATGTCACTCTTGAGGTAATTTTTTGAAGCATGGCTGATAAAGAATGTATAATAATATGTCCCCCCAAAATGCCAAAATTGTGGTCATTGCCATAAAGCCACCCTGGTCTTGTTCTTATTCCCTAAAATGCCTGTCAGCAGAGGTGCTGGCTTGTCCATGCCCACTGACAGGGAATGAGATAGCTGCAGGTGGAAACAAGCTCCAGCCCCGTGTCGCCGTTACGAACACTGTGCGTTCTCTGTGCGCCTGTGTGCCGCGAGAGTGCGTTCGGTGTGGCCTGCGGAGGAGCTGGTGGATTAGGGCACTGGGGTCCCAAGCAGGTGTCTTTGTTTAAAGGGCCCACCAACTTCCAGATGTGTAACCCTCGCTTCCTCCCGCTCTCTCTGCTTTGCAAGTCAAGCCTGGGTGGAAAAGTCCGGCTGATGGTCACAGGAGCCGCGCCCGTGTCTGCCACCGTGCTGACGTTTCTGAGAGCAGCCCTCGGCTGTCAGGTGAGGCAGCCTCATGTCCCCTGATTCCCCAGATTTAAGGTGCTAAGTCCCCTTAAAAGCCATTTTTAGGCCGGGCGCGGTGGCTCACGCCTGTAATCCTAGCACTCTGGGAGGCCGAGGCGGGTGGATAGCTCAAGGTCAGGAGTTCGAAACCAGCCTGACCAAGAGCGAGACCCCGTCTCTACTAAAAATAGAAATACATTAATTGGCCAACTAATAATATATAGAAAAAATTAGCCGGGCATGGTGGCGCATGCCTGTAGTCCCAGCTACTCGGGAGGCTGAGGCAGAAGGATTGCTTGAGCCCAGGAGCTTGAGGTTGCTGTGAGCTAGGCTGACGCCACGGCACTCACCCTAGCCTGGGCAACAAAGTAAGACTCTGTCTCAAAAAAAAAAAAAAAGCCATTTTTATTCTCTTTGTGTGTCTTCTTCTTAATTGACAAAATTGTATGTATTTATGGTATACAACATGCTGTGTTGGTATAGGTCTACATGGTGGAATGGCTAAATTGAGCAAATTGACATATGCCTTACCTCACATGCTTTTCATTTTTTTTTGTGATGAGAGCACTTCAAATCTACACTCTCAGCAACTTTCAAGGATACAATACCTTGCTGTCAACTATAGTCACCGTCTTGTGCAATAGATCACCCGACCTTATTCTTCCTAATGGAAATTTTGTGTCCTTTGACTAACATCACCCCCATGCTTCCCACCCCCGATTTTGTGCACGTGTGTCTTATTTTCATTTGGACAATATGTTATCACTAGGTTGCTTGGAGAAGGAAGCATACGTATGTTTGCACCTTAGGCAGGGAAATGTGAGTTTGTGTCACCATTTATGTGATTTTCTTTAGGGTAAGACACAAGATGCATTTCTAGAGTTAGGCATGCAAGTGAATGGGCCACAGGTGGTACACCTACCTGCAAACCACACTGAGAACCTATTTTAAAGTGGGCGGAGGAGACTTGGTGGCAGACAGGACATGTGTGGGGCTCACCCCTGAACTGCCAAAGCAAGTACACTCCAGGTGGGTGGTGACCTGTCATGGAGGGGTTCTCCCTTGCTTGTCCACAGGAGGTTATGTGGAAAGTGAACATGGGTGTTTGGCATGGGAGTACAAACGCATGTCGGACCACTGAACGAAATTACTAAAAGGACCATTTGAAACAAGATTGCAGCATAGTCAGCCATGAGTCAGGAGTTAGTGGGACTTGATTAGTTGTGCACTTCCAGCAAAGGTGTGACAGTGCCCTCCTTGATAATGTCCATCTCTTGGTGCCCCAGTTTTATGAAGGCTACGGACAGACTGAGTGCGCTGCCGGGTGTTGCCTGACCCTCCCTGGAGACTGGACGGCAGGTATGAGTGGCACGTGGGTCCTTTTCAGAGTCTTATTAATTGCATTGGGTTATTGGAGTTACTGGAATTCAGTTAATTGTTGATTGGTTCATTAGTCAACTGAAATAACTTAAGAACATTAATAACTTAAATAACTGCTGTGTCTCAGATAATTAGGCCTTGAGGCAAACACTCTTATAAATCAGGACGCTGTAGGGAAAATGCCCCCTGTGGCTGAGGGTGGTGGAATTGGGGGTCTGACTGTGAAGCATCATGGCAGTAGAGATTTGCTAGACCCTAATGGTGACATCTGGGATTGGGTGCCCTTTGTATCACATTGGGAATGTCTGGCCCAGCAGAGCTTCCCGGTCATTGATTAGGATCTCATTATTTGCTGGTAATCTTAATCCACAAATAGTTATTAGATTCAGGCCGGGCGCAGTGGCTCACGCCTGTAATCCTATCACTCTGGGAGGCCGAGGCGGGCGGGTCATTTGAGCTCAGGAGTTCGAGACCAGCCTGAGCAAGAGCGAGACCCCTTCTCTACTAAAAATGGAAATTACTTGGATAGCTAAAAATTATATAGAAAAATTAGCCGGGCATGGTGGCGCATGCCTGTAGTCCCAGCTACTCAGGAGGATGAGGTAGGAGGATCGCTTGAGCCCAGGGGTTTGAGGTCACTGTGAGCTATGATGATAACACAGCATTCTAGCCCGGGCAACAGAGTGAGACACTGTCTCAAAAAAAAAAAAAAAAATTTATACTGTGTGCTGTGCTAGGTGTTGGGACTATAGACAGGAATAGATACAAGATGAAGGTGGAGGTGAACACAAACAACTGATTGTGCACCTGTCCTGTGTATGACAGGTGCTTACAGTGTAACCCCAACTACATCTCTGTGAGACAAGTCCTGGTACCTCTGAAAGGAAATTATAGATCGTTGCTTAAATAGCATGTAAATGGTGTGTAAGAATTTACACAGCATTATGCTTCAGAGCCAGGTTGTCAGCCCAGTCTGACTGCAAAACTTCTGTGCTTCCTCTGTAGTAATACATTCCATGTTAGTAATACATTCTACGCTGTCATAGAGGACTTCCCTGACCACCTTAGTCTATCATAAATATTAGCACTACCTAGTAACTTAGATTCTAGTATATAGCACTGTCTAGTAACATAACTCTCCTGGGATTGACACAGATAGTCTATGAATCTTCTTCATTGTGTTCAGTTTTTAACTCCAGCTTCCTTAACAGCCACAGAATTTAGGATAGGGATCTGCTTATAAGCTCAAATTATGAAAATGTAGGAAGGATTACTTGTGACACTTAAAACATATCTAATAAGTTATTTTTGGTTTTGGAAAGGACAACCCAATCTTAACACCCTTTGGCAAGAGAGTTAAGTTAGCTGTGGGAATAAGCACTGTCCCATCTCACTAAGCTGAGATATAAAACATGCTCATTCATACTTAAGGAAATCAGGGTCATGTTGATCAGAACCAGGTGGAGCGTGAGGTCCACAGAGCTGCATGTGCTCGCTCTCCTGGCAGAGGACAGGGATGTTAAGAAGTCTGTATCTGAGAGCAGTGGCAAGTAACCTGCAGGGCTGTCAGATCGCAGAAGCCGGGTAAAAATTTTAGAAAACTTGCTTCCAGGTGTTTGTAGTGACCCTTAAAATCAGAGGCCAAATTATTTACAAATAATTCAGAGCATCAAACTTGGGAGGGGTCCTAAAGAGACTTATATTTTTTTGTCTCTATTCTAGGAATAAACTCTCTTAAATTATTTTATCAGGGAGAGAATGGCTGCAATTGCAGAAACCAGAAGTTTATACCAGATGTTCTTAGTATGAGGAGATGTGTTTGTGATAAAAATAGTTTGACCTGGGGTTATTAGTAGCCCTCTTGGGGATGATCATTTGCTCATTTGATACACACACAGGCCACGTCGGTGCCCCAATGCCGTGCAACTTCATAAAACTCGTCGATGTGGAAGAAATGAATTACATGGCTACCAAGGGCGAGGGTGAGGTGAGTGAAACCCCATTAGTCACTTACCCCACTGCCATGCCCTGCGATGGCTGGCCCTTACGAGCACTGTGGCACGTCCCAGCACAGCTCACTAAAGCCATCCAAGTGATCCTGGAGTCGGACAGGCTTCTTTCTGAAGGTCATTCACGTGCAGCTCCCGAGGTGTGGGGTGTGAGGACACTGAAGCCTGCCTCTCTTTGCCTGGCAGGGGAGGGATTTGGGCCCAGGAGTATGTGAAGCTCTGGCAGCCTAAGTCCCCAGGGAGCCCCTTCCGGCTGCTAATTACCCTGGATAGCTGTTAGGGAGCCCGCGCTACAGGATGGAGCCTCATTGCTTACAAGTGATTTCATCCCCTGTGGGGTTTCTGGCAGCTTTGAGCCGGAACCCAAGGCAAATGTTAGCCCTACAATTTGACTGCAGCCGAGGTGATTAAGAAAGGGCTCTGGTAAGTCCCTCTGGATCATGGAATTCAGGCCTTCTAGCTGAAGGTTGGGACAGGCACACACACACACACACACACACAGCAGTTTTCTTTGGTGAAACCCCAGTAAATGCCATTAACAGATGGTCTTCTTTTCTTTAGGTGTGTGTGAAAGGGCCAAATGTATTTCAGGGCTACTTGAATGACCCGGCAAAAACAGCAGAAGCTTTGGATAAAGATGGCTGGTTACACACAGGGGACATTGGGAAATGGTTACCAGTAAGTTGTTGCCTCCCTGTTCAACAACGGTTTTGTTCCACACTGCTGTAGGGAAGAAAATGTCCCATCTGCAATACAGCCGCCACGTGGCAGCAGCGCCTGAGTTTTCTCTTTCCCTTTCCCCTTGATGAGTGGCGGGGTGCAGACTCTCCCATTTCCTGCCAGGGATAGGTTTATACTCTTTGCATACTTGCTTAGAGTTTTCACTTTCACTTTAGCAAATATGTTTTGTTTTGATGCTTAACGTCAATTCTGGTTACTGTTTCCCATTTGGAATCCAAAGAGACTAGGGCTCTTTGCAATATCGACGCTGTGCCTTGATGTTGGGGTCTTTGTTAAACAAGGTCTGGGGGAAGTTGTGGTAGACTGCCAGAAATGTAGAGTGGGCAAGAATTCGGGAATAAATGTGTTCCTTAGGTTTGTCATCTCATTAAAAATACAGTGTTTCTTGGATTAGACCAACTCCTTGAATTTAGTCTTGGAATCATTTACTGTAGACGAATTCCAAAGAGTGAGAGTGAGAGACTTGTGCAAGAAGCCTTGTCTGTCACACCCATAGGTTTGATCAATTTTATTTGCTGTGGTAACAACCATTGCTTTTTCTAAGTTAGTACTCTATTAAATTACAAGCATTAAAAATGGCTAATATAATTTTTATTGTCTGATTCTTATAGATTTAATTCTACAAGAATGCTTAATTCTCTGGAATGTATATTGATTAGAAAAATACCTCTCAAAATTAATTCAGATTTCATAATACCCAAGATATTTAGAAATAAAAGCCAGGCACAGTAGCTCACGCCTATAATCCCAGCACTTTGGGAGGCTAAGGCAGGAGGATTGCCTGAGGTCAGGGCTGCAAGACCAGCCTGGGCAATATAGCAAGACCCTGTCTCCACAAAAAAAAAAAAAAAAAGAAAGAAAGAAAGAATGAATGAATGAATGAAAGAAATTAAATCCCTCTCTTCAAGTTCAAAAGGGTTGAAATACCAGTTCTAACTCTAGCTCTGGCTCTCCTGAACACATCTCACAATCTCTCTGGGCCTCAGTCTGCTCCTTTTGAAAATGGAGATCTGGTGTGGAATAAGACAACCCTAGAAACTTTCCGACAGATGACTCTTGGAGGCATAAGAATGGCCCTAGGGTGGGGGTAGGGTTTTGCTCACCGAGGCAAGCAGGACTGACACTTGGATGCTAGTGAGCACTCTCAGGCTATTGCGTGAGGCAGGTGACTGACTCTTCCAAAGGGCCGGGAGCGTCCCCTCCAAACAATGCTGAAGTATTTGTGTAGCAAACATCTCTTGAACCCTTGCTCTGTGCAGAGCACTGTGGGAGGAAAAGTCTGTGTCCCCGCTCCTCTGTGGTGAGCCAGCTATGTGTGTGCCTAGTCCAGATAGGAGACTGCATGAAGCACACTGAGATGAAGGAAGCAAAGCCCTGCCAGCTGGCGCCAAGTGGTGCTGCTGAATGAGCGTGGGCTCTGGGGCCCTTTCTCTATCTTTGTACTTGGCTGAATGGCCTTAGACTAGTTACTTAGTCTCTCTAAGCCTTAGTTTCCCTCCCTGTAAAATGGGATGATAACCAGCCTCTGTGAGATGTTATTAAATGATAGTGCACATCGAATATCATGTACCGTATTGTGATTGATCCTGGGTGGAAACCAGCCATAGACCCATTCATAGCCCCCTCCTCTCTGATAAACAGAATGGCACCTTGAAGATTATCGACAGGAAAAAGCACATATTTAAGCTGGCACAAGGAGAATACATAGCACCTGAAAAGATTGAAAATATCTACGTGCGAAGTGAACCTATTGCTCAGGTGTTTGTCCACGGAGAAAGCTTGCAGGTATGTGCTTTCTGGGCTGTGAGAATCAGTTCCTAGGCAATGCTAGTGCCTCGTACTTCAGGGGCTTTAAATGCAATTGAAAGTTTGAGACGAGCATAAACTGGCTTTCATGTCTAACATGCTGGAATGTCATTGACCCACTGCTGGTTTTCGCTGCTTGGCATTTCCTACACGGAAAAGTTTGTTCTCTATAATTTCCATGTTTTTATTTTACCTGGAGTGGTCTGGTGTACCAAGGAAAGTTGAATAAAGATATTGGGGTTGGGTGCTATGTATTTCATAATTTAATTATGAAGGAAAATATTGGCATATAGATTATAAGAATGTTGAAAATTCTAAACATATTAAACCCAGCTTATTTATGATGTGCCTCCTAATCATTTTTGAGCAAATTGTGGTTGTGAACCAAGAATACTCGAAGTTGAAAGTCAAAATCAGTATTGCAGTGAAACATGTACAGTATTGGCCAAAATGTTGGGCAGATTGTGGCAAGGAAGAGAAGGGGTCTAGTTTCCTAAAAGTTAATCTTTTGACAAATCTAAAGATTTTGAAATTATTTTAGAAGCATATTATCTTATAGAGGAAGTGTACTTATTTTTCTTTGAGATTGTATCCATCTTTCTTTGATCTAGAATCTTACCACGCTTTTGATTTTTATTTAAATTTATTGTTACTAGATTATAAAGAGTAAGGTATTAGAAGATTTAAAAAAATGAACCTGTATAAATTTTCATTCCTTTTTTTAAAGCAGTTATCTGATATCTGTCACCTTGTTTATTTTATCTGACCCTGTTTTATAAAAATAAGTATACACAAAAGTAAATAAAATTTAGCATTTTGTTAGATTTTGATTTCTAGTGGTTCTTTAAAAACATTAATTGCAAAATTCCTGATGCCATCTATATTTTAGAGCCAGGAGTTCTTAACCTGGGTTCCGTGAACTCCTGGGCAAGGGGAGTAGTATGTTCTGAAGAAAGGGGCTGTAACTTTCATCAGATTCTCCCAGAGGTCCATACAAAAAAAAATAAATTACCACTCTTTTAGAGCATTTGGATCAAGCCACGTAATAACTCACTTGTCTGTGTTCAAGGCGTTTCTCATAGCAATTGTGGTGCCAGATGTTGAGACATTATGTTCCTGGGCCCGAAAGAAAGGCTTTGATGGGACTTTTGAGGAATTGTGCAGAAATAAGGTAAGGTTCTGAAGGGTCCAGTCTGTCTTCTGCGTCTCAGCTTTGCATTAAATGTGCCTAAGATTATGCAGCTACCCCCAACAGAGGAAGTATCTTCTTTTTTTTATTTTATTAGGATGTCAAAAAAGCTATCCTAGAAGACATGGTGAGAGTTGGGAAGGATTCTGGTCTAAAACCATTTGAACAGGTATGATTTTCATCCAAGTGCATGAATTCCTGTAAAGCAAACTTTTGAATTGAAGATTTTTTACAAGTAGATTCTATAAGCAGATGAGATGACCTAAAGAAATACATGAGTTATAGGCCAGGTGCGGTGGCTCACTCCTGTAATCCTTGTACTCCAGGAGGCTGAAGCAGGAGGATTGCTTAAGGTCAGGAGTTCCAGACCAGCCTGAGCAAGAGCAAGACCCCATCTCTACTAAACATAGAAAAATTAGCTGAGCAAGGTGGTGTGCACCTGTAGTCCCAGCTACTTGGGAGGCTGAGGCAGGAGGATGGCTTGAGCCCAGGAGTTTAAGGCTGCAGTGAGCTACTATGACCACTACCTGTGGGGTGACTGAGCAAGACTCTGTCTAAAGAAAAAAAAAGAAAGAAAGAAAAAAGAAATACATGAGAAATGAAATGGTTTGATAAAGGAAAGGTTTTTTAACCAAGACTATGAATTCTGTTTTCCTGTGGAGGTCAGGATACAGTCCTGAATTCTGTCCTAAGAGTAGGCTGCTTGTCCTTTGTAAAGAAAGTGCAGCTTGGCTGAAGTCAGAGGATGGGTTGGATGGGCCGTGAGGTCTTGATCCCTTCTGGGGTTTACATGCTTTTTAGACTGGGTCACCTATGTCCTGTTTCCTCTGCTAATAGCCTTGTTTATTTGCAGGTCAAAGGCATTGCAATACATACTGAATTATTTTCTATTGACAATGGCCTCCTGACTCCAACAATGAAGGCGAAAAGGCCAGAGCTACGGAACTATTTCAGGTCACAGATAGACGAACTTTATTCCACCATCAAGGTTTAACGTGAGGAAGAGCGCTCAGAAGAAACGGCACACCTCCACAGTCTCCCGTTCTGCCGATGGCCTTCACGTTGGTAATTTTGACGACAGCAAGCATAGGGAAGGAAACGTGCGCGTTTACCTTGTCTACTCGGGGTTCTTGTCATAGGAATATTAGAGGAAATGGAACACTGCCTTATAGTCACCTCGTGTTGTAGACCATGTTTATGGTGAAATACGATTCCCAAAATGAGCCTTAAAAATTGTAAAGGAAATAACTATATACATGTGTTAAGTTATTTGAGACTTCCTCAGTTAAAAAGGCGGGTTTTAAAACTTCTGTCTCCCTGTTTTTCTAACCAAGGGGTTAGGACTTTCCTATCTCTGAGCTGTCTGCTACTTGCTGCAAATGCTGCAGTCCTCTGCCGCTCTAAAGAGTACAGTGCACTGGAGGGAAGCTGTCCCTTTGAAAACAAGAACAACTGTCCCGGCTGGAGAATGTCACAAGCGGACCAGAGTTTTTTTTTAATCCCTGCTACCGACCCTTCCCCATCTCACGGGCACTCACGCAGCCCTTCCGACTGGTAGGGTTTTTACACTCATGCTCTTCCCCACAGTCCCCTCTTGTACCTGTTGGAGCATAAGGTTTCCAGTAAACCTAAGGACAGATCCAACTCAGAAGAGTGCGGGGATGGAGTCTCCGACGGATTCTCACTCACAGCAGAATGCTCTCGGACTCTGTTCTCCAGACCCGAATCCCTCCACCCTTTCCCAGGGATTATTTAAAAATCTGCCTTAGATTCAACAGTGAAGACAAGCATTTCAAGAAAGAAAGAATTACGTGGGTGAACCATGCTCAACTGTGATGCCTGAATAACTGTCTACTTTATCTTCACTGAACCACTCACTCTGTGTGTGTAATGGCCAACGGATTTTTAATATGGTTTTCATATCAAGAGATCGTGTTGTGAATAACTTGCTTTTCTCCCCCCCAAAATAAACTCTCAGGCAAAGCATGTCTTTAAAAATATTAAGGGAGTAGATATACTCGGGTACTTATTGAAATGGACTGAAATAAACAAATGTTCTTATAGCATAATGCTACCTGATTTCTATGAAATGTATTTGACAAGCCAAAATTATAGGATGTAGAAATATGGAAAGATCATTTCCTGGGATTAACTTCTCAGGGGATTTTTTTTTTTACGTTAATTTGGGAAATTAACAGCGTTTCACTTTATTTTGAGTCTTGGCCACATTTGACTGAATTGAGCTGTCATTTATACATTTACAGCAACTGTTTTTAGATATGTGAGAGTACATGTATTATACAAGCACAACAGGGTTTGCACTAAAGAATTGTCATTGTAATAACACTATTTGGTAGCCTAACTTCATATGTATTCTTAATTGCACAAAAGTCAATAATTTGTCACATTGGGGTTTTGAATGTTTGCTTTAAGTGTTGGCTATTTCTATGTTTTATAAACCAAAACAGAATTTCCAAAAACGATGAAGGAAACCAAAATAAATATTTCTGCATTTCGAGTGAGTGAAGCATCTCTTTTAATGTCAGGTTTAATGTTCCAGACAGCTTGTGACATGCACAAAGAGCAAGAGTGGCCCTCAGCCTCCAAGTCTTCCCAACTGTGTCCTCCCCTTACTTAGGTCACTCTCCTCCTACTCGGTCATCTCTGACACCAACAGACACTGACCCGAGCCTCCCACCAGTTGTCTCTGGCAACCGTCCTAATGTTTCATGGAGAAGAAAATCATGATGTAAATAATAGGGATAGTCCTAAAAAATGCATCTTCTTTGCTGGAAAGCTACATTTCAGGAGACATTGGCTATAATTGGTGGTTCTGCGGTCGATTTAATTCTATATCTTAGTAATTCTCTTACCATAAAACTGTTTTTAGATGGTGTCTCATTTATAGTAGCCAACTTTTTCTTTTCCTCTAGCCCTACGCTACTCATCATGTTATCATTTTAAAGATTTTCTTTTCCTTAAGTATTAATCAATCCCCCACTTTCTTCCAAGCCTGTCATAGTTAGATCTGTTGTCTTCTCTTAAATTTATGTTTGATGTGGTGATGTTTGTTTTCTTCCTCCAAAGCCCAAGCCCTGTGTACATGCCGTATCTCCAGTAAGCCATCCAGTCCATTCTGCCTTTTTTTTATTTATTAAGATCCTTATCTCACTTTAGTATGAAAATTAGAACAAATAGACTGCTACCTCGAGGTGGCATTTAATTAAAACTTGTTCCCCAGGGGAAAAAAAAAAGATCCTTATCTTAGCTGGGTAGGGAGCCTGTTTGACTCCAGGGGAGTCAGGAAGAAGGGTGGGCGGCTCTTTTTGACTGGGAAGGAAGCTGGTGAATGGGTGGTAACTGGAGAGAGAGGTGAGGCTCAGAGGTGAGTTTTTGCCTGCAGGTGGTGGTGGTTTCTAGGATGGGAGGTACTATAGCATAATGATACGCCGATGGGAACAATCCAGAGAGAGAGAGAAAGTGATGATTTGGGAAAGATGGCTGTCCGGAGAAGGCAGGAGGGTTAGAATCTAAGTTAAGTGGGGAGATTGGCCACTGATAAGACACTTGAGTTGCAACAGGAGAGGAAGTTGAAAATGTGGGTTAGATGCAGGTAGACCCGTGGTGATTGCGGTGGGAAGATTAGGGAGCTTGTATCTGAATACTTCTATTTTTTCAGCTAAGTATTATCTCCTTGTTATGGATGAGGACATGACAACTTGGAGAGATCAGCTAATTACTCAAGTTCAGATGCCTAGTAAGTGGCTGAGCTGGATTTTGCTGGACTCCAGGGCCTCTCTGTGCCTAGGTCACCTTTTTTGCTGTTCCTTCCCCTCTGTGCTGTGATGCCCACCCAGTGCCCTGAGCATCCAGTCAATGATTAATAATTAGCCAATCCTCAGGTGCAGTTAAACTTTCCATTGCAGATATACCTGTTTGCAGTTTTAAGTGGGTCATGCCGTAACGGGAAGGAAGATAAATGCCAAGGACTGTGGAATTTCCTTTATATGTTTTAATCCACATCTCCAGCTGCTGTTTCCTTTCATGGCAGCATAAGCGGAAGAGAAGTCTGCCAGTCTGTCCCCGTCACAGGTGCAGAGCAGGTGGGTAGAGGGAAGGTCTTGGCAGCACGTTGGCAGGCGAGGGCCGTGGGTCAGCTAGACTGGCCAGCGTGCCTCCCAACCTCAGCCTCAGCCTCCGCTTTTACTGTGAAAAGTGGCTGCAGATCTGAGTCTGAGTGGAGGGGACTCTCCGAGGTTCCCAGCACCGAGACAGTCTGTGCCTGCACCCAGTGCTGGGAAGCCTCAGCTCCAGGTTGTCCCGGAGCCTGCAGAGTGGGGGACCTGCAGAGGCAACCCCTCGCACCCCACCCTGGCTGACTTTGCACCACTGTGGCCTGGAGCAGATGCCTCGGTATGTGTTGGTGCAGAATAAAAGCACTTCTTCACTCAGCTTGGGAGATTAAGGAAATTGACCCAACCTACTCATTATCCATACATTTAGCATAGAAACAAATTCAGGTTTTCCTTTGGACTCTAAATTCCTTCACTCTGTTGACTTGCTCAGAGCATAGAAGTCCTGCTAGGCGGATTTTGCTTCTAAGCAGCTTTCTTCAGGTGTAGAGAGATTCTGTTCTTGGCCTAAAGCAAGATTTTTTTTTTCCACAAATATATTTTGCAGGTAACTTCTTAACTACTCTTGTTTGCTGAGATTTTTACCGGGGGAGGGGAATGGTTTTGACTGTCAAATTTCTCTGACCAAAATTGCCCTTGCTCAGTACTAAGGCTGCTGGGTTTCCCTCCAAAAACACCAGGCAAGCTCCCTGCTTTGCATGCGGCTTGTTCCAAACCACAGGGTGAGAAATGCCGCAGGGGCGGCTGAGCACCGTGCACCAAATGGGACACGCATTGAGCATGTGTGAAAACAAGTTCCCTCACATTCTGTGTAGGTGACGTGTGCAGACACAGAGGGACTCTGGTTTTGGAGGCTCTCGTGTTCCCACACCCACTGATACTGCCCTCCTCCACCCTGCTTCTCGGCTGCCAGCTCCTCAGCCCCGCCTGGCTCAGCTGTCAGTGGGCTGTGCATTTGGGAGCCGTTCCAGGCCTGCCCCAGGCAGCCGCGGCCACCAGCTCCTGCCCATGCCTGCTCTATTGTCTAGCAACTCTGGCCACTCTCTCCACTCCTCAGCCCACTACTCGGTCAGGGCAGAGGCCCTCTCTTGCCAGGACAACCGCACCAGCCTCTTAGCTGGCCTCCTTGCCACCTGTGCCGGTCTCTGCTAACTTACCCACTTTGCAGCAGGAATGATTTTCCTAAATCACAAGTCTCACCAAGTGACTCTCCTACTTAATCTTTCAGAGGCTTCCCATGGCTCTCGAGTCTGAACTGTAGTTAGAGGGGGGCTTCTCACACTTTACTGTGCATCAGATCACCTGGGGATTTTAAAATGCAGGTTCTAGTTCAATAAATCTAGAATCAGGCCTGCAACTCTGCATTGCTCACAAGCTCTTGGCAACACCAATGCCACCGGTTTGTGTTCTGTACTTAAAGGAGCGAGGACTGGGAGGACCCCTGCTTGGGTGCCTAGTGTCATCTTTTGCCCCCTCCCAACTCTGTCCCAGCCACACTGAACTTACTCATCTTGCTCTCTGCAAAGCACCCTGGCCTGGCTGCTCCTACTCCTTCAGTAGGCCTGTGGGTGGCACTTCCTCCAGGAAGCCTTCTCTGATTCTCCAAGCCCAGGAACCAGAGTTGAGCAGGACTGTGGCCCAGCAGTGGTGTGAGGTGGGAGTAGGGTGGTAATGATATTTATGCTAAGTGACAAGGTCAGCTGGGTGGGAGAGCTGGCCTGTGAGGTACAGGGCAGCAGCTAGGGGCTTTCCTTCTAGGGAGAGGTCTACGAAGAAGGTTTCTGCATCACCGGGAAGTCTGTCTGAGGGACACCATCTGCTGATTGCATTCGTGCCTGAGCAGAGAGGGTTCCTGAGGTAAGGACACCGGTTGCTGGGAACCCTTCAAACAAGGTCAGCCTCACAGCTGTGCGGGTTTTCAGGCCAACCAAGAGTCATGTCGGGCCGGGTGTGGTGGCTCATGCCTGGAATCCCCGCACTTTGGGAGGCTGAGGCAGGAGGATCACTTGAAGCCAGGAGTTCAAGACTAGCCCGGGCAATATTGAGACCCTGTCTCTACAAAATAAACATTAAAAATTCATGGGGTGTGGTGGCGTGCACCTGTAGTCCCAACTATTCGGAAGGCTGAGGCAGGAGGATCGCTAAAAAAAAAGTGATGTGAAAGTGAGCAATCTCATTCAAAAGATGAAAATTTTTTCCAGAAAGTTCCTTTCTAACCACAGCTTGAGGGAGAGTTATGGAGACAAAGTCTCTACTGTAGAAATTTTATTTCTTTCCTTATTTTTCTCTCCTTAAGAAAGTCTTTTTCTTTGGGACGTCCTTTCGTGTTCTCTTTCTCAGCTTATGCACTCACTGGGTTCTTTTACATCAGTCTGAGGTATACAATTATTTCCTGTACAGGTTGGGAGTCTGCCATTCCTTGGCTAAAGAAATCCTGGATTTTGCTAGAATGCTCCTGCCAGGATTCCAGCACCAGACTCTCCTAGCCCTTCAGGCAGCTGGGAATGGAATCTGAAACATGTGACATTGCTTGGTCATGATGTACTGGTCAGACCTAGTTAGCCATGTGATCTCAGCTTGGGTAGGAGCAGTGCCAGTTAGGTCTGGAAAAAGTAGAACATTAGTTACAGAGCAAATAAATTTAGTAGTCGGGTAACAGTGCCAGGGAAATGTTGAGAAGCACGTGACATTGGAAGGGCTCTAATGTCAATGTAGTTTGCTACAATGGAAAAATCTTTCTGCCCTCTAACTTTAAAAGACACCCAGGCGTACTTCCTTTCTGGATTTTATTTCCTCTTTTTCTTTTCTCCCTTCCTTCCTTCCTTCCTTCCTTCCTTCCTTCTTCCTTCCTTCTTCCTTCCTTCTTCCTTCCTTTCCTCTTCTCTTCTCTTCTCTTCTCTTCTCTTCTCTTCTCTTCTCTTCTCTTCTCTTCTCTTTCTTTTCTCTTTCTTTTCTTTTTATCTTTTGAGACAGTCTTGCTCTGTGGCCCGGGCTAGAGTACAGTGGTGTCATTATAGCTCACTGCAACCTCAAACTCCTGGGCTCAAACTCCTCGCCCTACTGCTGCAAACTCCTCACGAAATTACCCAACTTTTAGCTTGCTGGCATTCTTAGCATTTGAAGAAACATCACCCCACATTGCAGCTGCTAGTCTCTGAATGCCAACTTCTGAGAACCACCCCCACCCCGCCGAATCACAGTTACCATGATTTGCCGAGTGCCCGGCAAGGACAACGGGACTGGTGCGAATCAAACAAGGCCCCAATTACAAAACAAAAAAGACGATCCTCCTACCACAGCCTCCCAAAGTAGCTGGGACTACAGGTGCGAACCATGCCTGGTTAATCTTTCTACTTTTTGTAGAGACAGGGTCTTTCTCTTGCTCAGGCTGGTCTCCAACTCTCAGCCTCAAGTGATCTTCCATCTTCCAGCCTCCGCCTCCCAGAGTGCTAGGATTACAGGCATGAGACACAGCACCTGGCCTTTATTTCCTCTTTTTCTTAAAGGAAACATCCAAGAGAAAGTGTCCTCCTCTGCTTCCCACCCTTACCCTCCTGGGACGTTTCAAGTTTGTTTTGCAATGTCATAGTTACAGATGTCGAGTACTTGGCCTGTTTAAAACAGACAATGACTTTAGTTTGTTAAACTGCCAAGTTTAGTGAGATATACCTGTGTACCCAATAATTAGTAGGTGCTGTAGGAAGTTAAATAAGAAAGTAGGAAAATTTGAGAAATAAATTATTTTCCTCTCCACAATAGAAAATCATATTCTTTGCCTTAAGGGAAGTTTACAGGAATGGATTTGATGAATTATGGAAGAATATCATTCACATGAAGGGAAAAAATTTGTTAAGCAAGGGCAGTTAAAATATCTAGTCTTGGCTGGGCGCAGTGGCTCACACCTGTAATCCTAGCACTCTGGGAGGCAGAGGCAGGAGGATCACTTGAGGACAGGAGTTCAAGACCAGCCTGAGCAAGAGTGAGACCCCATCTTTACAAAAAATGGGAAAATTAGCTGGGTGTGGTGAGAAAAACCTATAGTCCCAACTTCTCAGGAGGCTGAGGCAGAAGGATTGAATGAGCCCAGGAGTGTGAGGTTGCTGTGAGCTAGGCTGACGCCACGGCACTCTAGCCCAAGAGACAGAGCAAGACTGTGTCTCAAAAAAAAAAAAAAAAAATCTCTAGTCTTACTAACCTTCTTGAACTGAATCAATATTTACCATGTCTGAAAATGAGTATCTCTGTTCTCCAGTTACATTTTCAGATCTCCAGTCCTTTTCTTTATCTGCCCTCTGGTGGACGCAGTGCTGAACAGAAAATTCTACAGAAATGCTCACTAGAAAAAAGCAAAGAGGCACACTAAGGAATGCTAAGCCCTTACATGTATCTAGGGACCTCCATATTCTTTACCTCCCGTCTTTATGATAATCCTGTAAGATAAAGAATAATATTCTCATTTAAAATCAAACTAATAATTAAAAAATATGGAACTAATATATACATCAACCCTCTCCACAGGGAAGATACATTTCCATAGGGAAGTGTTCATGCCCAATCATTCCATTTATCCCAAGCATCCAAGAAGTTTTGTAGTTCCTTATTTTCTGTAGTTTGTATTATAAAAGCAAGAGTTTTTTTTTTTTAATTTCCCAAACATAAAAGTATATTATATAATTTAAGGACCTGCTACCTAGGTGTCCCTCAGCATCCTGAGGTCACCTGTTCTCTGTTACATCAGAGGCTCCTCAGTGGTTGCTCACCAGGTCACCTCCAGGGCCCCCGACCCTGCTGCCTTCACTCCTGTGGTCTCAGCCCCTGTGCTGCTCCAACACCCATGCTTCCCCCTATCCTGAAGACCACCCTTCCTTCCCCACTGCCCCCAGACACACTGACACAAGGCTGTTGACTCACACAAACAGCAGTGGAAAGCCACCAGCACAACACTGGCACCATCTTAAAACAGGAAATATTGACCATGGCTTCCCTAAAAAGTAGCCCACCATGCTCCTTGCGAGAGGGCTCCTTTTCTCACTGGCTGCAGCTTCTTCTCTGCTGCGCCCTTCCCCTCCCCGCCCCATCCCCATGCTTTTATTCATGTTTCATGATGAGCCTTCGTGTTCTCCTCCCACCCCAAACTACACTCTACACCCGGTTTTGCATATCCAGAAGCTCATGAAGGTGTAATGGTCTCCACACTCAACACAGATGACCAACAGAACTTAAAGATGGCTGTTCTCACACAGCCTCCGACCAAGCAAGCTGGAATTTTCCTCCTGATACAGTATTGACTTGCTTTATCACCTACACCAACGAGAGACCCTGGGATGCTCTTTCTCTCTGACCTCCCCTCACCCAAACTGACCATCACTGTTCTAAGCTAATAGTTTAACTGAGAAAGCAGCATGGTGGGGCGGAACCAAGGTGAGTTTGGGTGTTAGGATACCTGGGTTGGAATCCTGGCTTCCCTATGACTAGCTCCTCAACCTCGGGCAAGTTTCTGTTGTGAATTTGAGTTGTCTGTCTTGCAGCATCCATTTTCCCCTTTCCCAATGTACAGGCACCCCAGTTCCAGTGGGAATCCACGTGGTTCCAGGAAGCTAATGAGTGTATTCCATTTCCCTGGCCCCAGGGTTTGGTTCAGGGAAGTGTGATAATTAACGTCTTGTGTCAACTTGGCTAGGCTATAGTGCCCAATTGTTTGGTCAAACACCATGCCATGAAGGTATTTTTTAGAAGTGATTAATGTTTTAATCCAGTAGACTCTAAAGCAGATTGCCCTCTGCTATGTGGGTGGGCCTCATCCAATCAGTTGAAGGCCTTAAAAAAATAAAGAAGACTAACATTTTCTGAAGAAGGAATTCTCCTCAAGCCTGCAACATAAAAACTCTGAGTTTCTGGCCTGCTTGGTCTGCTTTGCAGATTATGGACTCAACACAGCAACTTCCACCCTTACCTGAATTTCCTGCCTGCCGGCCTGTCCTAGAGATTTCAGGCTTGCCAGCCTCCACGATCATACTGGCAATTCCTTGAAATCTCTCTCTCTCTCTCTCTCTCCCTTCCCTTCCTCCCTCCCTCCATATATATATTGGTTCTATTTCTCTGGAGAACCCTGAGTAATACAGGTAGGTAAGTCAGGCCATTTTCTAGGAGTGCTGAGAGATGGTGAGTCTCTTTCTCTGAGGAAGAGTTCAGCCGTGAGACTTGGGATGATGTCAGGTGCAAGCTGCAGGCCAGACTCCCAGGATGGACCTCAGACACTGCCACTTTCTAACAGTAGGACTGCTTCTCACTGTCCCCAGGTGTACAGTGAGATTACAGTGCCTACCACATAGGGTTAGGGAGAGGAGTAAATGAGTTAATAGATACTAAGCACCTAGAACACTGCCTGGATTATACACAGTAAATGCTCAGTAAATCCGAGAGAAAATGATGATGTGGTGAGGACCCAGTCTGAGGAAAAAGTTGACGTACAAGAAGCGCAAGAAAGTGGACTCAGAGCCCTGATGGCTTCTTAAGCCTCTGGATCAAACCAAGCTTGACACCCACTTTACCTCTGGACTTCTCAGGAACACGTGCTCATGAATCCCTTTTATTATTTAAACCTATTTGGCTGAAGCTCATTCTGTCTTGACAGTTGGATAGTGTCTTTTTTCAGACTCGCAAGCAAGTTGCTGAAAGCTCAGCACTTGTTGTTGAGGCTGCATCAGAAAAATGAGAAAAAATGGTTTCAGGAGAGGGAAAGAGTTTTATTAATTTGCAAGCCAATGAGGAGGATGGGGACTACTGTCTATAATGCTGTCACCCTAATGATAAGCAGAAATACAGAGCTTTTAAAGGGCGGGTTCTCAGCTTCTAATGGTTCCATCTCCGTCCCATCTCTGCTTAAAGCAATCCTGTGATCTCCACTCAGGACCTGTGCCCTCCTCCTGGACAGTTCTTTTGTAGCACAAAGAACAAAGAACATTCCCCTGCCCCTCCAGACCACTGGCCTGAGACAGGTTTTAGTTCTCAAAAAGAGTGAGAAGACTTTAACGACACAAAACATTTTTGCTGCTTTTTTCAGGCCATTCCCTCTGTTACATATTCTCCATTGTCAATATTTCCCTTCCATATCTGTGGGAGGAGGGGTGACGACTCTGTTACAAGCATACAGTTTTGATTGTACCCCTTTCTCAGAAAATGGAGCAACCTACCCACTCACCTAAGGGTGACAACTTTCAGTGGCTCCAGGAACCCTATTTCTACCCATCGATGAGGAACTACTTTCAATAGCTAAAGGTGGTTTACCCTTCTATGGCACTGACCCAAATGATTCTGAGTAGGGTGAACAAGCATTTCATTGAAGAGGAAACAGGGATGACCAATAAACAATGAAAAGATTCTGGTGCTCCTTGAAGTGGGGTGGGGGGGGTGAGGAAGAAAAAACAATGAAGATGATCAACTGCATGGAAAGGAAAACAAAAACACAAGAAAATACCATTATAATTCACTAGATAGGTAAAAAATGTAAAACTCTTGAAATTTCTAAGTATTTGAAAGTATGTGGGCCAGGTGCCGCTCAAGCCTGTAATCCTAGCACTCTGGGAGGCCTAGGAGGCGTGGCGGGGTGCGGATCATTTGAGCTCCAGAGTTTGAGACCAGCCTGAGCAAGAGCGAGATGCCATCTCTACTAAAAATAGAAAGAAATGAGCTGGACAACTAAAAATATATAGAAAAAATTAGCTGGGCATGGTGGCGCATGCCTGTAGTCCCCGCTACTGGGGAGGCTGAGGCAGGATTGCTTGAGCCCAGGAGTTTGAGGTTGCTGTGAGCTTGGCTGACACCACAGCACTCTAGCCCAGGTAACAGAGTGAGACTATGTCTCAGGAAAAAAAAAGTATGTGGAGCCAAGGGGAGTCTTACATATTGTTCTGCTGATTGTTGTGTAAATTGTATAATCTACAAAACAATGTGTAAAATTTGGCATTATCGTGTAAAACTGAAAATGTCTATAGCCTACATAGCAGTAATATCACTACTGAATCTTTAGAGAAAGACATGTGCTCTGCAAGACACACAAGAGATTGTTTAGTGCTGCATTGTTGGTAATAGCAAAGGACTGAAAACAACTGATGTAACCATACACAAAAGATAAATAAAATGTGGTATATTTACCTAATGTGTTCCACAGACAATGAAAATGAATGAACTACAGCTACATGTGATGTGGATACAATTGTGGATAAATCCAAAACTTATATCTTTGAGTAAGAAAGGGCACTTGCAGAATACTTACCAAATATCATTTATATAAAGTTTAGAAACATGCAAAAATTAATATATTATTTAGGGATATATCAAGGTAGAAAAGCATAGGAGTGATAAACAGAAAATCAGAAGAGTGGTTATTCTTAGGAGAAGAAGGGGGCCATTCAGAGGGGTGCTCAAGAATTACATAGAATAATGATTTATGTTCCAATATAGTTATGGTTGCATGGGTGTTTTTATCTTCACATTATATATGTTATATTCTTTTGTATGCATGAAACATGTTACGTTTTTTATTTTGAAGTATACCTAACATAAAATTTAGCATTTTAACCATTTTTTAATATACAGTTCTGTGGCATCAGGTACATTCACCTTGTTGGACAACCATCCACCACTATTCATAATCCCAAACTGTGCTTTTGGTGTCATATCCAAGAAATCATTGCCAAGTTCATGAAGCTTTTGCCCTATGTTTTCTTCCAAGAGTTTTATAGTTTTAGCTCTTATGTTTAAGTCTTTGATCCATTTTGAGTTAATTTTTATATAGGGTGTAAGGTAAGGGTTCAATTGTATTCTTTTGCGTTATAATAGAATTTTAACAGAAAGAAAAGAATCAGAGAATATTAGCTCCATAAGGGACCCTGCCCATTTACAAATGAAGATACTAGAATAGAGGTAAAATAACAAGCCAAGCTCACACCGCGGATTAAAGGCAGCAGGCAGGGAGGCTTGGCGTGGTGGCTCACTCCTGCCTGTAATCCTAGCACTCTGGGAGTCCAAGGCTAGGGGGGATTGCTCAAGGTCAGGAGTTCCAAACCAGCCTGAGCAAGAGTGAGACCCTATCTCTACTAAAAATAGAAAGAAATTAATTGGCCAACTAAAAATATATAGAAAAACTTAGCCTGGCATGGTGGCGCATGCCTGTAGTCCCAGCTACTGGGGAGGCTGAGTCAGGAGGATCGCTTGAGCCCAGGAGTTTGAGGTTGCTGTGAGCTAGGCTGACGCCAGGGCACTCTAGCCAGGGCAACAGAGTGAGACTCTGTCTCAACAACAACAACAACAACAAAAGGCAGCAGGATGCTAGCCGCCAAGTGTAATGCATTGCGCTAGACAAGCGCTAAGGAGCTCCACAGCTGCAGCTCCCTACCTGATCTGGACCCAGGTGTTACCTGCTAGCCCCTCCCTTTTCCCCGCCCCTGAGATGCGGGCCTCGCCACTTCCGGGTTTTAGAGCGAAGGTAAACAGGCGGTGACGGGTGGGAGGGAAAGCCCGGAAAATGTTTGGCGGCGTACGAACCGTCAGCAACAGGCTGTAAGGCATGGACTCCAGCTCCGTTGTGGTCGGATACCCAATCCGGGTTTTCCCTCACGCTCGAGGCCGGGGCGGAGCCTGGGCTTGCGCTAGAAGGAAGCCCGGGGATAGGGCGGGCATGCTTCGCCCGGATTGGCTGATCTGAGCGGCGCGGGGCTTGGCGGGAGCTTCGGACAGCGCCCGCGCAGAGAACGGCCCGATGGCGCCGCGGCGGCGGAGGGTGACGCTTTCCCGGCGTGCGGGGTAAGTACGGCCGACCCTGGGAGCGCGCGGCTGGAGGCCGGCTTTACCTTCTTCCTCTCCGCCGCGGTTTGTGCCTCTTGGGGCTGTTCGTGCTGCCGCTGTGGAACTTGTCCGAGTAGCTAATCGCTCAGGGCCTCGGTTTCCACGCCTGTGAAACGGGTATATTAATAGTCCCAATTTCCTAGATTAAAGGAGTTACGGCTTAAAACTATCCAGCAGGTAGTAGAGAAAGCTAGTGTCGGCATTACCTTGTGTGGGTGAGCGTAGTCCATTGTAGTGGGTCTGAAAACACTAGTTTGCAAGCCAAGTATTCAACAAATCATTATTAAATGTCTGCTGTTTGCAAGACGTGTTCTAGTGAAGTTTGCATTCTAGCTGGTAACATTCGTATTTTGAAGACCCTGCTGTTTTTGTAACACAAACTATAGACTGTAAACTGAAATCTCTGGCTGCGGGGCCAAGCTGCCGCTTGTTAAACCGGCATTCCAGGGTGGGTCAAGCAGTTTATTTTTATCAAAAAGGGCGTGTATTTAGAAATAGGTTGCAAAACTGCGCTCTATAAATATTAGTCTTCATGGATTCGTGGCGAATTCCCATCCGGGGTCCGGTGTGGACCTGGTTAGAAGGGCCTTGGCTAGCTACAGAGGGGACACGGGACCGTACACCGAGGAGCTCCTCGGGCTGTGGGAAGACTGCCTGGAGAAGGCGGTGTTTGTACGTGCGGGTTTGGGATGGAGGCTGGAGGCGGGGAAAACTGAGACTGAACTCCTGTGGCCCGTGGAGAAATGAAGACGCCCAGTGGAGAAGAGGGTTAGAAAAGAATATAGTAGCCTTGAATATCCGCTGGAAAGAGTTCAACTGATAGGCCAGTGGTTTATGTTGTCTTTTTTTTTTTTTTAACTCTGGAGTTTGAGATTCGTGAAACCTATTCATTCCTTCCCTCCAAAACACATTAGTGCACGTACACCAAAAATTTTACAGGTAGATTATCACAGTTGTCTCCATCTTTTGGAAGCCCCACCTTCACTCAATCGAAGGTAGAGAGAAGGAACCTTGATCTGTTTTTTGGAGCACAGATAGCGGAAAGAGTTTAGGTTAAGAAGTTTATGTGATCTGGTTTCTAGTCATTTTTTTGTTGTTGTTGTTACTTGGCCATGTGACCGTTGATAAGACGCTTAACTTTTATGAACTCCAGAATTATAATCTGTAAAATTAACATTAAACAAATATTTGTTCTACCTTCTTCCTTAAGTTTTGAGACTCAAAGCCTGGGAACTCGTTAGAAATGCAGAATCTTAGACCTCACTCCAGACTTACTGAATCAGACACTCAGAGTGATGCCAAGGAGCCTGCTTTAACGAGCCCTCCTGATAATTCTGATGCCACTCAAGTTTAAGAACCACCAGTTTTCCAACTTTTTTTTAATTGTCATTCTTAGTAATGATGTTTTGTTACATTTTACGTGCTAGTGCACACATGTAACAAAACAAAAGGCTTATGAAAATACTATATGTAGTGCAATCTTACACTTTGTATTCTCCTGTATTTCCTTTTTTAAAAA
>VBSM01000483.1:30874122-30884317 GCA_008086735.1 Cheirogaleus medius
GTGTTGATCATTTAATACCAATTTGCTGGTGAGTACATATGGTGCTTATTTTTCTGTTCTTAGGAGACTTCACTTAATAGAATGGGTTCCAGCTCTGTTCAGGAAAATACAAGAGGTGCTATATCACCATTGTTTCTTATAGCTGAATAGTAGTACTCCATGGTATACATATACCACATTTTATTAATCCAGTCATATATTGACGGGCACTTGGGTTGTTTCCACATCTTTGCAATTGTGAATTGTGCTGCTATAAACATTCAAGTGCAGGTGTCTTTTTCATAGAGTGACTTTTGGGTAGATGCCCAGTAATGGGATTGCTGGATCAAATGGTAGATCCACTTGTATTGCTTTAAGGTATCTCCATATTGCTAGGATTGCTTCTTTAGGCAACAGTGATAGCAGGAACATCCTCGCTAAATAAATCAGCTTTGTAATGTTCTCTGTGAGAGCCAATTCAGTGACTTTGACTTTATTCACTTTTAGAAAACTGGTCAAAAGCGCAAGCCTTCTGATGTGTTTGAATTTCCTGAATATTCTGATAGCTCAAGCATTGGCAGGCTGGGTGAAAATGAGAAAGATGAAGAGCCTTTTGAAACCTTTGGTTAGTATTTTAAATCTTTATCCTAACGTGACTTTAAAGGAACAAAACTTAGGCTAGATACAGTAAAAACATAGAAGTATCTTCTAATATAAAAATCAGTTGTTTATATAAATATTAATATAACGTTCTGGGAAGTACTTGGATAATCAGAATTAATTTTTCTCACTTCTAGGTACATTGAAGCTAACGACGTTATCAAAGTAGAATTCTTCTAGTAGTGCGTGTTAACAGTGCAGTCATAGGCTGGGCGCGGTGGCTCACGCCTGTAATCCCAGCACTCTGGGAGGCCGAGGCGGGCGGATCACTTGAGCTCAGGAGTTTGAAGCCAGCCTGAGCAAGAGCGAGATCTCATCTCTACTAAAAATAGAAAGAAATTAATTGGCAAAAAAAAAAAATTATATAAAAAAAATTAAAAAAAACAACAATGCAATCATAGAAGGACACTTACTATAGTGCTTTGTAACAAGAGGCATATAAAATATATTTCTTACTCCATTCCACCAACTGGTAGAGCCATTAATTTAAGGAGAAGAAGAGTTGGGTAATTTTCTCAGAACTTAAGCTCACTGAGGCAGGGGGTGCTTCAGGAGAGCCAGTGGGAGAGCTTCACCTGTGTCCTCTGTAGTATGAGGTGAAAGGGTCGGTGCCCCGCTATCCAGGAGTATATGACTTGTCCAGATGGACTGCTTCTCTCACTACATGTCATTGGCCACACCAGAGGCCAAAAATGATGCAGAAAGTGTCAGGTGCCCCCACATCTAGCACAGTAGTAGTCAGACGTTTTTGCTGGAATAAGTTTTAAAAGAATTTTGAAAACGTAAGTATTATATTTTTCATTTGGCTTCTGAAAATTTTCAGTCTAAATTTTTGTTAATAAAAGAAAATACACATTTTATAAGATGAAATAAGATGAGAAGTAATCATCACCAGAATATATCTTTTATTATGACTTGATAAAAATGTTTCAATTATCTAAAACAAGTCGAAGTCTAAAAGATCTGAATCTGAAAGAAATCCCATAATTTAAAAAATTGAGATGCGATTCACATACTATAAAATTCAGCCTTTTAAAGTATACAGTTAATTGGTTTTTAGAATCTTCACAAAGTTGTATAACCGTCACCATAATCTAATTCCAGAATATTTTTGTCACCCTAAAAAGAAACTCTGTACCCATTAAGCAGTCGCTCCCTGTTCCCCCTTCCTTCAAGCAACCATAAATCTATTTCCTGTCTCTACGGATTTTCCATTTCTGGACATTTCGTATAAATGGAATCATAGACACTGGTCCTTTGTCACTGACTTGTTTCACTTAATGAAGGGTTTCAAGGTTTATCCATGTTGTAACATGTATCTACTTCATTCCTAAAGTTTTTTATAGCTCAGTCCATTGTTTGGATATACCATGGTTTGTTATTCACCCATCAGTTGATGTACATTTGGGCTGTTTCTACTTTTTGGCCATTATAAAAAATGCTGCCATGAACGTTCAGGTACAAGTTTTGTGTGGACATGTTTTCACTTCTTTTGAGCGTATACCTAGCAGTGGAATTGCTGAGTATTACGGTAATTCTGTTTTTAACTTTTTGAGAAACTGTTTTACAAAGCAGCCACACCACTTTACATACCCAGAGCAACGTATGAGAGTTCCAGTTTCTCTACATCTTCATCAAAACTTAGTATTTGGCTTTTTGATTCTAGCCATCCTAGTGGATATGAAGTAGTATCTCATTTGAGTTTTTTGTGTGTATAGTAAAATGTACATAACATAAAATTTACCATTTTAACCACTTTTAGGTGTACATTTCTGTGGCAGTTAAGTACATTCACATTGTTGTACAACCATCATCACCATCCATTTCCAGAACTTTTTCTGTCTTTCCTAACTGAAACTCTACACCTGTTAAATGACAACTCCTCATTCTCATCTCCCCCCAGCTCTGGCAACCACCATTCTACTTTCGGTGAATTTGACTTTTGTTGGTCACCTCATGTAAGAGGAAACATGCTGGACTCGGTGGCTCACACATGTGATCCCTGCTACTGAGGAGGGTGAGGCAGGAGGATTGCTTGAGGCCAGGAGTTTGAGACCAGCCTGGGCAATATAGTGAGACCCGTCTGTTAAAAAAATGGAAAAAAAATAAGGTGGGCGTGGTGGCACATGCCTGTAGTCTGAACTGCTCAGGAGGCTGAGGCAAGAGAACTGCTTGAGCAGGTGGAGGCTTCAGTGAGCTATGATTGTGCCACTGTACTCGAGCTTGGGTGACAGAGTGAGACCCTATTTCTTAAAAAAGAGCCGGGGTGGAGGGAGCATACTGTAACAGCTGTACTGTTGTAACTGGCTTATCTCATTAAGCATAACTCTTTGAGGTTGATCCATGTTGTTGTATGTGTCAGAATTTCCTTTTTAAAAGCTGAATAACATTCTATTGTATGTATATGCCACATTTTGTTTATCTGTTCATCTGTTGATGGACCCTTGGGTTGCTTCCACCTTTTGACTATTGTGAATAATGTTGCTATGAACATGGATGTACAGATATCTGTTTGAGTCCTTGCTTTCCCTTCTTTTGGGTATATAACCAGAAATGGAATTGCTGGGTCATATGGTAGTTCTGTGTTTAATTTTTTGAGGAATTGCCATTTCCACAGTGGCTGCCCCACTTTACATTCCCACCAGCAATGTACAAGGGTTTTTCTTTCTCAACATCATTGCCTATACTTGTTTTCTTTTTTATTTTTGTTGTTTTTAATAGAGATGGGGTCTTGCTCTGTCACTCAGGCTGGAGTGCAGTGGCACAATCATAGCTTATTGCGGCCTTGAACTCCAGGCCTCAAGTCATCCTCCTGCCTCAGCCTTCTGAGCTGGGATTACAGGTGCAAATTGTTTTTTGTTTTTGTTTTTTTCTGATAATAGCTATCCTAAGCTTAGGGTGTTAAGTGGTATGCTGTGGTTTTGGTTTACATTTTCCTAATTACTAATGATGTAAAGCACCTTTTCAGTGTGCTTATTGGCCATTTGTATAGCTTCTTTGAAGTGTCTATTCAAACCCTTTGCTCATTTTTAAATTGAGTTCTTTGTCTTTTTATTGTTAAATTATAAATCCAACTTGTGTGACTGGTTACATGTGAGTCAATAAGAGCATCCTCTTCCTCTTAGCATCTCCTTTCTATACCTTTCCATCAAGGCCATTTACCCTCCTCTTGTCTTCCTCATTCAAGGTAACTTTTTATGCTGTCTAAAGGCTCTAGTGATCTGGAGTGAAGTGGAGAGGAAGGAAAGTGAGGGAGGCCTGGAGTCTCTCCCCAGGGGGCCACTCATTCACAGATACTGAGTGCCCACTGTGTGGTGTGTACTTTGTGAGGTTATAGAGTCACAGGAGGAGACAGCCACTCTAAGCTTAGAGGGTTTATAATTAATGCAGTAGTCTCCCCAGTACAGTGTTAGGCACTCAGTAGGGGTGAGGAAAGAAAATGTTAGACTTCTCATTTATATTATTTTTTATCTCATTAAAAAAATTACATATAATATATAAGTACAGTAATATAGGTTTAAAAGTTATAAGTATCTCTGTACTTATTGATGATATGGTTTGTTTTATTGGTGAGGTATAGGATCAAAATATTTAGGATGTGGCCTAGTTGATTTTAGCCATTTACATAAAGATTGTTTTGTACTCCATTGCAAGAGAACAATCTTAAATACTACCCAAACAACCAGAATTTTAAAGTTGCACTTTTTTCTGTCTTTTGAAGATCCTCCTTTACACAGCACAGCTATATACGATGATGAAGAAAAATTCTCCGAACATTGTGGATTATCTGTCCCTTCAGCTTCTCCAGGAAAAGCAGCAAGAAGAAGGTACAGTTATATTTCAACCATTTGTTTATTTATGGTTAGTGGGATTTCTGAGGAACTCTTTAAGATAGAAGGTAATAAAACTAAAGCTTTTTAAGATCTTTTGAGCCAACTCATTAAGTGTTTCCTCAAGAGAACTGGGACATAAAAACTTAATTTTTTAATAATTGACATTGCTTATAATAATTATAATGTCATAATTCACACCTGATTATTCTAGAAAACATGCTTGTGAAGGTAGTTTAGCTTTGAGGTAAAACAAATAAGAGGGGAAAATTTTACGATCATACCATTTTAGGTGATTTTGACAGGTCCCTTTCATTTACGAATTCTCTATCACAAATGTTTTCTTGTACATGGTAGGTGATAATTATAAAGGAAATGACAGTCCCTTTCAGATGTGTTGTCCTTAAGGTTCACTGGTTTGAGTCCTACAAATTTATATGAAGTATGGGTGAGGTAAATCTCTATAAAAATGATTTCATAGAGACAACTTGAGAACATATTATATAATGAAGAACTCTTCAATAACTATAGTACTAATTATAAGTTATTAGCTAGAGCAACTCTTTGGCTTAAGGACCTCTATTAGCTAATAGGTCAATTCTAGTTACTAAATGTATTTTGCAAGTAGCAAAACTGGGGTTTTAAAACATATATCCCAGTTACTTAGAAATCTGAATGAGGAAGTCATTTTGAGGTTATCTGCATTGGGAAATTTTATAGTACTTGGTTATTTTGGAGCCTCTAGTTTTTTATAGTTACTGAAAATCACTACAGGCCAAATATTGGGAAAACATGCACTCTACACAGTGGTGAATATAATTTTTAAAGAGGAATTTTTTGAATAGGTAACACATTCACATGGTTTAAAAATATAAAAGGGTTTATGCGAGTCTTCATCTCGTATCTATCATCCACCCAGCTCCTGGCTCCCATTTTTTGCACTCGTTTCTTCCTTCTCCCCCATTAATTCTATGTCCTTCCAGAGTTTCTCAGTGCATATAAAAGTAAACAAGAAAACAAATTTTTATCCTTTTTTATATAGATAAGGCAGCATACCTTGCTACCTAGCCTTTTTTCACTTAATGTATGTTGGAGATCTTTACATGTCGGTGCACGTGGAGCTTTCTCCTTGTCACAGTTGCGGGCATTTCACAGCATGGATATTCTGTAGCCCATTCTTGTGTGGATGGGCAGTCGGCCTGTCTCCAGTCTCCCAGTGCGGCAGTCAGTGACCAGACGCACATCCCTTTCACACATGTGCCTATGTATCTATAGGATAAATTCATAAAAGTGTAATCCTGGGTCAGATGAAATGTGTGTTAGTCATTTTTATAGTTATTGCCACATTGCCAACCAGAGAGGTATCAAACTTGTATTTTTGCCAATGTGATAGGTCAAAAGTGCTATCACAGTTTCGTTCTTATTTGTGTTTTTCTTATGAATGATTGAGCAACATCTGTTCATATGTTTAAAAGCTCTTGAATTTCTCTTTCTGTAAGCTTTTGATGTCTCGTTTCCTTTTTTCTAGCAGGTGTTGGTCATTTTCTTCTTGACTACTATGACTTTGTTTAAAAATCAGTGAGATGAATCCTGTTACAAATTTGTTTTGCTAGTTCATCTTTCTTTTGACAAAACACCTAGATGATGTTTATTTTTATGTAAATACGGTAATACATTTATCAATCTTTCTTTTAGGATTTAGAAATTTTGAATCATAGTAGGAAGGCATCTCCCTTCATGTTTTCTTCTAGAACTTTTGTGATTTATTTTTATGGTGTAATCCTTTGTCCTTTCTATCCCTTTGTAAGGTGTGAGGTGTTTGTTCTAGATGGCTACTCCATTGTCTGGGCACTGTTTATCAAATGGCCCTTCTTTCCTCTACTGATTGAAATGTCACCTGTCTTATGCATTACATTGCGTCTGTATTGGGGTCTGTTTCTAGACTCTCTGTTTCAGTGGGTTTTCTGTCTAGTCATGCTCCATGGTCATTCTTGTAGTTGCTGAGGCTTTGTAGCATATTTAAAGTATCTGGTAGTGCCAGTTGCTCCCTTATTGATTTTTACAGATGTTGGCTGTCCTTGTTTGTTTGCTTATATGAATTTTAAGACCAACTATTTAAGTTAAAAGCAAAAACTATTACTGTCTTTATTGGGTTGTGTTAAATTTATAAATTAAACTAGAAAGAATATTTGATGATTTTTCCATTTGTTCAAGTTCTTTGTATCCTTTAGTGCTGTTCAGAGTTTTAATCATATCGATTTTGCAGATTTCCTAAATGTATTCCAAGATAATTTATCTTTTTTTGTTTGTGTTTGGTAATTATTATAAATGGGGTCTTTTCTTACATTTTATCTTTGTGTTGTGGTTATTGTATATGTGAAAGCTATGAATTTATTATGTTTTTACTGTTAGGAATTTTTTAATTCAATTTTATAAATGATTTAACAATTACTGTTCACCAAATATTTTGCTAGATATTGGAAAATAAAGATGAATACCTGTCCCTAAAAATACCCTATTTTTGCTTAAGACTGAGTTACGAATTTTATCAGAATTCATCTATTGAAAGAATTATGTGTTTTTTTTACTCATTTGACCTACATTAATAGATTTCCTATATTAAAACTATCTTTGCATTCCTGGGCTCCAAAGCCACCCTCCTTGGTTTGGCCTCCTTGCTGATCTTCAGACTCCCAAGTGTGCATTCCTTCAGGGCCTTAGCATGGACCGTTCATCCCAGAGCCTGGATTTCTCTTCCCTCCTGTATCTTCACGCTTGCCCCCATGCTGCCTTGCAGATTTTAAATGTCACCTTATCACAGCAGCCTGCCTGATACCTCATAGAAAATATCACCTTCTTTCATCAACATGTTTTCTTTACTCTGTTCTCTTTCTCACAGGGTTTACCTCTACCCAACCAATACTGTATATTCTTTGAAAAATTTGTTCATTGTCTATTTCTCTACAGAAGTAGCTTAAAAAAGAACAGGACTTTGCTCTGTTCAGTGCTGCACCTCAGGTTCTTAGGACACTATCTGGCAGCTGGTAGACACTCAGGGAATATTAGGATTCATTCTTCATTCATGCAATGTAGTGTCATGGTTAAGGTGACTGACCTGGGACTTGTCGTGCTTGGCTCAAATCCTTGTTCTGCCACTACTAAGTATTTGACCTTGAGCAAGATGTTTAGTTTAACTTCTAGGGTCCTTCATCTGGAAAGTGGGACAATAATATAACCACCTTATGTGATTGTTTTAAGATGAATTAATCCCCTTAAGCTCTTAAGACAGATTGGCACGTAGTAATAATAGCTTTTTATTGGTATTTTTTCAACAAGCATTTATTGAGCAAAGATTAGGTATCAGGCCCTGTGTTAGGCTCTGGGTTTACAACAATAACTCAAAATGGACATAATCCCTGCCCTCATGGAGCATATGGAGCAATTGATATTAATGAAGAATCATACTGACCAATCACATATGGGGAAGGTGCCACAAGTGGGAATTAGATTGGGGGGTGGGTAGGGTGAGGAACATTCTATGCAAGGTGAATAGCTGAATAGCGTGTGGGAAAGCCCTGTGGTGGGAGGGAGCTTGGTGACTGTGCAAGACAGAAAAAAGCTGGGGTGACCCAGAGTAAAGAGAATGAAGAGGGAGAACACACTGTAAAATGGCACAATTGGTGGAGATTGCTAGTTGTCTGATGTTTCCCCCTTCTTCCTTAGTAAAAGAATTCAGAATAAATATGCTTCCTAGCTCCTCTTGTAGCTGAGGTGTCTATATGTGATTAAACTCTAGCCAAAGCAGTATCTGCAACTTCTGAAAGTATCTTTATAGGGAGATTGTACCCCTCTTTGTTCCTTCCTTCTGGTTGGAGTGGGATGTGGTGGCCGAAGCCTGGGCTCTGGCCAGGAAATTGGAGCATCGAGATAGAGGGAACCGGGTCTCTTGATGGTGGGGCTGCTGATACCATCCCTGAATTGCCTCTGATACGGGAAAGAAAGTATCTTGTTTAAGCCATTTTTGGGGTATATTTTCTATCATTTGCAGCCATACCTGATCCTATGTTATAAACTTGGTGAAGAGTTTTGTTATTATCCTAAGAGCAGTTGAATTTTAAGCAGGGGGTGGCATGGTCAGATCTGCATTTAAAAATTATCACTCTGGCTGCCATGTAGAGAGAGAAATGAATTTGAGAGAGGCAAGAATGGAATGGGGAGACTGGTTGGAAGCTGTTTTAGTAGTCTGGGGCAGGGAGGACCAGGGCAAATGTGGTAGAGTTGGAGAAGTGGAAGCGTTCATAAAATAGGAACCAAATCAGGTTTTGGTGATGGGATGGCTTAGGAGGGTAGGGAAGAGTCACTGTTGGAGCTGACTCCTAGATGTCTGGCATGTATAAATGGATTGATGGCAGTGGATAAGATTAGCTTTGACAGGAGACTGAGCTTCATTCGAGAGATCGTGAGTTTGATGTGGAGATGTCAAAGAGGCTGTGTATTTGAATTGGGAGCTCAGATGGGAGGGCTGGGCTCGAGTTAAAACTAAAACTGAGGTTATTTGAATATAGGTGGTATGCAGCTAGCCTGAGAGAAGGCAAAGGCCTGCACCCAACCCTCAAGAAACCCTCCTACCACCAACATCTACCTGTCTGGGTAGAGGAGAAGGAGAGAAGAAAACCAGGAGAGTGTTTGCAGAAGTATTAAGGGTGGGTGTGTGTAGTCAGGAGGGTCAAATGCAGCTAAGAAGCAGTTAAGGCAAGGACTGACATGTTTATTGCATTTAATGATATGGATGCTCTTGGTAACCTTGGTTTTGGTGGCATGATAATTCCAAACAAAAGACATAGTTTGAGTTTTTCTCTGAATACAAAAGGAAGTCACGGCAAAGGGATGCACTGGAGAGAGATCTGCATTTCCCAGGGTTCATCAGCAGCCAGGCCCCAAAATTCTACTTAGGGATGTTCAGATTTTTTGATCCTGGGTCTTCTCTTTATCTCTTCCCTTTATGTGTAGCTGATTCTGCTCTTAGCCCTCTCTTCTCCACCGACCCTCAATTTACTTACTCTCATGGTTTTAACTACCTGTATGCCACTGTTCCCCAAGTCTGTCTCTCTTGTCCAGCCCTCCTCCAGAGTCCCAGGATGTCCTACATATTGGTCATACTTCCCTAGAGGCCCACAGGGACCCTAAGGGCAAAGCTGAGCCTCTTCTTTCTCATCTCGTGTCATTGAACTCCTTTGGTATTCTCTGGGGGTTAATGGTCCCGCTGCCCACCCAGTCGCCTCACATCCAGCAAGCTGGGAATCAGTCCTGTTTTCTTCTGTCTGACCAGGCCTATTGTTCTGGCCTGTGACTACCTTGAGAATCACCTTTTCCTCTCCACGCTGTTGCTACCTCCCTGTGGCTGCCACAGTTTAGGTACTTCCACTTTTACCAGCGTTCTTGCGGTAGTTCTCTACCTGGTCTCCTTGTCTCTTAAACTGATTGCCCTCTCTCCTCCAGTCCACCCACCTATGCAACTTCCAGAGTGATCTATCTATATTTAATTTAATTTATTTTTTTTTAGAGACAGGGTCTCAATCTGTCACCCAGGCTTGAGTGCAGTAGCACTATCATAGCTCATTGCAGCCTGGAACTCCTAGGCTCAAGGGATCCTCCAGCCTCCTGAGTAGCTGGGACTAGCTAATTTTTTTTTCTTTGCTTTGCTTTGCTTTCTTTTTTTTTTAAGA
>VBSM01000483.1:30892655-30912262 GCA_008086735.1 Cheirogaleus medius
AAAAGAAAAAAAAAACGCCCAGGTCCAGATAGTTTTATAGGTGAGTTTTAACAGACATTTAAGGAACAGTTAATCCTAATCTTAAGGACGATGACACCAAAAGATAGACCAAAAAGAGGCCCCTGCATATATGGAAAGTTGATGAGTGCTGACAAAGGTGAGATTGCTGGTCATTGGGGTTTTCCCTGTAGAGAAATGAAATGAGACGTCCTCTGACTGGCAGCATAAACAAAGAAGCAGTTCTAGGTAAATTGAAGACTTAAATGTGACAGGTAAAATTGGACCAGATTACTGGGTTTTCTAGAAGTCCTGGCGAGCTGAGCTTAGATAAGCAGGGATCTGGGACCCAGGGGATAGTGGCTGCACTGGGGTGAGCAGTGTTGTAGGTTTGGCCTGGATCCTTTGTTTCTGTTTTGTAAATTAATAGCAACAAAAACAACGGAATGCTTACTGCGAGTCATTCAATTGAGTGTTTAATATCATCCTTTTTCAAATCCTTATAATAAACCTTTGAGATATAGGTGCTATTTCATATTTTCTCCATTTTTGAGAAAATTGAGATTAGATCAAAAAACTTGTCTGAGCTTGCACAGCTGTAAGTGGACTCAGCCAGTGTTTCAGGTATATATTAACACATAAACTACCCCAAAACTTAGTGATTTAAAACAGTGCTCAGAAAACTATTGTCTCCAATCCAAATTTGGCCCATTGCCTGTTTTGAAAATAAACGTTTATTGGACCACAGCCAGATTCATTGGTTTGTGTATTGTCTGTGGCTGCTTTCATGTACAGTAGCACAGTTGAGCAGGTGGCCCATAAAGCCAACAGTATTTACTGTCCGACACTTTACAGAAGTAGTTTGCCAACCCCTGGTGCACAACAACCACCATTGTATTTGCTCACGATTTTGCTTTGGGCAGTCTGCTCATTTGGTGCCTGAGCTGGGGTGAAAGGTCTAAGAGTCTCTGTTAATATGTCGGATGCCTTAAGCCCCCTCATGTGACCTCTTTTCATGTGGCTAGCTTGGGCTTCCCTGTTGTTTGGTAGTCAGAATTTCACGACAGTTGACTTCCAGGAGGGAGCATTTCAGGAGGTGAAAAGCGGCAGAAGCGGCAGATCTCTTAAGACCTGGCCTTGGAAGTCGCACAGCATCTTTCCATATGTTCTTTTCTTCAAGCCAGTCCTGGGGCTGTCCCAGGTTCAAGGGGAAGTAAAATAGGAAAGGGTGGCAAAGAATTGGCAGCTGTTGTTAATCCACCACAGCCAAGAGTTGTGCTCGGGTTAGTGTGAATCTGAGATGAACTCTCAGCATGTTCATCAGTTTTGCAGTATTAAATAAGAAACTAATTATGGAAGAAGAGTGGACTATCCTATCAATCATGTTAACATTATATAGAAAATTTGAGCATGCTTTAGAAATTTACTGATTATAACACCATACAAATGTATAGTAATTTATAGTTTTGTAAATAAAAGGCAGAAAATGTTTTATTTCTTCCATTTAATTGAGGAACCTGGGCCTCTAGAAGGTTAAATGACCTGCCTAAGATCTCATAACAAGCAAGGAAGAAGTTCAAGCTAGAACCTAGGTCTTCAGATTCCTTTCCAGTATGTTACTGTATATGACTATAATTATTTAAATTGATACACTGAGTGATCTTGATGTATTTTACAAATGGCCTATCTGATAGATTCAATAAAGGCACATCAAGGTAATTAAAAGGCATCAGTGCTTTGGGTTGCTTCAGCAGAAATGGGAGAACCAACAAGATAGCAGTTAGAGTATAGATAGGGGTTTGTGAGACTGTGCACTGGGATAGGAAGAAGTAAGCAGTGAGTCCTATCTGATTCTTCCGCTGTAGCTATCTGTTACAATTTGGTGGGACTATTTTTGTTTCAGGCTTTCAGAACGCTGGACATACAGCAAAATTATGAATAATTGGTATATTAAATTGACTTATCTTAATATTTTAGATACTTCCAATATTCTAGATATTTGGTGTCTAGAAGGAAAGAAAACCAGTGATATCATGGAGTTGGATATTGTGTTGCCTACATTTGAGAAAACCCTCCTAGAGTATAAGTAAGTCTTTTGATATTATGATATATGTACCTAATAAATTTCCCTTGTCAGAAATTTTTGCTCATCCCACAGTTTTTGATATGTATTATTTCATTAACATGATGAAATAGTTTTAGATATTTTTATATTTTCATTATAACTTTTTCTTTAATCCTTTGAATTATTAGAGTATATTTTTCTATGTCTGAATATGTGACTTTTTAATTTAAATTTTTGTATTAACCTTCTATCTTAAATATGTTGTGGCGTATCATAGTCTGGTGATACCTTTTTTTTTTTTTTTTTTTTTTTTTTTTTTTTTTTTTTAAGGCTTTCTTCATGGCCTAGCATACGATCTATGTGGAATCTCTTAATTGTTGGATCTACTTAGAATGTCTAATTATTGAATCTATGTGGAATCTGTGATTATTCAATTTTTCCTGGTACTTCTATCAATTTGTGCTGTATATATTTAGAGACTATTGGGAACATCATGTTTAAAATGTCTCTCTTATAGATTGAACATTTTATCATTATGTAGTGACCCTCTCCATTCCTAAACATGCTTTTAGGAATGTTAAGATCTACTTGACCTGACGCTAATTTTTGTCATTAGCTTTCTTTTGTGAGCATTTGCCAGATTTTACATTATTTTTAATTTCTTTTACTTCCATCCCTGTGTGACCTTAAACCTTAATGTTTCTTATAAATCTTTTTATTTTTATTTGTAATTTTATTCTTTTAAATTATTATGAGTACATAATAGTTGTATGAGTACATATGATGTTTTGATACAGGCATACAACGTGTAATAATCAAATCAGGGTAATCAAGGTATCCATTACCTCAGGCATTTATCATTTCTTTGTGTTAGGAACATTTCAATCCCACTCTTATTAGTTATTTTAAAGTATGCCATAACTTGTTGACTGTAGTCACTTTGTTATGCTATCAAATATTATTCATTCTAACTAACTATATTTTTGCACCCTCTGAATCTTTTTAAATCCTATGTGTTAGTCTTTGAATTTCAACTGTTGAGTTTAGTCCATTAACATGTATTGTAATTATCAATATCTGGAACAATATATTAGTATATTGTTTTTACTTTAAAGTTTTTGTTCTACTCTTTGATGTTTTTAATCCTTTTTAACTTTAAAATAATTGCATTTATAACTCCTCACTTTTAAAATTAGAACTTTGGCATGATCTCCTATCCCTTGGTCTTTTTTCCATTTCCCCCACTCCAAACCGCATCATGTTCATGACACCTGGAGACTTTTAATGCTGGATTAAGGTAAATAAAACTTCCCCTTTTTTGTCTTATGTGTGTTTGTCTCTTTCTTTAAGACAATAACAACATTTACTTAGGTATTTGATCACCTTTACTTTATGTATTTTCTTGCAGCATCCTCTAGATATGTCTTTGCTTTTATTTAAATACTTCATCCAGCACTTCAGTGTGGCTCTTTAAACCCTTCTGATTATTTTGATTATATTCTTGAATTTGAAGGACAGTTTAGCTGGATATTATATTTGAGGTTCTAAATTATTTCCTTAAATATTTTGGAAATACTACTTTATATTCTTTGCATATGGTGTTGCTTTTGGAAAATTTGATATCTATCTAATTCTTGTTTCTTTGTATGTAATCTGTTCTTTCTCTCTATAAACTTTCAGAATATTTTCTTTCTTTGATGCTCTTAAATTTCACCGTATTAGGTCTGACCTTTTCATTCCAAGGTTCTTTTTTTTAATTCCAAATTTAAAAATATTTTTGTCTTAATTTTCTTTTTTATTCTCTGTATCATTGTCATTTGCTGTATTCACTGGGAGATTTCCTCAATCTAGAAATCGGAAGATTTGCTAATTTATTTCTCAGATATATCCATTCTGCCATTTATCTCATCTGTCGAGTTCCTTGTTTAGCTATTTTAGTTTTTATATTTAATATTTGGTCCCTTTTTTTGGTCTTATTATATTCATGTTTTATGTTGCTCCTATCTTCCTTAGAAGATTTGTTAGGCTAAGTTCAAATCACTGGATCATCTGTTCTAAAATATCTGCTTCTGATATAGTATGGGTTTTCCTTTTGAAATAGTTGCATTCCTCCAGCATCTTGTTGTTCCAGCCTATGAGCTTATTTTCCCCAGGGCTGTCAGCTTCTCTGTCAGACAGTGTGTGTGTGGTCATCATTTTCCATGCCTGGTGTTTGGCAGGGGAAGGGGAAGGGAACAGCTGCCCAAAGTCAGTCAGTCTCCTTTTTTTTCTCTAGGTCTCATAAGTACAGCTCAGGTTTTACTCTTGACATGGGGACAGAGGTCTGCGTTGCTGAGGTGGTAGGTGACAGACACTGTTTGTGAGGCTCAGTGGTGGGCAAGAAGCAGGAGTCAGCTTCCAACAGCTCTGTTCCTGCCCGGGGCCACAGCCACCACTCCTTACACATTTACCCTTTCTAAATGTCCCACCTCCCCTTGGGGTTTTCACAGCTTTCTCCATTTTTTTGGCGGTGGTCCCTCTGTAGTTCTTCTGGGTGATCTTGGGGAAAGAAGCCAGCCTGTCATGCTTAACTCATCATCATTGTGGGAAGTGCCTGTTTTATTCTTCTGTACTGTATATTCCAGAGCCAGTGTGTTGTTAAAACTGGTACGGAAGTTCTCTTAACATACCCAAGACCATCTTATGTTATCCTTTTCCCATTCGTAACTCTCTTAAAGGAAGCTTATTATAGTTTTAGGGAAAATGGTATTGTTCCCTTTTAGCAGAGCTAAGTTCTTGATACAAGAAATGATTTAAAAGAGATACAGTATTTTTCTTAGACTTTTAAAATTGCAAAATAACCTAGTGTTTTTGTCATACCAAATAAGAATTCTGGTGAATTACTGCTCCCGTTTTGTTTTCTTGACAATACAGTGTTCTCTGTCATGGGAAACACTTCATTCTTTCAAAATCAAGTAAACAGGGCTGGGCACAGTGGCTTATACTGTAATCCCAGCATTTTGGGAGGCTGAAGTGGGAGGATTGCTTGAGGCCAGGAGTTTGAGATCAGCCGGGGCAACATAGCAAGACCTTGTCTCTACCAAAACAAAACCAATCCAAACCACAAGATCAGTTTTTTGAGGATCTGCTGTTTTTGATATCCTGTACCTAGCACTCACACCTGAATAGCTTCTTTGTTAATAGACTTACTGACTATAAGCAGTTTAGCAATGTGTTTAAGTAGGGAAGTATGCCATGAAATGCAACATTACAAACTCTTAGAATATTCTTTAACCGATTCAACTAGTTACCTAGGGAAAGTAGTCAGATTTTTAAGGCATTAGAATTTGAAAGAGCTTTGTCTTACTATGTGTGATACATAGACCATCACCTTTGTGGTTAATAGAATCCATCAATTTATGATTACAAGACATATGCAGAGAGGCCTGGCCAGTTTTTAAATTTTTTATTTATTTTTTTGCAGACAAATTCTCACTATGTTGTTAGGCTCAAGAGATCCTCCTGCCTCCGCCTCCTAAATAGCTGGGATTACAGGCATGTGCCACCATGATGCCCTGCTGTATTTTTAAGATGTTTTTAACATCTGAAAATCATAATTTGATATTTATATTATGCTAGAAATTCTTTTTTAAAGATAGAGCTTATGTAAATTTTTATTTTTAATTGTGATAAACTACACATAATATAAAATTTGCCATCCTAAGCATTTTTAAGTGCCTAGATCAGTAGTGTTAAGTACATTAATACTGTTGTGCAACCAGTCTCCAGAACTTCTTTATCTTGCAAAACAGAAATTCTCTACCTATTAAACACTATATTCCCTATTTCCCCCTCCCTCTAGCCCCTGGCAGCCACCCTTCTACTTTCTGGTTTTTATGAATTTGACTTCTCTGAATACCCCATATAAATAGAATCATACAGTATTTGTGATTGGCTTATTTCCCTTAGCATGTCCTCAAGGTTCATCTGTGTTATAGCATGTGTCAGAATTTCCTTCCTTTTAAGGGCTGAATGATATTCATTGTGTTTACACACACACACACACACACCAGTTTTGTTTATCCATTCATCCATCAGTGGCACTTGGGTTGTTACCACCTATGGCTATTGTGAACAATGCTGCTATGAACATTGGTATGTAAGTGTTCAAGTCCCTGCTTTCAATTCTTTTGTGTGTACACCCTGAGATACAATTGCTGAATGATATGGTAATTCTGTGTTTAATTTGTTTTTTTAAGGAACTGTCAAACTATTTTCCACAGTGACTACACCATTTTACATTTCCACCAGCAATACACAAGGGTCTGTGTTCTTTACATCCTCACCAACACTTGTTTTCTGCTTGTTTTTTTTATAGTAGCCATCTTAATGGGTGTAGCATGGTATTGTGGTTTTGGTTTGCATTTCCCTTATGATTTGTGATTTTGAGCATCTTTTCCTGTGCTTAATGGCCATTTGTATATCTTCCTTGGAGATATATCGGTTCAAGTCCTTTGCCCATTTTTAATCAAGATTGTTTGGATTTTTGTGGTTGGCTTGTTGGAATTCTTTATATTTTGGATATTATCCTCTTACTGTAATAGATATATGGTTTGTAAATATTTTCTTCTATCCCATGGGCTGCCTTTTCATTCTGTTGTTTCCTTTGTTGTGCAGAAATTTTCAAGTTTAATGTAATCCCATTTGTCTATTCTTTTGTTGCCTGCACTTTTGATGTCATATATAAAAAATTATTGCCAAATCCATCACGAAGCTTTTCCTCTACATTTTCTTCGAGTTTTATAGTTTTGGGTCTTATGCTTAGGTCTTTAATCTATTTTTGAGTTAATTTTTATATGAGGTAAAGGTCCAACTTCTTTCTTTTTCATGCGGATATCCAGTGTTCCTAGCACCATTTGTTGAAGAGACTATCCTTCTCCATTGTGTAGCCTTGGCACCCTTGTTGAAGATCATAAGCCCTCAGTATACATGAAGGTTCATTTTTCTTGGTTCTCTGTTTTTTTTGGTCTATATGTCTGTCTTTATGCTTGTACCATCCTGTTTAGATTACTGTAGTTTTAGTTATATGCCTGGAAATCAGAAAATATGAGGCTTCCTGCTTTATTTTTCTTTTTCAAGATTTTTTTGGCTATTTGGGGTCCTTTGATATTCCATATGAATTTTATGATTTTTTTTTTCTATTTCTATAGAAAATGCCATTGGAATGTCAGGGATAGGGATAGCATTGAATCTGTAGATTGTTTAGGGTAGTATAGTCATTTTAACAATATTACGTTTTCCAATCCATGGGCATGGATGTCTTCCCATTAATTTGTATCTTTAATTTCTTTCAGCAATGTTTTGTAATTTTTAGTGTACAAATCTTTCACCTCCTTAGGTAAATTTATCCTAAATATTTTATTCTTTTTGTTATTATAAATGGAATTGTTTTCTTAATTTCCTTTTTGGGTTGTGTATTGTTAGTACATAGAAACACAACTCATTCTTTTTGTTTGTTCTGTTTTTGAGATACTTGCTCTGTCTCCCAGGCTGGAGTGTAGTGGCACAATCATAGGCCACTGCAATCTCCAACTCCTAGGCTTAAGCAATCCTCATGACTCAGCCTCCCGAGTAGTTGGGACTATAGGCACACGCCACCACACGTGGCTAATTTTTAAACTTTTTGTAGAAATGGGGTCTCACTGTGTTGCCCAGGCTGGTCTCAAACTCCTGGCCTCAAGCAATCCTCCGGTCTCGACTTCCCAAAGTGCTGGGATTATAGGCATGAGCTGCTATACTTGCCCACACTGTTTTGTGTGTGTGTATTGATTTTGAACCTGGCAACTTTACTGAATTCATTTATTAGTTCTAACAGACTTGTTTGTTTTGGTGGAATGGCCAAATTAACCTTCTGCCTTAGGAAACTAGAAGAAAAAGCAAATTAAATCCAAAGTAAGAAGAAGAAAATAAATAATAAAAATTAGAGCAGAAATCAATGAGATTGAAAATAGGAACTCAATGGAGAAAATCAACAAAATCAAAAGCTGATTTGGTAACTTTCTAGCAACGCTAAAGAGAAAAAGAGAGAGGACACAAATCACTAATATTAGAAACAAATAGGGAACATCATTACAGATTGAACGTTAAAAGGATAATCAAGGAATAATATGGACAACTCTATGCCCACAAATTTGTTAATCTAGATAAAACAGACAAATTCTTTGAAAGCTATAATCAGCCAAAATTTCTATAAGAATTTGAACAGACTATCTGAATAGGTCTATATCTATCAAAGAAATTGAATTAATAGTTAATGACCTGCCCAAACAGAAATCACTAGTGGGCTCACTAGTGAATTCTACCAAACATTTAAGGAAGAAATTATACAAATACTCAGAAAAGTTTCAGAAGACAGGAGCAGAGCTTCCTAACTCATTTTATGAGGCCAGCATTATCCTAATATTAAAATCTGATAAAGACATTACAAGAAAACAGACCAATATCTCTCATGAAAATAGATGCAGAAATACTCAACAAAATATTAGCAAATTGAATCCAACAATGTATAAAAAAAGAATTATTTTCTTCAATGTTCTGTGGAGGCAAAAAATGGAATTTAAAAAAAAGGATTACACACCATGACCAGGTAGGATTTATCCCAGATATGCAAGGCTGGTTCACCTTTCAAAATCAATTAATGTAATCCATCATATCAACAAGCTAAAGAAGAAAAATCACATAGTCTTAGTAGATTCAGATAAAGCATTTGCCAAAATCTAATACCCATTCATGATAAAAACTCAGTAAAGTAGAAGGGACCTTCAACTTGATAATACCTACCAAAAAACCGTGTACAGCTCACATCATACCCAATGGTGAGAAATTAGCAGCTTTCCCACTAAGATCAGGAACAAAACAAGGATGTCCCCTTTTACCAGTGCTTTTCAACATTGTACTGGCAGTCCTAGCTAATGCAATAAGACAAGAAAAGGAAATAAAAGGCATACAGATTGGGAAGGAAGAAATAAAACTGTGTGAGTTGTCAGATGACATAATTATCTATTAAGAAAATCTGAAAAACCAAAAAAAAAACAAAAACAAAAAACTCCTGGAACTAGTAATTGATTACAGTAATGTTGCAGGATACAAGATAAATATACAAAAATTAATTGCTTTTCTATATACCAGCCACAAACAAGTGGAATTTTAAATTATAAATACAATATCATTTATATCAGCACCCCCGCCCCAAATGAACTACTTGGGTATGAATTTAACAAAATATGTACAAGATCTATATGAAGAAAACAATAAGAAATAAGTGGAGATATTCCATGTTTATGGATGGGAAGACTACTGTAAAGATGTCAGTTCTTCCCATCTTGATCTATAGATTCAATGCAATCCCAATCAAAAACCCTTCAAGTTATTTTTGTGGATATCAACAAACCAATTCTAAACTTTATATGGAGAGGAAAAAGACCCAGAATACCTAATTCAATATTAAAAGAGAAAAAGAGGACTGATCTATTCAATATCAAGATTTAATATAAAGCTATAGTAATCAAGACAGTGTGGTACTGATTAAAAAATAGACAAATAGATCAATGAACAGAATAGAGAATTCAGAAATAGACCCACACAGATGTAGTCAAAGATAGTATCTTTGACAAAGAAGCATAGGAAATACAATGGAGACAAGAGTCTTTTCAACAAATGATACTAGAATAACTGGACATACATATACCAAAAAAAAGAATTTAGAAGAACACAGACCGTACACCTGTCCCAAAAATTAACTGAAAATCAATTATAGACCTAAATGTAAAATGCAAAACTCTAAAACTCCTAGAAGATAACATAGGACAAAATCCAAATGACCTTGGATTTGGCAATGATTTGATAATGATACCAAAGGCACAATCTATGAAAAGAGTTGATAAGCTGAACTTCATTAAAGTTAGAAATTTCTGCTCTACAAAAGACACTGTCAGGAATGAAAAGACAAGCATAGACATGGAGAAAATATTTGCAAAAAGTGATATATCTGATAAAGGTCTATTATGCAAAATATGCAAGGAACTCTTAAAACTTGACAGTAAGAAAACAACCTGATTAAATTGGCCAAAGAGCTGGCAGAGTGTGTGCTGCAGCACCGGCGCTGTAGATCTGCTGTCCAGCCATGAATGAGCCAAACTGGGAAAAGCATGGCCTCACCACTAGATCTCTTCTTCCTGGTGACAGCGACCCGAACCAGTTTCTTTGTTTGAGTCAGCTTTATAGTTTCTGAAGAACTAGACTGCTGATTTATGGCCACTTATGTTATTCTCACAGTTGCTAAAAGGCAAGGAGGATAGAGTAAAGCCTGCTGGTTATTTAGATCAGGTGGTAGAAAAAGACTGGGATTGGCTGTAAGTGTTTGCATATCAATTGGTACTGTGAGCTTGGCTAATGTCAGGGAGTTAAGATGACCTCATGCCAGAGGGCTTAGGGAAAAATATTTTTGTTCTTTTTCTTTTGCTGAGACATGTTTCTAATATTTTGTTTAACCACTTCGGTACCAGCGTTGACTATAGTCGTCAGCCACAGATGAAGGTGCACAGCCGAGCATCGACAGCCAAAAGCTTTTACTTTTATCTCTGCAGTAGCAGTGTGTACGTTCAGCTAATAAGTTACTACGAATCTGTGACCTTTTAACAAGTCCTTAGTAGGAGTTATTATAGTTATTTTCCTAAAGCTGCCTGTAAAGTAAAACAGGCTTTCAGTGCTTTAAAGCTTTCCTCATCACACAAGAGCAAAACGGATTTGTCGTCAATGCACAGCACAAAGTATCGTGCGGACTATGAGTGCCGGCTGTGGGCAAGGTTTCGTGGCCGGTGAGTGCTGTACCAAAGTGGTTAAGCCTAAGGAAGGGTTGCAGATTAAACTTTGCCACCTTAGATATTTAAAACAGTATTTGCCAAATTGTGTGTGTATGTTTATGTGCCAAGCAAATGAAACACACCTTTCAAAATCCTTTATGGTACCTTTGTTTTTTGTTTTTAACTCCTCTACAGACAAAGAATAAAATCCAAACTTTGTAAGGAAGCCATCAACAAATTTTATTTTAATGTTAAAGAGGAACTCATCAAAATGGTAAGCTCACTGACATAAATTTGTTGGCCTAAAAATTTTTTTACTAATCCTGAAGCAGCATACTACATGTAGTCTTAGAAAAGCTTGCATTTGCTGGCAATATGGTAAGAAACTCATTAGAAATATCCGTATTTCACAGAACTGTTTTTAAACTAAATATGATATATGTAAAGCTAATTAACATTTAATTTTTGGAAAATGCATGTGAATATTTATTTTTTGTTTTGTGTAGCTTAAAGATGCCCAGATGTTGAAAAAGCTGAAAAGGAAGAATGCTAAGGTAAATCGCTCATGTGATTAGAGTCATAGTCATACGCGATACTAACATATGTAGAGTTAAGTAAATACTTTACTCTGGGTTTTATAACCTTTAGACTTTATAGATTTTTAAATCTTTCTGGTCAGGCTGTTATTTGGTTGATCATGTGGTTGATCTGGCAAGTACTACGCAAGCTAAGGAATGGTGGGGGTCCTAGTCACCTTTGTTTCCTACAACTGTGCAAATGTCTGTTTTTATAATCGAAGACAGAAATTTAAGCCCTTTTTTAATGTCCCAAAGTTAGCCTAAAAATGGCTATCAAGTACAATATGACCGCTTATGTGGATAAGTATTAAGTAACGTGTCTTTATTGCTTTCGCGGGTGTCAAAAAGCAAAACCTTTTCAAATAAAGAACTGTCCCAGATAAAAGGACAGCCTGGGAAGGACACTGGGTTAGGGATGAGGAGACCTCGTTTCTAGTCCTGGTTCTGCTGCTTCAATGTTGCGCCATCTTGAAAACTGTCCACCACGAGGTGTGCAGTGGGGGACGAGCCAGCTGGCCCCAGATCCCCCTTTCTCGTCTCTAAGGTTAGACGAGATGACCTCAGAGGGGAGTACAGGGATGGACAGCCAATCCCACCTCTTTTATTATAGAAATGGGCTTGAAATATATACATTTTCCTTTCAGTGATTATAAGCCTTAGGATTTTTTTTGTTCTTCTTTCAGTTTTAGTCTTATTGGTCATTTCTGCATTGCTTGTAAGCAAGTGGGAACATTCTGAGTGTCTGAAATGGAATATTAGGTAGTCACTAAAAGTGACAGCTGAGTTAATAAAATTTATAATATTGAAATGTTCTTTTTAAAATACAAAGTGTATCATGGCATTTCCCTGCTTTGATATTTTGCTAGCGCACCTAGATAAAATCTCCTAGTTCTTACCTTATAGGTCACAGGGTCTAGTAAGGACCTGGCCCCTACCTTCCTCTTCAGAGTTGTCCTGAAGTAGATGCCCCCGCTGTTCTTTTCCCTTATAGAAAATGTCACAAGTTGTAATCACTTACTGTTTATAAGTAATGTCTGTCTTCCCCATTAGACCAAAGTCCCATGGCGGTAAGAATTGGGTCTGTGTTGTTTCCCACTGTGCTTTAATACCTGGCACAGTGTACAGGAGAGTGCTAGTATTTATAAAATTCATTTAACACAGAAATGATTGTATTACTTAGATGATTTCAAGTATTGAAAAGAAGAGGCGACGTTTAATTGAAGTCCAAGATGAGCTGCTTCGGTAAGATAATATCAAAATCCTGTTTGTTACTTAGAAAGATACAATTGTGTCATTTGGGACAGTAATATTTGCTGACCTGTCATATAAAGCCCCTGGCCAACTTTGAGGTTGGATGTTCAGTGAAGGGTGGCCATGCTGCCTACCATGTTTCCCCGAAAATAAGACAGAGTCTTTTATTTATTTTTCCTCAAGAAGACACCTTAGGGCTTATTTTCAGGGGATGTGTTATTTTCCCCTCAAAGCCTCAGCTTGCAGCACGCACAGGATGGCCGGGACCTGACAGGGGGAGCTGACCTTGTTGGTGGGGCTGCCCACACCTTTCTGGTCACCTCTGGGATAGTAGCTGTCACAATGGGGCAGATGAGAAGGGCTGCTCATCTTCTTTACCACTCCACGAGGAAATGCATGGGTTGTGCAGATATGCTGCGTAGCCACGCCCATCACTAGGTCTTATTTTCAGGGTAGGGCTTATATTTTGCAAATGCTTAGAAATCCTGCTAGAGCTTATTTTATGGGTAGGTCTTATTTTCGGGGAAACACAGTAGTTGCAGAACGCTTAGCAAAGGAGAATTCAGCACTGATCTGTCTCTCAACAGCTCTCTCAGCCCTAGCCTGGGAGGCAGCCCAATTAGAGTTTTAATGTATAGACTCTAGAATTCAACTGCCTGGGTTTGAAACCACACTCTGCCATTTACTGGCTATCCAACCTTGGGTTAAGTTACTTAACCTTTCAGTGCCTCAGTTCCCTCTTTTGAACATAGGCATACTACTACCTACACCTCATAGGGTTTTGTGGGAATTAAATGAGTAAATACACAGAACGTGCTTCACAGTGATGGGCATTAAGGGGTACTAGGTGCTGTTATACTTATGTCATATATGACATACACTTATGTCACTTATCTTTGGAAAAATATTTTTGTTTTAGGTTGGAGCCAGAGCTGAAACAACTACAAGCAAAATATGATGAACTTAAGGATAGAAAGTCTTCCCTTAAGAATGCAGCGTATTTCTTATCTAATTTAAAACAACTTTATCAAGATTATTCAGATGTTCAAGAGAAAAAACCAAAAGTAAAGGAAACGGTAACTCCGATTTTTACTTTCTACTGTGCTTCCCAGGATGATCAAGGGCATTTGCACGCTGGATACCAGAGGCTTTGAGGGAACATACATGCAAATGTAACATTAGAGTCCACGCAAAACAGCATCACTATAAAGCAGTGAAGATTTGTTATACCCTCACTTTTTTTAGTATTTAATGAAGGCTAGAAAAGTAGGAAAAAATCCAGAATCACTGGGTTGTTTTTTTTTAAGGTATTTGCACTTCAGAGAACTGGATTTCATCAAGGAAAGTATATACTCTGCGTATAGGTCTTAGTTAACAGCCACATTCTGCGTAAAAGACCACTTAGACATGTTTGGAAGATACTCTTTTGTCCTTTGTCTAGCCCTTGTTCAAAGTATCTTTTGTATCTGAAAAGCCATTATCCTGTATAAATGGTGTGATTTTAGAAATTGAGAAACAAAACATATGGTAGGAAAAAATGTGGTATATTATTGTTTTAATAAATTTTGTAGTCGCTTCCGGGTTTCTACTGCAGGCCATCCAGCAAAGATTGACAGAAATGTTTACATTATAGAAAAATATTTGTATTTCTATACCTTAATATTTTATATAAGATATATAATTAAATATAATGCATACATGTATCTTATGATCAGATTTGTATTCTTCTAAATTCAATTTTAAGATTTTGACACTGATCTAATTCTCCTGAGCCTAAAGTTTATATTATAGATCTAAAGTTTATATTATAGATCGGGAAATAGAATAGTTTTGTTTTTTGGTACTTAACTAATCTTAACGATTATTATTTGGAGTTAGAGATTTATTAAATTTGGAGAGAGAAATAGTATCATTAATTCAACTTGAACATAATTACTTTGGTTAAAACTGAGAGTGACTCTGTCTTGTTTGGAATGCACCACTCTTAGAAGTGTCCTAGTCTTTGCATGCCCAGTAGCCTGTACTTCCTTCTATAGTAGCATCTGTCCTTTTGCCTTATAGAGTATAGATATTTGGGTATATGTCCTACCTTGTTTCCTAAACTAAACATCTAGCACCGCCCAAATGTGAGCTCTTCCCCTTCATCCCTCCCTGAGAGGAGGTGCCCATGGCATCTTGGAAACATCAGGCTCTCAGATATTTAAGTGGAATTCTCTAGTAACATGGTAAATTGTATGCCAGGAAAAAATCACGAGTTGGATTTTGTGTTCTGTTTCTTGTTGGGTTTGTATTCTAATTTTGTCTTTAATCATTAAGAACATCTGGATTGGCATCTTACAGTAAAAGTAAAACCTACCTTGCAGTTTTTTGTGTTTTAAAATAGACACAAGATCAAGCAGACCGGCCCAAACCAATTCTTGAACTGTCTCAAGCATGATTTTCTCTTTTAAATAATTTAAATAGTTCTCTGAACCAATTAGTTGTCTGGGATGAGATCGTTCAAGCTTTGCTGAGCAGTTCCCTTGCAAGTTTATATTATCAGTTATGTCCTAAGGAAATGGATAAAAACCAACTTTCTCAATGGGCCTAGTTTAAAAAATGAAAATATTATAGTTAATGGAAAGTTCTATAAAAATGGGCATTGGTCATAAGACTGAACTATGTAAAGCCAGGGTTATAAAAGTTTTTGATACTTGTTAATTTAAATTATTTTGTTTCAACAGTATGATTCATCTAGCCTTCCAGCTCTGTTATTTAACACAAGAACCATTTTGGGAGCTGAAACCCATCTGCAAAATATCAACCATCAATTAGAGAAGCTCCTTGATCAGGAATGAGAAGACCAGTCTACCAAAATGTGCCTATATAAAGATTAGTCTCATGCTATTGTCTGTTACCTTCTGAAACTATACTTTTATAAATATTCTTTTTGAAGAAGTATAGCCTAGTCACCAGAATTTAATATTACTTTGCCCAAATTAAATGTGAACAATGTTAAACGGCACCAGTTTGAGTGTCTAATAGTTTTAGAGGCCAAAATCTAGTGTCTTGAGTAATAAATTTTAAAATGTTGACATCTGATTAGTCACCCCCAGACATGTAAGAGTTTTAACCCATAAATAAACTTGTAAAATTTAGTTGATGTGTGAACAAAAACTAACTTTGGTTAATAAGATTTCTACTGAATTTAAGTACACTAAGGCTAATTTTCAACAAAACTAGTTTCAGTTAAAAAAAACCTGAAAAAGTGATACAACTTAGTTAATATAAACAGGTTTAATAATAAGTTAGTATGTTATCAACTCTCACAGACTTTGGGCAAATTATAGCCTGGTTATTTAAGTGTCCATAGTTAATTAGCTACTGTTGTAATACTTCTATAATTAGTTCATCAGGAATTTCATCTACTATACCACTGTAACTGAGAAGACTGTTCTCTGCAGCTTCAGCTAATTCAGCATCTTCAGTGGCTTCTAAAAAGTAAGCATCTTCAATGCCATTATCCCAGTCCACATCAGAAGATACACCTGTTGATGACTTATTAGGTGACTGTTTATGAGGATTCTTGGTTTTATTGTTCCCAGTTTCATCTGCTTCATCTGCTGGAAACTCCTCTTCCTTTATTTCAATGAGGAAAGGTGAGGGAAAGTGGGATAGAAAAATAAAGGTTTAATCAGAATACTGATGATTTCACCATATACTCAATCTATACTGAAAGAATTGGTCATTACTTAATACTTTAATTCAACAGATATTAAAATGAATATACTGGAGGAATACCGTCTCCAATATGGTCACTGTGGGAATATACACTATTTCAAATGTTGCTGCCATTCAGCTCAGACACATTTAAAACTCCAAATTTGAAATTACCTGCAGTTCTGTATCCCAAGATGGGGACAGAGCAAGGGCAGATTTAATTTTTTTTAACAATTGGACAGTCCAGCTAAAGACAAATTGGAGAGAACATTTGCTATCTTGACAATGGACTTATTTCCCTAATTTTAAAGTATTTTAAAAATTAAGAACATGGATTAAAAAAATTGTTTACAAAGAACAATTTTGGAGCAACTGCCAAAATAGGACTATGGATTATATATGAGATAATAGTATTGTATCAATGTTAAATTTCCTGAATTTTACCATTGCTATGTAAGAATGTCCTTATTCTTCAGCTACATGCTTAATATTAAGAGATGGAGGATTTTGATGCCTGCAATTTATTCTCAAGAGATCCATCAAAAAAAAAAAATGCATATATGTACAGTAGAGGGAGAAAACAAATGTGGCCAAATGTTAACAAATGGCAAATCTAGGCAAAGGACAGGAGAATTCCTTATTCTTGTACATTTCTGTAGGTTAGACATTTTTAAAATTTCTAATCAATATTTAGGTGATCAGTATACTAATAAGATGATCAATGCAATGGAAATGCAGGTAAATAACACTGGTAATTTGGTTTAAAAGACAAAAACAGATGAAGCAGAAATGGTCAAATGTTAACTGATAGGTACATGGGTGTTCATTATATTTTATTTGGCTTGTATTATTTTAAACAATAAGTTATGTTCCAGTAGCAGTAATACTGTGCACCAAAAGTACTTTCAACTTGGCATTTCTGACGTATTACTGGATAAGCAGAAAAAACCCACTGAAACCACACTCATCAAAATAACATTCTAACAAGGATAATACATTCCTACCCCTCCTCAGAGACAAAGTTTTTTTAAGAAATTTAATTTGTTCTTGGTTATTTCAAAACACTTTTTAACCCAGTAGTTAGAGAATTTGGCTATCAGTATTTTATGTCCAGCTCTTACAGACCAAAGATGGGATTTCTACCATTTCAAACTTGGATGGAGTTTTTGCAGGAGACATTTTTAAAATCAGATTGAACAGGCCGGGCGTGGTGGCTCATGCCTGTAATCCTAGCACTCTGGGAGGCCGAGGCGGGCGGATCGCTCGAGGTCAGGAGTTCAAAACCAGCCTCAGCAAGAGCGAAACCCCGTCTCTACTAAAAAAATAGAAAGAAATTAATTAGCCAACTAAAAATATATAGAAAAAATTAGCCGGGCGTGGTGGCGCATGCCTGTAGCCCAGCTACTCGGGAGGCTGAGGCAGGAGGATCGCTTGAGCCCAGGAGTTTGAGGCTGCTGTGAGCTAAGCTGACGCCACGGCACTCTAGCCCGGGCAACAAAGTAAGACTCTGCCTCAAAAAAAAAAAAAAAAAAAAAAATCAGATTGAACAGATACCAGGTTGAGTTTTCTAGAATATAAACTCAAGCACTTATTTAGCTTATAGCAGGTAACTTTTATTCTAACCATAACACTATAAAGGGAACGACTGATAGATGTAAACAAAAGGTAAAATTAAAAAATTTAACACATTGACTGCTACACTAGAAAAAAAAATTTTTTTCCCTGGTGCCATGGTGTTTTATTAAAACAATCCTTTCTAATTTGTTATTTTTTGTTTTCTGTGCATGAGTTACATGCAACGCAATTCATGTTTTTAGAATTAAACTGTCAATTATAACAATAAAAACATCAAGTAAGATTTTCACAAACCAAATGCATGGTTTTGCTTCACGAGGCCTAAGGCTCAAAACTAGAGTGAGTTAAATACAACTCACATGGCAGTTAATGTGTTAAAATATGTCAAAAAGAGTACTTTTAAAAAAATTCTTGCAAAAAATACTAAGATGGTATAGAAAAATAGAGGACAGGTACAGGCAATTCAGAATAGAAATACAAATAATAAATCAAAAAAGTTCACCTTCATTAAGGAAATGCAAATTAAAACAACTAAAATTCTACTTTCTGCCTACCAAGTTGGTATCAATTAGAAGGTAAACATAAGCAATGTTGGCCAAAGTGTGGGTTAATAGGTGCTCTCATAAATTAATTACTTGTGGAAGTCTAGTATCTTGTAATTTTTATGGAAAGCAGTTTGGTAATAGGTACTACTGAAAATACTTGTGATACTTTAAGTAGAAAAATACCCTCCAAACAGTATGTATACTATGACTTAAAAAAAAAAAAAAGCATATATAGGTATAAATTCTTGGTATACATCCCAAACCATTTATACAGTTTTCTGTGGCCAAATTGTGATGGAGGAAGATTCTTTCCCCTTTTGCTGCTTCTATGTTTTTCAATTGTATGTATTTTCTAATTCATTTTAGAATGCATGTTAATTATTTGAGTAAATAAAAGTCTTTATAAGAAAAATGCTGGTTTGGCAATCTGGTAATATCTACCCAAAATTAAAACTGCATATGCTCTTTGGCAAAATTCTCTTTCTAGAAATTCATTCTACAGATATAGTTCAAAGAAACACAAAAATGAATTTTGGTTTACTTTGTAAAACAAAAATATGAGAAACTTCTTAAATGTCTAGGACTGGTTAAATTATACAATTTCTCATGCAGTAGTAAAAAAGAAAGAGGTGCATATCATCAGATATGTGGTGAGATGGGAAAATTGCTACAGTATATTCCTAAGTGAAAACAAAGTACCAAACACTGTTTAAAAACTATCTGGACACACACAGACACTGCTTATAACTCATTTATACTATTGTACCAAGAACTACTTTGTAATGAAAAGACACTAAAAATTGCACTTACATCTTTGAAAAGAAACAGGAGGCATACTTCAGCAGGTAGTGGAAAACCTGAATCAGAAAGATGTATAAAAAACTATAAAAACTGTTTTATATAGATACCTAATTTTTACTTTGAAAACAATGCAAAAATTAATAACTCACAGTCAGATTTGAAGTTTTCTGCTTTACATACAGGGTCATGACATTTTTGATACCAAACTTCATTTTTCAGATCAACCAGAATCCTTTATTTCCAAAAAAAAAAAAAA
>VBSM01000483.1:30912362-30925474 GCA_008086735.1 Cheirogaleus medius
AAAAAAAAAAAAAAAAGAAAAATTAGCCAAGCATGGTATGGTACACACCTACAGTCCCAGCTACTTAGGAGGCTAAGCCAGGAGGATCGTTTGAGCCCAGGAGTTCGAGGCTGCAGTGAGCTATGATGATGAGGCCACTGCACTCCAGCCTGGGCGAAAGAGCGAGACCTTGTCTCAAATTTTTTAAAAAACTGGGAATATAGAACTACAAGCATAAATTGACCATAAATCAAGATTTAAAATTTTTTTTGTAATTTATAGATCAAATAACCAAAAAAAAGTTCAATACAGAATACAGAAAATGTGAATAATTAAAAAACAATTTACATTTGATCTAATGGGCATATGTGAAGCAGCTCTTTATAATCATATATAAAACAATAAAAATTGACTCCATGCCAACTATAAAGTAAATCTTACCAAATTTAAAAGTATCAATTCACACAGAACACATTCTCTGACACAAAGCAAATTTTAGAAATAAAAAGCTAATAGAAACCCATAATTCAGAAATTAAAAAACATCTCTAACCAATGGCTCAAGGAAAAATGATGGAAATTAGAAAACACTAAGACTTGAGTGGAACTGGAAATCTACATATTAAAAATATGTGAAATGCAGCTAAAATGATTTGAGAGGGACATTTATAGTCTTAAAAGCTTTTATCAATGTTTGGGGGATGGTCACGCTTGAAGCTCTGACTCGGGGGTGGGGGGACATGGGCAATATACGTAACCTTAATATTTGTACCCCCATAATATGCTGAAATAAAAAAAAAATTTTAAAAAAAGCTTATAAAAGAAGAATGGCTCAAAGAATTAAGTAACTAACTTGGAAAATGAGTAATAGAATAAATCTTAATAAAATAAAAGGCAGGAAGTAGTTAAAAGCTAAAACTAAAAAGAATTAAAGTCAAAGTTTGAAGAGAATAAAATTGCAAGGTTGATGAAAAAATAAGACAAAGACATAAATGTTAGAAATTAAATGCATCATATATAAAATTTAAGAATATTATGGGCTTTTACCAGTAACTGAAAATTTTGGTGAAATTGACAAAAGTTCTAAATAAAATATACCAAACTAAGCAAACTTAAAAGTAACAAAAAACCTAAACAACCCTATAACCAATAAAAATAAAAACCTTAAAAATTTGATTAAGTAGTTTAAAATCTTCCCACATTTGCAGAAAGGAAACATAAAATGGCTTATGTTCTGTGGGGCGGTGAGGTGGGGGTGGGGGGTAAGGAGGTGGTGAGGAACATGTACCCAGGAGAGAAAAAAGCAGGTGACCTAGTCTGATCTCCTCATAAACATTCTAATAGCAGACTTTCTAATGAATGGACCACTGCTGCAGCTCCCCAACTACACTAAAGTACCCTGGGGCACTGACGGATATTTAAATCTTTCTAGAAAATACAGTGATACTTGGCATTTGTCAAGTTCCCTGAAAACTACTTGCTGGCAGTTCCTGTCTTCAACATTGCATCACACCTCACATTCCTTTCAATGATGTCCCACCTTCACAAAGAGCTGGGGGTTTTGGTGGTGGCTGTGATAAAAAGTACCATCAACATCGATGTGGAATAAGAGAGGAGGTAGGGGTGAAGGTGTCCGGTCTGATTCCAAGGTTTAGAGGTTATGCAATACCCCAAAGGGCACACATCCCATTAATAAGAGTACTTAAGAATGAAATAAAAGTATTATGTTCTTTCAATGTATAAATAATATTTTTCAAACAGCTACTAAATTGGTAGGACATAAATACTTATCAAGTTGTTTGAAAGTAATTCATTAACAGAGCTCTTAGGTATTTCTTTCAGGCCTTGGAGCAAAAGTGAAAAAAATGACTAAGACACCAGAAACCAAGAAAATTCGGGAACCTCTGGATCAAATGCTAGGAACACAGTCCTTATCTACAGAATGCCCTTTGTAGGATATTTCTAATTTTAGGATTGCATATGATAAATAAACCTAAGTCTACGGATTTATGAGGCATGGTTTCCTGGAAATGTCACTGTATAAGTACAGATATCTCATAGCCTCCGTGCCCCCTGCTGTGTGCAGTGACTGCCCACTTTTGCCAGGTTCCCCTGAGTCAGCAGGAGGGGCTGGAGGAGCCGTGCCAGCTGTCCCAGGCCTTGCTCTGTGTCACCTGTGCCTTTTCATTCCTTACATCCTTCACACTGTTAGTAAAGCTGGATACTGGGTAAGATCTCTGATTCTCGGGAGTGTGCTTCGATAGTCTAATCCTTAACTTCACCGGTAATCAGGGAAATTCCAATGAAGACCATAACATTGTTTTATACTGACCAGATTAGCAAAACAAATTTTTAAAACATAATACTAAAGTGGTGGTGAGAATATGGAACAGTAGAAAATCTCAAAACACTGCTGGCAGGAGTATAAATTAGCACAACCATTGGGGAAAACAATTTATTATCTAGTAGAATTAAATATGTACATACTCTGTGACACAGCAATTCCACTTTTAGATACATGCTTTGAGAACTTCTTGCACATGTGTACAAGGTGGTATGTACAAGAAGGTTCATAGCTTCATGGTTTATACAACCCAATGTCCAATGTAGGACAGATAAACTGTGGCATATTTATATTTATATAATGGCACGCAATAATGAAATAAGCAACAGCTACTTGCTGTGACATGGATGCACCTCACAGTTACAATGCTGACCAAAAACTAAGTGAAAGGACACAATTAAAAAACATGTATAATTGAGGGGATGGGTGGGAAAAAAAGCCCCAAAACATGTAAAATAAAAAATATTGTTATAAACATATAAGCAAAAAATCATAAAGAAAAGGAAAAGATTAACACAAAATCAAAGATAATGGCTGTAATCTCTGAGGACAAGAGAAAAGGAAGACAATGGGATAAGGGCCCACAAGGTGCTTCTGAGGTTTGGTCAAGTTCTGTTTCTTAATCATTTGTGTGTATTTAACCAGTATTATATTTTAGGTGTTTATAACTTTTAAGTAAAGTTGAGAGTCTAAAAATTTTGTTTTTGTAATAAATTTAGTTGTGGGTGGCAGATAGGACAGGTGTTCATGTTAGTGTTAGCCTTTAAAATGTATATACCCCTTATATATACTCCCATATGTATGATACATTTCAGTTAAAAAACAATAGATTATGGATGCATAATACAACTTGGTGTGATCATCGAACAACAGTGATTTTTCGGTAAATATGCATAGGAAAAAAGGATAGAAAGATACATCAAATTGATAACCGTAGTTATCACTGGGTTGTGGTGATCTTTTCCTTTGTGCTTTTCTATGTTACAGCTTTGTGTACTGAGCACCTCGTTTCTGAGGGTGTTTTTCTAAACTGAGTTAATCTGAGTGCATCAAGTGTGGCACTGGCTCGCGCTACCCAGCATGTTCTCCGCCAGCTTTCCAGCAAAAGCTCCACGATCGCCCCCCCACGCGCGGCCCGTGTGCTGCACATGCCTCATTCCACAGCAGTCTCTGCTTTGACTTGAAATAGAAAATAGCAAAATTTCTCGTATCACAACTGAAAACTACTGGGTTTCTATTTTATCTCTATTCTAACTATATGCCTTTATTGTTTAAAATTCTATTTGTAGTTTTACTTCATTCTCTACTTCTCTTATTGCCAGGGGCATTTTAAAAAAAAATTCTTAAAACAGGGCCTGGCCTATACAGCAAGCCTTCAATAAATATTAGTTCCTTCAATATTATGCTTTGTCGTGAATGAGTTAGCGCAACCTTAATCTCTACCGCTTAACACTGAGGAGTGTCCTTCTTGCCCAAATCTGCCCAGTTTCAATCTAGATCCTATGAGGTGTCAAGGGCCAATGGCGACGGGGAGGAGAGGCGTACTTTCCATCATCGTCTCTTCACCTGTCTCCTGCGTTCTCCTCTTTAGCCCTACTCACCTCTACCTTAGTCGTCTCAAGATACACTAAGGGGTTATTTTACCAAATACAATACAAATAAAGCTGACATGTGCTAGAAGCGAAGCAACGCAAATATTACAAAACACCAAATTCAGCAAATATAAATTACAACTAAATTTATTACAAAAACAAAATTTTTAGACTCTCAACTTTACTTAAAAGTTATAAACACCTAAAATATAATACTGGTTAAATACACACAAATGATTAATAATATTACTTACATGATATTATTACTCTTGTGAGCTCTTCCAATGTTTTCACACCAGCGATATTTACAAATATCATAAACCAATAATTCTTCTGGGAAAAAGTAGTTCCAACGCCGAATTCCTAAAATGCAAACAATGTTTCTAAAGGTACTGTTTACTCTATTATATAACAGTCAATAAAGAATAAGATTAGCTATACCTCCTTTAATGCCATTTTTATTCACCAAAGAAAGAACAAAATGATCAACTTCAGGATAGGGTGAACACTGAAAACCTTCGATGGTCTCTACTGCAATAGAGAAAATTATTATTATAAATTGGATAGCTAAAAGTTAAGAAGTTAAATTTTGATTAAATTGTTTAGTACAATTATGTGTTTTGCAAACCCTTAGCTTTTTATTTCTCTTTTTGCAACTTGCCTTTCAGTCATTTCATGGTCTTTTGTTACCCTACATGGAAACACATAAAATTCAAACATCTCAATTAGATCAAATGTTAATCTGAAATAATTTCAACTGCTGTCTTCCTCTGGCCAAGAGAAAAGCAGCCCCTCCTGTCCCGGTGGGGCCTTGTTCCATCCGCCAGGCCTTGGAGCTCACGCCTCGGCGACTCCTGACAGACATAAACGAGCTCACAGAACTTAAGGCCACGCTGTGGTCAGGAGGATTCAAGACACAAACAAGACCACTCTGTAATCATGTCTGAACACAGATAAAACAGGAACATTTTCCAAACCACAAAAATGACTGAACTCCCCCTATCCTGGCTAACATAACTAACTGCTGCTTCTTTACCAACTGTGGCATCAGCCTTTCTCTACTCTGCCTTGCTTCTAGATAAGGTTTATTAAGATAACCAATCACAGAATTGTCCCTGACAACACCGAATTCAGAACAAACCCCACGTTTCCTGGTTCACTCCCGCAAATCACCTATTCTGAGCCCGGATCCTATAAAGTCCTTTCTGACCCCCTCTTGCTGAAATGCCCCACGGTTCCCAGGGTCTGCGTTCTCCACTGCTTCCTGAGTAATGAACTCAGTACGCTCAGTACAGGTGTGTGCCCCGTGGGCCTTGGCTAGAGGGCGCTGACAATTCAGTTATATGGTATATCCAAGAATCTACTGCAATAATTTAGAACGAGCAACTTAAAACATTTAAATTTTAAAGACAGAAAAATCTAATGTTCTTAAAATGAAGACTATATTTCACTTGCAAAAGTAATATACATAATTAGAGAAATATTGGAAAATATATTAATGTAGAAATGAGAGAAATAACTCCAAATCAATGTCTACAAATACATGGACAACAACCAGAAGAAAATTAACATATAAGAAAATGTTATCCATATTTTTCAGTAAGCTTGTGATTTATACCATACATGTAATTTTAGAGTCTACTTTTTCTCTTAACATCATGAACGGGTGTTTTCCATATTACATATGCTTTATTAATTTAAATGTAATGGTTACAGAGTATTTCATAGCATGTAACCAATCCAATTTTGTTGTACATTTAGATTGTTTTCTGTTTTTTGCTATTATAAGTAACAATATACCAAAATATGTGTATAAAAATGTTTACCGGAGGGTTTGTGTAAGAAATATTAGGAAAAAACAATCTGTTCTTCAGTACAGAAATGGCTAAATTATGATAGACCATGAAAAACCATGCAACCACTAAAAGAATGAGGAAGATCTCTCTATATTGGAAATACAGGAAAAGCTCTGCTGAGTTATATAGGAAACAATTGTAGCGGCTCCCTGCCTCTGACAGGGAGACTGTGGAGAGAAGTGTCGTGGCCCGTTTGCAGGACGGGGGATAAACACAAAACACAAAAGAAACACACAAAGAAAGACAAGGACACACATAAAGACGGTACAAGACTGCAGCGCCGAACGCACCAGTCGTTTTATTTTTATACCCTAAAAATCAAAGTTACTTCCTCATACGTGACCACCCAGGCATTGCAGTAATGGCCATAAATTCCAGAACACGTAGCCTAAGGACACAGATGTCCCATGACTCAAGGTTTCCAGGCAGTTGCTCAGAGGCTGAGATAAGCAAAGGTTAAGCAAGGCAGCCACAGGGGGCACTTTCCGTCCCCAGTTCCTCCTGGCTGGCCCCCTGGCGGCTGTGCCTGTCTTAGGTTGTTCCTCTTTGAGGAATCTTACCCGTCACTGACTACCCAGCCATCTTACAGGGCCAAGCAACAATAATAGGAACAATGTGCTTATCGTGTGGCCTCCAGGCCCCTATTAACGTGGGGCTGGGCAGCTCTTGCCTATTTGCAGAAACTCAGACCTTTTGTTAGGCCTTCAAGCAGCAACCCTGTTTGTTAGGTGAATCTTGGCCAGAATGTATGACTCTCACACCGCTCTGGGCTGGGCACGTACTCCTTCTCCTAAGGTTAATTCTTAAGCTACATAATCATATTGCAAGTCCTCAACAGAGAAGGATAAAAGAATTTTTAGTTTTTGGTATGTGTTTATTTTATACAATAAACCCACATTTTTGTACTTTTTAAAAAAACACCATAAAATGAAAATTAGTGAATACTTTAATAAATATGTTTTTTACATTTTTTCCATTTTGGAAAGAAACTTAGAAGTGATTTTAAATGATCAATGGATACGAATACTTAAGATTTTAAGGCAAAACAGTTTTATCCTTAAATTTTGATAGAAAAATTATTTTCTTAAAATTACCTGAAGTGCTGTTACTGTTAAAATATTCAACTGCCTTTCGTTTATTCTGAGGTGTGTCACATGTAAGAATTTTTAAAGTATCTGAGAATCTGAAGAAGAAAATATGTAAAAGAAACAAATATAACATTCTATTAGAATTAAACAGGCATAGCCACAGAAGGGCCTGCTCACCACCCAACCTGGCTAATTTCTATTTTTTGTAGAGGTGGTGGGGTGGGGTGGTCTTGCTCTTGCTCAGGCTGGTTTCGAACTCCTAACCTTAAGCGATCCTCCCGCCTCGGCCTCTCAAGAGTGCTAGGATTGCAGGCGTAAGCCACCACCCCCAGCCTTAACCACATGTTTTGGGCTCATAAAACTGCCAGCCCAGAAAAAAGGGAGACGAAAGCAAATATAGTAAGTCCTCACTTAACATCATCAATGGGTTCTTGCAAACTGCGACGTTACTTGGAACAACTACAGCAGCGCCTTAAATTACATCATTTTGTTCAGTATCATTTTGTTATAATGTTGGTAAGGGAGGACTTACTGTATTTCTGTTGAAAGATGACTTTCACACTTTTTAAAAATGAATAAAACATGGGAACTTAAAAGTTCAATAATGGAACTGACAATAAATAAGAGTATGTCAACATCAAAGAAAATCATATAGACATTAAAAGTCTTGTGTACAGTTAACTGTCGGCAAATTACTAACTTGGCAAATATTCATGACATAATGTTGAGTAGAAAAAACAGGTCACATAACCATACAAATAATGATCTCAAGGATATTTTTAAAGAAGCTATATAAATTACATATATGTGCTGATATGAAGGGAAAATCAGACATTAACAGCAATTCTATTTCCAACTACAAGTCATATTGTTTTCTTTATAGAAGTCAAAATCATTTTAGAAAAACTGGAAAATATATTAAATATATTTATAAAAAGATATAAAGAGAAAACTGGTTAAAAATTTCCTTTTCCTATTATTTTTCAGTTAATGGAGAAAAGAGAACAGTTAACTTAGAATTTTAAGAACTGACTTTCTTTTACTTAATGTAGAATGAATTTACATGATTTACACTTTAGTTAGCAGACAATGACATTCACTGTTTAATACATATTCATGAATATACAATGGTTTGATGCTGGTAAGACATACCTGACATTGCTGACCAAAGAAGAAAGAAAATACTGATATTCTTTGGAAATATATTTTGACTGTAGAGGAAAAAATCTGTTATCTTCAGCGACCTCCAAAGCCACACGCTTTCCTATTTTTGATGATTTATAGAGCCGAAAATTTCTATTTCTTGTATAAACACCTACAATCAAACATTAATAAAACAAAATTAATACATGTTTTCTATAACTAGTTTTAAAGTCAAAAAATATTATTTTTGTACAGCAGTACTAGTAGAAACAATTAGTTTCTATATACAGCTATAAACAAAATTAAAGACACATAGGCAGTCTCCAGGTTTCAGAAGAAAAGTTTCTGAGAACGTCTTTAGGTCGGATGTGCATGCAACTCAGATCCCCAGTGAACCGTTCACAGCCAGAGTGCTGGCTGTGGGCAAGGTTTTGCTGCCGGTGAGCATGGTACTCAAGTGGTTAAGACCTGGGCTAATAGGAAATGTCACACTTATTTGATCTTCTAACCAAATCAATGATACCCTTTCCATTCTATTTTATTTATTTATTTATTTTGAGACAGAGTCTCACTTTGTTGCCTAGGCTAGAGTGCTGTGGCATCAGCTTAGCTCACAGCAACCTCAAACTCCTGGGCTCAGGCGATCCCCCTGCCTCAGCCTCCCGAGTAGCTGGGACTACAGACATGTGCCACCATGCCCGGCTAATTTTTTCCTATATATTTTTAAGTTGTCCAGCTAATTTCTTTCTATTTTTTTAGTAGAGACAGGGTCTCGCTCTTGCTCAGACTGGTCTCGAACTCCTGAGCTCAAATGATCTGCCCGCCTCAGCCTCCCAGAGTGCTAAGATTACAGGCATGAGCCACCACGCCTGGCCTGCTTTCCATTTTAATTAATCCACTATGCTGCTTAGTAATAACTGATGCTTGCCTTTCACATCCTTATTTCACCCTTTATAATTGTTCCTAATTTCTCCCAATGAATAATGCTGTCAGGCCATTCTCCAAACACTTAATTACTTCTACTTTTGCTTCCGTTGTAATCACCTTTCTCTCCACTGCAGGCTCCCATGGACTTGCAGTGGACTTTCACTTTGGAGGCATGGTCATAAGGGTAAATACAGACTCAAAAAGTTGAATGAAAAAGTTAAGTGAAAGTGACGCGGCACGTAAGCGACCACATAAATGATGAGACTAGCCGTGATCGTAAAGACGCCATGCCAATGAACCACTCTTACCCCATGAGGCCTGTTTACACGCGTGGAAGAAACTAGCTCCCGAATTACTAATTTAATTAATTTTGTAAATTATCCTTATGAGGATCTTCAGGAGCCCATTAATCAGCACAAAATGCTGAAAGTCAGGCAGTCCTGGTGATCTATTTCTTGTCTTGGGTGGTGTGGTGACAAGGGGTGTCCATTCCACAATAACGCCTTGACCCAGGTACTCATGAATTATGTATTTTTCTATATGGATGTTGAGCTTCAATAAAAAAGTTTCTTAAAAAGATTGTGTCCCGTCTCTGAACTTCTTGAAGGATAGTTCAGGGAATGATTTCTCCATGCTCTTTTGGTACGTAAATAAATCTGGGTATACTGCTGAAAATATTTCTTTCAAGAATATCAAGGAAACTTCCTTGCAGGTCCAGTAACCCAACTTCCAAGGACGGAGCTGCCATGACCCGGGGGTTCTGTCTGGGGTCTCTAACACCGGGGTAGAGTCGAGCATATCCACTGACTTCCCGCTACGCCTCTCCCCTAGTTTACTGCAGGCTAGTCCAACCCAGAGACGGCGTCCTGCTAAAACAAAATCTGTCATTTGGAAGAATGCTCCCCTACACATAACTCATATGATTGTTCTACCTGGCCCTTGTCTGACTGTATTTCCCAATTCTGGCACTTGATTGCCAGAGGTACTAGAAAGATACACAATACAGAGGAACACTTCTCTAATCTTGGCACCACTGTTGGTCTGGGAATCTGGCCTATCACTTAATCCTACTTACCCTTATCTGTTAGACACTGAAGCTCTCTGAGGTGCCCAGTCAATGGCAAAAATGCTGCTCTTAAGGCTTTTTAGTTTTTCAAGGAACAAACTGGAACCTCAGTATAAAAACGAGGTTCAGTTCACCAAACTGGAGCTGTTGCACTCGGGGTCTTGACTGGCCTGTATGTTGAACTGTCTGAAGTCCTGTCAGCCCAGTGCATCCGACATGCTTTGGTTCCGAGACCAGGGCAAGCAGATGCCCAATGTTCAGTTGAAGAAGTCACCAGTTTGATCACAGCAAGGAAATTGAAGAAACGGCTCCTGCCACTGTCACAGAGATCTTTAGCGAAGAAAACACCCAGCCTTACTGTGCTACATGTATACTGTTTCTATAGCGTGTCTGTTTTTAAAGTTTATGTACTCTTACTTAACCTCTCAGCAGTGTTGGAGGGTGCTGGTCCAACAGTCCCCTGTCAAAACTTCCTTGATAAGCTAGGCATGGTGGCTCACACCTATAGTCCCAGCTACTCAGGAGGCTGAGGTGAGAGGATTGCTTGAGCCCAGGAGTTCAAGGCCAGACTGGGCAACACTGCAAAATCCCATCTCTAAAATTAAAAAGCAAAACAAAACAAAAACGACTCCCTTGACAGAAATCCTCCGGACACTTAGAGCAGAAGCCAGCCACAACCATTATCTTTTGGAGCTCAGGCCAGCCTGGTGCTTACGTTCCACAGGGACCTCTCTAAGGTTTCTAAACAGAAACCTAGTAGATTCCCAGCACCCGAACTCACCAGTCACATCCCGCGAGTAGCTGGACTGTCACTGTGGAGCAGCGGTGGATGCGAGAATTCTGAGCACAGTAACTAGTCTCATAAAAGTACCCAAGACAGTCTAACAGAGACAGCTGCCAATTTTACTTACCTAGATCCACAAAAAGATGCTTTTCTCCTGTGTTGTTCTTCACAACTAAAAACGAAAGGTCAGGACTGCTTTGCTCAGCTGACCCCCGCCTCTCCAGTTTCTCTGAATTCAACATCCAGCTCTCTCCTCTATCCTCATCTGTGGACATTTTGTTAAAGGAAATTCCTGGTTCTATTGGTGCTTCAGAAAAATGGGGAGATCCATGGCCTGCTGTCTCTGGAAGGCTACTGTCATCCTCACTGGCAAGTAAGTCAAGAGCAGGCTGCAAAATCTTTCTCACAAAATTACCTAAGGAAAAAAGACACAATGGTTAATCTGATTCTTTTTTCCCATAAACCATAACTTAAGATCTGGGCACAAAACTACAAAAGACAGTTTTACACACATAGTAAGCCTTCTTTTCTTCACTTCTGAATTTGAAACTGAGTTGTCACCATAAACTATAACATGCCTCTCCTGCTACTTCCTTCCTCTTATGCAATCTTTTGCTTTTTCAATCCCCGCTGAAATGGGAGCTTGGTGTCAGTTGTAAACAAATCATTTTAGAAGGGAAGGTTAATTTGAGAAGGTGTGTCAATATTGCCAGTATGGGCCTGAGCCTAACATGCTGTCTCCAAGAAAACACCACTTTTATTAATACAAATTGGTTATCCTCACAATCATTGAATAAAGAACGGAAGGTTCACTTGAGGAAACTGCTGCTGAGAAACAGCGAGAGAATCTCTGCCAGACTCTTCTGCAGTCAAGACGTTGCAAATTTCTCAGGAGCTTACTCTCTTTCACCTGCCGGGACATGCCCCACAAGCCCTTCCACAGCTGGCAGCTCCAAGGTGGTAAAGTGCTTGCTTCTCCCACCTCTCTCGAACTGGTCACGGGATGGGCTATGGCCTTGGAGCTAGAGTCCAGAGCTAAAGCAATTCAATACATTTACTGTGCTTCAGTGTTTATCCTAAGAACTCTGAATGATAGGGGGTCTGATCTGTTCCATGAAAAGTATGTAATACAATCTGGGACTTCTTTAAACTTACATATATTATTATACCATGAAATCAAGTAACAATTTGGCTATTAAGTTGCCTTGTTAGGTAGATAGTAGATAGCGAGGGGTTCCAGGTCTCTTAGGGATGAAAGTGGGTGCTGTTGCCCCCATCTTGGTCCTGCCCCACCCTAATTCTCCATACTGGGGGAGGAGAGAATACCCTACGAATCTGCCAATCAGAACGTGGCGCACCAGCTGCAACAGAATGCAGAAGACTCTCTAGCCCTCGGGCCAAGCATCATAGGTACCATAGAGTCTGGAAATTGAACTAGAACAACCTGCATGCATAGTTTAGGCTCAGGTCATGTGACTCCCAATTGTCCAATCAAAGTGGTTCCTTTCTGCACCCTTCCTTCTGCTCTCCCTTTGCTGTTACAATGGGTCCGGTCGTCATCTGTGGCGTATGTATCATGCTCTGTAAACCTATATCTTGCTCTTGCTAGGGCAAGATAATCCTATCTTTCTCTCCTCAGTAAACCTCATTTTCATGCTTGCTTAACTTTGGTGCATTTGGTCATTCTTCAGCTATGGGAACGCCAACAACCAACATTTCAGACTAAAACCTGACAACTTCGTGTGTAACAATACTGGAGAAATGCAATACTGTAAGAAAAAATTAATTTTAATCTCTAGAACTATTATAGTCTGGGTTTATCCCTCACTTTAGTCACCAGAAAAGCTTCAACTCTTAATTTACGCATGCTCTAAATTCAAAATTCTCCTCCAAATTAGAGTTAATTACTTCCTTAATCAAAGAAACAACTCCAATTTCTTACAAAGCACTAAACCTCAAAATGAAAGCAAAAGCAATTGATCTTTGCAATGATATGCTGGTAGACACATGACTGCTTCTGGAATGCAGGAGAGAAGGTAAACACAGAGCGAAAAGAAATCACAGTATCAAAGGACAACAAAGCAATATAAACATTAATTGATAAGAGTTAATTTTCCTAGAAACTTAGAATTACATCTACTTGACCCTAGGCAATAAGATAAGGCTGGGTGTGGTGGCTCACGCCTCTAGTCCCAGCACTTTGGGAGGCTAAGGAGGGAGGATCACTAGAGCCCAGAAATTCAGGGCTGCAGTGAGCTATGTTGATGCCACTGCACTCTAGCCGGGGTGACAGGGTGAGAACCTGTCCTAAAAAAAAAAAAAAGAAAAGAAAAG
>VBSM01000483.1:30925574-30952081 GCA_008086735.1 Cheirogaleus medius
AAAAACACGAGAATAAAAATTTTTAATATAAAAAAATGAAAGAAAGAAAAATAAAATTAAAAAAAAAAGATGGGGACTATCTTATTAGCTGGAATAACTCAAAAGAACTAATCATAGAAATTTCAGGTAGGATGGCAAACTGGCAGAAGAGTATTTTTAGGTAGAACAAATTCTATGACCTCTTACATTTAATCTACTTCCCCTTTCTGCAAGGCTGACAATGGGCACTGGAAATGCCATCAGGGATACATTGAGGGAGAGGAATTGAAGGGAAAACGTTGCATTCTTCATAATTCTCGGCATCTGACTCTAGCTGTTCACAGTTTTAGAGGCAAGCACCTTAGATGACACTCCACTTACCAGGCCTAAGTCTCTCATGTTAGCCATGCTAGACTTCCACTGCTCCCCAAACTAGCCACACATTCTTATCATTATACTTTTGCTTATGCTGTTCTCTATGACAATAAAGCCTTTCTTACCTTTGTTTGTATCATGATACCTTATTCAAAGCCCAGGTTGAACATCATCTGCTTTTAGAAGATATCTATAGCAGAGACTGCTAGTTACCTTGCAAATTTCTATTCTCTCCTTCTTCCTGAGCAACAGATTCTCAGTTTTTAGCCTGTACCTTGTAGTCGCAGAGCAGAGTGTGAAGAGTAAATAGGAAGCAAAGAAATAGCTTGCTCAGGGCTTGGCCTCCACACCCTGACAGCAGTGCCTCCTTACCACCCATGCATTTATTCAGCAAATGTTTATTTAATGCCTACTTGTAATTCTTAGTGTTGCAGTTGTTCTAATATTAATATCATTGATAACAATATTATTAGTATGTGCTAAGCTCTGGAAATATAATAGTGAATAAGAAACAGTCCCTGCCCCTAAAGAAACATTAAGTGGAATAAAGGAGATGACAAAGACGACAGGAAATGGCCTCAGGAAGTGGTAAATACTTTGACACGATAAACACTGGACGCTCTCTGCAACCCAAAGGAACAGTCACCTAAATTTTAGGGTTTGGATGTGACAGAAACAGCTTCTCAGTTGACTTGACAGCTACACTGAGTCCTAGCAGACCAGGTGAATCTGGAGGCACATCTGTTTAGGCAGCAGCAGCAACGTGCAAAAGCCCAGGGACCTGAGAAAATGTGGCCGCAGTGCAAGCAGGTGAGAAGGGCAGGGTGGTCAGAGATGAGGTGGGAGCACAGGGGACCTCGCCATGTACCCTAAGACAGTTGCACTTCTTCCTGAAGGCAATCAATGACCACTGAAGCATCTGAGGCACACAAGCAGTGTCATCGGCTCACTGCAGCTAGCTGAGGAAGTGGGTTGAGATATATATTGAGGTTAACGATGACACTAATATTTCTGCTTGAGTGAGTGGTGACACGACTCACTGACACACACATCACAAGAGAAGGTTTTGGGAAGAACACGAAGAGCTCGGCGTAGGGCACGCTGAGTTTGAAGCGTCTGCGTGGGGAAGTTTGGAAGCCAGTTGGCTGCATGGGTCTGGCATCTAGGACAACAATCTGGGCCAAAGATAAAGATTTGAGAGTCAACAACACAGATGATCATTAAAGCCATGATAGTGGATGATTGTCAAGGGTGAGGATAGAGTGAGAAGAGGGTCAGGGACAAATTCTACAATTACTCGTATTTAAGGGATGAGGGAAAGAGACAGAGAAGGAACACCTCACTAAGCTAACAGAAAACAAGGAGATAAGAAAGAGCCCTGTGTACAAAGCACACACTAGGTCTCTGTGACCAGTGTACCCTAATCCAGCAACTAGGTTCCTGACTTTCATGCCAGGCCCTTAGTGACCATGTTTATGCTTTCACCCTAGGTGGCCATGAAACTGCAGACACATAGCTCTGAAACGGATGATCTGTCACGCAAGCTTCAGACAACCGTCTGCTGTTTGGACCCAGGAATACTCGCCCTACCCTTGCCTTCATAAACGCTCAGGATTTGGGCTTCTATTCAGACTCCGGTTTTTGGTATTCCCATTCTGCCTACGTGTTCTCTTCCAGACTGACTGTTTCACACCTCAGCCTGTATCTCTAAATGCTAGTCCTGGCACAAAATACTCAGGTTACACTTTCAGGTTTGTGCATCTACACCTCCTCCCAATCCTGAACAATAAACAAGTCTTCCTTGATATGACCTGGGACCCAAGTCCCAAAGGCTAAAGAAAAGGTCAGAAATCCAGATAAGAGGCATGATAGATATGGCTTAAAAAGAAAAGGCCTCTCATTTTATCAGAAAACTGAAATGGATCCTGTTGGAATAGAAACTAGTACCAGGACACGCATGGCCATCCCAGTATCTATGATGAGAGGTGCTAATGCCAAAGGTGTCGTGAGTAGGTTAACGTGCCTGGAACAGAAGGATAAGTCTAGAGCTAAGGGCAAATCCTAAAAACATGAAAAATCACATTTCATTTTTTAGGATAGGTTACTAACCATAAAACTTGACGAGCACGTACAAAATTTTGAGAGGATTAGGAAATACAACTCCATGATTTTTAAAAACAGTGTACTTACCAACATGAATGTTATCTTTAAATGCCACATCATGGAGCTGAAATATTAAATGACGGCTAAATTTTTCATCAGTGCTGGAATCTAAGTTCAAAACATCTTCAGCTGAACAATTAACACTATATACTTCTTGAAGCTCTTTACACACATGCTGAAAACACAAATGTAAATAATTTACACTTTTTGTTTTAGAATTTTTCTATGAGCAAAATTCAAAAGTCTTGGTACAAGTCAGTCTAATGTAAAGAAATAAATTTTGATTCACTATCACAAATTTTATAACAATCTTACCAATTTACTTAAAAATTGAAATGTATTTAAATTATTATATATGTTTATGTTAAAAAAATTCATAGGTTCTCAAGATTAAATCACAGGGCGGGGGAGAGGGGTGAGAGGAGGCAGGGGAGGGGCAAAAAACTACCTAATGGGTACAATGAACACTATTTGGGTGACAGGCACACCTACAGCCAGGACTCAAGCATTACAAAATTGATCCATGTAACCTAAAACATTTTTACCCCCTTAACATTTTGAAATAAAAAATAAAATAAAATGAGTCATCTACAAAATTATTATCCAATTAACATCTAAAAGAAAAACTAACTCATCAATAAATGTTAATAGCTACTCTGAGGCCAAATAATAATCAATACATTTTAATACAACTTTATCAATACAATCTTAAAATTTCTTTGGAAATAATCGTAATGGAACTTAGCTGCATAAGCTCATATTATTCCTTTTTTAGTAACTCTTAGTTGACATAGCTAAGTCAAACGTAAATACTAGAACTACATTCTTTTCTCTTAGTTAAAAATAGTGATAACTGTGTGTGTAGACAAGGTTTCACCAACAGCTAGCTGTAGAGCCTGGAATAGGAGATAGTCTCTTCTAGGTCTTAATTTCCTCATTTATGAAAGAATAAAATAATTTCCAAAATCCCTGCCAGCTGAAAAATTCTAATACTATTTTCAGTCAAAATTTTCTTGTGGTTTATTCTCCATATCCAATTTTCACAGTAAAAATTACTTTGCCTAGCCTTTACCAGAATCAGTGATTTGTAATGAAAATCAGAGAATTACTATACAATTAAAAACAGAAAATTCTCAAACTGCCATCTTTTTCAAAGCTTTTTTTTTAACCAGATATAGTAATATTGTATTACAAAATATATGAACATAAATTGAAATTTCCTTCCTTTTCAGTTTACCTACAGAAGAGATATTGAAAAATGAAAGTCAAAGGAAGAGTAGCAAGAAAATGGAGCAGAGATAGGAGCCTACATATTACGGAGGCTGAATTCACTGAGTGAATGAGTAAGGGAATGAAGACATGGATGGATCGAGAGAAGGAGAAAAACTCGAGTGTGTCATGTACCTCAATGAGTAATGCAACCATCTTTTTCCCATCAGCTCCTGGATTGGCAGGTTTGTTAAATTCCAAGTCGAAGTAAAGCTTGCACACAGCATTTTCAGGAATAACTTCATAGCAGTGCAAGAGATTTTTTCTAAATTGAATAATTTGAGATTATTAGACTTTTATCTTATACCTTTTAAATCATTGAAGTTGATCTTATATTTCAAGTACGGTGCTAACTTTGCTTTAACTACATATAAGTATGAAATAATGACATAAAGTAAACATGTTTATCATGGGTTTATGGCTCATAGTATCCAGAATTTCCATCAAACAAGATGTAACAATTGTATTTTGTAACATTATTTACCCAGAAAATACAATCTCATAGTGTTTCTTACTCTCAGATGATTCTGATATTGTATAATATCTCTGTATTTGTTTTTGGTGTCACCATGAAACAAATTTTGAGAAAAGACTGTTCTTTCTGAAACTGGGATCCCAGGATCACATATTCTCAGGATTCCATGAATTTTCTATGAGAATTTTTAAATTTTTTGTTTTCATTAGGAAGATAATATTGTAAAAATTCATTAAAAAATTTGACTTTAAAAAGCTTTCAATGTTCAAGACTTCAGTTACCTTCTTGCTGGCAAGAAGAGAACTGACTTTGGCATGGGTTAACAACAGAAGCTGACTTAACACGTAAATGATAATTTGGGCTAAGTGACGCTCAGATGGTATCCTATACAAATAAAGAATTTGTAGTAATTTGGAAAAGGAAAAGGGATGAGGGGTTGTATTATCATGTCGAACAAGAGGTACAGGAACTCACTACTCACAATACACAGATGCCCTGGAGCAGTCAGTACCATATTTACATTGCAAGATAAAATTCAGTTTCAGCAAAACATGTCATGATTTTAATTCAACTCTAATGTTGCATGTTTATAAACATAAATAAATCTAGTTTTATATTTGAAGCTACTTAAGCAACATTGTATAAAAGGATTTCTTCCCTACCCCCTCCCAAAATACTTATAAGTCAATACGGAGCATCCATAACAATTTGGTCTCCTTTTCCATACATTTCTCAAGTCTGAGAAATAGCTGAATAGATCACTCAGTTAAAATAATAATTAACTTAAAATAATAAAGATAAAGCAGATATTTCTTTATTATTAATTAATAATACAAGTATTCACTTGTGATTAATAGTACACTAGTTTACAAAAGAGAAACTTCAAAATTCCCTTTGGGTACATCCATGTATGTGTGTATGCCTATGGTTATTTTCTCCCAGCACCTGGTGAGATAATCAAGTGTTGCTATTAACAAGGGAATTCCAGAACTCAATTCTGACAGTAAAGGAGTAACTAATCATGTGCTCAAGAACTGTGAAAGCCAATTCAGCCTGAATTAATTTCATTAAAACTACTAGATGAAGGAAATGTAACTTCAGTTTAAATGTGTTTTCTGTTACACACTACTTACCTGGATTTATAGTAAAACCAAAGTTCAGTATAGGTCGTCACAAGGTAAATACGTTGTCCATCTTCCACTTTGCATTCCAAGGCAAATACACGAACGTCCTATGTAAAATCAAAAATAATATTCAGAAAAATTCACAAAATGCAAACCTAAATTCAACTGTAGCTACTGAATGTTCATAAAGAATATTAAATTTTCAGAAACTGGAATTTGAATATTTATTAAAAACAAGATAGTCGGCCAGGCACAGTGGCTCACGCCTGTTAATCCTAGCACTCGGGGAGGCCGAAGCAGGTAGATCGCTCAAGGTCAGGAGTTCAAGACCAGCCTGAGCAAGAGTGAGACCCCATCTCTACTAAAAATAGAAAGAAATTAGCCAGACAACTAAAAATATATAGAAAAAATGAGCCGGGCATGGTGGCACATGCCTGTAGTCCCACCTACTCGGGAGGCTGAGGCAGTAGGATCGCTCGAGCCCAGGAGTTTGAGGTTGCTGTGAGCTAGGCTGATGCCATGGCACTCTAGCCCGGGCAACAGAGTGAGACTCTGTCTCAAAAAAAAAAAAAAAAACCAAGACAGTCACTACATCTGTACCATTCAAAATCTAATTATTTATATTATTTTTAATCATTTACATAATACATGTACAAGGTGAAAACAATTTGAATATGCAGATTAAAAAGAGAAAAAAAGGAGAAAAATCATTCTTAATTCTATTACTCTAGTTTGATTTCCTAGGATAGTTTTCTTAGTCTATAAAATTAAACTTATTTTTCAAAACTACCTAAACAGTATTATAAACGATCTGAGCTAAAATTAATTCTCTAGTACATATAAAATGTGGGAATTGATTATTTATGACTGCTGCCATAATTTCTTTCAATAATGGAATATATATACAAGTTCTTTTGTTTCCACTTAGCTAAAGGTAGCTGGTGAGCCTATTTTTATTTTCATGCATGAGAAATCACACAAGGACTAGTTGCTTGACTCTATTAAAAATCTTTTTGAATTGAATTTTATAAACTGGTGATTGGCAAGTCCATCTTTTTAAAAATTCAAGTTCCGCTCCTCTTTGCCCTTCCTTTTGCTCTCCCTTTGTTGCCACAATGGGTCCAGTTGTCATCTGTGGCGTATGTATCACGCTCTGTAAACCTGTATCTTGCTCTTACCCTATAATCCTATCTTTCTCTCCTCAATAACCTCATTTTCATGCTTGCCTTAAAAAAAAAATAGAATTCAAGTTCAAATGAATTGGTATTTTAATTTCTGATGCCTTAATTAGGTTTATAGAAAATGAGTAAGAAAGGTATCTCTTTTATTTCCTAAACTATTCTTATGAGATTTGCATGAGTGTCTCTTTCCTAAGGAAAGAGGGATCTTTCTCCTAAGATTTCTAGCACTTTGAGCTTTTATATAACATCAGTGATCAGACTCACAATACATTTATGTTAGATTTCATATATGCATCTTATCTTTTCTAATTCTTTATAATCCCCACAGTGACGAACAAAAAAAGAATGTGCAATATATATCTGTTGATTTGTTAATTTTTATTTTTTGAGCACCATGCTCTTTGTAAGGCTGGCATGTAGCAAGCACTTCTTTCTCCCACTTAATGTATTAGTAATAAATATGGTCACCTTTCCTCTAAGCATAATCTTTATTTAAATGTCATCACAACTTTTTTTTAAGATGGGGTCTTGCTCTGTTGCCCAGGCTAGAGTACAGTGGCATAATCATAGCTCACTGCAACCTCAAACTCCTGGGCTCAAGGGATCCTCCTGCCTCAGCCTCCTGAGTAGGTGGGACTATAGTAGTAGCATGCCACCACACGTGGCTAATTTTTTTTTATTTTTCACAGAGACAGGGTCTCACTATGTTGCCTAGGCTGGTCTTGAATTCCAAGCCTCAAGCAATCCTCCCACCTCAGCCTTACAAAGTGCTAGGATTACAGGCATGAGCCACTGAGCTCAGCCTGTAATTTTTTCAAACAAATTGGCACTAGATATGCCATTCTTTTTCATTACATATATAAATTAAATGGTTATTGATTGGTAGAGTTATTTTCTCTAAATCATATGCTACTAAGATTGCCATTAAATTCTCTTGGTAGAGTACATGGCCTAAAATGAAGAAAAATAATAGATTGTTATTATTTGAAATCTTAAGTTATTGTAGCTCTAAAAAGAGAGAGAGAAGAGAATGAGGCAATTACTTCTTTACAGCTTCTAACAAAATTAAAAGCTTGAGTTTGTCGGTGAAATAGTTTCCAAATGGAGGGTGGTTCTTCTGGCTTGGATAATCTTGGTCTATAGACTGAGGACAACGGTTTCCTCTCATAATGAGATGCTCGTTCTTCAATTTGCTTCAGTTTTGCTTCCCATTTTCTGTTCATTGGTTCAGAAGTACAGGGAGAATAAATCCTATCCCATGTAAGATTTCTATCAATTACTACTAAAACAAACAAACAAAAATGCCATTAATTTCCTTGTTTAGAGCATATTTTGCTTGATAAAATTTCAAAACTCATTTCCTCGTTTGCTTTACATTTTATTCCTTGCATGCAGTTTTACCATAGAATAACAGGGTTGGTTATCAGAAATCCTTAGATGCTGGCTCTTCCATCTAACGCTGTGATGACCTTGGACAGGTTAATAAAACTCCCTGAATCTTAGTTTAATCAATTGCAAAATAGGAGCCAGTATCTTCTTAAATACTTTACATACTTACCTTGAGGATAATTGTGGTACGATATATACAAATATTCTCTAAATTACAAAGCCTCATGTAAAATATAAGTGCTTTTTGTTTCATTACGGTTTTTATTATAACCATTTTATTGCATCACACCACCTACCTGGCCCCACTGGCGCTACCACCTCACCCAACATTCTTCTGCTATTATTCTCAGTGCAGAATTCATTTCTAAACATCAATGTGCAACTCCTAGTTCCCTTTTTCTCTGTTTCTTTCCAGTTCTCTTCTCTCCCAACACAATTTGTTTCTTTCAATTGGGAGAATAACTCAGTGTGTGAATGGGGATCATGATACTGGCTAGTTTTCGAAGTCTATAGGTAACGGGTGATTTTTCTTTCCATACAACACTTCCATGTTAGCCATGCCAAGGTAAGGGGCCATGCGATACTTACCTAATTGGGGATTAAGATTTATTTACAAAGGAAAAAGGATGAGTTATTAGAAAGTTGGGGGGAAGGCTTACGCTGTAGATTAAAAACAGCCACAAACCCCTTGCCATTTTTCCCTTCTTAGATGAAGAGATGTCATCTAAGCTCACTCTCATACAGGCTCTGGGCTTGGCCATATCATATGACTTGCTTTGGGCCAATGTGAAGCAAGCCAAGGTTTAATATGTGCTTTTGCATCAGATTTGGTTATCCTAGAGTCCTGCCCTGAGACTGTCTTGCTATATATGGAGAAGAACCAAGGCATCCCACCCAACAGCCAGCACCAACTATCATATATGTTGAGTTAGGCCATTTTGGATCATCCAGCCATCAGCTGAATTCCATACCCTAGGGAGTCCAGGAGAGACCTACAGAACTGCCCAGCCAACTCTCAGAACTGTAAGAAAAAATAAATCTCTCTCTATATATTTTTTAAGCCAGGAAGTTTTAGGCTGGTTTTTACACAGCAATAGGTAACTGATATAGTTCCCATCTTCATTAATATCACCTATGTCATAATTTACCTATGTGGAAAACAGATATATCAGAATTTTTTTAAGCAAAATAATAATATATGCTAAGGTTTTTGAGGGTAAATTCCTTTGTGCTTATAAAGTTGACAAATATTTTCTTGAATTTTAGCAGAAAACTTTGTAGCAACACAAACTCATTAGCAAATGATATATTCCTTGGAAGGAAAAATAGCATCTCCCTAAAAAATTAAGTTAGGGTAGAAATATCATGACCTTAGTTAGAGATAAAGGCATATTGTCCATAGATTTCAAATTTGACATCAACAATAACAGATTTAAGAAAGATTATTCTCTCAGAATTATACCTAATCCACATGAAAATTATTAATTATAAACCAAGAAACAGAAATATAATCCTAAAGGCATTGATACAAATTTCAAAACAGATACGCCTAAAATATGATTTTATTGGATTGAGGAGATGGAACAATTTTGTAAAAAATGTCAATACAAAGTGATATGATATGGCTCCTTAATTCTAGATAGATTCTGAGTGTTCAGTTTACTTTAATCTGCTTCACATACAGATTAAAATCTGCTATATTTAGATAAACCTAATCAAGAAACTGACTTGCTTCTATGAAACTTGTTAACTTTTAACACAGTTCATTGTGTACTCAATGAAGAAAATATATTTTCTTCATTAATGAAGAAATCATATCTGATTTCTTCAGATATGCAACCATATCTGACAGAATGCAATTGTATCTGAATCACAGCTAGTATCTAACCAATAACTGACTAGAAATGATTATGTGGATGTTCACACTTGGGGACACTGACATCAGGAAAAATCTTCTTGATTTTGTAAACTCCTGACAGGACCACGGGAATGTGTCATACATGAATGTCATGGAGTCACTGTGGAAACCAATTTAAGACTCACTGGATGGGGGAACCCTGGAGCATCAACAGAGGGAAAAGAAGGAGAAGTTCAGTTGGTGTGTGTCATGCCCCTGTGAACTTTGCACAGCTTGACAATTTTAACAGCTGGGGCAGACAACTGGTACTCTGCTATCCCACCAGGAGGGCTGAATGACAAAAGCAAAGGAAATGGAGACCAGGAAGGCATCTGGCATTCTAGCTGGGGACTATCATATTCCTCATCCCTACCCTCTGGGAGAGCACGTCACCATATTAGAAATGCTTTTAATTCCTGGTGGGAAAGAATGCTATCTTTCTTTTATATAATTGTGTATCAAAACTCCTTTTCACTGAGGAACCTTAACTATTTTTGGTAATAGTTTCCAAGTTCCAAACGAAAATATTTATTGTATTTTAAAAGAGGAGATTTAAAGAGCTCTATTCTTTCCTTCTTAACATTGTACCAAATGCTTATTTAACCATGTTCCATACTGATTTCACAACTAAAGGTGGTCAAGCTAGAAAAAAGACTGGGTTGGTCCTTTTTTAAAATAACTGTAGTGGGAGAAGGGGCAATGGGAATGAAAATGGAGAGATGACTCAGAACTAAGGAGCCCTGGCTTCTCCGGGTCTATGCCCAGACTTGCCCACCTGTGACACTTGATGGCCTGGTTCCCAGGAGCAGCTGGACTAGGGGGCACCACCTCTAGAGTCACTGGCCTGGGGTGGGGGGGACTGAAGCCAGCCTGGCCATGGTTCTCTCTAGCTCACTTCTCCAGGTTTCTTTCTTTCTTTTCTTTCTGTCTAATCATGAGTCAATTCAATTTCTATTCCTCAGCTCCAACTTCTCCCTCCATCTTGAGATTAGATTCATCAGTATTTTATGTTTTCTGGCAATACTCTAGTGCTAGTATTCAGTAATATTCTGGTATGTGACAATGTTTTCTTAATATAATCCCTTTTCTGGCCCCTTTGAATGCATTTATACTATTTCTCCCATGTTAAAGTATTCATCAAAAAGTATGTGATCAAAATTCATTTACAGAAATATAATTACGTAAGTTTACTTCCCAGATTAATAACATTTAAAAAACAATAAATAAAATAAATGACTACATTTTCTTTTTTTTCTCACTTTAGTCACTTTGGCTATCTATGCTTGAACAGAAGTAACTCATAGTTAAATTTCCCAAAAACCTCTTGTAAGAGGTAACAAAACATATGGCAATACATTGTTGTTTTCCAGTTCCTCCTGTGTATCCTCCCCACAGGATCTCCTATCCAAACAGCACATCTTTGCCAGACTAATCACCCTTAAACCATTTTTATAACTTTTCAGAGGGATACTAATTAATGATTCATAATGTGAACTGAAATGAAATCTTAAGCCTCCCAGCCAACTGAATGGACCCCCTGTTGGCCAAGAGGACCCCTTCACAACCAAAAAAAATCTTAAAGCTGAGTTGCTGGCCGTGAGAAGCGAAGCCTGACTGCCTAGTTATGCCCATACCTTTTGGAGTTATTCTGTGTAACAATGAGATACAAAATCATTAACAGGCCTAAGGCCATGTAAGACAAAGCTTAAACCCACCTGTTGCAGGTCATCAATTTACTCAACAGATCAACTGAGCTCCTGCCTATGTTGTAGCTTGTCTCTGATTAACAGACTTAATTAACTTAAAACATTCTAAGCCTTTCACAGCTTCATTTCTTTAACCAATTACCAATCAAAGAATCTTTAAACCTACCTAAAACCTGTAATCCTCTACTTCGAGATGTCCTGCTTTTTCGGGCCAAACCAATGTATGCCTTCCACATACTGATTTATGACTTTACATGTAATTCTTGTCTCTCTAAAAGGTATAAAACCAAACTGTGGCCCAACCACAGCGGGACCACTTGCTCAAGGCTTTTTGGACGTGGCTCTCTGGGCCATGGCAGCATGTATTTGGCTCAGAATAAACCTCTTTAAATTATTTTACAGAGTTTGGGTTCTTTTCTGTTGATAACAGCAACACTGAATTCACACTATAGTTTACCTCTTGAAGTCTAAGCTCCCCTCTAGAATCTTGCCCTCAGTCACTTAGCTGTTTTATTTCTTAACTTTCATGTTCAGACTTCTCAGCAAATAAATGATAAAGACCTCTTCCCCGCTCCTGGAGCACTCCAGAGGCCCCTTTGCACATGTTTCTCTCACCTGGAAGGCCTGGCGTTGCCCTCCACAGATTTGTCCCCTTCCTGGCCCAGATCAAGTTTTGTCACCTCTGGTACACCTCTGTAAAGAGAAATTACTGGGCTCAGTCAGAAGATACTGCCTCCAGCCTATTTTGTGGTATGATTAAAATATCTCCAGACTAAGAAAATTAGCATAATTTACAGGAAAATAAAACTACTGCTGGTGCTTTATCACTTTGGTACGACAGTTTAGCACGGGAAGTGGTTTGGCCCTCACAATGGGGTAAGGAGGTCTTTCTTGTTCAACGTATTATACTAGTCCCCTCCTGCCTCATCACTGCCTGGCCAAGCCACTGGTCGGTTTGGGAGGGAACCCAATTCCTCAGTTTTAAGGCAGCAGAAAAATGACTGCCAAACACCGGATCTCCCTCAATTGGGAGAGATTTAAAAAAAAAAAAAAAAAAAAAAGGCCTAAGTTTCACTTTCAGGATAAGTTTAACCTTTTAGCAAGAGCAAACTACTTAAACCTCCTTAAACTTCGCGTAGGGAATGGAATTCCTATCCCGAGGGATGGTTGAAAGGATGAAATAAGAAAATATATTATGAAAATATAAGAGCACGGAGTAAGCACTCAACAAATGGTAGCCACATATATAACTATGTATATTTATGTACAGAGTATAACCTCTGACTTATACCCGAATAGACACAAGCGTTGGGACAGGCTGGTTCTACCATGGGGTTCCTGACTTGACTTAAAATGCTACAAACTGCTTGAAATTTGATGCAGAATTTGTGCTCACGTGTGCAGGTACAGTCTTCTGCGACGATTCAGGTTGCCTCAGGGTCTGAAGCAAGTTCGTGACGTAAAACAGGCCTGGAGCCCGCAGGGCAGGTAAGGCTTGGTGATTTCAGGGCAGGGAAGTGGGGGTAACCTAAGGAAACGCGAGGGGAAGTAGAGATTACGGGTGCGGGGCCCAGCCTGCTCCCCTCACTCCTGGAGCCCGCACCGGCAGCAGGGCCCACCCTGCCCCTCTTCTCGGGGCCCCCCTAGCCCGGGCCCGGCTCCACATTAGGACCCGCTCCCCGCCAGAAGGCAGCGCCGGGGCGGAAGCCGCGCTCCGCAGCCTGCAAACGCGGCGCGGGGCGGGGCGAGCCGCGGCGGGAAGACGGCGCGGAACCCCGCGGGGCGGAGTTGGAGCGGGATGGAGGGACGTGTCAGGGCGGAGCGGGGCGCGCGGGCCGCGAGGGGCGGGCCGGGGGCGGCGCCGGCGGGGGCCTGGCGCCCGAGCTCACCTCCTGGGCCCGCGGGCCGCGGAAGCCTCTAGACGCGGAGACCGGCGAGCGGCTGCTGCCTGTGAGGAGGCTGTGCGGTGAGTGCCGCCCTCGCCGCTTTTCGCCGCGGCGCCGTCCGCCCGGGGCCCGCTGCCGCCGTCCTGCCAAGCCCGGCGCCGCCCCAGGGAGCTGCCCGGGGCTGCAGCTGCTGCGGGGAGCCGGAGGAGATGGGCACGTCTGGGCGGCAGATCCTTTGTTTTGCCACCACGACGCGGGCGGGGGCAAGCGCTGCAGCCGGCGGAGCGGGAGGCTGGGCCTGGGGGCCGGGCCCCGCGAGATAGGAAGCCGGGCCGTGGCACCGAGCTCGGGGGGCGGGAGACGGGGTTGGCCACTCGGAGCTCCGGGGGCGGGAGGCCGGGCTGGGGTAGGTGGTGGGAGGCCTGGCGGCTGGGCCAGGGCCCCAGGAACCTGGAACTGGGAGCGGGAGGCAGCCGGATGCTGGAAAGGCGACGGCGGCCAGGACCAAAGACCCAGGGATCGGGATCGGGAAGGGAGGAGCGGGCGGCGGCAGGGTGCTGACCGCGAGGCACTGGCCCTCGGGGCTGATTCCCCCTTTATTGGACGAGGGTGTTTGGTCTTTGCTGCCTTCTGTGTCTGGAGCCTAGATTTTCTCGTATTGACTGTGTGGTTTAGTTCTTCTAGAGAGCTAATTCGAAGCATTAAAATAAATCCTTCCAGCTCATTCCTGTGGCTGTGTATCCAAGGCCAAAGTCGGGTGTGGGCAGCCTTGAAATCCCTCAGGCCATGTTGAATTAGAGTGCTTTTCTCACGTTTGTCACTTATGTTTTCAGTGGGTCTGCTTGAGCAGTAAGTGGGACCCAAGCAGGAAACCGGAAACCATCCCTCTCAGCTCTTTCTCGCCCACCCGCCTTCTTCCCCGTTTAGTCACCAAGCCTTGTCAAGCCTTGTCGACCTCCACAGTGTCTGCCAGATCTGTCCACTCTCCGTCTCTGACATCAGCCACACTGGGCTCTCACCTGACCACAGCAGCCTTTGCCTCCCCACTTCCAGTGTATTCTTTACACACAGGCAGAGGGAAAGCGGTCCTAGGGGAAAACCAGCCCTTAACTGGTTAACAGAGCCCAGCACTGGCTGGGTCCTGAGAACCCTCCCCTACCTTGTCTTCATTTTGGCACAGGTTCCCCTCAAACCTGTTCTCTGCCTGAAAGACTTTTGCATTCCCTTTCTCACCCCATCACATGTGCTTAGAATAGGAGCTCCTACTTATGTTTCTGCTCTCATTAAACAGTTCAAGGGACATGTCATATCCTTTGCAGTTGCTTGTTTGCTGTCTTCCTTACCAGATGGTAAGCAGATGCCATGAGGGACTGACTTTATCATGGTGCTCTTTATTGTCTTTCCCCAAATCCAGGGCCTGGCACAAGTGAATGCCCATCCATTAGTGTTTTTACTATAGTATTATTCTTTTTAATAACAATGCCTTATCTAGAAAAAGTAAATCTGTTTTAGGATTATTTAGCAAATTATAATTAAAATGTGGGTTAGAAAAGAATAGTAGAGGTGAAATATGGAGTCACTGTAACAGTATGAACATGCAAGACAGCAGAAGGAGGGGCTAAGCAAGGAGGTTAGACCAGCCTGTATGAAAAATGTGCTCAGCCACTTTGTGCTCTGGTTACATGATCTTTGAAAATGACATGTAAGGCTTAAATCATTCCTATCACACAACATAATATTTGAGCTTTGGCTTTACTTTGCTCTTTTGCTAAAGAAGACTTTTGAAAGTGAAAATGTATTTTAATGAATGAATGAACAATTTATCGGAATGTAATAAAACCTGTTCAAAGTAAAAGAAATGAAACACTGGACTTAGTTGAATCAGATTTGCTTTTGCTATCCTGAAAAAAGGCCTTGCCGCCTGCCATTTGAAGAGGCTGGCATCTTATCTGATACGGGCAATTACAATGCTGCTTTACCGTTTTGCTTTCAAACCAATGTAACATAGTCTCCTATTGCTTCATCCACCTTTTAATGTTACAAAGCAATGTTTATTTTCATGCATGACATTACACTGATTCTGGTGCTTAGTATTACTAATAGATAGTTCTTCAAGCTCTTCCCCAAAGATAGGAAGCACTGGTATTTGGACCTTAAATAAAATGTGGGAATTCTTAGGTTTATGTAATGTTAGTTATTTCACTGCATGTTTCGTTCTTGCCTTCACATATTGCCTATAGAGCTTCTGCATTATGGTAGAGTAAGATTAAGCTATCTGGTAAGTACTGAACACAGTCTGGCACCTGCCTTGTTTGTTGAGCCACTTTTCAATATCAGTGAACATTGATGTTAAATATAAGCCCTGAATAGGGATAGAGTCTTTCGTGTCTTCCACTGCTTTATACATTCAGAGTCCAATACAACATTCTGCACACAGTACTGTTCAGTAAATTATTAATGGTGCAAATATCAAATGAATAAATGCTATCTCTGACTTTTGACAGTTTCAAACCTTCTGCAGGCAGGATTTCTTTAATCAAGTGTTTTTAAATCTGAATCTAATTCTACAAAGCAGTGGTTCTCAGTAGGAGTGATGAGGCATTATAGGTTATCTATAATTTTTATAAAAGGCATCCAAGATCCTCCATTCTACACTTCATACAAAATATTTAGGTCTGCAGGGACATTCCCATTTTCTCTCTTTATCATCTTAGGACTTTATTTGGAAGAGGGGAACACAGACCCGTTACATATAGTAAGTACTGTGTTCTCTCTGACTTGTGGCATAAACTCGAAGGCTTTGAATAGTGAGGAACATTCTATTCTGTCTTCCTGGTTATGTGGCCCAAGCCAGAGAAAAGGAAAGGATGGTTTATTTGTTCTTATGGTAGAACTGAACTTAGTTTATTCTGTATTTAAGTTCACTTTCCTGTTTGCTTGTTTTTCTAATAAATATTAAAAGATTGACTTCACCAGGCCCAATGACAATAACCACTTTGGTAATTCTTATATGTCCCCAAAGAAATTCAGAGACCAGATGGGAAAAGATTTCAATAAAACCTCTATACATTACAGGAAAAGTTTTTTCTTATCCAAACTATTGTGAAACAGATCTTCTTTCTGTTTCATTTACTAAATCTGAAAATGTGACTGCTTTTGAGACTGTCCTCTGATAGGTAATAAATATAACCCTGATGTTTTTCAAATTGTTTGACAGAAGTGTAGTCTTCCCAGAAGTCATACTAGAAATGCTTCACCTTTCTTTTAGAGGCAAATAGAGACAGAGAAAATGTGTCTTAATGACTTATACTGAATGCTGAACACGAAACTGGTTATTTTACTTGTAGAAATAAATTACCCAGTGGCATCAGAAGTGCCATAATCATTATTGCATTTTTTTCATTAATTAGAATTAAGTGTACTATATGCTATTTTGGTATCTCTGCGGTCAGTTTCTATTATTTACGCTCTTTATGTCATCTTAATTAGAGCTTCTAAGATTGTGGATTTTTGTTTCCTTCCTTGAAATTTAGTAGTGTCACTCCTGAATGGTATTAAGTGGTCTATAGACTAATGGGCACTGCCTTCTTGAGTCAGATAGATCCTAGTTTGAATGCTGGCTCTGTCACTTAAAAGTTACTTAACTCTCTAAGCCTCAATCAACTGAACTATAAAATGGGGATCATTATGCTTCAGAGTGTCATTGAGAGGACTAACTAGCAATACCTATGATCCTTTTTGCTCAGGGTCTAGCTATATGAGCCTGCAGCAAGGGGAACTGTCAGTATATACCATTTTTAACTTTTGAAGATCTGACCATTGTAGCTTTGATGGCAAGTGTTGAAGGGATTCCAGGAACTAGGGAAGTGATTGTGAGACTTGAGTCTGTCAGTTGGTCTACTTAGAACTTGGCCGTGACCTGATATATGTTCGGAAATGTGCTGTCTTATGGTCAGCATCCTGAATTGATGCAAAGAATTACACACATCAGCAGAGTTAGAAGGAATTAGTGTTAAGTCCATTGCTGTGCCAGCCTAAGTTTTTTTAAACCCCCATTATTTTCCCTATTTGTGTTTTGCCAAATGAATATGTTCTAAGAACCTAAACTGCTGTTATCCTTTAGGTCAGTAATTATGTTCCTTAGAAGATAATTTTTTATCCTTCTGAGATGAGATCACCATCCCCAGAATAATCTGTATCCAGCTGGGCATTAGCTAATGGAGGTGAGGTAATGCTAAGTGTAACACTTACGTGTGCTCTGCAGGAACCAAGCTCTGCTCCCAAGAGGGCAGATCTGGTGCTTTCATGTGGAAAAAGCAGACGATGACAAGTAGAGAGCAAATGTCCACATGTCTGGTACTATAAGGATTTTATTTACCATCATATAAATTTTTAGTAGTATATCAAGATCAACTGATAACTGTAGCAGTATATGTTGTTCAGGTACCAATAATGAAGGAAACTAAATACATTATAGTATTTGTTCCAGGGAAATCCTTATAAAATTAGACTAAAGCATTATTTTAAATCCTATTCTAAAAGAATTCTTGTTTTTCTTTCAGCCACCAACTACAACTAAAACAATCTATCTTGTGTCTAATATCAGAAATGATTACCTTATAATTACTTGTGTTGAGATTGATATATCTGAAATTTTTCTTAACTTTTAATAATTGATTAGAAAGTCGGTTTGATGTATAGAAAGGAAATTACTTTTATGTAAAATCCCCTAATATTTAGATGAAATCTTACATAGGTCTGAGCCGAAAAGCAAATATTATAAAATTCTGGAAAGCTGGTCACTATTTGAAGCTTCTGTTACCAGTCACAAGGAGGGAATAATTTTATCCCACAGCTCTATTGCTGGAAAGAGACAAAAAGTTATTAAAAGTCAGTATTTCTGTCTAAGAGTTACTGCATTGTTTGCAGAAGTATTCAAAAAGAGACCTTTAGGGCCTTGGTTGTTGGTGGAAACTGATGGGCACTCTGGTTCCTGAGCACGCGCTGTGAACCCTGCATTTGGCAATCTCATTCAAAGGGCCAATTCAAGGCAAACCATGGGACTGGAAAGGACACTGTCAGGAGCTTCAGGTTCATCTTCAGAAATTATTATCTTTATTAAGTCTTATTTCCTATTTTTTTTTATTCTTTATTTTCTAGAGCAGTTTTAGGTTCAAAGCAATATTGAGAAGGTGCAGAGGTATCCACTCTGCCCCCTGTCCCCACACATGCACAGCCCACCCACATTATCACCATCCTGCACTGGAGTGGAAGAGTTGTTACAAATGATGAACCTACCCTGATACCTCATTATCACCCAAAATCCCTAGTTCATATTAGGGTTCCCTCCTGGTGCTGTACCTTCTCTGGGTTTGGACAAATTTTCAATGACATTTATCCACCATTATAGTATTACACAGAGTAGTTTCACTGCCTTAAACATCCTCTGTGCTATCTCCCTCTTAATCCCTGGCAACTACTGATCTTTTTATTGTCTTTCCAGTTTTGCCTTTTCCAGATTGCCATATAGTTAGAATTGTACAGTATATAGCTTTTTCAGATTGGATTCTTTCACTTAGTAATAGTGCATTTAAGTTTTCACCATGACTTTTCATGGCTTGACAGCTCATTTCTTTTTAGCACTGAATAATATTCCATTGTCTGGGTATACCACAGTTTATTCATTCACTTACTGAAGGACATCTTGTTGCTTCTAAGTTTTGACAGTTACGAATAAAACTGCTATAAATGTCTGTGTGCAGGTTTTTGTGTGGACATAAGTTTTCAACTCCTTTGGGTAAATACCAAACAGCACATATTTACCATATGGCTGGATCATATGGTAAGAGTATGTTTAGTTTTATAAGAGAGTGCCAAACCATCTTCCAAGATTGCTGTACCATTTTGCATTCCCATCAGCAATGAATGAGAATTTCTGTTGCTTCACGTTCTCGCTAGCATTTGGTGTTGACAGTATTCTGGATATTGGCTATTCTACCAGGAGTGTAGTGTGTATATCATATGCCCATTGTGTTTTCACTCCATTTTCTATAGTGTAGCCATAAAGTCTTAAAACAAAGATATTTTTCTCATGGGTTGTCATGCAGTATCAATACACTGTTTGTTATGTATTCTCCTTTGTTTCCAGACTTGTTAGCCACCCTGTAGTGTTCTGTCAGTTAACCAAGTTAACCACACCTGTTCCTCAACCACAGATGGATAATTATTTTGTCTTGTGGTCTGCTCACTGGAATTGACATGCATAAGGACAAGTTGGGCTCCATAGTAATTATGGTTTGAGAAAGTTTGAGATTTCCTTGTACCTAATACATGTTTATTGTATATGTGGAAGAAAAAGAGAAAGGCAGGTAGACTGGAACATGGTACAGAGCATGGTGCAGACAAGGAAGGGTTGCTAGTATACTTTGATAGCAGGAGAATACTCCTACTTTTGTCACTCTTGAAACTGGGCTGAGAGTTGAAGTTGCTTAGCACAAACCTGGTCGATGCAGTCTTCCTTTGTTGACATTATTTTATAAAATAATATTTGTTGCTATTTTTGAACTTTAAAAGCAATGCAAATGTTATAGAAAAGTTAGAAGACATAGAAGAATATTAAGTGATAAATAAATTGCCAGTAATCATCACCAAGAGATGATTACATAAAGAGGTTGTGTAAGTACTTTTGGTCTTGTGTATATTTTCATTGAGATGATGCTTTTTTTTGTTCTTGTTTTTTTGACAGAATCTCACTCTGTCCCCCAGGCTAGAGTACAGTGTCGTGAGTCAGTGTAGCTCACTGCAACCTCGAATTCCTGGACTCAAGCCATCCTCCTGCCTCAGCCCTCCAAATACCTGGGACTATAGGTATGCACCACCATGCCCAGTGGATATTTCTATTTTTAGTAGAGACAGGGACTCACTGTTGCCCAGGCTGGTCTCAGCCTCCCAGAGTGGTGAGATTACAGGTGTGAGCCATTGCACCCAGCCTGAGGTGATACTTTTTCATAGACAGATTTCACTTAGCCTAATATTGTGAATATTTCCTATGTCCTTGGTAAGTTCTTCAAAAAAAATTTATGTCTGTATTAATCATTGTATGGACATACCATAACTATTTCTCTGTTCTCAGATTCTCAATTTTTGGATGAATAATGCATATTCTTCCTTTTCCTTACTATCCCCAGACCCTGGGGTTATTTTCTTAGGATGCATCCTTAGTAGTGTAATTTTACCAAATCGGAATTTAAGGTTTTTATTAGGGAGTAGGAAGACATGTTGTCAAGAGAGTCTCAAGAGATCTTACAAGTTTATGTTCTTTTCAGTAGCGCGTAAGAATGCCTGTCTCATGCACTTTTGCTAGCATTGTGCAGGATTAGTTTTTGGTGTTACCTGGTAAAGTAGATGAGTGAGTGCACATGAGACTATAGAATGAGGACATTTTGGGATTCTTGTCTCATAGTTTGTCTTCTAAAATATAGGGAAAATAGGTGCAATCATATGAGATGTACCTCATTCTCCTTTCTATCAAATTCATCAGGCTTCCTATGTTGTGTCAAAATACCTTGTCTTCTTTCCCATTCCAGCAGATGGGCTGTCCCTGTTCTCGTCTGAGGTGAATTCCTCTTCATATATGAGCTGGATGCCTAAGCCTTTCCATCCCTTCAGAAACTTCACTCTTCCTGCCTTATTAATTTCTCACTTTCTTATCAGCATAAAAACATGCCTTAACATGGACTGTCTTTAAAACAAAACAAGAAACCTCCTGTACCCCTTGTCTCCTTTATTGAATAAAATTTATAGGAGCTCCTGGCGTGGTGGGTCATGCCTGCAATCCCAGAACTTTGGGAGGCCATGGAGGATTACTTGAGTCCAGGAATTCAAGACCAGCCTGGGCAACATAGCAAGAGCCCATCTCTACAAAAAATAAGAAATGTTAACTGGGCTTGGAGATGTACACCTGTAGTCCTAGCTACTTGGGAGGCTGAGGTGGGAGGATTAATTGAGCCCAGGAGTTTGAAATTGCAGTGAACTATGATCACAGCGCTGTACTCCAGCCTGGGCAACAGAGTGAGACTGCGTTAAAAAAAAAAAAAAAATCACAGGAGACTGTTGGTTTGGCCTGAGTTACTGCACTATGCCCAATAGACCAAACCAAAAGGTAGCTACTTGTGCTCAGGTTCCACCCACCTATCTGAAACCAAGTTGTTATCTGATTTTCCAAGAAATCAGTAGAAAGAGATAATCCCCAAACAGGCCAGTTTTAGCCGATATGATAAGGAAATCCCCTCTGCCTTAACCTTTATAAAGAAAGTAACACTGAAACGACCAGTGTGCTTTTTGTTCTCTATTTTCCCTTTCTTCGGCCCTTTTCTTTTTATTTTTTTACAGACAAGGTCTTGTTCTGTCTCCCAGGCTGGAGTGCAGTGGCATGGTCATAGTTCACTGCAGCCTGGAATTCCTAGGCTCAAGCGATCCTCCTGCTTCAGCCTCCCCAGTAGCTAGGACCACAGGTGCATGCCACCACACCTAGCCAATATTTTTATTTTTTGTAGGGATGGAGTCTTGCTGTGTTGCCCAGGCTGGTCTCAAACTCCTGTCCTCAAGTAATTCTCCTGCCCTGGCATCCCAAAGTGCTGGGGTTATACTCAGCAGCCAGAGTTAGAGTTGTCTTTTAAAAGTGTGCTGTCCCTCTTCTGCTTAAAATGTGCCATGGTTCTCCTTGTAGTTAGAATAGAATCAGAGTTCCTCTCATCTCCCAAGACTTTATTTGGCCTTGCCCTTCCTGTGTCATCTCCCTTCGCTGCTCCCCTTCTTTCACCCTGCACTAGTGGAACTGGGCTGCTTTCTGTTCCTGAATACACCAAGCTCTCCCAGGGCCTCTGTCCTTGCTAGTCCTTCCCTGCAAGGTCAGCCTCAGTTTGCAGGCTCTGTGTCACTGAGATCTCAGTGTAAATGTCACCCCGGCGATGACTCCCCTGACCACCTTAGCTAAAGTAGCCCACACTCCCAGTTTATTACTTTACCCTATTTTATTTTCTTTTTAGTTCCTACTAGTATCTGAAATCTTATTATCCATCTACAGTAGTCCGTCCCCCCATCCACAGTTTGACTTTCCTCGGTTTCAGTACCCATGGTCAACTGTGGTCCAAAAATATTAAATGGAAAATTCTAGAAATGAAGAATTCATAAGCTTTAAATTATAGGCCATTCTGAGTAGCTTCATGGGCATCACGCTCCATCCCACCAGGAGTGACTCATCCCTTTGTCCAGCATCGTCACACTGTGCAACTCTGCCTGCCTGTCAGTCACTTAGTAGCCACCTCAGTTATGAGATCAACTATCGAGGCATTGCGATGCTTATGTTCAGGTGACCTTTATTAGTTATTGTTGTTAATCTCTTTGTGCCTAATTTATAAATTAAACTTTTTCATAGTTATGTATGTATAAGGAGAAACATAGTATATATAGGGTTCATATAGGGTTCAGTACTAACTGAGGTTCCAGGCATCCGCTGGGGGTCCTGGATTCTCTACCTCCTGATAAGCAAGGACTACCATGAAATTATTCTCCTCTCTAGAGTGAACACTTCCTTAAGGCAGGAACTTTGTCTTGTCTCCCACTCTGTCCCAGTGCCTAGAATGGTACCTGCACGAAGTATGTAAATATTTGCTCACTAATGAAAAGATGATTCATCCCAACTATGCTCACATCCTCCCTTGGTTTTCTGGAAAGCCTACAGGAAGTAGGATGGTAGAAAAGCAGGGAGCTTTTTATAGAAATGCAAAACATGGATGGGCTTTAGGAGAAAGTGCAACACTCTCCTCTTTGGTTAAATCGAAATGGTGGCACTTAACTCTTCTCCATATTCTATCCCCGTCATAGCTGCACACAACACTGGGGGAGAAGGGAGGAAGGAACTTAGCTCTGAGAAAGGGAGAAATTATGTTTTCCAAGAGACTCTGAAAAGTGGGCCCTTGGAATAGAGTGTCAGTTTAGGAAGATAAAAAATTCCAGGGATGGATCACAACAGTGTGGCTGTACTCAATGCCACACTGTACTGTACACTTTAGAAAATGGTCAAAATGGTAAATCTTATGTATATTTTACCACAACTTTAAAAATTAAAATTAAGGCCGGGCACAGTGGCTCACACCTATAATCCCAGCACTCGGAGGCAAGGAGTTTGAGAACAGCCTGGGCAACATAGTGAGACTCTGATCCTACAAAAAAAAATGATTTTTTTATTCTTGTCTTTTGTTTTGTGTTTGTTCTTGTTTTTCTGTCTTCTTTATTTAGGCAAGTGGATTACCATGGGAAATACCTTTGCTTCTGGAAAGCCAGAGAATACCTGGCAGAACTCCAGAAGCCAGGTAGAAGGAGCTGGCTTCTTCAGAGGCAGCATAGCAGAGTGGGAAGAGAAGGAGCTCATCACTTAGCTTGTGACTGCTGACAAAGTCACTTAACCACCAGAATCTGGGTTTCCTGACTTTTAGAATTATTGAGAAGATTACAGATGAGTGCCTAGCAAAGTACTTAGTATATATTAAGTGCCCAATGAGTGGTAGTTGCTGTGTTTACAAGGACTGGTTCACTGTGTGAGATATAATTGTTTGATGTAAGAACGAAAACAAAAACTTTAGATTTTACTTATAGGTTTCCTAGGCCATTCTACTACCCTAAATGACAGTTGAGATTCCAAAGCCCAGTTTAAGAGTAAAGATTATATAGAAGTTTGGTATTTTTGGTACTGTATCTCTTGGGAATCCTCTATCTTGATCTGGTGAGGGCATACAAATATAAAAATTCATGAAGCTACACACTTCCTATCTGTGTACTTTATGTGATTCAATATATGTAATTCACAGCTCAATTAGAGAGATTCTAGCTACATTATATGTGCTATTGCAAAGGATCCTTTTCCCCAGATCTGACTCAAAGAAATATTTAATACTAGAGGTGAAACTGGGTTATTAATTTGGAGAAATAATAACTGGGATAACTAATATAATACAGTGGTTTTGTAACTGATTTTTTTTATTAACTTCCATTTTCTTTATATTCTAGTTAATAAAAGTATCCATGGAGAATACTGAAAACTCAGTGGATTCAAAATCCATTAAAAATTTGGAAACGTGAGTATTTAAGTGGAATCCTCTATAATCAGAGAAAGGTGGGTGTGTGAAGTATAGCAAGCTTTGAGGAGTGGGAAACAGAAAAGATATGGGCTCTCCAGGCAGGGAGACCAAGCGGACTGCCTATGTCAGACAGCTCCGTAGCTTTATGTAGATTTACTTATCCTCTCTCAACCTCCTGTAAAACGGAGGTCAAAGACTTTCACAGAACCATGGGGAGGGTGCAGGGAAAGACCCACAGTTGGAAACCGCGTCCTGGAACCAGAGGAACGCCATAGGAGAGGCAGAACTCACAAGTCTGGTTCTCTGTATCTTCCCAAATCACTGGAAGTTTAGAGGTTTTATGTTTGGGGGTAGTGTTTTTAGTTTTTTGACCTCTGCTTTATGAGGTTTTTTTGTTTTGTTTTTTTAATTATAAAGCCCATACCACAGGATCCTATTCATGAGTTTTTAAGACTAAAATGCAATGCCTATTTTCAGTCTAGAGAATTGACTAGTTATGGGTTATTTTTTACTTGTTTTTTTTCTTATCTTCCTTTTTAGAATATTCTGCTTATTAATGCTTCTAATAACTAGCAGAGGGGAAAAGGAAGAAGATAAAATTCAAACAATCTTCATTTAATTCATGTCTGTTATTATTCATTTGGGATCTCTTGTGATACTTTTAATTCTAAAAAGTTTATTTCTAAAACCCAGTAACATTATTCTGGACTGCCCTGAGAATTACAAACTAATTTTATTACTAAGCAACAGTATTACAGCATTACTGTTAAAAAGTTACCGATAAAGATCTCATAATGTTTAGCAAAGGAATTTTTCCAAACATTAAACTTTTGAAATGCAGTCCCATTTTAGAGAGTTTATTCTGTACAACCAGAAGATCAAGTCACTCAGCTTTTAGGTTTCTGGTTTTTCTCTGTAAAAGTTGGGATTCTTCACTTCTACCTAAATGTTATTACATTTACAAGGTCTTTTCTGACCTTGACTTCTTTAATATACTACTTTTAATCTTCTTCAGCAATATTTTTAAAACTGTATATAATGTGAAGGAAATACTCTAAAATTCAATGCATTAGTACATGGACTTTAAGTGTCAGTGTTTGGCTGTTCATAGACCTACTTTTTCCAGATTCTTGGTCTAGATCAGACAGAGGTCAGGCTTGTGGTTTGTTTTTGTCAAGTTTTATTGGAATATAGCCACATCCATTCATTTACATATTGTCCTGGGCTAGTTTCACCAGCAGAATTGAGTAGTTGCAACAGAGACAGGGTGGTGTGTAAGCCTAAAATACTTAATATTTTGGCCTTTAAGAAAAAGTTTACTGATCCCTAGTCTAGATAGTAGAGGTTTTAGGATAAGTGACTTTTTATATTTTCATTTTTTGACTTTCTGTCATTTAAGAATAATTTTTAAGATTTTACTCTTAAAGAATAAAATATTTCACAAAGTTATAAGAAATTTTTAAAAAGATATTTGATGAAATTTTACTAAAATTTAGAGGAAAACATAAAACATAGATGTTAATAGGCTGACGTGTGAAATCCACCAGCTGCTTGCCTTCCTCCTTGGCTCCGAGACAGTATCTGCATAACTTTCAGCATATTACTAGCCTCCTGACAGGTCATTTCCTCATCTGTAAAATGTGTTGGTGTGAAATTTAAATGAGGGAAGGCTTGTAGCACAAAGTACGTAACACTGGTACATAACACTTAACAAATGTTAACTGTTCTTATGAGTTATAGAAGTTGTATTAATGTAAACAGAAGGATTGGTCATTTCTGCCATTAAAGTGCACTGTTGTTTGATTTCCAACAGAAAGATCATCCATGGAAGCAAATCAATGGACTCTGGAATGTCTTTGGACAACAGCTATAAAATGGATTATCCTGAAATGGGTTTATGTATAATAATTAATAATAAGAACTTT
>VBSM01000483.1:30958895-30987520 GCA_008086735.1 Cheirogaleus medius
CTCCTGAGCTTTCTTTATGCTTAAAGAGAGAAATTCACATTTGTAAATGACAGCCATTTGTTTTGACTAGACCTGTAACTTTTTCTAAGTAAGTGCAGCATGGAATGGTATCTTGAGATGTGTTCCCGTGTGACCATTTTATAAAAATTTATTTTGCATTTTTATTTCAAAATACACTTTCAAACTTAAAATTACCAACATGTTTGAGTTTTTTGTTGTTGTTGTTCTTTTTGGAAGTTAAAATATTTTTAACCAAGAGCTTAATTCAGAAGAGTGGAAGAGGAAGCGCCAGAACCGAATGACATTTCGAGGTGGTGGCAGTCACTGAATAGGGTGAGCAGAGCTCTTGGGCGTCCCAGGTCCTCTCAGAAGGTCCTGTTCCTAAAACCACCGCAATGCCAGCCAGGATACTAGCTTTGCCTACATCTCAGTCCCTACATATGACCACATTTTTGAATTTGAAACATTTTCCACCATGTACATTTTAAATAGGGATGATGGGGGAGGGGGAGGAAAACAGCCTAAGAGGGACACACGACAAAGCACTGCTGGCTGCTGCTGGGTGCCCTGGGGAAGGGAGTGCTCCCTGTTACCTTACGTGCTTAGAAGAGGAACACAGGAAAGTGGCGCTGTGGGCAGCTTTAAATTTCTTCCAGTACTTCTGTAATGAACATATACTACTTTAAATCAGAAACGAAATATTAATAAAATTGTCCTAATTAGGAACAGGGGGCTCCTGTTTCCGAGGAGTAGAGCGTGTCATGAATGAGTTCTTTAAGCCCCTGTTAAAGCTGCAGTTCTGTAATGTATTGGAGAAAATCTGGCCCATTCTAATCTCCCTGCTATATAAAGAGGTCTCAGATTCTAAAAAGAAAAAGACCAACAACCTAATAGAAAAATGGGCCACAGGCATGAACAGACAGTTCACAGAAAAACAAAGCCCAAATGTCCCTTAAACCCGGGTAAAGATCTTAATGTCCATCATAATAAGAGAAATCTAGATTAAGGCAAAAATCCTAAAGTTTAACATATTCTGTCAGCAAGGCCATGGGGACATTGTACACTCTCAGGTTGGTGGGAGTGAGAAATGGTGAAGTTCCCTATGGAGGGAACCTGACAATACCTGTCACATTGCCTGTCTTTGCAGTAGCAGCCTTATTGTCACAACCACAGGAGTTTTGGGCCTAGGTCCAGTTGCTCATCACACAAAAATCTAATTATTGAGACAACGAGAAATGCCAAGGAAGAGGAATTTTTAATAAGACAGCCAAGTCTTGTGGGGAGAAGGGAAGATGCTGCCTCAAATCCATCTCTCAGAATAAGAAAGATCATGGGCTTTTAAAGGAGGGGCCACGTGGCTTGGGGCAGGTCATTTTGTAACTAAAAAGAGGCTATCTGCCACGCGTTGGGGGCACATTATAGGGGCTGGAGAATCTTGCTGTCAGGATAACTGCCAAGGAGCCTTCAGAATCTCAGCTCCTTTGTCTTGCAGAAGATGCACCATTTCTGGGAAACAGCTCAAAAGGCTGAGTAGTTAAGGGAGAGGATTATTTAAAAACAGGGTCATTGAGATTTGTTAATAGAGCCAGTTACATTATTTCTTGAAATCCAGCCGACCCATACACATGTATGTCTACAAAATTATATACAAGCTTTTCATCGCAACATTGCTTTAATGGTAAAAATGGCAACAACCCAGGTGTAAAAAAGATGGATTAGATACACTGGTGCATCCATCCATACAGGGGAGAGAGGGAAGGAGCTAGAGGGGAAGGTGAACTGAAAGGGTTTTGGGTTTTCTTAAGTGGGAGAGATTTGTGCATGTTTAAATGCAAGTGGCAGGGATCCAGCCAAGAAAAAGACTGGAACCACTGGAGGGAGAGTCACTGACAGAATAGCGTTCCTAGGAACCCCAGGAAGGGTAAATCTGAGCATAGTTGGGTAACAGAAATAAGGATCTGCAAAGGGCAAAATGTTTTACGAGTTGTCTCTTTAAACCCCTCACCCTTTTTGAGGAATTAAAACCTGCATTCCTGCCCGACGCCAGTGATCAGAGGGACAGAGGAGTGTTCTGTTTTCTAGTATCTTAAGCCTCAGGAGATGGCTCAATGAAACTTATCTGGACAGAAGTCAGGAGATCATCTTCCCCAGAGATGCTATGGTTAAACAGCAATAGCCCTGTTAGATTCGTCTGTGTGGATGTTCCCTGGTCCCCAGGTTCCCAGTGTCAAGAATGAGTCCTGGTACCAAGTCCAGCCAATGACAGAGTGATCGCAAGCACAGCAACTTAATACAAACAGTTTATCACATAAAAGAAAGAATGAAAGTAAAGGAAGCTACACAAAGGGAAAATACGTTCCAGAGAGAGTGGAATGGGTCGGTCTCCAGGAGTGAAGAAAGATCTGGAAGGCTGAGCACATGCTGCCCTTTATAAGCCTGCTAGTTTGTCCCTCCTTTTCCCTGGCAGGATTGGCTGCCGTTTCCCACCTTTGGGGGTGACTGACAGGTTGACGTTGTATAACAGATCACATGACAGGTTAGACAACAGGGTAGGTTATATAGCAGTTTCACTTTCTGTGCATAGGAACTCTTTACTATGTATGTTCATAGCAGGGAACAGTTCCTAGCCACAGTTTGGTTCCTAGCTACAATTCGGTGCCTGCTGTCCACCCTTAGCCACATCCTTGCCACCTGTTTACCCTCCACCAGACCTAACAGCCCGAAGCTGAAAAACCCCTTTAAAAACCCTGTATTTCTGCTTTAAGGGGGAACATGGTTTTTTAAGATGAGAGTCTGCCATCCTCATTTGCCAGCAAATTAATAAACTTCTCTTTCATTTTCTTCAAACCACTTGTCCTCATTCTTTGTTCAGCCTCAGGGATAAGTACTGACTTTCAATAACATTTGGGGGTGGCAGGAAGAGAACCTTTTTTTGACAGGGAAAGTATTAAAGGCTGGGAGTGAGTGAAGCTAAATGTGTAGTCTTCATGGCAGGAAGTTCCCTTAAGACAGCTTCTGTGTTTTCTGTGAAGCAGAAGACAAGGACTGTTCAAAGTTAGGGAGGTGATGGTGAGATCGAGGGTTAGACGAGCAAGGAAGGTTTGAGACAATCATTGTCACTAGTGGGAATGAATTGACTGTAGACGATTAGCAGTCTTGGGGGCCCAGTTGAAACCAACAATGATGAATGCACAGTGGTACCAGCCTGCCCTGTTGTGTGATTTTATCCAGTAACACTCAGCTGCTTGGGTATTGACGTGAATATCGCATATTCCACTTTGGGCTTTTGGCCACACTTAATAAAACAAGGCAGAGGCCACAGACTTTGGGGTACTGCAGAATGACTTAACTGAATTGATGAGCCACACAATGTAAGCTGGTTAGGCAGGGAAATATGAAAACAAGAGGAGGCTAATCATAGGGAATAAAGAAGGGGGTCCATGGCGTGATGGTCCAGATGAATTTGAAGTGCGGCAGGAGTGGTGGAACGCTGAGACTGAATGATGGAGATTGGTCAGAAACATGTCTGAATGGAGGTGGGACAAGCTTGATCACGAAAAAGATGGGACTGACTCAAGAGAAGAATGAAGTGGCCTGGAAGGGACAGACCGTTTTGTAAATGAGGTTGTAGAATTAAGGGGCGGGAATGTTTTTAACATCTCCCGACTTGGGTGTTCAGCAAGCATTGGAAAGCCCAGGCAGGACAGGGACACACCTTCTGGGGCTCTGCCCCGTGCATTGCGGCACCCCTGGAACCTCAATACCAGTGGCATTTCTCAAGCAATGTTGCCTTACAAATACCCAAAACCTCCCCAGTGGATACCACCCTGTTGACCAGAAGGAGAAGAAGGTGGAAAAAAAGCAATTGAAAGTTCATATTTAGAGCTCTCTTTCCCTTAGGCCTGGAATGTCGCATTTTGGGGCTAACTCCTAGGAACTAAAAATCTTAGGTCCTCCAGCTGACTGAACGGACCCCCTCTTGGCCAAGGGGACCCCAGAAATACCCTAAAGCTGAGTCGCTGGCCATGAGAAGGGAGGTCAGACATGCCTCCTCATGCCCCCTTCCCTTCTTGGAGATACCGTCTGTATTAATAACTCATTAACAGCCTAAGGCTAAGCAAGACAAAGCTTAAACCACACCTGCAGGTCATCAATTTACTTAACAGATCACTTGAGTCTGGGTATATGTCTGGGGCTTGTCTCTGACTAAGAGACTTCCTTATCTTAAAACATTCTGAGCCTTGGGACAAAGCTTCATTTCTTTGATCTCTAGGGGTTCCTTATGAATAACAAAAGTCACTCCCATCACTCTGGAAATTCTAAGGGTTTTAGGAGCTCTGTGCCAGGAAGCAGGACAAACACCAAATATATTTCACAGGTATATATCAGAGCCCTGTAACTAACAAGTCATCTCGGTACCTGTAGGCAGTGTATACAGTAATTATTTTTAGTCGCCCAAAATGGCCAGAGCAGAAGCAGCTTGGTGAAGGTAGGGGACGGAGGAAGGAGGACCCTGTGGGGGAGAAGGGGATGGTATATGTGATTGAGACTTGGAAACTTGGAAGATGGCTGCAGGGAGACGCCAGGAAAGAGACAGAACCTAATATTCTGTGAATCGTTTGTATCTAATATTATATAACAATCTTCCATGTGAGTTTATCTTTCCATATTATCCTATGTTCATTTATAGTATTTAATTTCTTGACCTTCAAGTTCTCCAAGCCTCTTGCCCATTTTTCAAGCTTTCAAAAAATTACTGATGATTCTGCTCAAAACCTAAAGATAAGTTTTTTTGTTTCCCGTTTTCTAATCAGAACATAATATAGCACCATGTAGAAACAGTTCTGTTTCCAGCCAATGCTGCTGGGTCTCTGTTGTGAACATTTGCCTCCAGAGCTCTTTTTGTTGATGCAAATTCAGGCAGGAAGAACTGAGAAATAAAATTTGCAAGTGGTTTCTGTTGAGAGTTTCTATTATGTGTAAATATGTGAGAAGGAGTTGCATTGCCTTGAAGTGGGTGTTGGAGGCAGGCTATAGCAAAGCTCTCCTGTGCTCCTACACAGTCTTGCCCTGCCTCAGTTTCCTGTCCCCCCCCCCCCCCCCCCCCCCCCCCCCCGCCCTCGCCCTCTGTCCCCTGCTATGAACTGGAGACCTCAGAATGAAGCAATTCAGATTTGTGTGGTGTGTGCATATCAACTGTGGTCTCACTCACCACCTGAAGGAAACCAAATATTTCACCCCAAAATAGACTTCTTTGACATATTTCGAGATGGCTATTCAGAGGGCCTGCGAGCAGACATGGCCCCGCACAGCTGTCTTTTGTGAGGGAGAGGTGCATTTGTAGAGAAAATCTGCACTGATGCAGCCAGGCTGTCTCTGAGGCCTTCCCTTGTCCAGATCTAGGAAAGATTAACTGAGAGTCTGACACCTTTAAAGGTCTGAAAGAAAGTTACCATCTCTTCTCTCTGAGGGCTGCTAACTGTTAGGCTTCATCTACATACAAGACCACCTTTGCTAGCCAGGCCTTTTCCGATCTCCCTCCCATAACCTGTTTTAACACCATAACCTGGTTTTGGCCATGCGCTGAGTCCCCATTCTTTCTGTGACCTCAAGATGCTATAAAAGCATCGACCATCTAACAGTTTTTTAAGTTCTTATGTTTTGTAAGATTCCCATCCATACACATTAATAAATTGGCCTTTCCCCATGTTCGTCTGTCTTTCCTGAGTTGATTTTTAGTGAACCTTCAGAGTGTTAGAGCTGGAATCCGCAGTTCCACGGGACAGAGAGACAGAGTCACCGAGGCTGTAATCACCAAAAGGAGTTTTATTATCTAGCTAGCTAGGGTCCAAGCCCAAGAGCACCAGCGCAGTGGTCTCTTTGTGCGGGCAGGGACCCCCTACCATGCGGGAGGAGGATTCTTATACTCCGCGCGCATGAAACGCTCCTGCTGATTGGTTCTGCGCGCTGATTTGCCCTTTACAGTGATTGGTGAGCCCCCCTATCCGCCATTTTTCCCCAGCATTTTATTTCACCCTGCCCCTGATTGGTTCTAACCTGTTCTGGGTCCTAGCCGATAGGCGCTTTTCCTCTGCATCTTGTTTCAACCCATAATGCCCTGCGGCCAGCTGTGATCAGCAAGCAAACAATGGACAGAAGCTAGAACACAACCGTTAGCCTAACAGCCCAGTATCTTACAAGAGGGTGAAGGGGAAGTTTTCCCTTGGCCCCTATAATCCTTTTACCGCAACCCAGGCTAATACAAAATTAAATGATTTACACATTTTAAAAATCTGCTTTTAGTGGACAGATTTGATCTTTCTATTTTACTTTCTACCACTTTATTCCTATTGATCAACTTGGTAGCCTTCTGAAAACATTTTTTTTCAAAAATATTTTATTTATATATAAGAAATTTAATATTGAGAAAAGGAAAGAAAATTTTTATCTGAGGAATGTGAGCTCCTTTAAATTGTCAGGCCCAGAGAGGCACTGAAATGTCTCAGTAGTTGTATCTCACTCCTTACCTTGAACTACGTATTTGCCTCTTGAAGCCACCTGCTAGGTAGGCTCTAGATCAACTGAGGCTAAGTAGCCATAAATTTCCATATGCTGCACACCATAACTCCTACCTGTTAAGGGAAAAAACCTAAACTCTGTAAAATAATTTAAAGAGGTTTATTCTGAGCCCAATGTATGTGTCCAATGCCTGGAACACGTTTTCAAGAGGTTCTGAGAGGCAGAATATGCTCGAGGCAGCCAAGCTACCATTTGGTTTTATACATTCATGGAGACAGGAATTACACGTAAGATTATAAGTCAATACATGGAAGGCATACATTGGTTTGGCCCCAAAAGGCAGGACATCTCGAAGCAAAGGATTACACGTGATAGGTGGCTTTAAAGACTCTTTGATTTATAATTGGTTAAGGAAATGAAACTTTGTCTCAAGACTTGGAATGTTTTAATTTAACATGAGGATATCTGTTAATCAGAGACAAGCCACTGGACTTTTATCAAAACTCAAGTGCTCTGTTATATAAATTGATGGCCTGCAGGTGTGGTTTAAACTTTGCCTTGCGTTTAGCCTTGGGCCTGTCGATCTTTTTGTTACAGAGAGTAACCCCAAAAGGGAGGAGTCATGACAAAGCATGTCTGACCTCTCTTCTCCTCAGGGCTGGCAGCTCAGCTTTAAGGTTTTTCTAGGGTCCCCTTGGCCAAGAGGGTGTCCATATGTTGGCTAGGTGGCTTATGGTTTTATTTTAGTTCACATACAATATAGTTCGACAATGTATAGCCAATTACTAACCAATATTATTTCTATAAACCACTGAGAATTACTTTCATACAACTTCTATCAGCCCACTCCTTGTCCCCTTTTGCCTTTGTTTTTATTATTATTTTATTATTATTTTTTTGAGGAGAAGGAAAGAGGAGTTTATCAATTTGCCAGCAAAGGAGGAGGATGGAGACTATTATCTAAAAATGTCATCTTCCTAATAATAAACAGAAATATAGAGCTTTTAAAAGGTGGGTTCTCAGCTTCAGGCAATTGCTGTTCAACTACAGTTGATGATTCTACTTGTCCCATCTCTGCCTAAGACAGTCCTGTGACCTCCACCCGGGACATCCATCCGCCAGGTCTGGATGGGCCTGGCAGTTCCACAGAGCCATATCCTGTAGCACAAAGAACAAAAAACATTCCCCTACCTCTCCTGACCGCTGGCCTGAGACAGGGATGCAGGTCCTAGTTATCCAAAAGGAGTGGGGGATGTTTTAAAGAGACATAAAATATTTTTGTCATTTTTTCCAGGCCATTGCTTCTGTTACATATGCCCCCCTGTCAACTTTACCCTCCCACATCTGTGGGAGGAGAGGCGACATAGTCATCGAACTACTTCCTGCTGAACTGGGGCGATGTTGCAGATGGAAGGTTTATACTTAGGTATACCATTGTAAAGCTTTGGCAGAATATTTACAACAATGGATTTCCCTTTTGCCTTTAGAAACCTGCTTGTAATAAGGGCCAAACGGAACCCTCCTCAAGGCAACCTGGAAGTGTGTCCCAGGCAGCTGTCCTCAACATTGGGCCAAATAGACTCTCTATGTTAATTTTGCCTTAGTTTCTTTCTTTAGCGTGACATTATGAACTTCCAGGGCATATCTCTCTGACGTTCACTCCACTCACGTATACTTTATATTTTATTTGAATTTCTAGTGTAGGTACAAAATCATACAAAATTGGAGCCTGATTTTTCCCTGTTCCCTTAGCATCCTAGCCTAGCCTCTCACATATCCTCAAACATACAGCAGAATTAAAAGATTTCAATAGTTGAACCAAGGCAGGGTTTTGGTTTATTCAATGAGTTTATGAGAAAGAAAGATGGGCTAGACTCAGGGCCACTCTAGTACATTCATATCTTTAAGTTATCCTAAAATGTTAGAATGATGTCTATGAATTCTCTTCATGAATTTCGTCTAATAACTTACCAAGTCATTGAGGGAGGCTCATTGTGAACATTTACCTCTGAGCCATAGGCCACTCTACTTGTGCTCAAGCCCTGATCTTAATGTCCCTTCAGGTCATTGCACTGATATTAACTATGGAGTCTCTATGGAGAAGGGTATGATTTCAAATTGCATCAAGTGAATTCTAGAAAACTCCAAAACTCTGCACTATCTTTAAAGTTTGTTGGGCAATCTGTTTTTCAGTATGTGAAACTTAAAGGTAAACTATGACCAATAAATATTTCTCACAAAACACAGCCACAGTTCATTTCAGCTCAGAATCCTCCCCTCCCTGCCCTAGCTCTCACTTCCACTGCTTGGTTTTGTGTAGTTTGGGTAGTGCCAGCTCTGGGATTGGTCAGCTAGCTGCTGCTTCCCCAGTTTCTCCTTCTCTAAAATGGGGACAATAATACTGTCAAAAGACAAAATTACAACAAATTTAGTTTAAAGATCTAATTGGCTTTATTAGCAATTCATGAATTGGGCAGCATCCCAGCTTTAAAAACAGGTGCTCCAATAAGTTGAGCAGAGAACATTGGCTTTATAGGCAGAAAAGAGCTAAAACAGGGAAGAAAAAGCAGATTGGTCAGTTCAAAGTTACTTTCCTTACAGAGTTAGAACAGAAGGGACTTTCTTACCATGCTGGCTCAGGCAAACTGGGCTCCTGATTGGTTGCTGTGGATCCGCTGTTTGTGTTTAGAAACTGACCCATCTCAAAGTTCAGTTTGATTACATGGCATCTAGCTGGTTTGGTCTGATTGATAGGCCAAGTGCTGGAGCTCAGTCCAAAGCAATGCCTCCTACAAATTTCAGTTAATGGTATCTTCCTTCAAGTAGCAGTGATGTGAGAATCTTTAAAAAGATAATGGCAGAAATGTTATCTGACAAATTAAAGTACTACAGAACTGAGGCTGAATAGGGACAAGACTCCGGCTTTACCTCTGACCAAGGGAGGCAACACGGGGCTGCCTGGCCCAGTCTAATTAGCTGTAGATGAGCAAAAAAACAAACGACCTCCTAACCACTATAATTCAGCCCATACCCATATAAGGAGGCAGCCAAATTGTTTCTCTCTTGAGTAATGTTTTCCAAGACCACTAAAACAAGATGCTAACACTAGCTGATAAGGAATCCTGGCCACACAAAAACCAGACCTGTCTGGATTTAACCACTTGAAGCCAAAGGAACCCCTACACTCACTTTACCCAGCCTTTTCCCTCATTATAAGCTCATTTCAATGCTAAAAATCATGGCTGGGGTGGAGATTTAACATGCTAATGAGACATGCAATGCAGGAAGAAGCATGGGATAGAACTATGCAGGTGCAAGACAATCTCCACTTCTACATGCTTACACGTGACCCTTTTCTGCCCAAGCCTCTTTAAAACTCTCCATGAACTCCCCTTAGAGAGGAAGCCAGAGGGTTTTCCCTCTGCGCTGCCTCCCTTATGTTCAAACACAAGCCCCAACAAAGCCTTGCCTGGTACTGCAGTTTGGCCTCTTGCTATTGAATAACTTCTATTACATGAAGAGCTCAAGGTAATAGAACTATGGTAAGTTATTCTAGATATCCATCATAGTTTGACATGGTCATTGACAATGTTGGTAAGACTAAGGAAACTTTTATTTAGCAACACTTATATAGCTTATCAATACTTACCTAGCTCTCCACTTTGTACCAGCCTCTATGCTAGGTGATTTATAAATATTAACTCATGTAATCCTCTTATCAACCTTATGAGATATCTCCAGTTTACTGAGAGGAAAACTGAAGGTACTTGACCAAGGTCACAGTGCATTATTAAATGTCAGGGTCGAGATTTGAACTCAGTAGTCTTGCTGTAGAATCTGTGCTCTTACCATTATGCTGAGATACCTAGAGAGTGAGAGAAATTCTGCATGATGGTGGCAGCCGTGTTAGCAGGTTTAGCCCTAAATGTGCAGACATTCCCTGGGGTAAAGTATTCATTCAACATTTACTGAATGCTTGCAGTGTATATGCCAGGCATTGTGGTAGGTGCTAGCATTCAGTAAATGTTGAACGAATCATCTTTAGAATCTCCAAAGTGATGTCTTTTCCATGTTAGTGATTGACTGGTGGCTGGCAGCCCCTAGGTACTTCCAGGATAGGGCTTATTATCAGAAAGACCAAGGCAGGATTAGAGTGTTGGGATGTTCAGCCCCTCACCCCAACCTCCAGGGAGAGGAAGGGGTTTAAGTTTAAGTTGATCACCAATAGCCAATGTTTTAATCAATCATACCTATATAGCGAAGGCTCCATAAAAACCCCAAAGAGTACAGGGTTTGGGGAGCCTTTGAATAGCTGAACACAAGGAGATTCCTGGAGGGTGGCATGTTCAGGGAGGGCATGGAAGCTCTGTGCCTTCCCCCACACCTAGCCCCTTCATCTGTGTCCTTTGTAATGCGGGGGAGAAGGGAAAACTTTCCCTGTGCCCCTAGAAGTTTTGCTGAAAGATCAACTCACAATAAGGCATATTAATAAGAGAAAGAGATTACAGACGTATTTAGTGTGCACATGAGGAGAATCACAGAATGATTACCCAATATCCCAGTGGGGTCCAGAAGCTTATATACCCTCGTTTTAGAAGGGGGGGATGAGGAATATAGGCAATTCTGTTGAGGGGCAGTAAATGATTACTAGGGAGGATGAGTAGATACTTGGGAGAATGGATGGATGAGGAAAACAGATTGACTTGTAAATGATTCTCTTCGGAAATTAAATTAACCTGAGAGACAGGTAGTATTTTAAAAATGGGTTGGGCCAGATCTGGTTGCATTTTTGTTATTTCCTCCAATATATTGAGATAACAGGGAGGGGTTGGAAAGACAATTGTTCTTCTTGATGGGTCCGTTCACCTGGTCTTTATGGACACAGAGGGAAAGCCCCTTCCAATACCTTTTGATCTCTAAGGGCCTTTAATTCAAAATGCTCTTTATACCAAGGAGTCTTATTTTGGGGTGAAATTTCCTGCGCTCCTTCAGTAATATAATAAACCGGTAAATGTAAATAAGTGTTTCCCTGAGTTCTGGTTGAGCCATTCTAGAAAATTAATTGAGCCCAATGAGGGTGTCATGGAAATCCCAGTTTATAGCCTGTGGTCAGACACCCAGGAATTTGCAATTGGCATTGGAAATGGAGGGGGAGGCAATCTTGGAGACTGAGCCTTCAACCTGTGGGATCTGACGCTATCTCCAGGTAGACAGTGTCAGAATTGAATTGGAGGGCATCTAGCTGGTGCCTGCTGCAGAATTGCCTGGTGTGTGGGGTTTTCTGTGTCTTATGAGAGCCTTATCCTAGGTACTTAATTGGCCAGCCTCTTAATCTCTACCTATTTACCTATCAAAAAAGAAAGTAAAAGCAACTTGGATAAACTCAATACCTTAATAAAACATGAGTGACTGGTCGACCCCAAGGCAGTCACTGGATAAGCTACAATTCAACTCAATCACATTGGATCCAAGCTCCCTGGGGAGTTTCGGTCTTAAGGAGATGGTGCATCCTACCGGTACTTCCCCCCAGACTGCACAGGGCCTGGACCAAGCCACGTTAGCATAGCTCAGCTTTTTAGGGACTGCACTGAACATCCATGTGAGGTCTAGGAGGGAATGTTGACCTCCTCACTGATGAGTGTGGATAGGAATGACTAATCACAATGTCGAGCATGCTTGGAATCCATTCCTTAGCCCCTCTTTTGTCCATTCATACCCGCTGCTAATACCACAAATCAGATCTAGTGTCTCAGAAAAGAAGTGGTGTACCGTCTTCATACTGTCGTGTTTTTTTTTTCCAAGATCATATGGGAAACATTTATTGTGTATCTATTGCTAGGAAATATCTGTGGAAAAATTAAGCAAATGAATAAACATGTGTCTAGGGTACAGAATTATGCTCGATGAGACATTCTAAAATATGCACATTCCAAATGCCTTTGTGTGGTGCCATAAATCTCCTTTTAGGTGCAATTAGGTCTGGGGTTCTACAACCCAAGCATGTGACGCTGGGGAGGGAGGAGGCAGGCCAAAAGGCCAGGAGGGGGAAATCCTGTATGTGATCATTCAGGCCCAACCCTGGGCAATTGCAAAGGCTTTTCCTCAGGCTGAGATGAGGCCCTGGCTGGGCGGCGTTCTTCTCTGGAGGTTTGACTGGGAAAGAAACTGTTTCCAAGCTCAGGAGGATTGTTGGCAGAGTCCAGTTCCTCATGGTTGTGGGACTGAAGTCTCTGTTTTCTTTCTGGTTGTTGGCCGGGGCCAGGTCAGCGTCTGCAGGCCACCCTCGCCCCGGTCACGTGCCCCTCCTCAGGTAGCTCATGACGTGGTTTTGCTTCTTGAAGCCCTGCAGGAGGATGGCTCTCACTTCAGACGTCTCCTCTTCTCAGGGAAGGCCTGGACTCTTGAAGAGCTCACCTGATCTGGTCAAGCTCACTCAGGATGATGTCTTTTCTGATCACTTCAAAGGCAGTTGGTCAGAGATCTTAGTTACTTAGTAAAATCCCATCACGTTTGCCATGCATCCTAGCCCGGTCATAGTCACACGTTCCACCCACACACGAGGGAGGGCACCATACCAGGCATGTACACCTGGGGGCAGGGGCTGGAGCCACCTGCCTCTCCTGCCTGTTTAGTCATACTGGCTCCAGGACAAGGCTGAGCCTTAGAAAGGGGTGAGCAACTTGGTAGATGCCTCGTGAATCAGCTCTTGATTCACTTGGAATTCGCCAGGTGCATTTTCTTGTTTCCAGATTTACACATCCTGCAGAATCCCAGAATTGAATTGTAGGTGCCATACCCTTCTCGCCATACATTGTCTCACTGGGAAATGTGAAGCCCCGGAGGAATCACCCCGTCCCCTCCCCTTCCGTCTCCCCACAGAACATCCTGAGTTGTGACAGGCAGCCAGAGCAACGCAGGGCACATGGCCTGGGGGCTGATTTTGGAAATACCCTCAATCTAACTGTGGGGACACTAAGTTTGGTCCAGACAGGAACAAGCTCATCCAGCCCCACCCTAGGCCTCTTGCGGCACTGTCTTGGCTGGGCTTTCCATGGGCTGGCTGGGCCTGGCTGTCTGGGGAGGGACGCATCCGCTGATTAGGATTCCCGGCAAGTGGTCTTGCGAGTGGGCAACAACTAGAGAATGGAAGACAGACTAGACGGTGTGGGTGAGCTGGGGCATTTTCCACATAAAAATTAAATTCCTGAGTGACTGCTGCCGTAAAAAGAAAGACATGTTTAAGAATTGTTTTCAAATTAATTGAAGTTGAATTAATTAATTGAATGGAGGAACATTTCTTTAGTATAAAACCTTATTTCTCATTTATAATGGAAAAAAAAATTGTGTTCATATTAGTAGGCTCCATGACACAATCACATTTTGAAAGTAAGTAATTTACAAAGTCTCTCAAGCTCTGTTCGGGTTAAAACAGCTACAACCTTATCCTGTTCAGCATCCTCTGTCCAGATCACTGACATCTGACTGCTCTGTTTTTCTCTGCTACCCTGGCCCTCCAAAGGGCTTTCACACTTATTTTAGGCTAAGCTTTTAAATGAAACCTGGCAGTGGTAGTTTTCACTTAAGGAAGGATCTCCTATGCTAACGAGCAGGGTTCAGCTGAAGAAAGACTTGTGGGATTCAAAATTCAGAACTTAAAAGTCAAACGGGAAGAGTGGTTTTGGGTGTGCACAGGGCAGACCCAGAGCTTTTCTGGCCCAGTGCCAGGGGATTTAAAGAGCTGAAAGGGCCTGTAGTCCCAGCTACTCGCGAGGCTGAGGCAGGAGGATCGCTTGAACCCAGGAGTTTGAGGTTGCTGTGAGCTAGGCTGATGCCACGGCACTCTAGCCTGGGCAACAGAGCCAGACTCTGTCTCGAAAAAACAAAAAACAAAAACAGAGCTGACAGGGTGTGAGTGTGGGCAGGTTTTAGTAAGCAGTGCCTTGGCTGAGCCTGGCACTGAAACCATGTTGGCTTCAGAGGGGTTTTCCCCAGAGCTGGGACCAGAGCCACAGCCCAGTAATGTGAAGGAACCAGAATTCCCATGCACTGTTGTTGCGAATGCAAAATCGGGCAGCCACTTGGGAAGTCAATTTGGCTGATTCTCATCAATTTAAATGTATACTTACTGTAGGAGCCTGCCATTCTACTCCTAGGTGTTTATTGAAGAGAAATGAAAATGTAAGTCTACAAAAGTTCCGAGCACCTTTATTCGTAATAGCCCCAAAGGAAGACAACACAAATGTCCATTAAAGAGAGTGAATGGACAAATTGGAGTGTAGTCATACAACAAATAGTATTCACCAATAAAAAAGGACAAACTGCTAACACAATATGGATGGGTCTCAGAGGTATCTTGCTGAATGAAAGAAACTAGACACCAGAGTACATACTGTAAAGGAAAAATAAAATCTTGGGACCCCCAAAAGGGAGACCGAGCCTGAGAACCGAATCGTGCAGCACTGCCATCCTCACCCCAAAGCAAATAGCGCGAATTTATGCTTGAGCCAGGCTCCCATGACAGCAGAGGGCCAGTGCCTCTCCGCATGGCTGTCCTCCCAGATTGCTTGCGGGGAGTGGCCTCTCAGGGTTTATGGCCCCTATACAACATGCACCTGCCAATCGTAACCTTAGCGCTACAATCTCAATAAATCCTTGAACCCGAGTTCTGTTAACTTTCACACTGACAATATCGATTGCAAGTTTATTTCCACAGATGTGAATAAAGGACAGCTGAGACCAGCCACACCTCTGCCTCCTCAGGAGAAGACCGCATAATCGATTCTCTTTCCTCCTGCTCCCGTTTTGAATGCTCACCCTATCTTATGTAAAATGTAGATTTACTGAGCACTAGTTACGGCTTCACAAGAATGTAATCATTTGCCACACTGCCTCCCCCTCCCCTCTCCTTTCTCTTCTGTATGGCTTTCTCCTTTAAGTGCCCTGTTCCCACATCCCTGGATGGAGAGCCCAGGGCACAGATGTGTTGGTGACCTGTGCTTATCCCGGGCATGCGTCCTTGGACTTTGGCTTAATAAACCTCTTTGGAGCGTGCCTCTCGGTTCCAATCACTCATTATTTAAACTATCAGTACTGCATAATTTTGTTTGTATTAAGGTCCCCTTCCACAAGGGCAAAAACTAAGCTATCATGAGAGAAATCAGATTAGTACTTGCCTGGGGGTAGGGATTAGGGTGTCTAAACTGCAGAGGGGCCCAAGGGAGATTGGGGGGCAGGAAATGGCAATGTTCTATGTCTTGGTAGTAGTAACAGTTACACAGGTGTAGGTATATGTTAAATGTTGCTGAACTGTAATCTTAAAATGAGGGCATTTTATTGTATGTAATATATTCATTATTGTGTGGATATCAAACTGTAATAAAGTCGATTTTAAAAAATGATGAGGAGCAGAGTTTCTACTGGAGAAAACACTGACCTAGATCACTCTGTGTGTCTCTAGAGACACCTGAAATTTATACTATTCTTCTCTATTCCAATGGAATTCCTATGTAGGTGATATAAAAATACGACAGGGACCAAGATGAAGTAGATGGGTTTCTCTCTAATCCTCCTGCTAAGTACAGTTACAAAGCCTAGGCATTATTTATAAAACAAATACACGAAGACTCTGAAAGTGGGTAGAAGAAGGAAGATGGGGTAGGGAACCAGGAACCCAGGAAATGACATGGCATTGAGTCCCTGGGTTTTCTTTTTGTCTCATATATCCTGGACAGAATACTGGAGAAGCCAGCAACCCACAAACCCCAACCCCAAACCCAAAAACGCCAAAGAGAGCCTGCTATATCTAGCCAAGGACCAAGAAGAGGGCAGCCTAGCACGACAGAAAACTACCATAACAGTTTGCTCCAGCCAAACACCACAAAAAGTCCCTTGGCCCCACCTCCACCCTGTCAGCAACGGCACCCAAGCAGAACGTACCCTTTCTGTAGTGAGTACTGTCTCTTCTAAGAAAAACTTCACATTTTCAGAGACGCTGGCTATGCTCTAGGGTAATTCATGACTAATGACAATTATAAAACGTTAACGGTGCCTCTCTCTGGAGGAGGCAGTACCTCCAGATGGCCCTTCTCTGACTGTCATCTGTACCTGTTACCTTGCTAGCTCCCCGACACAAGTCTTTGCCGCTCCTCTTTCTACCATTGGACCCCTGATTTAAAAAAGAATAACCAGTTTTCTCTGACAACCCCAAATTCAGGGAGAAAAGTATTTAGTAAACTATCAGATGAATTTGTACCCAAATTATCTTTGGCACTACTTAGAGGGCCACTTGGCACTGCCAAGGGATGTACTTGCACTTCCCACCGATTTAACTCGTGGCCTGGCACACAGACACAATGACGGGATTTGGGAAGAATGAGATGTGAGCAACAAGCTCCCAGTCTCCCAGGGTAGCTCGACAGAACTGCAAGAATTGCCCTGTTTCTCAGGCCCACACAGCGAGAAAACTTTAAAGACAAAAGAACGTAGCTCATTCTTCTCCAACAGGAGTAGTAAACTATCAAAATGCCATTTTGAAAAATAGACTTTCCATGATATGTTAACACCAGCCCTGGTCATTTCTCTTCTAAATATTAAATCTATAGCTTATAAGAGACTGGCACTCTCCCCATATGAAATATTAATTTGTAGAACTTTGGGTCTTCTGAATATTTTGGGGGGAACATACAGGAGCTAAATGATGTGTTGGATAATAACACCATATATATGAGATGCGACATTTCATTCGCAAGTAAGAGAGGTTCTACCAATTGATCTGCATAATCATGAAGGAACATGGTTTCCCACTGGGGTCTATCCGTGAAAACATTGTTTAAACCTCACCAGCTAGCTACTAAGATGGCTGTCAAGTACCAAATTCTTATGTCTTCAATCCCTACTTCCCACAATAAGCAGATGTCAATCTCACTCATTTTATGACTCTTTGCTCTTAATGTCTCTTTTTGTCCATAGACACAGGGATTAGCAGCCCACTCTCCACTAAATTCCCAATCAGTAGTGGCATCATGATATGTCCCAGGAGTGGCCAGAGGCTACAAGGAAAAATGATCGACCTACTCCTCTACACTAGGCCTGCTGAGGAGTAAAATTCAACCTGTGCTCCTGTTTAGCAACCTTTCTGAATTCCTCTAAGTAAGTTCACTGGCCACAATTGAAAAGAATCAAGAAAATCTCCAAGGAGACCTTTATCAACCTACCCATTGTCAACAAGAACATAGGTCTACTGACCATCACCAACATTGACCATGGGCAGCAGTGAGCACAACCCACGAGGTTTACTGTTTCCAGTTTGGTCCATGAGTCATGGCAGTGGGGTGAAGGGGAATTTGCCCCCCAAGACCAGGACTGACCCTCTCAGAATATGATGCCTTGACCTAGTTATTATCACTGTGGTCTTCAGGAACTAAAAGATACAATAATAATTTTTTTCTTTAATTGTCATGTTGATATACAAAATACTTCTGAATGCTTCTGAATGGGGGGTCTGCTCACATATGCTACAAAACAACAAGGGAAAACCCCATGATACAAGTGCCTTCCACCTAAGATGCCACGTGTGACAGTTAAGCAGCTAAAAGCTAAAAAACAAAACTCCCCAAATGTTACAGGTATGACAACTGGTCTAACTTCACAGACTTTGTACTTTCCCTTTCCAACAGAGTGGAAAAATACAGAAATAACTAGCAACTGATGTCTTAGTGTGCTAAGCCATTGACGAATCTGTATGATTAGGAGCCAGTATTTAACCATACCCTGGGCTACATTAAAAATCAACTCAAACTCTTGCAGAGTATATAATGCCACTTTGTTCCTAGCTGACAGTTACAGTTGAGGAGGAAATACCTAGTTTATGGAAAACATTAATACTTCTAACATGTTGCAGAAACTGAACCCTTAAAAGAATGTATTCTGGACTTTCTGACCTGGATACTAAACAATAGTGGACAATATATATTTAAGAATAGACATAGAAAAGAAATCTGAAGAACCAAAAGTAAGAGACATTTATGAAGAATCAAATTTAAAATGAAACATTGCTAAAGAGGCAACAAGGAGAATTGTAGAAGAAAAACGACAGGAAGCCCTATGTCTTAGTTTGTTTGTGCTACTATAGTAACAAATGGATAGAAATTAATTCTGAATAAATGTGGCTACTATAATGCTAATTTTTTTATAAAAAATACATTTGCATTTGTTTACATTTTGAAGCTCTGTTGTTTGGTGCATACACATTTAGTATCTCTATGTCTTCTTGGTAACTTTTAAAAATCATTACGTAATATGCCTCTTTGTTCTTATGAAAATTTTTTCTGAAGTACACTTTATCCATTACCCATTACCACTCTTGCTTTTTTATTATTAATGTTAGCAGGATATATATTTTTTCATTCTTTTAAAGACTATCAACTTATGCCATGTTTGAAATGAGTTTTTTGTAGACAGCATGTAGCTGGGTTATGTCTTGTTTTGTTTTGTTTTGTTTTGTCTAAACTGATCTTTAATTGATATAGTTAGACCATTTACCTTTAAGGTAATTCTTGTTGTATTAGAGCTTAAGGTTGCCATTTTACTATTTGTTTTCTGTTTGTTTCTTCTGTTTCTCTATTCCAGTCTTCCATGGAATACTTATCATTTTTAAATTTGTATCTCGTTCAATTTACGCTGTTTTTGAGGGTATCACTTTGTATAGTTTTCTCAATGGTTGCTCTAGGTAGTATAATATATATTCGTAACTTATCACAGCCTAATGGTATCAACATTTTAGTTCTTCCAGTGAAATATTGAAAACTTAAACTTACTTTCATTAAGGTTCTTTAACCTTCCCTACGTTTTAGATTTAATTGCTTCAAATATTTCCCGTACATATATTGAGCATCCCAACACATTCTGTCATAATTTTTGCTTTAACCATCAAATATGATTTCAGAAATTCATGAGAAGAAAAATAGTCTATTATACTCACCCTTATTTTTACCCATTTCATTGTGCTTTCTTTTCTGGAGTTCTAAACTTTCTTCTGTTATCCTTTCCTTTCTATCTGGAGAATTACTTTAGCTATTCTTTAGTGGAAGGTCTACTAGAGAAAAATTCTCTTAGTTTTTTTCCAGTCTGAGGATGTTTTCATTTCCCCTTCCTTTTTGAAGGGTATTTTCTCTAGATACAGAGTTCACAGTTGCCTGTTCTTTTCTTGTAGCACCTGAAAAATGTTGTGCCACTTCCTTTGGCTTCTATGGTCTCAGATGAGTAATCTGTTGTTATTAATATTTCAATTGGTGTTCCCCTTTAGGTAAAGTACCATATTTTGCTGATTGTTTCTAAGATTTTTTCTTTGACTTTAGCTTCCGTGAGTTTGATCATTATGTGTCTTGGCATGGATTTCTTTGCTTTATTTTTTTGTTAACTCAGATTTTTTTGAATCTTAGGATTTATGTCTTTCACCAAATTTGGGAAGTTTTTAGCTGTTGTTTCTTCAAAAGGTTTTTTTTAGCTTCCCATTCTTTTTTTTCTCTTCTGTGATTCCACTGAAATGAATATTATAACTTTTGTTATTGTTTCACAGGTTCCTGAGACTCTGTTCACTTTTGTCAGCATATTTTCTCTCTGCTATTCAGATTGAGTAATTTCTATTTACTATTCCTAAGTCCACTACTTCTATCTTTATCACATACATTCTACTATTCTACTATTGTGCTCATTCAGCAAGATTTCTTTTTACTTGGGTTGTTCTATTTTATTTAACAGAAAAAAAAAAACCCTAAAGAAAGAGTGAAATCAATGCTGACTTTTAGAAGAATTTTTTTTTTTCACTCCATGACAATGTAAAGCTATCCCTATAGTCACCTCCTCTTTGATATGGGAATTACTGGAAGGGCCATTTAAAAATTATGGTAGGCCCTGGACACTAATATTTTTGAAGACTCCTTACTTCTTGTCATATCAAATATATTAAAGTAAACACAATATTCTATATTAAATATAATTTTCCTATACAATTTTTGAAAAGAATTTTTATAATACAGATCTGATATTTTTATTATTTTTTTCATTTTGATGTAAAAGCATTTTTTTCAGATCTCAAATGTTCTTGGAGGTCCTTAGGGTTTTGTGGCCCTGACACTGCCTGTACTATACTACCTATTGGCTCTGGACTCATTTTGTCAGAGGGGGCAGGTTTGGCACTTAGCGGATTTGGTCTTGTCAAAATTTCCTTTCTCTTCCATTGGCCATCATCTCCTTCCAAAGTTTGCAGGCTGACATTGTGATCCCTTTCTGTGTCTGGCTACTCCAGGTGAATTGAGCTGTTTCTCTTGTCATTAAGTATTGAGGGAAGTAGACCCTCTTATTTAACTTCATCCATTCACCTTTACCCCAGAGTCTTACATATTTTTAGAAAAGTAAAAGCTATCATTTGGGGTCTTTCCTCAGTGACATCTATCTAAACCAAAACATCATTAGCTTTTTAGATATTTTAGGAAGTGTCTGTCATTCTTTGGTTGTCATCTCTTTATGCAATATTTTCCTCTCAATTACTATAAATTAAATTAATCCTAAATTTGGTCTAATTTAATTTCAATTACATTCTTTTTAAATGCTTCAAAAAATTTTCATTCTTCTTGAACTCCTGGCCTCAAGTGATTCTCCCACGTCAGCCTCCCAAAGTGCTGGGATTACAGGCGTGAACCTGGCCTAAATTTTCCATTCTTTTAACCAAAGTTACCCAAATCTAAAGCATTATTACTTTTGATCATCTACTAAGATGAATATATTTCAGTTTACTTATTACTAAAATTTGTTAATATATACAGATCAGTGCATATTGGCTTTTTCTCATCTTCCATTTTTCATGACAAACACACCCAAAGCTCAGTTTACTGTTTTTATTTTCTTTTTACAATGATTCTTGCTAGGTTTTTTTGTTTGTTTGTTTGTTTCACTGTACTTCCAACCATTTTCTATTTAATTTTGGATATTTTAAAAGTTTACCCTTTTAGTCAGGCATGGTGGCTCATACTTATAATCCCACCACTCTGGGAGGCAAAGGTAGGAGGATCACTTGAAGCCAAGAGTTCAAGACAAGCCTAGGCAACACAGCAAGATGCCCTGTCTACAAAAAAACATTAGTTAGGCCGGGCACCGTGGCTCACTCTGGGGGGGTGAGGTGAGTGGATCATTTGAACTCAGGAGTTCGAGACCAGCCTGAGCAAAAGCAAGACCCCATCTCTACTAAAAACAATCGAAAGAAATTAGCTGGACAACTAAAAATATACAGGAAAAAAAAATTAGCCAGGCATGGTGGCGCATGCCTGTAGTCTCAGCTACTCGGGAGGCTGAGGCAGAAGGATTGCTTGAGCCCAGGAGTTGAGGTTGCTGTGAGCTAGGCTGATGCCATGGCACTCTAGCCCGGGCAACAGAAAGAAACTCTGTCTCAAAAAAAAAAAATTATCTAGGTGTGCTGTTACATGCCTGTGGTAGAGGCTGAGGCAGGAGGATCCCTTGAGTCTTGAGTCCAGGAGTGTGAGGCTGCAGCCTGAGTGACAGAGCGAGACTCTGTCAGTTAAAAAAAAAGTTTACCTTTTTTATTTTTTGGTTTGGATAAACCCTAAAGTTTCAAAGTTATTTTTTTCTGCCTGACTGATATCTTTGATGTTTGATGATGTTCATAATATATTATTATAAAAACCAATTTTTTACACTGATATTGGAAAAAAAAATAAAGTGATGAAGTTAATAGGCATTTTAAAAAATGTGAGTAATAAGAAAGTGTTTTGTTGTTGGTAATTGTTGTGTTTTGTTTTTAAAGCCTCTCATGGACTAGACCGAAAGGTTTATGGAGGATGGGGTACAATTATCTGGGGAAAGTTACATCTTGTGATCTTATGGCCTCGGGCTGCCATCAGGTAAGGGAGGGAGGTTTGATGAAGACATCATCCTTCTTCAGGTACCTGCATCTTAACAGAGGGGCCTGGAGAGACAGTTATGGAAGGTTTGTTTTAGGTGCTGGAGAAGAGAACAGAGTATCTGTGTAACCTTCATTTACATTTTGTTGAACCACTGTTGTCTAGGAGAAAATATGCAAAAGGAAAGATCATTGTAGTGCTATTAAGATGCACATCACCTTGAATTGCAATGATTTGTTGGTTGTTCAATCCAGGCCACAAACTCTCAGCTTCTCCAGCCAACGGCCCTATATTCTTGATATTTCTGTCCCACAGGCCTGAAAGTGGTTGGCTCATGCTAGTTTCAATAAATATTTGCTCAATAATACATGGTATATTTAAAACATTTTTCTATGGCCTTGTATCTGGAGAGTAAAATTTTCCAGTGCTTGTACATAAAAGATGTCCATTCATAGCTGTAAGGATGATATAGTAATTTCTGAAGAGGAGGACCAAACGTACAAGGTTATTGTAGCATTGATTAGTAGTGAATGGTAGCTGTCTAAGTAGCCCATTCCCCGATTTGCAGGTGCCAATGCCCCCATTTTGGTGTGCTATCTTCCCCTCACCACTGGGGGGCAGCACAGGCAATGAAATCCACTCCATAAGCTTACATCTCGCAGCTCCCTCCATACATACTAGTTTAAAGTATAAAATAGCCCCTTGCTTGTGGAAAACATTATTAAATAGCAAATGGTTGCAGTATCCTTGAGGGCTTTAGGATTGATTTTCCCAAACCTATAGAAAAGCCCAAAGCATTATCTTTGGCTGTAATCTTGAAGCAGAGTCTCATCTGGTAAGGGGGCCAGTCTAAGGTTCCTTCTGGCTCTGAGATCGATGTTTTCCCAGGCTGATCTGCTCCCTGCCACGCACCCCAACCTTGGTCTATAAAGTGTGGAGGTAAACAGTAGACGGCTACGTTTACCTCCAGGTCAGAGTGGCAGATGCCCCAGGGGAGCACCAGGTCTGAGGAAGAAGAGCCCCTGACACTAACCAGGCCTCCCACTGCACAGTGACCTTGTCTTCTGAGGCTTCAACCTGGACAGAGGTCTGACCAGTGGGAATGTGTTCACCACTATCAGGTTAAACATTCGAAACTGGGACTCTCTGGAAAAATCTGGTAGATGCAGGTGTGTGACAGAGGAAAGGGCCTGAGGGGAAAGAAAAAAAGAAGATTTTCTCTCTCTTTAAAACTTCCTCCACTCTCTTTGGGAACTGCAGCCCAGCCTGCATCCCTGAAGCAGGCTAAGTCCTTTGTTAAAAGAGGCAACCCCTGGGTGGTGCCAGCCCCCAGGCGAGTAGCTGACACGGTTCACAGGCTTTGTCTTTGGCAGAGATGGGAGAGTTAGAATAGTTAACCACAATAGCCTACAACTAAGGGACCCTCCCTTTAAAACCTCTGTATTTTGGCTTCTGTTCAGTAAATTGGATTTTGAGATGAGAAGCTCTGCCATTTTTCCTGCTTTGCCAGCAAAGTAATGTCTTTCCTCCTCCCCAAAACACTTGTCCTCATTCTTCTGATTCAGCCTCGTGGACAAGTGGACAGGTGCTGAGATTTTGGTAACAGGTGCAGTCCTCGGTCCCATAAAAAGGAGCTGTTTGTACTTTCTCTTTTTCGTTGGAATCTTTCATATCAGAATTAATGACCTGTCCTTGCTTCTGGTCTACTTCCCTTCCTCGTTCATCTTCCACAAGCAGCTGCCCCCATCCCCCTCCCCACAGGCCACAGTTGATTCAGAACATTGTAACCGTGAACGTGAGACTCCATAGAAGGGATTTAGACACTAAAATACTGCGCGACCCTATAGCTCAGGGGTTAGAGCACTGGTCTTGTAGACACTAAAATACAGGAAAGAACAAATAGCCGTTCCCCCTTTAGAAATCCCCCAAACCTCTTTAACAGGAGTTTAGGTTATACTGGCAATGTGTGGAGAATACTTTTTACCTTAGGCAAAGCTCTTAAAAGATTGTTGATGGAGGACTCCAGTTAGACTGTGCTGATGGTGTGGCTGTACTTGGAAAGGACTGGTCCTTCCATTTCCTGGATTTGTCCCTTTACTCTTTTGAGTACAGGTATAACTCATTTCATTGCACTTCACTTTATTGTGCTTTATAGATATTGCATTTTTTCCTAACAAATTGAAGGTTTGTGGCAACCCTGCGTCAAACGAGTCCATAGGTGCCATTTTTCCAACAGCATGTGCTCAGTTCACGTCTGTGTCATATTTAGGTAATTCTTGCAATATTCAAACTTTTAAATTATTATTGTGTCTGTTGTGGTGATCAGTGATCAGTGATGCTGTTTTGGGGTGCCATGAACTGCACTCATAGAAGACAGAGAACTTAATTAATAAGTGGTGTGTGTGTTCTGGCTGCTCCACCAATCAGCTGTTCCCCCATCACTCTCCCTCTCCCCCAGCCTCCCTGTTCCCTGAGACACAACAAGAGTGAAGTTAGGCCAATTAATAACACTACAATGGCCTCTAAGTGTTCAAGTAAAAGGAAGAAGAACTCAGTTCTCGCTTTAAATCAAAAGCCGGAAATGATTAAGCTTAGTGAGGAAGGCATGTCTAAAACTGAGATAGGCTGCAAGCTATTAATAGACTTCTTTCTCCAAAGATAAATGCAAAGGAAAAGTTCTTGAAGGAAATGAAAACTGCTACTCCAGTGAACACATGACTGATAAGAAAGCAAAGCAACCTCATTGCTGATGTGGAGAAAGTCTGAGTGGTCTGGAGAGAAGATCAAACCAGCTATAACATTCCCTTAAGCCAAAGCCTAATCCAGAGCGAGGCCCTAACTCTCTTCAATTGTATGTTGGCTGAGGGAGGTGAGGAAGCCGCAGAAGAAAAGGTTGAAGCTAGCAGAGGTTGGTTCATGAGGTTTTGAAAGAAGCAGTTTATATAACATAAAAGTGCAAGGTGAAGCAGCAAGTGCTGATATAGACACCACAGGAAGCTATCCAGAAGATCTAGTTAAGATCATTGTTGAAGGAGGCTACACTAAACAACAAATTTTCTTTCTTTTTTAAAAAATTTTTTGTAGAGACAGGGTCTTGCTATGTTGCTCAGGCTAGTCTTGACCTCCTGGCCTCAAGTGATCCTCCTGCCTCAGCCTCCCAAAGTGCTGGGATTATAGGTGTGAGCCACCACACCCAGCCAACAACAGATTTTCAACCTTCTATTGGAAGAAGATGCATCTAGCACTTTCATACTTGGAGAGGAGAAGTCAAGATCTGGCTTCAAAGGACTCGATGACTCTCTTGTTAGGGGCTAATATAGCTAGTGAAGCCAATGCTCATTGACCATTCTTAAAATCCTAGGGCCCTTAAGAATTACGCCAAATCTACTCTGCCTGTGCTCTGTACATGGAACAACAAAGCCTGGATGACAGCACATCTGTTTATAGCATGGTTTACTGAACATTTTAAGCCCACTGTTGAGACTTACTGCTCAGACAAAAAATTCCTTTCGAAATATCACTGTTCATTGACAGCATACCTGGTCCCCCAAGAGGTCTGATGGAGACGTACAGAAGATTAATGCTGTTTTCATGCCTGCTAACATAATATCTATTCTGTAGACTGTGGATCAAGGAGTAAAATTTCACCTTTCAAGCCTTATTGTTTAAGAAATATATTTCATAAGCCTGTAGCTGCTATGAATAGTGATTCCTCTGATGAATCTGGGCAAAGTAAATTGAAAATCTTCTGGAAAGGATTTACCATTCTAGGTATCATTAAAAACATTAGTAATTCACAGGAGAAGGTCCAAATATCACCATTAACAGGACTGTGGAAGAAGTTGAATCCAATCTCCATGGATGACTGGGGGCTCAAGATTTCACTGGAAGAAGTAACTGTGGTGGAAACAGCAAGAGAACTAGAATTAGAAGTGGATCCTGAATATTAGACCGAATTGCCACAATCTCGTGATAAAAGTTTAATTGATGAGGAGTTGCTTCTTAGGGTGGAGCTAAAAGAATGATTTGTGGAGACAGAATATGCTCCTGTGAAGATGCTGTGAACATCTTGATGCTGCTGAAATAACAGTAAAGGATTTAGAATATTCCATAAACTTAGTTGATGAAGCAGCGACAGGAGAGAGGATTGACTCCGATTTCGAAAGAAATTCTACTGTAGGTAAAATGCTATCCAAACAGCATTGCATGCTACAGAGAAAATCGTCTGTGAAAGGAAGAGACGATCGATGTGGCAAACTTCCTTATTGTCTTATTTTAAGAAATTGCCACAACCACCCCAGCCTTCAGCAGCCGCCAGCCTGGTCAGTCAGCAGCCACCAGCATCAGGGCTCGACCCTCCGCCAGCAAAAAGATTACGACTCATTGAAGGCTCAGGTGAACATTAGCATACTTTAGCAATAAAGAATTTTTTAATTAAGGTATGTACATTTTTAAAGAGATAATACTATTGCACATTTACTGGACAATACTATAAACATTTATATGCAGTGGGAAACCAAACATTTCACGTGACTTGCTTTATTTTGATATTTGCTTTAAAGCAGTGGTATAGAACTGAACTTACAATATCTCCAAGGCAGGCCTGAACCCCTGGAAGCAGAGCCTGAGTAAGGACGCGAGGGTGGGTGGTTCATCTGGGATGTGATCCCAAGAAGCAGGAGTGAGAAAGTAGGGAGGGTGGGACAGGCAAGATGGAAAAGCCCAAATAAGGTCGCTGCAATAGGCTTGTTTCTGCCAGGACATTATAAGAGGCTCTCGAAAGCCATCCAGAACTGTCCACCTGAAACTATGGGAGGCTTGGGCATTTGCCACCGGCTCCTGTCCGGCGCCAGTTGAGGACTTCCCCTGAGGCTGTTAACTTCCAAGGATTTCTGGGCTGTATTTGCATCCAGAAAAATCGCTGCAATGTTGGAGATGGCCCTGGGCGGACAGTTGAGCTTGAGTGTGAGATGCGATGCGGACAGCACAGGGGGAGTCGGAGCTTCTGTGGATGGAACCGTCTGCTGTGGCCGAGGCTGAAACGAAAGGTGCGCTGGGAAGACACGACGCAGGCGCCGCTGGGCTGAACAGTTGCACCCACTGACCGCGGCAAAAGGACCCGTGTCCTGGAGCCTGTGCTTGAGAAGGTGCCCTCAGCCCTTCACTGACAGTCCCCCTTCCCACCTAGAGCTCTCCCCTCTTCTAGACCACACTCTGGGCACTCAGGACCCCGTCCAAATGTCCCTGGGCTTGCGTGGCCTCTTTCCCGGGTCCGTCCTCAAAGGCCAGACTGCACTTGCCCAAAGCGCTGCTTCCTGGAGTTGAGTGGGGAGAATGTGCAGGTGGCTCTGGCACGGGGCCTAGGATGTCCACATAGGGTCCTCCAGACCCCTCACGTCAGGGCTGCGAAGAAAGGGTGGGGTTGGCCTAGGGCTGGGGACTGGATCTCCCTCTGTCACCACATCCCTGTACAGAGAGCCAGAGAGCCTGAGAATCCTAAATTCCACTTTGACCTTGTAGGTTAGTATGGAGGTACATTTGTCAGAGTAGAACAAAACTTATTTTATCTAACCACTTGTTAGCTTGATTTATAACTTATAATTACAGAGACATACTGCAAATGTGGGCTGGAAGAGAAATTCTATCATGTTCTGATTTTTGTGGCCTTGAACTAAGGAAAAGGGACCTTGGAAAATAGGTTTCATATGCTTGGATGGTTTCATGGAATTCCCAAGTTTAGCTTCTGTGATGACTCATGATCGTTATTGAAATGAAGTTCGTATTATCTTTAAAAATCTAGGGATATTATTTAGGTCAGCAATTAGAAGGCACTAGACTCAAAGTTGCTGTGAACCAGAGGATATGAATGACTAAAAGCAGAAGAATTGCTCCCTGAGGGTGGAATCTCAGGGTGTTATCAATGAAATTCTCCCTGTTGATTCAGTGAGGCTGCAGGTGGGGCTGGGGAGGTCCAGGAGCAACGCATACCTGGGCAGCGAGGCAGGCGAGCACGGCAGAGAAAGAGGCCCTTACTTTGTCAATTGTTAAAATTGCTACACAATGATTGTACTTATTTCTGGAGTACATGATATTTTGATATGTGTATGCAAGGTGTAGTGATCAAATCAGGGTAATCTGCCTATCCATCACCCCAAACACTGATGATTTCTTTTTTTTTTTTTTTTTTTTTTT
>VBSM01000483.1:30987620-31001317 GCA_008086735.1 Cheirogaleus medius
TGCAAGGGAGGGGGAAGTTTACCGCTCCACCTACCCTTGCCGCTGATCTCCAGCTGATGATTTCTTTGTGTTGGAAACATTCCAAATTTTTCTTCTAGCTATTTTGAAATACACAATAAATTATTGTTTACTATAGTCACCTTACTGTGCTATTGAACACTAGAACTTATTCCTTCTCTTTATTGCATTTTTGTACCCCTTAACCGACCTCTGAAAGGGGCCCCCTTTAAGGCAAAGATGAATCTTACCAGAGGAGAAGAAATTTTAGGAGGAAAAAAAAGGTAGGCTGTGGGCTCAGAGTGAGGACTGCTGAGATTGAACAGCAAAGAAAAGAAGCAGTTTAGCCACGTGACAATCCATCTCAGTGTCATTTCCTCTCACAGCCACAGTGGCTGCTGTTCTTTTGAGAAGCTTGATATGAAGTAGGAATCTTTCTTTGAGTCATATGTGATGATTGTTCTTATTAAATAGTAGCTGTAATTATTGAGTACTCACTATAGGACAAGCTTTCTTCAAAGGCCTTTATATATATTTCTCCAACCCTAGCTGTTAGGTGTTCTTATTATCTCTACTTTGTAGCCGAGGGAACCGAAGCATAGACAGAGAGGCTGAGTGCCTTAACCGTAGTCCGATAGCAAATACATGATGGGCCCCACATGCAAATCCAGGCAGTATCCTTCTATTATTTGAAGTTCAATGTTTTCCTGTTTTCATCTTGTTATGAATATACCCATTTTCAAAAGGGTTTTGAAGCTACTTTAAAACTCTTTTTTAAATCTTAAGATTTCAGAGCTTAGCTGTTCAATAAGGGGTGAGAGCATTCAACAAACATTAGGGCCGGGCGTGGTGGCTCACGCCTGTAATCGTAGCACTCTGGGAGGCCAGGGTGGGTGGATCGCTCAAGCTCAGGAGTTCGAAACCAGCCTGAGCAAGAGTGAGACCCCCGTCTCTAAGGAAAATAGAAAGAAATTAATTGGCCAACTAAAAATATATAGAAAAAATGAGCCGGGCATGGTGGCGCATGCCTGTAGTCCCAGCCACTCGGGAGGCTGAGGCAGAAGGATCGCTTGAGCCCAGGAGTTTGAGGTTGCTGTGAGCGAGGCTGATGCCACGGCACTCTAGCCCGGGCAACAGAGTGAGACTACGTCTCAAAAAAAAAAATAACAAAAACAAGCATTTGGTGAGGCCCCACAGTCTGTTGACACTGGGGGACACTGAAGGGCGATGCAGCAATGACTAGGCAGGAGCTAATTTACACCTAAATCACCCAGCAGATTCTAGCGTAAGGCAGAAAGCAGCAAGTGTCTCAAAAGAAGACGTACAAAGTGCTACGAGAACTCGAAAGTGGAGAAGATTATATCTTGGGGTTGCGGAAGGATCAGGGGAGTTTCAGGGAAGAAGTTGCATTGCTCCCAGGCTGGGTCTTGAAAGACGGAGAGGGTTTTGACAGGTGGAGATTGAATTTTGAGTTCCTGGCCATGTCAATAGATTGTACTCACCTGTGTTTTTATGTCGACCTAGATTTATTTTTAGTACATTTTTAGAAAGTAATTATTGAGCGTCTAGTGTGTATGGTGTGCTGAGCAAGGCACCAGGGCTGCAGGGAATGTACCACACAGTCTCTGCCCTCAAGTAATTACAGTCTAATACAGGAAATAAATATGTATATAAATATGATATAGTGTGATAGACATACGCAACTAGGAACCATCATTTGCTATAAACCTATTTTATAGAATTTTAAACTTTAAGAGTATGTCCACACTCCTCCCCCAAAATATCCATTACATAATCTTAAAGGAATTTTCAGTTTGTAATCTTCATATAAACTACAATAGCATCTGCTGGTGAAATACTGTTTTGTGTCTATTAGAATAGTCCAAACAATAGGGAGAGAATCGCATTATTAGAGCTATAAAAGGTATTGTCCAGAAATCAGAAAAGGGGAGGAAGTTTTTTGGTAGAGGAATAAGACGGCAGCTAAGCTGATCTCTTAAAGCTATGAAAGTTCTACAAACATCTTGTAGGCATAAAGCTCCAAGCGTATGCCAAAAAATCCTCATGCCACAAATGTGACACTCTTCCAACTTCTTTTTGCAAAAGTTTTCAATTCAGTCTTAACAAGACTACTTTTTACACTTGCATATTCCCAGTTTGCAAGCAAAGACAGGACAGGAAGGGGCTTATGTGTGTTGAACGCCACCTGCCCTAAGGATCAGGCCCTGCCCATGCATTTGGTGTTGGGACTCTTTTATCCCCACATCAGCTGTAACACAGAGGTGTTAACCTCCATTTTCCAGAGGAAACTCTGAGAGTATGTAACCTATCCCAAGTCATGCAGCTCATGTATGTAAGAGTTGGAATGCAAATCCAGTCTGTGTGATTCCCAAGCCCCATTCCACCATACGGTTTCCATTTTACTTTGGGATCAACTTGACTGCGATTTGTCTGCCCTAAAAGACAGTAAGTAGGAATACTGGTCACTACACCTCAGCTTAACATCCATGGGTCTGCCGTTAGTACTTGAAGGTGTATTTACTTTTATTTGAATAGTGAGTATTATACTATTCAGTCTAGAGATTTATGACATTCCAGTTGGATGTCATAATTGGATGAAACTGGGTGAAAGCTGTGAAACTTCCTTAAGGTAAACCCAGTATAATATAACAAAATAGAAAAAAGTTGAACTGTTATAGAGTTGCAACTTTCCAATTTAAAACTAATTGAGACAAAGTAGGTGTTCAAAAAGATTTCTGTAATATTCATTTGAATAATACAAACTTTTTAGATCAAATAATACATCATATGTATGTTTATATATGGGCAAATAAAACCCACCTTAAAATGCTAATGTCCATCATTTTCTCTGCTATCTCTTGAAGCAAAAAATAAAATAAAATAAAAGATACTGAATGGTGACTATAGGTATTTGGCAGCAGTATCATGTTTCAGGGGAACGGATTGACTTGAAACAAATAGATAAGGTATTCAAGAATGAACGAGTCATAGATCAACAATTAGTGCATCTAAATTTCGACATGAAGACTGAGCCATATGTAGAAGTAATAGTGTTTTTAGCTAAATCTGATCTGGGAGTCAGAAGACTTCACTTCCACGAACAGTTTATTTATTATCCACATTCTTCCCCCCCTAAAATCTAATACTACACCGCTCAATTTGTTTTTAACAGTATAACTTTGGGAAAAAATCATTTATGTATCTTAGGTTTCCTATCTGTAAAATAGGAATCATAGTGCCATACTTTTTTTCCTTCCTAAAAATACTGTAAACAGCAGCCAAAATTCCTGGTGGACTCGCTCACATGTAATATGATTTATTATCATTTTTTTGTTGTTTGTTTGCTTTTTGTTGCAACCACACAGCCAACTTTCATCCTCTTCCCTACCTCTCATCGCTGCTTAGTTACCGCCTTCTTGCCAGAGGATTTGCTCTGACTGAAGTAAAAGGGACATGAACTGAGTTTTCACAGAGTGCCCCGATGAACCATGAGAAAGAAACAGAGAGGAAAGACATGGTGTGAGGAGTGGGGTCAGAAGACAGGAGGTCAGAGATTTTGCTTTTAACATTTTATAAAAGATCACGTGGCTAGTTAATGGAAATTTGCCTGAAACTCTCAACTAGAAACCTGGATGTTTCACTAGGCTGACACCCGTTCCCCCAATCCCCTCAAGGAAGTTTTACTAGAATAAAGAAACCCCCTAAAACTACACATTACAGATGTTCTACAGCAGGTCAATTTTAGTAAATTCCCATGGTTTCAAGGTGTCATCACTTAAACACCACGATGAGTGCTTTTCATACCAAGGGTCCACCTCTCCCCACTCACGGTGTTCCCGTTGCCACCATGTCTGCCCAGGTGGCAGCATCTATTTCAGCCCCCTGCTGGTCACACGGGGTCTGGCATCCTCCACTAATGAAGCCACCTCACCCCTGGTTCCGAGCTTTCTCCAGAAGGGCAGCTCATGTGTGTGTCCTGAGCCCTCAACCCATGCGCAGGAGGAGTCTGAGCAGAAGGAGTTGGCCCCTCTGGACCAGGTCGGGGACTTAACTAGCCATAAGCTCACCTCAGGCTGGGCTTCCTGCCCTCCATGGAAATATTCATATTTCTCATCTGCCCAGGAGACTGGCAAGGTAATAAAGATGATGAAGCCCTGGGAGGCAATGAGAAAATTACCTAGAGGTCCTCAGAGGCCCACAGTACTCACTGTTGACTTTCCTGCCTCCTGTATCTCAGGTGGAGCTGCGTGTTTGTGAAGCTGCAAAAAGTCTAGGCACTTGGGAGCAGCCTATACTTCTCCAAGGCCAGCGCGAGGCTGGGGTAGTCTGGTCGCAGCACCAATGACCAGGAGACAAGCAGTGAAGGTACAGATCCCAGGGGAGACATGTATTTGATGAGTGTTTGCACCTTCCTGGGAGGAAATTCAGTGGTCCAGCCCCGTGAGGAGGCCTCGCTCTGCCCTGAGCCCTCCAGATTTCTCCTGTTGAATCCCCTGAAGAGTTGGTAGGCAGGTGTGAGTTTCTGCCTTAAACTTTCACACCTAGAGTAACTTCTCCTGCTCAGCAGAGAGTAAACTAACTTGAATTTAAGCTTGAATTTCTTAGGAGAACAGGTTGCAAAGGGCAAATGCTGCTCCAAGGTCAAAGTGCTCAACAGTCTAAAACGAGCCAACAATATCACTTAGTTCATGTATTAATACAAGTGAATTTCAGGAAGGGGTCAAACGCTTGTTAAAAGACAGACTGAAGCACATTAAAATTTTAAAGATTTTATTTGAGCAAACAGCGACTCATGAATCAGGCAGCTCTAAACTGAAAGTGGTTTGAGGCTCCCCCAAGCAGTTTGAAGGGCAGGCTTTTGTAGGCGAATGCAGAAGTCAAGTGCAGCGATGATCTGGTTGGTTAGGGTTTGAGCATCTGCCTTATTTGAACTATCCCCGTGGAAATTCCCTGATTATATAACTAATACTCAGTTGTCCACTGGTGACTGGCTAAGCTTAAATGTCGTTCTGTTCACATAGGAGCCCAGAACATGGGAGCTATCTCAGCGTGATGGCCTTTCCTGACGTTGTTTTAACATCTCTCAGGTGTCAGGATAAGCTGGGGTCTTCCACCAGAGTGTTCGTAACACCTTGTTTCCCTCAACAAAGTGAAGCAGCCCTTTTTGCCTGTGTAGGCAGCCATGTAAACAAAGGCTTTCCTAATATTCCTATCTCGTTTTATCTTATCTCATCTTCATCTCTATACCCTGTTTACATTTGTGTCTTGCACCCAACCCCTGCACTACTTAGGTAATTCTAAAAGAAGACGTCAGGACTGAGTGATGGAGAACTGTTGGCGTGTTAAACCCTCACTGTTTGTATCTGGAACGTTCATGATTACCTTAGTTTTCCCTCCCAACTATGCAATTACTCCACTTTGAAATACATTTACCTCTGACAGAAGCTTAGCACCTTAAGGGACCTGGTACAATGGTTCATATGAGGCATGAGACATGATATATTTAAAATTAAAAATTAAAAGCGTTCTGAAACCCAAAGCATGGTCGAGAAAAGAAAAAATAAGTAAATTTGACATTATCTGAATTAACAACTTTGTGCCTCACAGGACACCATCAGCAGAGTGAAAAGGCCATCTGAAGAATGGGAAAAAATGTTTCAAATAATATATTTGATAAGGTATTAATATCCAGAATATATGAAGAATTCCTACAACTCAACAACAACAACAGCCCAATTTAAAAGGATCTGAATAAACATTTTTCCAAAGAAGATACACATATGGCCAAGAAGATGCTCAACAACATGAAGAAAATGCAAACCAAAACCACACTGAGACATCACTTCACACCCATTAGGATGGCTATTAAATGCCAAGAATGTAATAAGGGTCGGTGAGGATGTGGCCAAATTGGAACTCTGGTGCGTTTCTGGTCAGAGCATACAATGTGGTGGTTCCTCGAAAAATGGAACATAGAATTACCATAGGAGCCAGCAATTCCACTTCTGGGTATAAACCCACAAGAATTGAAAGCAAGGACTCTTTCACATATAAAGGAAATAAATGAAATTCTGACATATGCCATAATGTGGATGAACCTTGATATTCTGCTAAGTGAAAGAAGCCAGACACAAAAAGGCAAATACTGCACAATGCCACTTACATGAGGTCCCTAGAGTAGTCAGACTCATAGAGACAGAAAGTGGAATGGTGGTAACCAGAGGCTGGGAGGAGAGAGGAATGAGGAATTATTGTTTAATGGGTTCAGGGCTTCAGTGTGGGAAGTTGAAAAGGTTCTGGAGATGGATGGTAAAGAGGCGCCCACAACACTGTGATTATACTAAATGACATAGCTATAAACTTAAAGATGGTTACAATGATACATTTTATGCTACATATATTTTACCACAGTAAAAAACTAAAAGCTTTTAAGCAATTGATTAAAATAAAATAAAAATTAATTTGATCTATTTTAAAATTAAAGCTAAAATTAATTCTTCCTAAACCCCTATATGTCTATGCCAATAGTACTGTTTGTCCTCTGATCTTTCTACCTGCCGTCAGCACCCATTTGTGGCCTTTTGGCTAGTTCATAAAAACAAATTTGGATGAGCAAATTTCTTCTAATTCTCTTTCTCTATCCCACCAGCCACGATCTACATCCTACAACCCGCAGACCTTAATCAACAGATTCCGTCTCCCAATTCCCTCTAGTACCTGGGTTTTTATACACACCCTCCTGACGCCCTGGGGCCTGTCTCTGTGCCATCTAACACCTTGGTGTAAGTCACTCTTTGCAGATGACCCTGGAATAGGAGAATATTGGGCGGCCCATCCAGGTCCATCCATTCCTATTAGTAACGTTAACAAATGTTTCATGCCTTAAGACTTTCAAGGAGGAGGATTTTATTTAATTTATCAGCAGAACTAGCATCATAACAGCTTATGAAGAGTTTGCAATTATTTGGGGTTAAACTGGATACAACATGAAACACTTAATGGAAAACTTTCATAAAACCTGGCCTGTTTCCAACAGCTTAGCTATGTGAGGATCACTTTTATACAATGACAACTCTAAAAATAAAACTGTTTTTAAGTTAAAGCTGGTTTTCCAGTTGCTCTTTCAAACTTTATCCCAAGAACTAAAATGCTATTCAGTAAAATGCCATTACAGGCTTTTCAACAATAAGGTTAAATAATCATAATATGTTTTCTGGTGATGAATTTGTTTATCTTTCCAATGATAGCTATAAAGTGACTGTCAATAGTATCACTGCAACTGAATTTCTAATAGAATGAGTTTTATATGTATGTGTTAGTCAGTGCTATGATATTCCTTTAATCCCAGAATTTATTTTGTGCTCTATGATGACGATATCAGCAGACTATATTCTCAACAATGTTTCAGGCTATTAATAGTTATCTATGTTTTCAAAATAAGGCATTATAATATGCCCTCAATCATACCATTATAAGTTCATGTCTTTGAAATTTATGTAAATAGCTATCATATAAACATCGTTCTCTAGAAAGGAGACTTTTTATTTCTATCAGAGCGGAGCCCAGTTTCTTCGATTAGAACTGTGATTCCCAAACCCTGTGCCAAAGCACCCGGGGGACACAACACACTTACGCAGGCACCGTGGGGCATTTTGCATTTCTGAGGGAGACAGGCATCTATTGGACACCAGGAAGCAGGAAAGTTAGGGAATCTCTGTATTAGAAAGATTAGTGGATAGGACATATAAAACAGTTGAGAATTCCTTATTTAGTTTAGCCCTTTCATTTTATAGATGAGTAAACTGAGGTCCAGCAAGGTCAAAATCTCAAAACCAGTGAGGCCTAAATACCCAGGCCTCCCGCTCCCCTGCCTGGGCTGCCGGTACAAAGAGCCTGTGAACCTGGTAGTCTGTGGAGGCTCCTTAGGCTGCTCCTCTCTGTCTCTCAGCTTCGTCATCAGTGGCTCCAAGCTTTGTGGCCTCAGCCCAACCATATGCCAGCTGAGCCGCTCACGCCAAGTTGCCCTCCAAGAACCTGAGCTTCCTAATAGGGATGATGGTAATAGCTAATAATAGGTAAAAACTGAATTGTTTCAAGAATCAGTAGAAATATTATACTTGAAAAAGCCTCATAAACTACCAAGTGCGTTATAAATCATGAGTTTTTGTTAAATGATGTTAAAATATCTACTATGGGCCAAGCACGGGGGAGACAAGAAAAAAAAAACAAAATCACCCCTGCATTTGATAGTCTTACCTCTCCTGGAGTGGAGAAATGTAAACAATTAGAGGGAATGACCAGGCATAACGTAAGCGTGGAAGGAGGTCTGCTCAGGAGGTCGGGAAGTCCTTGCAGAAGAGGCAAGGCTCCAGGTCTGACCTGGAGGATGAGGAGGTGATGAGGAGGGGCATGCGGAGGAGGGTGCAGGGAGGAGCATTCCAGGAAGTGGAGGCAGCCCGGGCCAAGGGAAGAGAAGTAAAAGACATCTTGGAGATGTCTCCAAGAAATGGCATGTCATTCCATATGGCTGGAGGGAGAAGGGGAAGGAACAGGAGACGGAAGGTCGCACATGGGAGACTAAATGTATACGTTGGGTCCTGCTCATAAAGGAAGCGCAGTTGCTTTCGAAGGAGTGGACATTACCCTTGGAGACTAAAAGGGTTTCAGCAGAGAAGGGACACAGCTTGATGTGTCAATTTGAACAGCACTCTATCTTTTTATTTTTTAAATCCTTTACAAATAAGGGAACTTTGGCACATTAAGAATCCTGGAGTTCTGTCTGTATGATTACTCTCGCATGGCAGTCTAGCACAATGAGAAACACAGTGCTCGATAAAGATTTTAGTGATTGTGTGTATTGTGCGGTGGTGAGGGGGTTCATAAAAGAGAGGGGGGGAATATTCCTGGTTATTAGGTTTTTTAAAATTCGGTTTCTTTCTCAATTATTATTATTACTTTAGAAACAGGGGTCTTGCTATGTTGCCCAGGCTGGATTCCAACTTCTGGACTCAAGCAATCCTCCTGCCTCAACCTCCCGGGTAGCTGGGACTATAGGCTCGAGCCACTGTACCTGGCTTGGATTTTGGTTTTTATTATGGATATTTTCAAGCATATGTAAAATTTGACAGAACAATGATGTATGCTTAAGTTCCCATCTTCCACTCCCAACAACAGGCATCATCTGATCTTTGCATTTTATTTATTTATTTCAGAGACAAAGTCTTTCTCTCTGTTACCTAAGCTCAAGTGCACTGATATGACCATAGCTCACTGGAGCCTTGAGCTCCTGGGTTCAAGCGATCCTCTTGCCTCAGCCTCTCGAGTAGCTGGGCCTGCAGGTGCACACCACCATGCCTGGCTAATTTAAAAATTGTTTTTTTGTAGAGATAGGGTCTTGCTATGTTGCCCAGGCTGGTCTTGAACTCCTGGGCTCAAGGGATTCTCCCAACCTCGGCCCCTTAAAATGCTGAGATTACAGGTGTGTGAGCCACCTTGCCTGGCCCTGATCTTTACATTTTAAACTATAAGAATAAAGGTGTCCTCAGCAATGCTCTAGGATTAGAAAAGACAAAGTCTCTCAGGCAATTCCCTGGTAATCAGATAAAATAAACTCTGTACTTCTCGGGTAATCACATGGCCACCACCTGCTGCCAAGCAGCCCCACCCGGGACTCCCTCCTGAAGTGCTGTACTTGCAAAGCCCGGCTTCCAGAGCCTATGGAAACAAAGGGCGTCACTGATTTCCTCAGAAACGCTCTCACGTTTTCCATTTTGATCTTTCACATTTGTTGCACGTTTGCTCTGGATGGGGGTGATTGACGGTGGGTGAGTTCAACACTGCACGTTTGCTCTGGATGGGGTGATTGACGGCGGGTGAGTTCAGGCTTCAGATTCCTTAGGAGGAAGCAGGGTTCAAACCAGACAGAGAGGAGGCAGGTGTTCCCCCAGTTCCAGGTGCCACCAGCAGAGACCTGGCGCACAGCACCTCACTTGCGCCTTCTGGGCAGTCAGTCGCGACGGGCCGGCCTCTGCCACCGGACTCCAACTGGGCCGCTTGGCCTCCCGGATTCAAAACTCCACATCAGGGAGTTGCCACTACAGCCTGGTTACTACTGGGTGTTTATCATACGCCAGGTATCGTGTTAAATGCGTCAGTCCTCACGCTTGCCCGGTAAGCGTTATCATCACCTTTCCACAGACAGGAAACTGAGGCTTATCGAGGTTAGGTAGTTTGTCCCAAGTTACACAGACTGTAAGTGGCAGAGCTGGAATTTGAACCCAGTCTGACTGATTCCAAAGCCCAATTCCTCACTAAGAGGATGGGAACAAGAGGGGAACATTCCGCAGAAAGACCCTAGTGCCCGGACACTGCTATTTGTGTCCGAGGTCATTGTGTGTTTGTCACAATGCTGAGGGGCTTTAACACTCCTAGCTGAAACCGTCTGCGTATACACAGGAATCAGTCTCAGCAGGGCAACCTGAACCGCATGTCCTCATGCTGTTGTTGATATTTGAATTGCTGTCAAGTACTTTTACATTTGTGGTCACGTTTGCTTCTGTAGAACTGAGTTAGGTCAAAGTACTCCTTGAACCCAACATGGAGATTTAAAAGGTGAAGAGCATACACAAAATAAGATGCTGTCTATTGATAATTCTTCCTTGAGGGTTTTCAGTCAAACCTAACTCAAATTCTTCTCTGAACAAACTCAGAACCCTCTATGCCTTGGATGAGCCCCCCACATCTTGTGCTCAGTGGGGTGCTGGCACCCGCTGACACCGGCTCATGAGAGCAGGTGCACACTCTTGCCCCACTCTGCCTTCAGTGCAGTCTTGTCACCTGCCATGGTGGATGGGTTGAGTATCCCCTATCTGAAATGCTTGGGACCAGAAGTGTTCCGGATTGGGGATTTTTTTTTGGATTTTGGAATATTTGCATATACATAATGAAATATCTTGTAGATGAGACTCAAGTCTAAACACGATATTCCTTTACGTTTCATATACATCTTATATACATAACCTGAAGGCAGTTTTATACAATATTTTAATAATTTTGTATGTGAAACAAAGTTTTTCTTTGAGACAGAGGCTCACTCTGTTGCCTGGGCTACAGTGCCGTGGCATCCATCTAGCTCACAGCAACCTCAAACTCCTGGGCTCAAGCAATCCTTCTGCCTCAGCCTCCCGAGTAGCTGGGACTACAGGTATGCACCACCATGCCCAGCTAAATATTTCTATATATTTTTAGTTGACCAATTAATTTATTTCTATTTTTAGTAGAGACAGGGTCTTGCTCTTGCTCAGGGTGGTTTTGAATTCTTGACCTTGAGTGATCCTCCCGCCTCGGCCTCCCAGAGTGCTAGGATTACAGGCGTGAGCCACCGTGCCCAGCCTGAAACAAAGTTTTGATTGTGTTTTGACTGTGACCTGTCACATGATGTCAGCTGTGGAATTTTCCACTTGTGGGGTCATGTCGGTGCTCAAAATGTTTTGGATTCTGGAGCATTTTGTATTTTGTATTTTCAGATTAGGGATGCTCAACCTGTATTCATACCACGGGTATTAGTTTCCTAGGGCTACTGTAACAAGGTACCATAACGTAGATGGCTTAAAACAACAGAAATTTTTTTCTCTTATAGTTCTGGAGGCAGAAAGTCTGAAATCAAGGTGTCAGCGGGGCTGTGTCTACTCTGAGACTCTGGGTAGAATTCCTCTCTGCCTCTTGCTAACTTCTGACAGTGGCCACCAGGCCTTGGAATTCCTTGGCTTATAGATGCATCACTCCAATCCTCTCTCTAGAGGCAGACACTGTTGTTGGTTTCAGGCAGATTCTTCCACACTCTTTTCAATGCATTTTCATGCATTAAGATTCTTGTTCATACAAATGATAGTTTTTTTTTTCAGAAATATAAACCAAACCACTCTACATATTTATCCCACAGCTCACTCACTAAATTGTATGTCCTTGAGAGCTTTTCTTGTTAGATTTAACTTGTTCTCTTTAATTGCTGCAACATATTCCACCCTGTAGATGTGTCATAGTTTATGGCATTGTTCTCCTTTTGCTGATTTTTTAGGTTGTTTTAGTCTTTTATGATTACAACCATGAGGCAATGAAAATCTTTGTACCTTTGTGCCTCTTTGTGAACATGTACACATGTTTCTCTAGGATGAATAACAAGGAGAAGAATTTGTGAGTTGAAGAGTATTTATTTATTTAATATCATGCCAAATCTCCTTGGAAACCCAAAAAACTCTCCCACCCACAGTGTAGAAAAGTATACATTTCTCCACATTCTAACCAGCATAGAATGTTACATTTTTTTAAAAAGTTTGTTCACCTGATAGGTAAAACATGGCATTTTATTGTTGTTTTGGTTTGCATTTTTACTAGTGAGGCTGAGTTTATTGGCTATTTCCATCTCTCATTGCTAAATTTCAGTGGGTTTTCATGCATACGGAAGCCATCAGCCCCTTTTAATGGCCTAATCTTCAGTAGGTTTAAAGCTCAGGCTGTTGAAATAGGATTCCATAAATTTAACAACTGGTGCATTATGGAAATAAAGCTAGTGTTTCATTTGAATTCAGATCGGTTCTCGGCTTATTAATGTATCCATTGCTATCACTGATGCTCTTTTAGGGAAGCATATACCGTATTTCCCCGAAAATAAGACCTACTCATAAAATAAGTCCTAGCAGGATTTCTAAGCATTTGCACAATATAAGCCCTACCCCCCAAAAAAGACCTGGTGATGGGCGTGGCTACGCAGCGTATCTGCACAACCCATGCATTTCGTCTCGGAGTGGTAAAGAAGATGAGCAGCCCTTCTCATCTGCCCCATCGTGACAGCTACTATCCCAGAGGTGACCGGAAAGGTGCGAACAGCCCCACCAACAAGGTCGGCTCCCCCTGTCAGGTCCCGGCCATCCTGTGTGTGCTGCAAGCTGAGGCTTTGAGGGGAAAATAACACATCCCTTGAAAATAAGCCCTAGGGTGTCTTCTTGAGGAAAAATAAATATAAGACCCTGTCTTATTTTTGGGGAAACACGGTAGTATCTTGGGGTTTGAAAAAGTGGGATTGAATTTTTAGAAGAAATTTGTTAACAGGATTTACCTCTCCATAAAGTTGCTGCAAAGTCAAATATGGAAACAAAAATTAAGTACATCATCTAATATAGTAGTCGGCTTCACTCTCTAATCCAGGGGGACCTTCAATCCTGATTTCCCAGTTACTGAAGATTATTTTCAATTATGTCAACACAGTAAAAGCTCTCTTAACTGATATGATTGACATTGATAGTTGTCTAATCATAAAAGTTAGTAAAAATGGAGAGGTGAAAAATGGAAACATATATTAAACAATTTAACTGAAAACATACATAAATGTACACTCATTTACCAATATTTTAAAGGTAGGTCTTTTCTCTTTGTATATATCTGCTGACTGGATTTCTGTGGAGTTGTTCTTGCATTAATGCCCCCATATATATCATATCCAATTTCCAGTGTCAAAAAGATTAAAATGTAACTAGGCACAGATAAAAGGATTGAGTAATTTGGTCAAAGTGCTTTGATTTCTTTTTTTTTTTCTCTTTATAACTTCTTTATTGTTCTGTTTTCTTTTCTTTTCTTTTTTTATTTCATTATATTATGGGGGTACAAATATTGTTAGGATTACA
>VBSM01000483.1:31011181-31062409 GCA_008086735.1 Cheirogaleus medius
GTACGGAATATGTACAGACGTTTTTCTTATCGTTACTCCCCAAACAATACAGTATAACCGCTATTTACATGGCATTTACGTTGTATTAGACATAGTAAGTAATCTAGAGAGAGGATTTAAAGTACGGGAGGATGTGGTAGGTTATATGCAAATATTACGCCATTTTATATCAGGGGCTTGAGTATCCGCGGATTTTGCTGTCAGCGGAGGTCCTGGAACCAGTTCCCCGTGGATACCGAGGGACGACTGTGTAAGCCGTGTATGAAAAACTGCAATCTTCCCCTGGCCGGGCGCCGGAGGTCCACCCTCCTTCCCCACTGCGCCTGCGCGCTCCGAGCGCGGACTACAACTCCCGGAATGCACCGCGCCGCCGCCACCGCCAGCGCTGCCCTACTTCCTGCCGGGCGGCGTGCCCTGAGTATTAGTGGCTCGGCCCAGTCTGGTGAAAGTTCGTGGTGGAAAGGGTTTGTGGGCCTCTTGGGAAGGCATTGGGAATAACTTTTGTTTTCCTTTCGCAAAAGAAGCAGCAGTCCCACAACAGAGAGCGGGCTGTCAAGTGTCCTGGTGCGCACACACCTTGCTTTTCTTCACCGGGAGAGGGGTCTTTGCACCTGTCTTCCGCGGGCGGGCCTTGCACAGGGGGTCCGCTGCTTGCTCTGGTCTGCGGTCACACCGTCCGTGGAGTTGTCGGAAGTCCCTCGCAGACTGAGAGAGAGGCTGGCAATGCTAGTTGGATTTTATGGTGTGGTGACTTCTTTTTCAGGGATTTTAGTGGGAAATTAGAAGATCATAGAGGAGGCAGTTAGATATTTTACCCTGGAAACTTATGCAGGCTTCCTTTCAGCACTGTTTCTAGGCAGCTCCAGACTTTGTTACCGTTGGGCCCAGGATCCCTGTGATGTTCGTTTTGTCTGATTTTTGTTAATGTGTTTGTTTTGAAGGCGATCCTGGGGAAGTACCTATACTTAAGAGAAAATGAGAAGTCTTCTTAACGCACTACTCGTCTGACACCCAAATGTATGTAATTCATGGGAATCTATAAACTTCACCCCACCCCCAAAAAGCAAAATGTTTGAGTACAGGAGTGAGGGGAATGTCAGATTGAAATGGGTTGAAGAATGAATGGTGGCTGGAAGGTGAACAATAGAGGCGATCATAAATTACTTTTTAAAAAATGTGTTGTTGAGAAGGATGGGATGGTGGCTTGAGATCCAGCTCTTCCATTTATTGACTCTCTAATCTCATACAGGCTAGTTTACCTCTTTGAGTCTGTTTCCTCATCTGTAAAATAAGGATCATATTACCTGTCCTCCCCGCTTGAGTTTTTGTGAAGGCAATTCAAAATAAAGTATGTGAACACAGTTCCTAAAATCTACAATCACTCCAAAGTGAGTTGGTAACAATAATGTGGCAAGTGTAATGAAAAGCCAGGGCAACTAGAAATGCCAATTAAAAGAAGAGTTGAAACAGTGACCATGGCTGGTGAGTGAAGCAGGTGAATCTGAAAAGGGCCCAAGAGTCTGGGAGAAGATAAATGGGTCAGTCCACAGTATCTCTCACTGGTCTCTAAGCTTGAGGACGGTAGGAGCTACGTCTGTTTTGTTCACGGTTGTTTGCCCATGTCTAACAGTGTCCATTGTGGTACATGGTATCTTTGCTCTCATGTTCCCTGTGCCTAGAATTTTCTTACACCATGTATCAGTCAGGGTTTTCCAGAGACACAGAACCAGTAGGTGTGTATGTGTATATACAAATGTATATGTATACCTTAGTATATGTACATGCATGTATATGTTTATTTGTAATATACATACACCAGACATACATTAAGTATATATGTATACTAGATATGTGTATATATATACATGCACATGTATGTATATATAGTATATACATTCATATACATATATGAGAGAGATACACACACACATATATATGAGAGGAAAATATATTAAGAGATATACTAAGAGATTTATTTTAAGGAATTGGCTTATGCAAATGTGGGGGCTGGCAAATCCAACATCTGTAGGGCAGGTGATAGGCTGGAAACTTTTAGGTAGGAGCTGATGTTGCAGTCTTGAGGCAGAATTTCTTCTTCCTCAGGAACCTTAGTTTTGCTTTTAAGGCCTTTCAACTAATTGGATAAGGCCCACCCACATTTTTGAGAGTAGACTCCTTTACTAGAAGTCAACTTATTTTATGTTAACTGTATTTATAAAACATACAGTAACACCTAGATTAGTGTTTCAGTAAATAACTGGTTATTATAGCCTAGCCAAGTTTACACAAAAAACTGCCACACCCCAGAAAGTCTTTACTCAAGTGTCCTTAGACATTTCACATTGCCATCTTATGCTCTAGCATTCCCTATCCCCTCCCCCTAGCCTGGTTTCCCTTAGCACTTGTTATCTTTGAACCATCACTATATTTCTAATTTCTTATGTTTATTGTCCTTCTGCCCCTCCAGAATGTTAGCTTCTCAAGGGCAGGGATTTTTGTCTATGTTGTTCACTGCTGGATCCTTAGCACCTAGTATAGTACCCAGCACATAGTGGGCTCTCAATAAAACTTTGCACATGACCGAATGAAGTATTAAGGTGAGCACTCAGTAAATATTTCTTGAATGAATGAAGGGTTGGAGTTCATCATGCGGTATTGCTGAATGGTGGGAGGAGGGTGGAAGCATAGCAGATTGTTGGAAAAAAGAAGTTTCAGAGTTTGATATCTAAGAGGTAGAAGAATTAGTGAAGCAGCAGCACAGACAGACTTGGGTGTGAGTTCCCTTTACCCCCTTACTTAGCTGTGTGACTTTGGGCAGGTTGTCTAATCTCCTTGAGCCTCAGTTTCTTCATCTGTAAACTGGGAATAATATACTTACCACATAGGGTTGTTCCAGTGGTGAAGAGTTGATGAGTATAATGGGTTTAGCACAGGGCCTGGCCCATAGTGAGCATATATTAAGAGGTGGCTGTTGTTATTATCATTATCATTGTTATACAGTAACAAATTAGGAACATTTTATAAGAATCACTGAAGTAGACTAAAAGTAAAATTATTGGATTTAAAAGTCTAGCCTGTGAGGTTGGGATGCTAAAGTCTGAAATGATGCAGATACACAAGTTTGGTCTGTACAGAGTTGGGTATACTCACTTTAGTTAGGGCTTTTTTTGTTTCAAAACAATGAAAATATTTCCATATATACAGCCCAGATTGACATCAAACCCTTCAGTTTGCCCCAAGCTGCCATTTAAAGTACAGAGCTAGTTGGTTCCAGGTCAGAGGTTCCATTTATTTGCTTTCTATGGGTACATGAGAGAAAAAGTGTACTCTTTGCTGCTGATGTTCTGTTCACCAGGATTCTTTTGTCATTTCCTTAGGTTGTTGCTTTGCACAAGAGATATGTTAGATTCCAACAAAGCTTCATAGATGTCCTGATCTAATTCCACCATAATTATTGCCATGTACCGCTGAATGATTTTTTAAAATGATCAAAAGGAACATTCACTCACATTGAACCCTGTATTTGTCTTATTACTTGCATATCGATACAATTTCTAGTATTCCAAACAGAACTTGTAGTTTTGGTCCCTTCTGATAAATGATTATTTTTCTGATATGTGGGTTGCGTGCTTATCAGAAAAATACTAATTCTGAAAAAGATGGTGTGAACCTGGTTATTCTGCAACATCATCCCTAATTTTAACTTCTTGTGAGGAGACATTTATAGTCATGAAGAAAAGTAGATTTCATGTAGAAGAAAGATGAAGGCCGGATGTTTGAGGTTTTTCTTCTGGTCTGTTTCCTGTGGTGTCTGACTATAGCTAGTTAAACTGTTTTGTGTTTATTTAAGGTGTGGGCAGATTGTGAAAAATAGACAGTTGGCTGCTGCATTTTGAGCTATGTTTTTGCTTCTTAATTTCTGCTTTGCGCTGTTGTTATGAGAAATAAATAGGAGGGAGAGCCATAATTCAAGAATGATGGATTCTTCCAGCAGTTCGTTTTTAATCCAAGGCCATTTTTTTTTTTCACATAGAGGGGACTGTGGGATTTGTAGTAACATTCTTCGGAGTGTCATTCGATTCAGGATGGATGGACTTTGGTGGGGAACAGTGGTAACCTTGATCTTTCTCCAAGATTACAAGATATTTTCTGCCTAAATGTTAGGGATGGGATTATGTCCTGTGCTCTGTTTCCCAAATGGACAAAAAATATGCTGATTTAAATTAAATTAGTCCTTGTTCTTCTGTGTATATCGTTTTAAACATGTTTGTAATAAAGAATTAAAACAATACTTTCAAATTTATTATTTTCAAATTAAGGGTGTACCTAAACGATGTCCTGTCATAAGCATTAAAATATCTTGATAAATGCTTTCCTGACAGGAACAGCCTAGGATAAAATTGAGTTTGGCTCTACTTCTTTGTCTTAAAGGTGGGATGTATGCAAATCTGTACTCTTTCTGGTAATTACCACATCTAGCAGAGATGGAAGCCTCATCTGCTGTTATTAACATTATTCTGGGGCCTCAGAGCAGACACTGCATGGCCCTGGGGCGCCATTCACATCAAATTGTGACGTTTTCCAAGGAGGGGGCTATGACTATTTATTCTCATCAGTTTCTTAATAGTGGGGAAGGGATATAATTCAAGTTCTATTTCAATATTGCTCTTTATAGTCTGGATATATGTCAGCTGAGGTTACTTTTTGAGTAAAATAGGGGTTGAGTTCCTGAGATTTCTGCCACTTCTCAGGGACACTGCAGCTCTGAGTTCTTGTTCTCACCTAACACTGTCTCAGCCTTTGCCTTATCTTGCCAAATTCTTACCCGACACCTTTTTCTCCAGCTCCAACCTCCTCCCTGGTTGCTTGGCTTCCCTTCATTTTTCCAGCTTACATGGAGCCCTGATTTTCACGGAGTCCCCAGTTTTTATTTCTTGAGCCTCTTTTGCTCCATTCTCTCTAAAGAAATTACATTTTTATTCTTCTCCATACAGGGCAGGTTAGCCTCCCACACCTGTCTCAGCCTCCCACGCCCGCCTGCATCTCCAAACTCCTATTGATGTGTCCTGCCAAGCAAGGAATCTTGTTTGAGGTTGTTCACCTGTGTTGCAACAGTTTTGAAATTTTGAACCATTTCTCCCTTCTCTAGTGTCCATTTTAAGTGGATATGAACCTTATTTTCTAATGATGAATGAAGAATGATGCCATGCTTCTTTAAAAAGAGAAGCCATTAAAGGCATTTTGTGTTTAAAATCTTTTTTTATCCCACTATGTGTATGCTCTCCTTCATTATTTAACTCAATAGGTAGAAACTGCACATCTGTTTGGTGTCAGGCACAGAATATAGATGTGGATTATGACAGTGAACAAGACACAAGAAAAGTCCCTTCCTTCACAAAGTTTTTCAGATTGTATAAAATAGATTTGCTTTTGGGCATGCTGAGTTTTACCCAACTATATGCTGCCTACAAGAATCACACTTCAAATACAAAGATACAAATAGATTAACAATGAAAAATATTTATCATGTTAATACCAGTCAAAAGATAGAGTGGCTATCTTACTAAGAGAAAGTAGATTTTGGAGCAAAGAATGTTAGTTACCATGGATAAACAAAGTCATCTCATAATGATAAATCTACAATTAATCAAGAAGACATTCATTAAGAGAGAAAATCAGTAAGGATATATATGATTTGAATAACACTATCAATCTAATTGACTTAATTAACAGTCATAGAATATTTAACCTGGCAATGGCAAAATACACATTCTTCTCAAGTATACATGGACTATACCCACATAGACAATATCCTGACCCATAAAATAATTCCAAATAAATTTTAAAGAATTTAGCCTACACAAAGTATGTTTTCTGGTTGCAATGGAATTAAATTAGAAATCAATGACAGAAAGAGCACTGGAAAATCCCCAAATATTTGTAATCTAACAAATGAGTCAAAGAAGAAATCAAAAGGGAAATAAAGAAATATTTTGAATTAACTGGAAATGAAAAAACATCATATAAAACTCATAGGTTGCCATTAAAATAGTACCTAGGAGAAAATTTATATAGCGATTAATAAATGCCTCTGTTAGAATAGAGAAAGCTCTTAAGTTAACAACCTTAGCTTCCACCTTAAGAAACTAGAAAAAGAAGAGCAAATTAAACCCAAAGTTTTTGAATAAAGAAAATAATTAGAACAGAAATCAATAAGATAGAAAACAAAACCAATAGAGAAAATCAATGACAGGTCAATAAAATTGATATATTTTTAGCTAAGGAATCAGGAAAAAAAAAGAGAGAAGGCTGCTTTAGTAAAACTTTAAAGACAAGCATCAGACCACATTTGGCCCATGAGCCATAGTTTGCTAACCCTTGGTCTATGTAGAAAACCCCTTGGAAATGACAAAAAAAATTATTAGCACTAGTGAGTTTAGAAAAGTTGCAGGATACAAGACCAATATACAAAGAACAATTTTGTTTTTATATAACAATGAACAATCAGAAATAAAAATTTAAAAATAATACCATTTACAGTAGCATCAAAAATATGAAATACTTTGAGATAAGTCTGACAAAGACATGAAATGACCTGTACACTGAAAACTATAAGACATTGTTGAGGAAAATGACAGACCTAAATGAAGAGAGAAATATATTGTATTCATGGGCATATATGTATATGATTCAATATTGTTGAGATGTCAATTAGATCTATCTATAGATTTAACAGAATCCCAATTACAATCTCACCAAGCTTTTCTAAAAATATAAATTGAAAAGCTGATTCTAAAATTTATATGGAAATGAAAGGACCTGAGACAGTCAAAACAACATTTAAAATGAAGAACAAAGTAGGAGGGCTAACGCTACCTGATATCAACGTTTATTATAAAGGTACAGTACTCAGGACAGTGTGATATTGACATAGAAATAGACAAACGAGTAAATGGAACAGAAAAGAGAACAGAGGTATTTTCACACACATATGCACAATTTTGTTTTTATAAAGGTGGAAGAAATTCTGTGGAGAAAGAATAGCCTTTTCAGCCAAGGTTACTGGAACATTTGCCAAACAAAACAAAAAAAGAACTTTATACCTCACAGAATATATAAAAATTAACTCAGATTATTGACTTAAATATAAAGCCTAAAACTATAAATCTTCTAAAAAAAAATAGAAAACATTTATGACATTGATTTTGGCAAAGATTTCTTAGATATGACATCAGAAGCACTATGCATTAAAAATTGATTAATTGGACTTACCAAAATTAAAACCTCTGCTTTTTATTTTTTAAATTAAAAAAAATTCAAAAATTTATTGTTAGTAATATTTTGATTGACAGATCATAATTGTATACATTTATGGGGTACAGTGTGATGTTTGAAATATATACAATGTGGCATGATGAAATCATGCTCATTAACATATCCACCACCTTGCTTACCTTTTTTTTTTATGGTGAGGCATTTGAAATTTACTCTCTTAGTTATTTTGAAATAAATAATACACTGTTATTGACTATAGTTACCCTCCTGGGCAATGGATTTCAAAACCTATTCCTCCTGTCTGAAGCTTATACCCTTTGATCAATAGTCTCCATTCCCTCCCTCCCTATCTGCCTCCCTTAAGTAACCACCTTTTACTGTCTACTTCTGAGTTCAACTTTATTAAATTCCACATGTAAGTGAGATTATTCAGTATTTGTCTTTCTGTGCTTGGCTGATTTCATTTAGCATAATGTCCTCCAGATTCATCCATGTTGTTGCAAATGACAGGATTTCCCCCTACTTAGAGACTGAGTAGTATTCCATTGTATATCTGTACCACACATACTTTTAAAAAGAAACTGTTACGAGAATAAAAAGGCTAGGAGAAAATAGTTGAAAATCATATATCTGATAAAGTATTTGTATCTAAGACATAAAGAAATTCTCAAAACCCTAAAATAAAAACCAAACAACTCAGTAAAAAATGGGCAAAATATTTGACACTTTATCAAAGAAAGTTTGTGGATGGCGAATAAGCACATGAAAAATGCTCAACTTCAGTAGGCAACAGGGAAATGCAAATCAAAACCATAATGAGAAACCACACTTACTGGAATGATAAAAATAAAAAAGTCTGACTATATACCAAGTGTTGATTAGGGTGTGGAGGATCTAGAACTCTCATACACGGCTGGTGGGAAAATTGTACAAATACCCTGCCAAATAGTTTTTGCAGTTTCTTAAAAATTTAAATGTGTACCTGCTATATGACCCAACCATTCCATTCTAGGTATTTACCCAGGATAAGTGAAAGAATATGTCTATACAAAGACTTACACTTGAACGTTCATAGCAGCTTTATTCCTAATAGCCCCAAACTGGAAATAACCCAAGTGTCCATCAGCAGGTGAATGGATAAACAAACTGTGGTATAAATAGCACTCAGCAATAAGAAAGGAATGAACTATTCATGCATGCTGCAACACGGATGAATCTCAAAATAATTATGCTGTGTGAAAGAAGCCAGACAAAGAAAAATGTGTACATATTGTATGATTTCATTTATAAAAATTCTAGGAAATACAAATGCCTATATAGTAACAGAAAGGTTGCCTGGGGAAGAGGGGCAAGAGAGAGGGATTTCAAAGGGGCACTAGGCAACTTTCAAGGGTGATGGATATGTTCATTATCTTGACTGGTGATGGCTTTACAGGCATATTCACATATTCAACCTTGTTGAATTGTACATGTGAAATACAGTGGTGCCTTGGTATCCAAGGAAGATTGGTTCCAGGACCTCCTAAAGATACCAAAATCCACAGATGCTCAAGTCCCTGATATAAAATAGTGTAGTATTTGTATATATCCTATACACATCCTCCTGCATACTTTAAATCATCTCTAGATTACTTACAATACAATGTAAATGCTATGTAAATAGTTGTTATACAGCATTGTTTTGGGAATAATGGCAAGGGAAAAAGTCTGGACATGTTCAATACACATGCAACCATCCATTTGTTCGGGGAATATTTTTGATCAAGGTTGGTTGAATCCACAGATGCAGAACCCACTGATAGGGAGGGCTGACTGTATATAAAGTTAATTGTATGTCAATTATAGCTCAATAAGCTTTTTAAATTAAAAATGTAGCAAGAATATTATAACATACATATTCCCACTGCCTGGGGTACATATATATGTATATATATATGTGTGTGTGTGTGTGTGTGTGTATATATATATTTTTTTTTTTTTGCTGTAACAGGGAGCAGACAGATGGGTGGTACCTAGAAAGAAATGTGGGATCCAGCAAGGATTTTTGCTTTTCTTTGAGGAGGGGTATGCTACAGTGTGGTTACAGCCTGTTGAGGGGAGAGGACAAATTGACGCAAGAGTGAGAGGAACTGACTGGAGTCCTTGAGTGGGCAGGACGGGCTGGGCGGGGTGCTGTGCACAAAGGAGGAAGGGCCTGGGAGAAGACAAAGACATGAATAGGGTTTGCTTATTATGCCACAATGACTCTTGGTTAATGAGGTGATAATATCATGATTACGACAATGTGAATAGTTAATAGGCCTTTGTATTCATTAATGTAATGAGTCACAAAAATTCAGCAGTGCTTGAGTTTCTTGGATGAATTTTTCAACAAGGACACCAATGAGTTATCTTGTAGGTACAGATTTCTCTATATCTCTAGCTAAGAAAGGATAATGCCTCCAAATCCAACTCTCCTTTGAAGCAGCGCCCACTCGGTCCGAATTGGAGTCATCAGTTGATAGAGATGATGGAAAGTGCTCTGTCTGTGTATTCAGTGTAAAATTACATTGTTGTTCATTTTTTTCAGTGTTAGTGGTATTCTCATAAACAAACATTTCTGTGCCCATCTGCTTTCTCCTTGTCAGTACCATCACCATCACTCCCATCACTGCTGCCTACTCAACAAAATAACAGCAGTTACCATTTATTAAGTGGTACTGGGCACCACTGTCTCACTCCATCTTCGCAACAGCGCTACAAGGGAGGGCACTACTGCTAATATATTAGCCCCTGTTAACAGTTGAGGAAAATGAGGCTTGCAGAGTTAGGCTAATGTCCAACGTCACATCTCTGAAGCATGAGAGCCAGAATGAAAATCCGAGTCTGTGTGACTTCAAAGTCCTTGCTCTTAACAAGGATTGTATGTTGAGCCACCTCCCCTTGTGAGTGGGAAGTTTTACTGAAAAGAGTAGATATGTGCATATTTCCCTCCAATTCTAATTTATTGTAAAGACCACATTTGGACAATAATAAAGGAATGCAGAAGAATGAAAATAATTCACAGTTCCAACATCCTGTTGCAGCAACTGTTTTCATTTTCTTTTATTTCCTTTTGACCCTTATTCATATGTACATATTTTACATAGTTGTAGATGCAATTTTATATTCTGCTTTTATGCTTAATGTCATACCAGACATTGTTGCTATTTAGTCTTTAGTATTCCATTTTGTTAATGTGCCATGATTTAGTTAACCGGTCACCCACAACGGACATTTGTTTCCAGTTTTTTAGTTTTATAAACTATGCTGCAGCACACAGTTTGATTTTCTTCCCATCTTTTGTCATTTTTTTCTTAGAATAAATTCCCAGGAATGAGGTTTTATGGACTTGGTACTTTTAAAAAGGGTAAAATTAGGAGAGTTTGTGATTTTGATCACAGTAGATGAATTTCATAACTGACAAAAACAAATAAACTACATGAATTATTGTTTAGGAGGACCAAAACTGAAGACAAATAGGGAGTGACTGTGAATGGGTACAGGGTTTCTTTTTGAGGTGATGAAATGTTCTGGAATTAGATAGTGCTAATGGTGGCACAACTTTGTCAATGTGCTAAAAATTATGAATTTCATGTACACTTTAAAAGGGTGTATTTTATGGTATGTGAATTATATCTCAACAAAGCTGTAATAAAAAATTGCAGACAAAATTCAGATATTCCCAGTAATGGTTTTAACCGTTGCTATGGGAGAGTTCTAGATTTGTCTTTATATTTGGAGGTGGCGCATCATAGTGATTAAGAGCATCAGACTGTCAGTTTGAATCATGGGGTCACCGCTTACCTGCTGTGCCACCCTTGGCGAGTGCTGTAGGCTGGGTCCTCCAGAAGCCGCCGCTGAGACAGAGTTGTACAGGATGTTTATTAAGGATCAGCACCTGGGCAGGCCAGGGCCGAAAGCAGGACTGGACAGAGGGAAGGGGTAGAAGTGAGATGAGGCCCAGCAAAGCCTGGCCAGCCCAGCAGCGAGCTCCAGACCATCAGAGCTCCCACATCGGGCTGAAATGGCCAGGCCTTTGTACACCTCCTCGCCCAGAAACCTGCCGTGTGCTGGCCCCGGAAGGATGTGACCCTAAGTGAGGGGCTCTCGTGTCTGAGGCTGACCTCAGCAGCTGACAGCAGGAGGCTCTCTGCACTCCCACGGCTGGGGACCAAGGCCAGTCTTGACCAGGGGCCTGGGTGACACATCTCTGTGTCTACCACAAGTCACTTTCACCTCTTTTGCCTCAGTTTCCTTACCTGTGAAATTGAGATGATAATATCTATCACTTAGGATTGTTGAGAATTCAATGCAATAACACATTTGAAGTACTTAGAATGGTGCTTATCATATGATCAATGTTCAAAATATACTAGCTATTATTATTTTATTATTACCCTGCTGAATACTATAGTCAGCTTTGCCTACACTGTGCTAAAGAATTATGATGCAGCATATATACTGAGAAGCCTCTGAAGACTTTTTAAAATAATAGACTTTATTTTTTAGAGCAGTTTTAGGTTCACAGCAAAACTGAGCAGAAAGTACAGAGTTCCCCAACCCCTGGCCCCACATGCGCATAGCCTCCCCCGCCATGCTGAAGACTTTCTAGAAAAGGAATGACAGCTATCTGAGATGGCTTGTGTACATTTTGAGGCCAGAATGGGCAGTTGGAACCAGTTGAATGATGTTGTGAAAGGTTCCCTGCCCTCAATTTCTTTATTATCTGCCTACTCCTGACTGATATTTCTACCCCATTCGATCATTCTTGGTTATTAACATCTCCACATGGTAAGCATGGATTTATCGGATCCTTCCTACTATGACAATTAACCGAGAGCACAACCTCATGTTGAGGAAATGAGTTCTGATAAACAGATTAGGGCCATAGTTCCAGAGTGGGAGGTGCTCCCCATTGCAAGGATTCAGGGGCAGTGGGGCTGGGTGTCACAGATGGCAGGCTGTGCATTTGTAGGGAGCCCATGGGTGCCCTGCCTGCAGGGTTGTGTGGGAGGATTGAGAGAGAAAGGGAAGGGGGGAGGTGACGAGGGGCCTTTGCTTAGCCACAGCTTTGCCTAGGGATGACTTTGAGTCTAGTTCTAGAAAAGGAAAGACAGCCTAGGTTTTTAACTTTTTAATTTTGGGGTTAATTTCAATTTTACCCACATGGTATAGAACAAAATTTCTAAGTATTGGAACAGCTCTGCTTTTTTTTTTAAAAAAAAGTTATACAGTGACATGGACTTTCGGGGAATATGCATTTTATGAGTCTTAAAACCTATATAAGTTCATGTAACCACCACAGCAATCAGGACACAGAAGAACTCTATCGCCACACAGAATTCCATTCCTTCTTCACAGTAGCCTCTCACAACCATCGATCTGTTCTCCATCACTACAGTTTGAGACACTCTGCTTTTAATGATCTTGTCTTTTATCTTCATGGAATTTGCAAAAATTGTGGGCTTTGGGGTCAGGAAGAGATAGTTCCTCCTCCCCTACTGTGTGTGTGATTTGGGGAGATTAACTTAATGAGACGTGGAAAGAAAAGGTAACACATCCACAAGGTCTCCAGTAAGTCTGTCCTCGCCATGTTGACAACTGGGCCGTATTCAACAGATCGCGTTAAAGTTGAGGGGTGGGGTCTGGACCAGTATGATCTGTAGTGGAAAGAACAGAAAGTTACTTGGGGGAAGAAAATAATGGATTTGGCAGGTGAAGTGAGGGGCAAAGAGCGAAAGAGACCTTCTAGGCTGAGTAATCTGCCCGAGGTGATCCAGATACTGAGGGGCAGAGAGCCAGGATTCTAACGCAAACAGACATTTTCATTACAAAACGTCTTTTTGAAGATTTAGGGTTTATAGTCTGCTCTCTTTTCTCTATATCCCAGACAAACACTAGTCTGCCAAGTTGGGCCATAATATTTCCATAATATTTCTAAGAAAGTCCAAAGGAAGCATTTGTTTACTTTTACGAGCAAATACAAAGCATTGTGGGAAAACTGTTTTACTAGTCTGTATGATTTTGTGATCATATTCTTTTTGATTTCTAGAATTCGCTTTTATTCCTGCTTACTTTTACTCAATTTTGTTTTATAATCTTGGTTCCAAAATAAAATTTACAAAACAAGGTGTATTCAGAGAAATCCAGTTTCTATCACTCACCCCTACCTGGTTCTTCAGTCCCTCCTATAGATAATCATTTTGTTTGTTATTTTGTAGTTCATGCTTCCATTGAAAAGCCATATATAATACATATTTCTACTTCACTTTATTCACATTATATTCTGGAGATCACTCCATAGAAATGTGTGGAGAGAGTCTTCATTTAGAATATAGTTTTGGGCTGGGCGCAGTGGCTCACGCCTGTAATCCTAGCACTCTGGGAGGCCGAGGCAGGTGGATTGCTCGAGGTCAGAAGATCGAGACCAGCATGAGACCAGCATGAGCGAGACCTCGTCTCTACTAAAAAGAAAAAAAAAATTAATTGGCCACCTTAAAACAGAAAAAAAAAATAAAGAAATAAAAAAAAAAATTAAAAAAAAAAAAAGAATATAGTTTTGAAGAGAAAAAGATGGAATGCATAAATTCATATTAAGTAAGTTTTCTGACCACATTGAATTAAACTAGAAATTAATAACATAAATATATCTGGAAATAACTCTAAATATTTGAATATTAATCAACACACTTCTAAATAACCCATGGGGAAGAATATTAGAAAACATTATGAATTGAATGAAATGGACAACACAATATACCAAATTTGTAGAACATAGCTAAAACAGGGTTTCCATGGAAATTTATCACATTAAAAAGTTATGCTGGAAAGAAAGTTCTCAAGTTATTAATATTAATAATTTCACCTTAAGAAAATTGGAAAACAAAGCAAGCTAAAACTAAAGCAAGCAGAAGGAAGGAGATACTGAAAGGAAGAGTAGAAATCAGTATACTAGAAAATAGGAAAAAATAGGGAAAATTAATGAAGCAAAAATCTGGGTCTTTGAAATGATCAATGCATTTGATAAACCTCTATCCAGATGGATGAAGAACAACAATAACAAAAAATATACAAATGACCATTATTAGGAATGAAGGAGGGATATCACTACAGATCTTATAGATATTAAAAGGATAATAGGGAGTATTGTGCTCAATTTTATGCTAATAAGTTTAATAATTTAGATAAAATGAACACACTTCTTGAAAGACACAAACTACTGAAGCTTACTCAAGAAGAAATGGCCTGAATAGCCTTCTATTAAAAAATTGAATTAAAGAAATTGAATTTGTAGTTAAAAACCTTTCCACAAAGAAACTCCTGACCCAGATTACTTCAGTGGTGAATTTTATCAAACATTTAAGGAAAAATAGCATCAATTCTTCACAAACTCTTCCAAAATATGGGCCAACATTACCCTGATACTAAAATAAGACAAAAACATTATAGGGAAAAAATAACAACAGATTAATATTCTTCATGAGCACAGATGCAAAGATCCTTAACAAAATATTAGAGAATATAATCTAGCAATACGTAAAGGGAATAATATATCAGGACTAAGTGGGGTTTATCTGAGGAATGCAAGACGTTTGAAAAATCAATGTAATTCATTATAGTAACAGATGATAAAATATAAACTATATGATTATGTCAATAGATGCAGGCCGGGTGCGGCGGCTCACGCCAGTAATCCTAGCACTCTGGGAGGCCGAGGCAGGAAGATCGCTCAAGGTCAGGAGTTCAAAACCAGCCTGAGCAAGAGCGAGACCCCATCTCTACTATAAATAGAAAGAAATTAATTGGCCAACTAAAAAAAAAATATATAGAAAAAATGAGCCTGGCATGGTGGCGCATGCCTGTAGTCCCAGCTACTTGGGAGGCTGAGGCAGAAGGATTGCTTAAGCCCAGGAGTTTGAGGTTGCTGTGAGCGAGGCTGATGCCATGGCACTCTACCCTGGGCAAAGAGTTAGACTCTGTCTCAAAAAAAAAAATAAATAAATGCAGAAAAGGAATTTTACAAAATTTAACATCAATTCATGATAAAACAAAAAAATTTCTCAGGAAATGATGAATAGATGGTAACCTCCTTATTCTGGTAAGGGATATCTATGAAAAACCTATAGGTAACTTCATACTTAATGATGAAAGAGTGAATGCTTTACCTCTAAGAATGAGCACAAAGGAAGGATGTCAGTTCTCACCACTCATACTTGATGTTATATTCGAGATCCTGCCCAGTGCGCTAAGGCAAGAAAATTATACGAAATGCACATAGATTTGAAAGGAAGAAGTAATACTGTCTTTACTCATAGATTACAAGATCATTTGCACAGGAAATCTCAAATAATTTACAAATAACACTACTAGAATAAATGAGTTTATAAAAGTTACAGGTTACAATTTCACTAAAAGCAATTGGGTATTGAAATAAAAAATCATTTATCATATCATAAAAAATGAAATACTTCGGGATAAATTTAACTAAAAAGTATGAGTACATAGAAAACTATAAAACATTGTTGAAATCAAAGAAGACTTAAAACGTGTTCAAGGATTCGAAAGCTCAATATTGTTAAGATATCAATTCTCTACAAATTGATTAATATATTCAATGCAATCCCAATCAAAATCTCAGCAAGCTTTTTGTCAAAATCGACATGCTGATTTTACCACTTATAGGAAATGTAAAAAAAAAAAAACTAATATAGCTAAAATGTTTTTGAAGTTATACTACCTGATTCAAGATTTATTATAAAGTTACAGTATTCAAGATAATATCTTATTGGCATAAAGTTAAGCTATATAGATCAGTGGAACAGAATAAAGAGACCTGAAATAGATCCACACATATAGGATCAATTGATTTTGGTAAACATACCAACATAATTTCATGGGGAACGGACAATCTTTTCAATAAATGGTGTTCAAACAATTGGACATTCATAGGTACAGGAATGAACCTTGGCCTTTACCTTGCACCATATGCAAGTTAACTCAACATAGATCATATACTTAAATAAATGTAAGAGCCCATACTACAAAACAACCAGAAGAAAGTGTAGGAGAACATTTGTGTGACCTTGGCTTAAGCAAAGATTTCTTAGATATGACAGAAAAATCAGGAATCATAAAAGAAAAAAAATCGATAAATTGCACTAATCAGAATTAAGAACTTCTATGCTTCAAAAGACACAGTTAAGGAAATAAAAAGTCAAGCAATAGATTTGGAGAAAATATTTGCACAACACATCTGATAAAGGACTTGTATGTAGAATACAGAACTCCCCAAATTCAATAAAAATCAACTACCCAATTTAAAAATGAACTAAAGATTTGAACAGATACTTAACTAAAGAAGACAGCTAGCAAATAAGCACATGAGACAGATGCTCAACATCATGAGCCAGTAGGAGAATGCAAACAGAAACCATAAAGAGATGCTACTACATGCATATTGTCATGGCTACAGTTAGGAAGACTGTCAATACTAAGTGTTGGATGTAGAGCAACTGGAACACTCTTTCATGGCTGGTTGGTACGCAAAATTATATAGCCACTTGGAAAACTGTGTGACAGATTGTTAAAGTTAAGCATAGACATACATTTTCTATACAACCTATATCCCACTCCTATGTATTTATTTACCCAAGAGAAAGTAAAACATGTTCACCTAAAGACCTGTACATGAATATTTCTAGTAGCTTTACTCATAGTAGCCCCAAACTGGAAATAACTCAAATGTTCTTCATCTGGTGAATGCATAAATGAACAGTGATACATCCATGCAAAGGAATACTACTCAGCCATAAAAAGGACTCAACTATTGGTACGCACAACATCCAACAACATGGATGAAATCAAAAGCTTTATGCTAAATGATAGTAGCTGGACACCAAAGTTATATACTGTATGCCTCCATTTACACCGTATTCTCTAAAAGGAAAACCTTTGGAAAGAAAAGTCAGATTAGTGATTGCCAAGGTCAGGAACCAGGGAAGGAGATTGACTGTAAAAGTCATAAAGAACTTTTTGGGGTGATGGAAATGTTCTATATCATGATTATGGTGGTATTTACACAATCATAGACATTTGTCAAAACTCATCATACTGTACTTAAGAGGGGTGAATTTTACTTTTGTATATTATACCTATCTAAACTTGACTTTAGAAAACAATAAAGGTAGAAAAGGAACTAAAAAAGAGAAGTGGAGGCAGAAAGACCAATATAAGGAGACTGAAGATGGAGTTAGGCTTACACCAGGGCAGTGATTGCTGAACTGGAGGCCCAGGGTGTGAGAATGCTCATCTTTAAAATCAGACAGACTTGAGCTTGATTTTCAGCTTTGCCATATACTTGCTGTGTGATTTAGGGAAGCTATTTAACCTCTGTAGCCATGTTTATTTACCTGTAAGATGAGAGTGATAATACTAGTACCCATCTCTGATGTGCCTAGTGAGTATCTACAGAAGAGACCATTATTATATGGTTTGAGTTGTGTTTAAGAGATAAGAGTGAAACGATGTGGTGATTGATTGGATCTTGGAAGTAAGGAAGTATTAATAGAAAGAGGTGAGGGTGACTCACAGGTCCTGATTTGGGTGATTGAGCACCACTAGTTGACATGAAGATTATTTCTAATTCAGGCTCATATTGACTATATCTCTGGGAGATCTCCACAGATAATCCAATCTAAGCCAACTATTGTTGTCATAACACCTTGTGTCTTACTGCCTGGAACATGGTAGGCACTCGACAAATATTTGTTGAATGAGTTGAATATTTCCTCTTTCCAAAGCATTGGAAGTTTCTTGATTCCCTGGACTCTGGGCGGATACAGGTAGGCTTAGGACACAAACTCTGAGAATTGGCTGCGTGACTAGAAACCTCTTTAAACTCATGGTATCTGCTGGAAGGATGGGAAGAGTTGGTGCTACTTGCTACTTGGTTCAGTGACTTTGCAGCAAACTGCTGGTTTCTTCTTGTCCTTTCTTTCAAAAAGTTCCTCTTAAATCCAGCTGCAATCCTCTCTTATGCAGTCATTGCATTTTTATATCACATTGGCAGTTGGAATCCTGCAGGAAAGACCTGAACCTTCTCTGAAAATTGTTCTGTGACTTTGCAACAGGGCCTGGAAGTGTCACAGGGAGAATGAGCTTGAGCATCCCTGCTTCATGGCAGGAAGCCATTTCAGCTCATTGTTACCAGCTCAATCCGGCCTGGGCACCGAAGTATTATGTTCCTAATCATGCAGGAGCCTGTGCATTCAATTAAAATGTTGTGTGGCTTCCTGAAAATCACCAGTTAGGATGACTGCATTCCCTTAACTCAATTGGGCAGGATGGCACACGTCCTAGAACTCGCTTTGTCTCTTATTAGCAGTTGTGTCTCACCACCCAGAGTCCAGGAAAACAATCCTCACTCTGTGGTCATGATTTCTTCTGCGGACCCTTGATTTGCACTGTGTGTTTTCTCAGCATCCTGTGCATGGAGCAGGCTGGGTTTGAATGTCATGGTTATTGAGCAAATTTGAAAATAAGTGGGTTTGTAGGAGTCAGAATGAGAGGAGTAGCTGGTCTGGTGATAGGAGTGGGAAGGTAACGGACTGTAGGAGGGATGAGTCATAGCTGCTCTGAGCTTCAGAAACAGCTCAGCCCGGCCAGCTGCAGGCACTCGCTTTGCCACTTTAGCAAGTGACTCTGTCCGTACTCTTTTCTCACGGGGTGGTTCAGGAATGACTTGGGAAGTCCTGAATAGGAGATCCCACATTTAGAAACTGTACCTTAGTAGCTCAGTTCCACGCAAGGACAAGCTGTGCTCACAGGAGTGTCCTGAAAGAGGAACTGCCAAGATGATAGGGGCTGGAATACACAGCACCGCACCCCCGTGGGGAATTAAATGGAAGGATATGCTGATACGCATATGCAAAACTAGGACATCCCTAATGCTTTGTCATTTTTCTCAACTCAGACAAACAAAAAGTGCACACATACACTTAGGCACCGCACCCTTAAAGGTGTTAGGAGGAAAGAGTTCATAACAAAACGCTAAAAAAAGAGGCATAAGCAATGTGCCTAGATCTCAAGTGTACCACCTTAAGACTAGTGGTCTCACTGGAAAGAAGCTCAGAGATGTCAGAAATGTAGAGAGGAAAACAGGTAAGTAGTTGCAGGTTGGATCAACCATTCAGTATAACAAGGGCATATTTCAGCAGGAGTTGTCCAGAGAAACTCCGGGATCTGTAGGCTCCGAAGGACTCTGTGACTTGTGATCTGGGTGATGCTATCTGGTTAGGTTCAAAGGAAGGAAGCAGATGAAGGAATGCTCCCTTTCTCCTCTTATCCCTCTCTTTCTTTTATCTTCCTAGTGTACCTTATAAGGATCCCAAAGGGTCACTCCCTTCATGGTTAAAGGGCTTTATTATAAAAGGCCTTGAAGAGGCCTTGCTCGTGGGCAAGTACAGGGAGATTCACACTCTCTACAAACGCCTCTGAGTGACAGTTCTGAGTTAAGACATTTGCTCTTGGGGTCTTGGTGCCAAACTCTGGGAAACTGCAGCCTTCAGTACTGCAGTACTACCTTGGCTTTAAGGTGCTCAGGACAAAAAACCCATAGATACTACCTAGCACTTACATGACATTTGGCTTTATCAGGCACACAACTTTTTACTTGTAGAAATTACAGTATGACAAATCCCAGAGGCTCTTCTTCTAAGACCCTCAGGTTTGGGACAAGGAGAGGGAAGAGGGTCAGCTGCTGCACCAAACCCTCTTGTGTGGCCTAGTGTCCTGGGCCCCAAAGGTCACCTCGGTAAGGGACATCTTGGTTCTGTGGAAAGTTAAGTATTTCTCCAAAAATTGCCACCTTCCCACGTGAGTCACATTTGGAAAGAGAAAAATTAAACGGATATATATGTGACAACCAAATGGCATAAGCAAAACCTTGATATTTTGTTTCTATTCCATTTCTGACAGAAACAAAACACGACAGAAGGATGTGAATATGTAATGGAAGACAATGATGATCATGCCCGTTAACTTCTTTTTCTATAGATTTCTACAGAATCTACAATCATTGCTCAAATATTCCTCTAGAATACAACTAAATGCCACGATTTGACACTTAGTGTTATGGATATTTGGTGCAAGTATGTGGAACGTGACAAACTTTAGTGTGGTCAATTCTGAATACTTTAAAAAGAAGAAAAAGTGATAGACTAGCAATAAGCCAGGGTCTAGCTACTGGCTGTTCCTGAAATGCATGGATAGAAAAGGTCACAGGATCTAAGGGAAGCCTTCTGGGACCTCTCCCATGAAGTGCCAAGCCAGGCCTGGTGCAGGTGACCTGCATGCCAGGTGAGTCTATCCATCTCTGGGTGTGGGTTGTGCTACAACCTTATAGGCATGTATTTTTAGAATTTTAAAGAACAGCTTGAACTCAGACTGATGGAGTTTTTATAAAGAAAATGCTCTTTAAAGCTAAAATGTTATGGATATTATGGTATTCATTAATTCATTCCTTCAACTAACATTTATTGCCTACTGACTAGTTACACTACTTGTGAGTATTAGGTATTTACTTCTTCTAAGTGTTGAATGTTAGATAACAACACCAAAAGATCCACAGAATTTTCCTCTCTCTTTTTGCCTAGAGGGAAGGAGGTCTTTGCACTCCTGGTCACGAATTCAGGTGTTTCCTTATTCAGAAAGAGGGCTGAAGGCTGCCCTGAACAGAGAGCCTTGTCATGTCCAGAATAGCTTTTTTTAAGAGCAACTCTGCTAACTCGCTGTCCCTTTCCTCTCACATTCAAAACTGACTCTGTAGGTCTGGAGCTTAATTGGAGAAATATTTTAAATTCCACTGATAGGTGGTCCTTCGCTGATTCTTGGAAGTGAAAAATATTTTGCTTTTGGTCCAAAGCAGCTCTGGGGACAATGTATAATGTTCAACCACTTGCACAGAGTGGTGAAAGAGCTGCAGATTATTATAGAAGCTGGAGAGCATTTTGTATTTGAAATGAAATCCCAGCACCTTACGGCGGCTGCAGAGGCATCCGTGCAGTGGGGGAACCGCCGCTCTCATGGACTAGGGCCTTTGAAATGCTACACACCAGGACAAAGCCCTCCTGCTGTAAGGCAGGGGAAATTTTCCTGCATCCCACAATCATTCCGTGTGAGCTCTCTAATTAAATTTACTTATTTGGGTCTCCAAATTTTGTTCTCTAAGCAAGCACAAGGGTTGGCTTGCCATCTACCTCCTCTTGCTTTTGAAAAGGCCGGTCATATGATGAAACATAACTATTAATGAAGATGCTCATTAAACAAAGTGATATATATTTAGAATATTCATCTTTGCTGAACTTTGCTACATTAACATCGAAATGGCCGAAAGGGTAAAAAGCTGTAACAAATCCAGATCAGGCTTTAATCCTCGAGCACAGAAAAACCAAATTAACTATATCCCCAAGGTACTTGCGGGCACATTTCTCTTGCCCAGCAAAAACAAAACAAACAAAAATCCTTAAGAATCCTACACCTGACATGTCTCTTGATTTAATTAGATGCAAGAAAGGAACAAAAGCCACGTTTAACTGAATGAAAGTGAATGCTTAATTATTTTTGTTGCAAATTATCTGCATGTTTTCCTTACTGTCTTGTGGCTTGCCAAGCCTTTCTCAGTGTTCCTGCTCGTGTTATCTTATTTGAGCCTCACAATAATCTGGTGAAGAAAACAGGTGACAAAGGTGGCTGTCACCATTTTGCAGATGAGGAAACTGAGCCTCCAAGAAGTCGCATGGCTGGGAACTGGCAGTGGAGCTCTGTGCCACAAGTGAGGATTTAACCTTTGCTGCTTTCCAGAAAGAACCGAGGCCTTGTCAGCGCAGCTAATACTGTGCACGAGTGCCATGGTATACGCGTGAGGGGAAAAAGTAGCAGAAAGATTGAAAAAGTAGAAAAAAGGGACAGAAAATGGATTAAAAGGGGATAAGAGTAACTAGAGAGTTATGCTAAAGTGTGGCTCCATGCAGCGAATCAGCCCCATGTGCCTCAGAATGAGAATATTAGATGAACAACTACATGTGCTAAACTTCATGGTTTCTCAAGATTTGGTGTACGAGCATCCTTTGGTTGGCACCCAAATATGTCACCAGGCATTGCTTTTGGCAGATACATGGGACTGACCCTGTATGCCAGTACTTGGGCTGACACTGAGAGACTCGCCTCTCTGAGATAAAGTTAGCCTCTCAGACTAAAATGAGGACGCATCAAAAGGTCATGGGCGAAGTCAGACTAAAGACTGATCAGTAAACCGTTGCCTGAAGAGAGAGAGATGCCCCAAACTAATGATCAGTGTGTCGCATCAGCGCATCTGGACTAAGTTCTCTGAGGCTGAGCGTGGGAAGTGCACGAACTGGAGGAACAGGCATCGCTGTGCTTGCTGTGTCTGGGGAAGCATGGTGGTCAGTAGGAGAGAGAAGGGCAGACGCTGACGCTCTCCAGCACGGAGTCAAGCAGCAGGCACTGCGCGGCGGGGTAGGCGAAGGAGTAGTTGCCAGTCCCTGAAGTGCACAGCCGTGGGCATAATGCTTCGTCTGGTGTCACCAGGCCTGGGGGATCTCCTCACTCTGTGTTTACGTTCACCTGGCAGCCCCTAGGGGACCTGGACACCTGGAAGGTGGTAAGCAGTCTTTGGAAAGATCTGTTCCCCCTTGTAAAGTGACAAACTGGCTTTCTGGCTTGCAGTTCAGGTCTTTGGGGATGGCTGGTGTGAGTCTGCCCTCCACAGGGTTTCTGGATTGGCTCAGCAGAGCCCTGCTCCTTGACGTGGTGGGTGTGCCGTCTGGCAGACAGCCGGTCTCCCTGGACCACGGCTCTATAGGTCTCCCTTAGCGACGGTGGGCTTGGGGCTTTTTTCTCTTGTTTAAATGAATAATGAACTCGTGGCATGCATGGGCAGTGGGCTGGTTCCGGGCGAGGCAGCCCGTACTAGCACTGGAGAGAAGAGGCGCCCTTGTCGTGGTGCTATCTTCGATATTTCAGCTGCTTGACCTCAATCAAGTTTCCCTTGTCTCTATAGTGAAGGGATTTCGTTAGTGATATTTACAATTTGCCCAAGGTCACTTAGTTGGCCAATGACAAGCAGACCTTTACCTCATGATTTCCTTCCCCAACCCACCTGCTAATATTTCCTTCCAGGGTTTGTAGATGTAACCATGGGGAGAGAGATCATGGCATCTGCCCACTCCATCTAGACCAGATCCAGAAGCTATTTCTTAATTTTAGCTTTGTTTGCCATCTGGAGAAACTGGGAATGAGAAAGCATTTTATTTTCAAACTCCTGTCACCTTTATATTTAACCGTTTGTTCTTTAGCTCATCTCTATTTTCTATTATTTTATTGTGGGCAGCCAGAAGTCAGGTGGCATTTTCAACACTGTGCCTGTAAATCCCCTTAACTAAATCACGCAGTGTACTGATAGATTTTCTGTTTTCCAAGTTACCCTGGGTTTCAATGTTACTAAAATTCCCACCACTACATAAAAATGTCTCCTTTCTTCCAGGTTTCAATAATATTTTTCCTCATGTTTAGTTAAGCCCTCACTGACAGACTTCTCAAGGCCCCTCTCCCTTCTATCCACTACCAGGTCACAAAGCCAGGGCCACACGTTTTAGGTTTTTATTGCAGCAGCGCCTACTTTGGTTCAAAAATCTGTATCAGTTAAAGTTTGATCAGGGGAGAAAATCAACCTTAAGCAAAACGCAGAATTTATTATAGGGATTAGAACTTGCATGATTATGAGAGCTGGTCAAGCAGTCTGTGCAACCAGTCGTCCCTGTGTCCAGCCTCGGGCCAGAGGTCAGCAGGGCTGGCGAGAGGGACTGTGGAGCGGGAGAGGACAAGCACACACACTCCTGCATGGGGGGACAGGAACCAGCATCTTCCGCATTGGTCTCTCGTGCCTCCAGCCCTCCAACCTTGACAATGAGGGTGGCCTGCAGAGGAGCTGGTGCACTTCGCCGTGGAAGTGCCATAAACCCAGGATTCGGAGAAGCTGAAGAAGCAGTTCTGGTGGCAGCTGGAGCAACTGCAGGCCCAGCCGCTGCCCCGACCAGCAGAAGGAGCCAGTAGCTGTGTGGCATTGTGTGTGAGCTGCCACAGTGCTTGACTGGCACCAGCTTTCTGACTGCAAACACGGCTGCTGTTTCACTTCTGCCTTCCAGATTTTGCTCCGATTTTCTGGGAAACATAGTTCTAGTTTAGCCACATTGACACAGCACAAAGTCAGTCTCAAAGCCCTTGGCCAGGGATTAGGAGTGCAGCCTGATAATTCATGGGAAGTGTTTGTCCGCCTGTAGTGGTAGAGACTGGCCATCTGAGGATTTATAAGAATAGAATGCAAAGAACTCACACAAAGTTGGGGAAAGTCAGTGCTTATAAATCAGGGATACTAGATAACTAATAAAAAAAATGAATACATGTCCAGAATAAATGGTAATAAAATAACATTGAAATTATTATTATTATTATTGTTAGCATCATTTGAGAGAGGGCCTCGCTCTGTTGCCCAGGCTAGAGTGCAGCATCATCATCATAGCTCATTGCAGCCTCAAACTCCCGGGCTCAAGTGATGCTCCTGCCTCAGCCTCTCGAGTACCTGGGACTACAGGCGTGCACCACCACGTGTGACTAATTTTTCTATTTTTAGTAGAGACGGGGTCCTGCTCTTGCTCAGGCTGGTCTTGAACTCCTGGCCTCAAGTGGTCCTCATTCCTCAGCTTCCCAAGTGCTAGAATTACAGGTGTGAGCCACTGTGCCTGGCCCTGAAGTGATTATTATTAATACTATTCCAACATATTCCAAACTGATCGTTTGAATATTAATGGGTTTTCTGTGTTAGTTTGCCAGGGCTGCCATACAAAAGACCACAGGCTGGGTGGCTTAAACAACAGAAATTGATTGTCTCCCGGTCCTGGAGGCTGAGTGTTCAAGGTCAAGGTGTCGAAGGTTTGGTTTCTTCTGAAGCCTCTCTCCTTTGGCTTGCAGGTGGCTGCCTCCTCGCTGTGTGTTCACGTGTTCTTTCCTCTGTGCACATGTCTGGTGTCTGTGCCCTAATCTCTTCTTCTTATAAGGACACCAGTCATATTGGATTAGGGCCCATCCTAATGACCCCATTTTACCTTAATGACCTTTTTAAAGGGCCTGTCTCCAAATACAGTCACATTCTGAGGTACTGGGGGTTAGGACTTTGACATACAAATTTTGGGGGGACACACAATTCAGCCCATAACATTTTCCATAAGGCCATCAAGTTTGAGAGATGTCATATGCTATGTTTTCTTCTTGGAAATTCACAAAGTATGTTTTTTGCATTGTTTATTGATCATCTTCAACTACCTGCTCTTTGACACTGGCTGGTCGTACTGAGCTGTTTCGAGGAAATACTATCTGCTGGCCGTTGCTGGCAGTCGAGAAGGGAAGGGGCACGAAGCCAGGCAGAGCAGGCCCGACTGGAATCGGAAGTGGCTGTGCTGGAGCCTGGGTGGTCCCCATCAGAACGCATGAGGGTCTCGCACCACCTCCAAGCCGCACACTCTGAAGATGCTCAGTGACTTGCTGTAGAGATCTGTGCTGAGAGGATGGCATGAGGGCTGGATGGCAGTGCTTCTCTCATCTGTTCCAAGGGGACCTTCCAGATTGGTGGGGGCCTGGAGCGTCCTTGTCTACCTGTAGCTGCTGGCCAGGATGAGTGGCCTCTCATCGGGCCTAACCTCTGCTGCCTGCTTGGTTCTCTTGCTCTTTGCAGGTGAGGAAGAGAGCAGAGCTGTGGGTGCCACTGGAATGTGGCACGGCCAACTCACCCAGGAGGCTGTGGGCAGGTGTGCGTGGCTGAGGATAGGGCTGAGGGCCCGGGCCTTGTGCAGTCAGCTGGTGCTGCAGGGGACCCCCCCCCACACCCTGGCTGCAGACATCCTGCAGTGGCCGTGTGCACACCCTCTCCTGGGTCCTCTCCTGGCTCCTGGCCTCCCTTCTGCTTCTACTCCTACCTTTCCAGCCTCACGCTCAGTTCAACCCATCTACCTCAGGGTTTGGCTTTCCTTCTGGACTGGTTAGGGTTCTCTCGGCGGCCCTGGACCCCCATTATAACAATGCCCATGCTCTGGGCTTGCATCAGTCCTCTGAATTTTGGGGGGACAGACTCGCTCCCACTCGCTCCCACTTTCGCTCCCACTCTTCAGCCCTGTGAAGACTCTCTGCTACGTTGGCACCCGAGGAGGCAGATGCTTCTCCCTATTCCTGCGGTGCTTTTATCACGAATCATCTCCAGGTACCCCTGATAGGCTTAGTCAGCTTCTCATATCAGCTCTGCTTTGACATGGGTACCTCTGCAGCCTGGCGAAGAGGACACCCTTCCAATGAAGTGCGCATCACCGCGGTGACTGACACCAGCATGCTGGAACAGCAACGACAGCTGCCTTCTGAGCAGCGCAGGGAGCACACTGCTTTCCACGTGGTATTTCTACTCGCAGAACCCGAGAAAGGCAAAGCATAGTGTCCTACTTTTGCAGAGGAGAGAGCTGGCTCCCGGAGAGCAACCTAGGACCGCCAGAAAGTGCCAGAGCACTGACTGGGACCCACATCTCCAACTCCAGGGCCTGGGCACCACAAGGCCTGCACATGCACCTTGACAGACAGATGGGTAGACATTGAAACCAGCCCTTAACCCAGCAGTGGCCTCGTTCTCTAAGGACTTACTGCATTTTCTTCTAAATCCCGTTTCACAAGCTCCCCCCGAGGCCTCTGTGGGAAGCTCCCCTTGGTGTTCGCTGTACTCAGTCACACCAGAGCCATTCCTACGGTGACCCCCGCTGCCAAATTGCTTTGGGAAACACACTTTCTGAATTAAAGCTGTTACATAAATGTGAGTGTTACCCTTACCCCCGAGGTCCTGGCGTGGTCTGGGTCTGTCACCCTTGCAGATTTCCTTTTCAGAACCTCCCTCTCTCATCTCTGCCTGGGACACACGGCACCTGCATCTCACAGAATGTATTTGCATTCTAAGCAACATCCCTTAAAATCCCATACATAGCTTTTTCCTATATATTTTTAAAAAGCAAAATAATACATATAAGGACATACCAACTTAATTAAATGCTCTTAATATACTTACACAATGATGGGGGTTGTCACAGTGGTATTTCTTAAGTAAAATTTTGTGTTTTTGTTTTGTGGTGTTAAGAGAGGGCTAGTGAAATATTGTATGTTTCGTTAAGACTTAGTTTAAAAAGTAGTTTTACAAATATTTTCTCATTTGCTCCTCAAACAATCTCTAAGAAGATCTGGCCAGTTGGTATTTTACAGGTGAGAAAACAGGCTCAGAGTGGGCGAATGGCTCCGTGTGGTCCCGCAGCTGATATGGAGGGAGGTCTTCTGGTCTAAGGTCTGTGCACATTGACTACACCACGCACTGAAAGATTCAACTTTTATCCGGAGGGCCTACTGACACCTTCCCTGGTGGACTGTAATAAAAAGAAAACCTCATCTTCTGTTGGAGGTCCCATGTCCACAACTGCATTAAGAATTCTGGGCTGTGCTTGCTGTCTTGCTGTCTTTAATGGGTGGAGAAGTGGCTGAAATGACGGTGAGGAGGGTGTCAGTGACATCGCTTTTGTTTCTCTGTGTCTAGGATATGGAACACATAGTCTCTCCCTCTAGCTTCTTAGTCTCCTGGGTGCAACAGGTGGGGCACATCTGGTTGCAGGAGGAATCACCAGGTTGATGGAGTTCAGAGCCAACCGTGGCCCCGAGAAAACGCCTCATTCCCTCCCTACTGCCAGAAGGAAATCAGAGAATCTTAAACAAAAGCTCTCCATCGAGGGTTTGGAAGCTGGTCATTTCATGGTGAGAGACACAGTCTGACAATATGTGACCTTCTGCTGGTTTTGTCTCAGTTAAGCAAGACCTTATGAGGACAAAGCAGCCATGCAGATAGCTAGAGAAGAACGTACCAGGAAGAGGGACCAGGAAATAGGGAGCCCAGAGGAGGGAAAGCACAGAGGGGGTTTTAGGAACAGAAAGGAGATCAGTGTGGCTAAAGCGGGAGTTGGCAAAATCCTTTTGTAAAGAGCCAGCTAGTAAGTATTTTAAGCTTTGTGGGTCATTTGGTCTTGGTTGCAACTGCTCAGCTCTGTTATTTTAGCACAAAAGCAACCCTGGACAATACATAAGCGAATGAGCATGGCTGTGGTGCAATAAAACTTATACACACTGAAATTCGAATTGCATATAATTTTCATGCGTCACAGGATATTGTTTTCCTTTTGATTTTTTTCCAGCCATTTAAAAAAATGTGAAAACCATTCTTGGTTTAGGAGCTGTCCAAAAACAGGCAGGGGCTGGGTTTTGCCTGTGGACTGTAGTGTGTAGACGCCGGTGCTAAGCGTGGTAACAGGGAACAGGAGAGTCCCAGAGGAAACTAGAGAGGTTGGCATGAGCCAGACGATATGCAGAGAGGGGCTTTGTAGGCCATTGAAGGGAGTGTGAATTTTATTCTAATTGCTATGGGAAATGTGTGAAGAGCTTTAGGCAGGGAAGTGACATGATATTTCAATAACACTCTGGTGCATCTGAGCAGAAGGAGCTACTGGGAAACAAAAGTAAAAGCAGAGATACCAGAAAGGAGCCTGCTGCGGCAGACCAGGCAAAGATGATAAAACACTAAGCTGGGAGTTGGCTCCCCAGCCTCGAAGAGAATGACCTCGCAGGGCGATGAGTGCTTAAGGATCCAACAGAGTGCCCGGCACATACTTCAGACTCGGAGAATGTTAGTGCCATATGCTTTTTTTCTTTCTTTGGTGGTGAAAGCTGAGAATACTTGACTTGGTCTGAATCTCTCACTACTCAGAAAAATAGGTCATTCTATTTAAAATTGGTCAGACAATGTTATTAAAAGTAAGTAGACATCCACTTCAGTTTTGTTAATGACTCTGTGACAGAATATAAATACACACACACATACACATATATAATGGTTAATTTTATGTGTCAACTTGACTGGGCTAAGAGATGCCCAGATAGCTGGTGGAACATTATTTCTGGGTGTGTTTGTGACAGTCTTTCAGGAAGAGATTAGCATTTGAGTTGGTAGGCTGAATAAAGAAGATCGGCCTTCACCAGTGTGGGTGAGCATCATTCGTTCTGTTGAGTGAGTACCAGGATAGAATATATACAGGCAGAGAAAGGTGAATTCCCTTTCTCTGTTTGATCTAGAACATCCATTTTCTCTTGCCCTTGGACATCAGTGCTCCTGGTTCTTGGGCCTTAAGACTTGGACTTAACTCATCAGCTCACCTGCTTCCCAGGCCTTCAGAGTCAGACTCAGATGGAATCACATCACCGGCTTTACTGGTTCTCCAGCTTGCAGATGACAGATAGTGGGACTTTTTGGCCGCTATAATCACATGACCCAATTTCTGTAATAAATTGCTCTGTGTGTGTGTGTGTGTGTGTGTGTATATATATAGTATTAGGGTTCTCCAGAGAAATAGAACCAATAGGATATAGATAGATTGATAGATGTGTGTGTGTGTGTATATATATACATATACACAGAGAGGGATATTCATATTTTGTTTAGCCATATGAAATAGCTATAGTTTTTCTACCAATTAAAGTTTATCAAGATATCAAGATCACTGGACTTACTGTTGCTCTGAAAATACTCTTAGTTTTAATCTATTTAGTTGTTCCCATTTAGAGTATTAATATACCAAAAAGTTTTAAAATTATGCTAAGTATAGAGAGAAAAAAAATGTACTTGATAATTTTTCCGTAATTAACAAACAAAAAACTAGTCTTTACATGCTATTTCATTTTTCTTCCATTCTTCCGATCTTTTCTTGCATTGAGTAGGAATAAAAATGTAAGAAACATCAAAGCCAGGAGGAATTTGCCCCATATTGGCAAATTATCAACTTGGGATTGATTATAAAATTTTAATGAACCCAGAATCTGGGTGTCAAATAAAATAATGTAGTTATAGGTTAAAGATTTTATGTCTATTTGATTTTGTATACTCACAAAGTTAAAGATGTTTAATCAATAGCTATTAATATTATATACATAGCAAAAGCCTAAATATGACCATAATTCTTGGCTTCAAACCGGATATATATAATACTTTACTGGATTTCTTATAGAGTTGCAGACCCAAAGAAACTCAGGGGTAAATGACTGTTATATTCGTTTCCCAGGGCTGCTAAATAAATCACCAAAAATTCGGTGGCTTAAAACAACAGAAATTTATTCTCTTATAGGTCTGGATACCAAAAGTCTGAAATCAAGGTGCCAGTAGGGCCACAATCCCTCCAAAGGCTCTAGAAGAGAATCTTACCTCTTCCAACTTGTGGTGACTCTAGGTGTTCGTTGGCTTGTGGTAGTATCACTCCTGTCACTGCCCCCATTTTCACATGGACTTCTCCTCTGTGTATGTGTCTTCTCTTCCGTCTCTTAGAAAGACACTCGTCATTGAATTTAGGCCCACCCAGATAATCCAGAATGGTCTTCTCATCTTAACATCCTTCATTGAATTAAATCTACAAAGACTCTTTTTTCCAAATAAGGTCACATTCACGAGTTTTGGGTGTTAGGACATGGACATATTTTTTGGAGAGGTCACCATTCAACCCACTACAACCATGGCAAAAGGTCACTTTAGGGAACTGGCACTATGATTTGTCTACATACTAGATATAAGTTGATACATTTCCCTGGAATTATTTCCTAATTTTTTTTCCAGTATGCAAATCTTATCTCTTTGATTAAATTCTAAGTTTTATGTCTAAGGCTTTTAAAATTGAATTCATCTGCCATCGCCCAGCTAGCTCAGTCGGGAGAGCATGAGACTCTTAAAATGGATTTCATCAATCTGATTATTAACTAGTATCATCCTATTATCTTTTAGGCTTGAAAGATTCTGATGAAATGTTTTGTTAACGGGAAAAAAAAGGCCAAACGCTGTAAAATAATTTTAAAGAGATTTACTTTGAGCCAAATTTGAGGATCCTGACCTGGAGCCATGCCCAAGAAGCTTTGAGCAAGTGGACTCTCTGTGGCTGGGTTACAGTTTGGTTTTATACATTTCAGGTAGGTAAAGTCATAAATCAATAGGGGGAGGCATACATTGGTTCGGCCCCAAAAGGTGGGCCATCTCAAAGTGGGGTTGGGGAGCGGGAGCCTTTTTTACTTGTACTTGGTTGAAGACATGAAGCTTTGTCTAGAGCTTAGAATGTTTTAAGATAAGCAGCTCTTAATCAGAGATAAGCCACCTGACATACATTTGTTGTGTAAACTGAGGACCTGCAGGTTTGTCTTGAATACCCTTAAGCCTGTTAATGGGTTACAAAGGATGTCCCTAAGGGAGGAGGGCATGATGAGGCATGTCTGGCCTGCCTCCTCCTGGCAGGTGATTTAGTTTTAGGATATTCCTTTGGCCAGGAGAGGGTCCATTCAGTCTGCCGGTAGGGGGGCAGTGAGCCTTAAAATTTTATTTTAGTTCACAGTTTGCTGTTAGTTTTATTTTGTTCTGTATACAATGTGTTGTTATCTGTTTTGGCTGCTGTTAAGATTTTTCTCTTCAACATGGGTTTTCAGAAATTTGAGTATGTTACGCCTTACTGTGGTTTTTTTTCTTGTTGTTTATTTGTTTACCTTGCTTAGGGTTTGTTGAGCTTCTTGGTTTGTTGAGCTTATTACTTTCATCAAACTTCGAAAAATCGTGGTCATTATTTCCTCCAATATGTTTTTCTGGCTTCTTTCTGTCCTCTTTCTGGGACTTTAGTTATATACAGGTCAGACAGTTTTGCATTGTTCCGAGAATCACTCAATCTCTGTTTTTTCTTTAAGGGCTTTTTAAAATCTCTATACTTGATTTTGGATAGAATTTGCTATTGTTATGAATATTCCTAAGTCTTTCTTTTCTGGTTGCTAATCCAGTGAAACTATAAGAATCAACTTTTATTTTAGAAGGGTCTTAGATTTACAGAAAAATTGCAAAGATTTACAGAGAGTTCCTGTACACCCCTCCCCCAGTTTCCCTTATTGTCAACACTTTACATTCCTGCAGTACATTTGCTACAACTAATGAACAAACACTGATACATTACTGTTGATATTAGCTAAAGTCCATACTTTACTCAAATTCCGTTAGTTTTTACCTAATGTCCTTTTTCAGTCCTAGGATCCCGTCTAAAATCCCACGTTACAGGTAGTTGTGTCTCCTCAGGTGCCTCTAGGTTGTGACACTTTCTCAGACTTTGTTTGTTTTCTATGACCTTGACAGTTTTGAGGAGTGCAATGTCCCTGAATTCTGGTTTGTCTGATGTTTTTCTCATGGTTATATCAGATGTATTAGTTTTTTACTGATGTTGTAACAAATTACTACAACTTGAGTGGCTTAAACAACACACGTTTATTACCTTACAGTTGTTTCAGTCAAAGTCCGACATGAGTCTCATTAGGCCAAAATCAAGGTGTGTGTGTGTTTTTCTGGAGGCTCCAGCGGCAATTCCGGTTTCCTTGACTTTTCCAGCTAGAGGATGTACAAATTCCTGCAATTCCTTGGCTGGTGGCCCCCTCCCTCCGTTTTCAAACCCGGTAACATCCCCTCTCCTGACCCTTCCTCCATCATCACATCTCTCTCTATTTCTGACCCCATCCCGTAAAGATTCTCCATGTTTAAGGACTGGCGTGATTAGTTAGACTGGGCTCACCCAGATAATCCAGAATAATCTCCCCATCTCAAAGTCTGCACCCTTTATCACATTTGCAAAGTCCCTTTATGTAGGTAATATATTCCTAGCTTCTGGGAATTAGAATGTGGACATCTTGGAGGCCGTTTTTCTGCTTATCACGCTGGGATTATGTGTTTGGGGGAGGAAGATCACAGAGGTAAAGTGCCCTTCTCATCATATCATGACAAGTTTACCTGCTGTCAACATGACTTATCACCAATGATGTTAACTTTGGTCACCTGGCTGAGGTAGTGTGCGTCGGTTTGCCCCACTGTAGCGTTACTTTCCTTCTTGTTGCCAGACTGTATTCTTTGGAAAGAAGACACTATGAGAAGCCCATACTTAAGGGGTGGAAGATATGCTCTACCTCAGTGAGGAAGGAGTATCTATATAAATTATCTAAAAGTCTTCTATATGGGTTATTTGTGCCTTCTTATTTATTTATTATTTATCCAATCATTGCTTTATATCCGTGTGGGCTCATACATATTTATTTTATACCTTGGTTTATAATTCAGTATAGTCAGCCTTGCATATCCTCAGGTTCCGTATCCATGCATTCAGCCAAAAATATTTTTAAAAAGAGTAAAACAAAAATAAAAATACAGATAAAAACAATATAGTTATAACCACTATTTATATAGCATTTACACTGTATTAGATATTATAAGTAATGTAGAGATGGTTGAAAGTATACAAGAGAATGTGCATAGGTTATATACAAACACTGGCTTGTTTTATGCAGTCAAATGCCCTGCCCCTGCCCTGCCCTGCCCCTACCTTGTTTTATGGAAAGGACTTGAGCATCTCCAGATTTCAGTATCCACAAGGTCCTGGAGCCAATCCCCCATAGATACCAGTACTGAGGGACAACTATATTTATTTTCATGCTCAGATTGTTCTAGCATTGGCCTTTCAGTTTGCTATTGTTGTCCCTTTGACATTTTACTTTTTAGCACTTTCTTAATTCCTATCATTCTGTTTTTTAGCACTTCTTTACTTTATGGCACTACAAGATGCTCTAGGCCCTTCTTGTACATTCCCTGGACCAGTCCTAGAATCAGCCATTTCTCTAAAGAGGCCTGGTTCCTGTGATTGGAGAATAGTTTTGGAAACCAAGATCTGGGTGCTGGCTCCATTCAGTCAGATTTTCATTTCAGGTGGTATACTTTTATCTTAGAAATTTCATTTGGTTCTTTTTCACATCTTGCATTTCTTTCCTCCTTAGGTTCATATTTTCCTTTAAATATGTGCTCACAATTATAATAGCTTTTTAAAAAAACATCCTTGTCTCCTAGTTTCATTAGCTCTGGCTTTTGTGTTTGTTCCTATTGATTGATTTTTTCCCCCTAGATTATGTGTCATATTTTCTTACTTCCTGGCATATTTAGTAATTTTTTATTGGATTTTAGACATTTGAATTTTATGTTGTTGAGTGTCTGGATTTTGGTTTGCTTGGTTTTTGTTCTTTGTTTTTTTGTCTTTGATTAGGCAGACAGTTATACTTGCCTGCCTAAACAGTTTGATCGCTTTAAGACCTGTTTTTAAGATTTTGTAAGGCAAAGCTAAAATAGATTTCACTCCAAGGATTGTTCAGCCCTACCGACATAAATGCCTGGGATGATCTGAAAGGTTTCACCATTCTGGCTCTCAGGAGCTTGACCAATTCCAAGGCCCATGTGAGCTCCGGGAATATTGTTTACCATTCCTCAGTCATTCTTCGTCCAGCAGTTTAGGGTATTGACGTCCACATATATGTTCCAGTACTCAGCAAACACTCAAGTACACATAATTCTATATCAGCGGTCCCCAACCTTTTTGGCACTAGGGACCAGTTTCATGGAAGGGACAATTTTTCCACGGATGGGGGCCGAACAGGCCATGAACCAGGTTGGGGACTGCAGAATTAGAGAAGACAAGGCAGAATAAACCTTTCACCTGGACATTAGTTGACGTGGCCCGATTACAGGACGGGGGAAGAACACAGAACATAAAAGAATGACACAGACACACACAAAGACTTTACATGACTCGAGTGCCCAATGCACCGGTCGCTTTATTTTTATACCCCCCAGACCCAAGGTTAGTTCCTTGTACGTGAGCATCTGAGCATAGCAGCGATAACCGTCAATTCCAGAGTTGTATCACAAGGGAACAATTTCCCATGGTCTCAGACCTCGAAACGGTTACTTGAGGCACCAGCGCTGGACATAACTCAAAAATCAAGGCCGAAATAAGCAACATTAAACAATGCAGCCATCAGAAGAACTTCTTGTGCTCTCTCCCAGTCAGTGGCAGGCCCCCACGATTGTGCCTGTCTTAGGTCATCCCTCCCTTGAGGGATCTTACCCGTCATTGACTACCAACCATCTTACGGGGCCAGACTTTGGGAATGTTATTCTTATCTTATGGCCTCCAGACTCCCACCACAGGGGCCCACCGTGTGGGAGCTGGGCAACATTTGTTTACATGCAGAAACTCAGGCCTCTTGTTACGTCCCCAGGCAGTAACCGTGTCTGAAGAAAATACTGGTTACTGCTGCATCATGCAGCACACATATATTACAGGCTATAGTGAATGATTAGTATAAGGCATAACGCCAGAATCAGCCCCCAAAATTAGTGACCAGCAGTATAAAACTGCAAACTTTAAACCACTGCGAATGATTGTCCCTTGAACACGAATCCAACTCAGTGGCCATCACTGTTAGATTGCTCCTAATTTCTACTGCTTAAGGACATGATTCAGTCTTTGATGTTAGCATGTAAGGAGGTTATAAAAATGGAAAAGCAAACAGGATTATGAAATTTTTTTTCCTCTATTCCAAGGGTAAAGATTAGCTATAAGTTACTATGGATTCTAAGAATATTTTAAGTTTTAAAATTAGGTAAAATGTTTCTAATATTAAATATTAAACTATGATTTATCGATTCTAAAAGGCTAGTCTAAAAGGTAATTGCATCTGGACTATGCTACATTATTAAACCAAAGAAAACAATATTAAGCCAGAAAGCTCAATGTAAATTTTTACATACCCGTGACTGGTCATTTTTATTTCCTTGAAGTCTTTCTTGCTCTTCCTCTGATGTCACTTCTAAGTCTTGTTCTGCTGACAAATCCAGATGTTGAATTAAAATGAACTACTTAGAACAGTTAGATAAAAGTTACAGTCTTTATAAAAATAGACAGAAAATACTTTATTTTCATTTTATACATTGAGAGTTTAAATGAAGCTTAATATTGTTACCTCTTTTCCAGAACTCTGCTTCACGACCTGCAGCTGCCTCAGCCTCTCTGGTCTCTGATCTTTGTTTCCTCCGCTCCCTTTCCCGGCTCTGAGTGAGCGAGTGCCTGCACCTTTGCAGCTGCCTTGTGGAAACTGCCTCCAGCAGAAAGCCCAGGTGATTACAGGCTGCTTCGTTTGTTTCCTTTTTCTGAAGGATCACAGTCCCACACTGCAATGGCTCAGTGCCTGAGGATGGTTGTTTTGTCTGCTTTGTCTGGTTTTCTAGTTGTTTCCTCCAGGAGGCCAAGTTCCATGCTTTTACTCTTTCATGGCCAAACTGTCCTTTTACTTCTTAATCATGATGATGATCTTAATCTTCACATCTTATCTTCATTCAAATATGGTGCTATACGGGATGTCTTCTAAATTTGGAAAATCATGCTGTTGGAAATTTCCTAGGAAATATTCTTATAGTATGTCTTTACTAATTTCCCATCCACTGTTGTCTTCATTCTCATTTTTTGGGATTGCTATTGAATATTGGATCCCTTGGAGTGATCCTCCATTTTTCTTGTTTTTATTTTATTTATTTTCCTATTCCCCATTTCTTTATGATTTCTTTCCACTTTACATGAGATTTACTTGGCCTTATCTCCTAATTATTCTATTGAATTTTTAAAATATTTTAATTTCTAAAAGCTTTTTCCTTATTCTCTAATTGTTCTTTTTATAATTTTGTTCCTCTTTCATAAATGCAATATGCTCTTTCACATCTCTGATGATGTTGAAGTTTTCTGAAAATTTTTTCCCTGTATCATCTTTGTTTCCTCTGAGTTTTTTTATTCGGTTTGTTTTCATCTTGGTCATGTTAAGAGTTTTTCCTTGTGTGTCTCTTAACCCCTGGGTGTTCACTCTTTAAAAGTAAGGCACCAGAAAAGCTGACGAGAGAGCCCTGTATACATGTGTTAGACTTGTAACAGCGGTGGTCTTCATTGAGGAAAATTGAAGGTCTCCAAATATCACTGCTTGCAAACATTCTCTCTGGGGTAGCATCCTCCAGTCCCCCTCTGGGAATCTCACTCTCAGGCTGGTGTTCTGAGTATGAGCAGTGGGGGAGGAGGAGAAGTGGAGGGCACTTCACTGCTCAGCAGGGGCTGGCTGCCCCTCAATTCTCTGGCTTTGGAAGGAATTCCACTGCTGCCCTCAGCACCTGCAGGGAGAGGAGGAATCAACCAGTCGCTTGGGAACTGGGTGCAGGTAGAGAATTAGAGAGATCTTACTGCGCTTTATTAGATTTTAATATGATCCAGCAGCCCCCTGCCTAGTTCCCTTATTCCTGTGCCTTTGGGGGTTCTATATGGAAAATCAGCTCACTTCTCATAGACTGCCCTCCAATTGCCCTTGTGGGTGCTACGGGTTGCCTTTCTTTCTCTCCGCTAAGTCATTTGCTATTCCTCTTCCCAAATTCTTTTTTGTTCACTGATACATAATAGATGTACGCATTTTTAGAGTACATGGGATAATCCGATACATTCGTATACTGCATAAAGATCAAAGGAGGGTAATTGGGATATCTATCACTTTAAATATTTATCCCTCTTCCAAATTCTGTCTTCATGTAGTATGCTTATAGACTTCTCTTAGTTTCCTAAAGATGAATGTGTATTTCTGTTACCTGTTCTCCTTGCTGTTTCTCAGTGACTGTCGAGAAACGGCAGTGGTATGGGTATGTCTTTACTCTGCCATTCTGAAACCAGAGTCTCTTACATTTTTATAGCAGAAAATGTGGCTCACCATATTATGGATTTTAACAGTTCCTTTGTTTTTGTTTAACTTAAAGCCCAGACTTAGAGATAAACACATTTTTAATCTAATTTTGGCTTTATGCTGGCTAACTGGAAGAGATAAACTGCATAGAAAAAGAGCCATCAGCACATCCTCCCAGCCTCTGGCTAAGATACTGTCAGTGCACAGGTGCTCACTTGCACGACCACGAGCTACACATCTGGATACTAGAGATCTTCTTTAGTTTTTGCCAGATGTTTGGTGTTATGGGACAGACACAGCCATGTAATTAAAGTAACTTGCGAGTGAAATGCTGAGTTAACAAGTAACTTGAGGCTCCTCTTCTGTGCATCCTGAATGTGACCATGAACAAGTCCACTGCCATCAGCCCGTCTACTGACAGGTGCCCTGAGAGGCTCCAAGGAATACACGCCTGCAGGCACTGATCTGGGGACTGCCACGTTTCTCTTTAATTCCTGAGAAATCAGTCAAAATATCACAAGGAAATGGTTTTCAATCTACACTTTCAGAGGCTGAAGAGCTGCCTTGGAGATCTGATTAAATGCACATATTTCTTCCACATGTTGGATCTGGGATTCCCCTTCCCATCCCCAGTTTTTAACTGGAAAAAACACAACTAGTTTCATAACCCTGCCAATATCCTGACTATATAATTCAGCAAAATCCATTTGGTTTAAAGACAGAGTTGGATTGGACTGTAGGACCAGATGAGTTTGTCAGATTGGTGCTCTCTGTGGGGTGAGAGGATTAAAAGTCTGAAGGCTTCTGTCAAGGCTTTATACGGCTGGATATTAACGATAGATACATATACACATATAAATCTATTTTTAATTACTCTGCTATTTGTTTCTAACCTGTTCTTTAAGGTAGAGCTCAAATCCCGCTACCGTGGGAAGACTTCTAGGCCTTTCCTTTGGTAGTGCTCGTTGTGCTTCATTGTTGACTACCTACGGTTGTTAGCTCTGTGCTTGACTGAGGCAAGTGTTGTGTTGAAGAAAGGGACATCTATGTCCTGGTAATGATTGTTCAAAGGAGATACAGAGAAAACTGAACTAAGGTGGCTGCTCATTACGCAGCCTCTGAACTGGTGTTGCGGGCACCCATGTTGAGCAGAAATGTACGTGGCACTTTGTTCTCCAAGTGTCCTCCGTGGACCGGACTCCACCAGCTGCTTGCCTCTTCCCGTGGCTGCATCCAGCCCGCCTGGAGGCAAGCCGTGTCGGTTCCCTAAAGCGACGCAGGAGAACTCGTTAGTGCCAGGCTCTAGAGCGGGCATGGGACTCTGGCTGGTGTGACAGGGATACCCCTCAATCCCCCCAGGTTTACACTTTAGGAAACCCTTATCCTTTAGGCTGCAGAGATTCATAGAAAAGGCTACAATGGGCCTTTCCCACAGGGAGAGTGGGCAGATCTCTGAGGGAACTGAAAGGACTGCCTATTTAAATGTCTTCATGTGGGTCTGCTGGGTGGCTTTGGGGAAAAGGACTCTTGCTAGAAGGCCCCTGGAGTGAAATAAACATAGTGGGCAGTCAAGAAATATCTATTAATTAATTAATTACTTAAGTAATTAGTTACCCAGGGTAATTCAAACACACATACATACACACACACATACAGACTACCTAATAAAACAGAGTTAAGAAACTAAAGTCATTTTATTTTTCTCTTTAATTTCTGCATTTTCACAATTTCATTTTATTTTAAAATTATCTTTTCTTTTGTCAACACACAAAAAATTAACAACCCACCCATCCTCAAGTGGCCAATGTTAATAGATCGATATGTACATCTTTATCTTTTTTATTTCAAACTTTTTTTTAGAGGGGGGTCACTGTTGTCTTTGCAAAAAGGAAATTATAATATGAACATTTCTTTGCATCTTGATTTTCATTCTTTACCATACATCCTGGTCCTTTCTCCAGAGCAACAGATATTCTTAATTTGTTCTTTTTTGTCGGTGCACTTCCCACAGAATGGATTAACCACAGCGAAGTCAACCTTTCAGTTACTGACAGGCATTCAAGTTCTTCTGAGTGATTTTGTCACTACAAATAGATCTGTAGTGCTTTAACCTACTAGAGTTGTTTTATTTATCATCTTAGAAAAAATATTTAAAATATTAAAAAAGAGAGATGAAAAAGAGATAATTATGCTATAAAGTCAAGAAACACTATACTACATTATAATATAAAGTCAAAGACGCTGAATGAGCAGATGGATGAATGTATTAAAATGTCACGTGGGAGTGTGACTCCATACCATTTCTGTCTTGCAGTGATGATCTGTTCACTGCAGGCTCTGTGTCCCAGTGCACCCGGCAGCCAGGAGCCAGGCCTTTCTTCCCTGGCTCCTCATGTGCGCTAAGCACAGCCCTGCTAAGGGCAGGCGGCCCCAGACCCACACACTCCAGGGTGCTCTGGACTACAGAATGAAATTTTTCTGTATATACAATGTTGTAAAATGTCATATTCTCATGCCAGCCCGTGAACTCTTATTTTAACCGATAATGAAAGTGAACTCTATACTTATTATAGATTCTTATTTCTGCGTGAAAAAATGCATGAGAGAGCACGCATGTGAGTGCGTGTAATCCTTTTTCCTTCACTGCCCTCAAATGAGATGTTCTTCTCTTTCCCCTTCTGCTGATCTGGTTGTATATGGAAATTAAGCAGGCGAAATAGGCCATATGATGAGTAAATATGAAAGTGCCAGAAAGAAAAAAGCAAAAAACCCCACCAAATTTAACAAAGAAGTTTGGTATTTTTCTTAGAGTCCTCATTCATTTTTGAGATCTAAGAATTTGAGTTTGATCGCTAAGAATATTCAGTAACTGAAATTTAAGGTGAATGAAATGAAATTTACCGTTAGAAAAGATTCTTTCGTTGTTACAGATTTCTTTGAATTCTTAATCTTTTTCAAATAGCATATTTAAAACATGCTGTTTGTCAAAGAAAAATATTATTTAAATATTAATTATGGTCATCGAATGTATCATTTATTAATAGCTATTGAGGTAGACATAGGTTAGTTTATAAGTTATTTTCATATTTTGGGAGCATTGACTCTCAGAAAGTTTGTTTTTATATGTTATATATTCCTTTGGAGAGTCAATATTTGAACTGGTAAGATAAAAACAAATGCTTTTGAAAAGCATTTTGATAAAATTAAAAACTAGGAGAAACTACATAGCATTTGTAGGAAAAATGATCTTCTAGGTAACCTGAAGATATATAGATTTAAAAATTCTTAAAAGACACTAGTTTAAGATATCTTGAATGTATCAATCAGTGCTTTCTTTTTTGAAGCACTATGGAAACACCAGCTAAATGTCACTGGTGATTTGTTTAATATGTAAAAATTCATAAGTGTATCAGGAAATACATTCCTGAAATCACCAATAAAATTATTTAAATTTTTACATTAAGAAAAATAAAACCTATTCTCAAAAATGTTATTTTCAATAGGAAACAAAATCTCCCATAGTCCCATCACTTAAAGACAACACTGTGAATGTTTTGATGTACTTCCCTTTGGCTTTATGTAAATGACCATCTTTGTGGTGGTCACAGTATGCTTAGAAAACTTTATTTTCCTTTTACCCTCAATATGTAGCTAAATATTTCCCACCAACGTAAAGTTAAAAATAAGCAAAAATGTTAACAAATAAAAAAGTGTGTATGTGGCAAGACATTTAAAAGCATTGTGAGCCATGACAGAGTCAGAGATAATGTTTCTTCAATTTCTCAATCAGGGAAAAGCTTTTGTCAGTATTATAGATGCATGACAGCAACCACATAGATTGTGAAACAAGTAGACAATTCTGTTGGTTCTACATCATTGAAAAGACAAAAAGTCCTTATCAAGATAGGAAATAAAAACAATGAAAAATGAGGACAATTTGAGCATGGCTCAGTTGATGATGGACCTATAACGTCAGCATCTCTAAAGTGGCTGGCTCTGCCTGGCTGGCCAGCGTGAACTTCCTCCACCACGTTGACACCTGCACAGCCTTATGGTTCTTAGTGTACATATTTCTTTCTCTCCTTCAATCTTAGGGTGTTTCAATCCTGGTTGGCTGTATTTTCTTTCTTATCACCAATTATCTGTAAACGAAGTACAACTAACTGTTGTTATTAGTGGCTTTGATATTTTTTCTATTTTTTTCAAGCAACAGAATCTTTTTCCCAAATGACATCCTACTTAGAATTTCGATATGTAGAACAGAAAAAAGTAGTCCTTCTTTGGTTGAAAAGGAGTAGTCCCTAAAATCAGGATCCACAGGTCCAGGTTGAAAAGACAAGTCATGGGCTATTTAACACATTGACCACCACGTGAGTTGTATTTAACTCACGCCAGTTTTGAGCCCGGGGCTTTATCAAGCAAAACCGTGTAGTTGGTTTGTGAAAATCTTACTTGTTGACTTGTTGTTGTTCTTATTGTTACAATTAATACTGATAATTTAACTCTAAAAATGTGGATTGCGTTGCATATAACTCATGCACAGAAAACAATAAAAAATAACAAATTAGAAAGGATCGTTTTGTTTTAATAAAACACTGTGGTCCCAGGGAAAATTTTTTTTTTCTAGTGTGGCAGTCAATGTGTTAAACCAGTATTTACTTGGAAATTACAAAACATTTGAGGCAAATCATTAAGTTTTACTTATGCTGATTGTTTTGCCAGCAAAAATTCAGTTTTGCGAAAAATATTTATCACACAAGGAGTTTCTGATGGAAAAAAATCTGAAAATTTTTGGAATCAAAAAAGCTAATTACATTTGAAACCATTACAATTTTGAAATGAATGTTGATTTTATGGTGACCCAATCTTTGAAAATTATCCCTGTTTACTCAAAATAGAACGAGGAAAATAATGTGTGCCTGAAATCCACAGTTGAATATATCTTCTTCTTCTTCTTTTTTATTTTGGTAAAAGGTCATTAATTAACTTTATTTACGTAGAGAGATGAAAATCAGAGAGTTAAAGGGGAATAAATATTTTGACTTGGGAATTCAAAAGTAGAATAAAAAAGACTGAATTATTTCAGATCATAAATGTGTTGTGTTTCTCAGCAAATTCATCATGCAATAAGACTGAGAAGGCAATGAAAGAACTGTTGCAAATTCTTCTGAGAAATCAACAAATTAAGAAATCCTTGTGTTTCACTGATGTTAAAGAGACAACTGGGAAATGTATAATTTGATCTTTTAAAACCACAGGTCAGTCTATTTTAGAACCCTTTGAAATCTCCCCCTTACTCTTAGAATAAAATGCAAACCCGTCGATCTGGCCTTTGCCACCTGTCCACCACAGCCATGGTTTCTTTCCCTCGCAACTCTAAGTCACACTCACTTCCTGCCAGTTCCCAGAATACGCCAGACCCTTTTGCTTCTCAGGGCCTCTGTCCCAGCTCTTCCCTCGGCTTGGTGCTTGTTCGAACAATTGGTACCTGTCGTGGGTTCAATTGTCTCCCTCCCCACAAATTCACATGTGGAAGTCCTAACCCCTAGTAGCTCAGAAGTGACCTTATTTGGAAATAGGGTAGTTGGAGACGTAATTAGTTAAGATGAGGTCATACTCGAGTAGGGTGGACTCCTTATCCAATGTGACCAATGTAAGTGTCCTTATAAAAGGGGGACATTTGGACACAGACACACAGACAGGGAAAATGGCATGTGAGCATGGAGGCAGGGATCAGGGTGATGCATTTCCAAGCCAAACGCCGCTCAAGATTGCTGGCAAACTACCAGAAGCCAGGAGGCATGAAGCAGTCTCCCCCAACAGACATAGAAGGAACCAACGCTGTGGTTACCTTAATCTCAGACTTCCAGCCTCCCTAACTGGGCGACAGTAGATCTCTGTCATTTAAGCCCTAGCAAACCACACAGGATCTCCTCACTCTTCACGTCTTGGCTTAAATCTCATTTCCTCAGAGGATGCTTCCTTGACCACCGAGATGGGACAGTATTTCCTATGAAAGCTCGCGTTTATTTCATCAGAGTAGTGGACAGATGTGTAATTACTGCACTGGTTTGCTGGCTTATTTGTCTGGCGCCCTCCCCTTCCCTGGAGCAAGCGGGGCCCGGGGTCTTCTCTGGTGCTTGCTGGCAGAGTCTGGAGCATCACGCGCTCCATGAACACGGGTGGGAGATGCCGCTGAGCCACTCACAGGTGGAAGAGGCAGTGCCAAGAGCCATGTGTGTGCACTGCCACGAGCCATGTGTGTGCACTGCCACGCACAGTTTGGGCTTAGTGGAGATGAATTTTGTGGAGGAAATGAGAGAATTTAAAAAATACTTTCAATCCCTTGTTTTATGACACTCTTTTTTCTGATTAGCAAATTTCCAGACATTTTCAAATAGAGTAAAGGTGTGTCATTCCAAATGCTACGAAGTTTGAGGAGGCAGAAAATACACTGCAAGTCATCAAGCTTCATAGGCTGTGACTTTGGAGCTTACTGAGAAATAGTGCAAGTCATAGCAAATGGGCAAAGGGCCTAAATAGACATCTTTCCATATGAGGTGTGCAAAGGACCCCACACGTATACAAAAAAATGCTCAACATCACTAATCATCAGAGAAAGGCAAGTCAAAACCACAGTGTGATATCACCTCATACCTGTTAGAATGGCTGTTATCAAAAAGACAAGAGATAAGTATTGGTGAGGGTGCAAGGAAAAGGGGACCCTTGTACACTGCTTGTGGGAATGTCTATTGGTACAGCCATTATGGAAAACAGTATGGAGTTTCCTCAAAAAATTAAAAATGGAGCTACCATGTGATCCAGCAATCTCACTTCCGGATATATATCTAAAAAAATAAATGAAATCAGTATCCTGAGATAGCTGTACTCTATATTCACTGCAGCATTATTCACAATAGCCAAGATATGGAAACAACCTAAGTGTTCACAAATAGATGAATGGATAGAGAAATTGTGGTACATGTATACAATGAGATATTATTCAGCCATAAAAAGAGAAGGAAATCCTGTCATTTGTAACAACATGCATGAACCCAGAGGACATTATGCTAAGTAAAATAAGCCAGATACAGAAAAACAAATATTGTATGATCTCACTTATATATGGAATCCCAAAATGTCAAACTCATAGAAGTAGAAAGTAGAACAGTGGCTGCCAGGGGTTGGGGGCGGGATGGGGAGATGTTGGTCAACAGGTACAAACTTTCAGTTACAAGATGAACAATTTCTGGGGATCGAATGTACAGAAGGAGTGGCAATGGATGTGTTAATTTGATTGTGGTAATAATTACACAATGTAAGTGTATCAAATCATCATGTTGTTTACTTGGGATATATTTAGTCTTTATTTGAAAATTAAATATTTAAAAATAAGAAAACAAATAGAAACAATATTAAAAAATTTCTTCAAATATACAGATGGCCAGAGAAACAAGTAGTTTCCTGAATTTAGGTTACAAATTTGAAATTTCTCTCTTTAAAATCTCTTCAATACCCAAAAATATCACAGTGATTTTTTCTAAAGAACTTCAAGACAAAACTATATAAGCACTTTTCCCATCTGCCTTTAAAGGTAAAAGGACTACTTTGTAGTTTGTTACCATAGTGAAATAATGACTATACCATAGCCATTTGGGAAATTATGCCAAAAAACAATTCATGAAGGTTTCAAAGTTGAAAACAGGACAAGAAAAACTGACACACACACACAAATAAAGAAATCTTGGACATTTTAGAGAGTGTTTTCCCTTTCTTCATCAGAATAGGACAAAATGAACATTTATTACTAAGGACTGGGCAATATATTACTCAATTTAAATTCATGATTTTCAGAGAATAACTGCAGCAAAAATGACCCTCATTTTGGAGTTCCTAGTAAAACGGAAGGAACCATTACATGAAGTAATGGTCAAATATAGTCAAGGATTTCTCCAGCTTGATGCCAATGATGTTTGAACTTGGACTGAAGGCTTTTTCAACTTCATCACAGTTCTGTTGCCTCAACAAAAACTGAACTTGGCTCTATGTTTATTCAACTTAGACTCCACAGTAACGTTCTTTGCAATGCAGGACTATTATCTTCGGCTTTGTACTGGCCAACAACTCTAGCAAGTGTGGAACACTCGTTTTCCATGATTTTATAACCTCCTGAATTACAGCAACACAGAGAGGAGACTCAGAGGCCGGGACAGAAGTGATGCCAGTGACACCCTGGAGAAAACGAGCATGGCAGCTGGCAGACACGAGGGCCCCCTGGTTTAATCACAGCTATAAATACACTGTAGTTAGCACGCTATCACAGTGTACACTCCTAACTTTAATGTACAGTTCTAAAGGCCGTGATTATAGATGGAGATGATGCTGGTGCCATTACTAGGATGCTACGATGGAAATTAGCATGTCAATTTACTAGACAGTAGGAAGACTTCCTGGAATCCATTTGGTTCACTGCTGTCTCCCCAGTGCTGACAAACTTTCCCGAGCGCTCAACACATGTTTGTTACTTGAATGATTATTTTATGAAACATCTCTCATTTATTAGAAAAATAAATTAAAAACTCATTTGAAAGGGATTAATTCTGAACATATCTTTAAATTTTTTCCTTAGTGAAGACCCACTCATGGAGAGATGCGGCACTGTCATTGTACTTACCTGACTCCCCTGAAAAGAAATCGGTCCTAATGCATCCAGGTAAATCTTTTAGGATGTCCCATTGCACAAGTGGCATATAAACATGCTTCACCCATGAGATCACTCTACTTGCACTTTACATGACTGCTCAAACAGCAGTTTTTCTATTAGACTAAGGTGTTGGGTCAGATTTTCTTGGTATGGGTAAGGTTACTTTTAAAGACTTCCCAGAAGGTTGTATTTTGCTACACTGATCCATTTTCCACAGAGATCTATGACTATATGCATCTCATCAAAAGGCTAAGAAACACTTCTTGACCGTGTGTATCAGTACCATGTGGATGTTTTGGGTCATATTTACATTTTTGGTTTGCAGTGACGTGCAATCAAGGGCTTAGGACCAGAGTGAAATTCATTCTATGTTTTATGAGTTTAGGGGCCTGGAAAATTGGAGGCAATACCCATACTTCAGGAAGCTCCAGGGGCTCAGGAAAGGGGGCAGTCTATGATACTAGGGAGCAGTTTCCTGGCTAGTCGATGAAGTGACCAGTACAGGGCTGTCGGAAAGATGTTATGAATTTCGTTTTGGACATGTATAATTTGTTGCACCTGAGGAGTGTCTAGGAGTTAACGTGTCTGGGGCTACCAGGAGTTATAGATTTTGGAATCATCACCAAATAGTGATATTTGACACTTTGGGCGTGGACGAGAGCACCCAAAGAGAAAGCATGCTGAATGAGAAAATAAGAGGGTTGAGGATAGAATGCCTGGAAACACCATAATTTAGGGGGCTGGCAGCAGAAGAGAAGCCAGCCAAGAACGAGAATAGGACAGAAGGCTGTCACATGGCATCGCTGAGAGCCGGCAGCACAGTCAGCATTCTTAAATGACACAGAGAGACAGAGTAGATGAGGACTGCAAACGACTCTTTAGAAAAATTACTAGAAGGAAATACATAAAAGATCCATGGGTATATTCCTGACGGGTGAGATATCAGGGGGCTTGTTTTCTTCTTTCAACTGTCCTGTATTTTCCAAATTCTGTACAATAAATATGGGTTGCATTTATATTAAAAAGCTATTAAGATCTAAAACAAAGGCTCTGATCAAGTCTAAAATATCTTATGAGAACTTGAAGAAAAGAGCAGATAATTATTAATTCACAAATATTTGAGTGCTTTTGTGCCGACACCTTGCTAAGGAAGGACAAAACAATGAACAAGTGGACGGCTCTGTTGCTTTACAAAAAAGAATGCAAGCTGGTTTGGCAGAGGAGGGCTGCAGGGCCCGTGGGGCAGAGATGAGGCTGGAAAAGTCGTTTGCTGCCAGATTACAATGGACTTTATGTGTCTTGTCAAATAATATGGCCTTTATTCTGAAGGCTACAGAGAGGCTACAGAGAGGGGCAGTTAGGATTGGAGTTGTGCTTTACCTGAAGTTAATTTTCTACTGAACTTGGGCAGTAGTGTGGCTGCAGGCCTGGGAGAATCCAAGGCAGGAGGCAGGAGGCAGTTAGCAGGCAACTGGGGATGGGCCAGGTCCAGAGATAGACGGGAGTAGCACCAGTAGGTCCATAGGATACAACTGATTGGATGTATGCTGCAGGGATGTATGGCCAATAAATAAATAAATAAGGCAACAACAAACTTCTTCCCCTTCTCCAGGACCATAATTAGGGCAGTGCCCTTTCCTGAAACACTTTTCCTTGGGAAGTCAAGATCAGAATCACAACAGTCTGGAATGAGTTTCCAGTGCTAGCCTCATGCATGGCAATAGAGGATGCAGGGTAGAGGATTGTGAGTCAGCCCTGTCTGGCTCCCCTGAAATCACACCACTGAGGCAGCTGCCTTTCACAGACACAAGGAAGGTGGCATTAGCTGGTCTGACTAGACATCATTATTTCTTTCACTCCTGGGGCCTGTGAGTGGAGGCTGCTGAAGTGAGAGCAGAGTCCCATATGGGCAACGAGGGAGAAGTTCAAGGTGGTACCTTGCATTCGCCCCTTCTGCATTCCTCTTTCTACTCCAGGGAAAGTAAAGGAGGATAATTGTTTTGGTACAGAAAAAAAAAAAAAAGAAAAAAGAAAAAGAATGACTATTGAGTTTTTAACTTGGATCCTATGGTTTGTATCTAGTTACTCTAATTGCTTGCTATAGGACATAAGAAAGTGAGTGACTGTGTCACATAGTACTATAATAGAGGGGATAAGGTGTGTATATGAGATCCGTTTCTGAGACCACAACCACAAAACAGAATACTAAACTCTCGGCTATTTCCTTACTATGCAAGTATATTTCGATACTTTTCTTTTTCCAGTCCACAGAATTCAACACTTCTGTGACAAAGAGGGGTATTAGAGTTATTTTTTTGGCAAATGTTTACATATAAACAGTTATGGTCTCCCAGGAAGGGACTTTCTGTTGGATAGAGAAGTTTGGGAGAAGACTGATGAAACTGCATGTGGGGAAGAAACATTTAACTATATGGGAATCTCTACTTTTAAGGCAAGGGAGCAAAAAGGTGTGGGTCCCAGGGAAGTTGTCTGCCTTGCTGCACCTGTCACGGTGCTGGACCTTATGCATTCTCTGACTTATCTCCACTTTACTGCAATGTGGAAAACCAAGGCCTTCGGTTTCAGTTGCACACTGAGGGCAAGGATGCCCAGCTAGTAAGTTAAGGAGGCCAAATCCGACCTTGGCTGGAAGTGCTACAGTATAAAGCCTCTCTCCAGGATCAGCCAGACCAAGACGTCTTTAAGTGAAAGCAACTCACATCCCTGCCCATCTCACCCTGCAGCGAGGGAACTTCTGTTGCACAGGCGATAACTGCTCTTGCAGTGTTTGGCTGTGACTTACAAGGGGCAGGCCTTCCTTATCGTCCTCGCTCCTAAAAGGAGCGCCAAGTGGTGTCCGGGAAGGCAGCCCCATCAAATGGTTACACCCTCAACCACTGATAAGATCCCAAATAGCGCTGCCTTTTCGATTGGTTGTTCCTTTCGCTCCTTCGAGGTGTGGGCAGGGTTGCAAAATGAATTTTCATTCACTCTGAAAACAGCCGTTCTCAACACCACTTACATCTATCTGCCCTCCTCACTGGATGGGACGCCCTCCTCGTCCCTACATCGCAACCTTCAGGTAACCCTTATTATGGAGCGTCTGGCCCGGCTCTCCCCACTGCCGCCAACAGCTTCTGGCCGGAGCCGCAGCCTGCGCCCCGCCGCCCCCGGGCCCCGACTCGGGCGTGCGCGCGACGAAGGGGTAGAGCTCCCGCGCGCGAGCCACGGACTCACGAGCTGCCGCTTGTTGCTCCCGCCGCCGCGAAGTGGGGAAGTGAAAATGAAATTGACTTTTCCGAGAAATGATGAAAGCGGCGCTGCCTGCCAATGAACAGCGGCGGCGAACTTCCGCACCTCCCGGCCCGGCCGCTCGCGCCCTCCCTCCGCCTCCGCCTCCACCTCCCGGTTGCACAAGCTTGAAACAAACACTGGGGAGGAAGGGCGGAGGGAGGAGGGCGGAGAGGGGAGGCGAGGGAGGGAGCGAGGCCGGAGGAGGGCGGGGGGTGGGGGGATTTCCATCCTCAGCTCTTCGCAGTTTCCTCTCCTTGTTTTGCTTTCGATCTGGACTGTTCTCAGGCGAGCCGGGGAGTAACTTTTAGTTTTGCTCCTGCGATCATTCGACTGACGGGCTTTCATTTCCATTTCACACACCCTAGCAACACTTACACCTTGAGGAATTGTATTGGTAGCGTGAAAAAAGCACACTGAGAGGTAACATTTTTCAAATAATAGTTGTGACTGTGCGTGTGTTTCTCTCGAGGGCATGTTTAGGGGGGCTGGAGGGGCTGTGTGTGTATGCGTGTCCTGATGCTTTGACACGGTGTTTTGCAGACGGAAAATGCCGGGGTTCGTAAATATTAATACCGATTTTTGGAGGAACAGTCGGCGCGATTGTGGATCATCTGATTTTAGGGGAAGCAGGTTCTGCTGCTGTTGCTGCTGCTACAGGGGCTGCTGAGGCTGCGAGGAGGAGGAGGTGGAGGAGGAGGAGGAGGAGGTAGAGAGGGAGGAGGAGGAGGTTGGTGGAGGTTTAATTTCACTTTTGGATTCGCAGATGCGGAGAGGTGGCTCCATGGACACAGACCTGCTCAGTGTGATTCTGCGCCCCAGGTGTTGTGTGTGGGGGTGCAGGTCCTCTGGAGTCGGGCCTCATTTAAAACAAAATTATCGTGTTGTGTGTGTGTGTACACGTGTGTGTGTACAGCCACCGCCGCCAGCAGTGGAGGGGAGCGGGTCCTTCTCGGAGCCCGGCGGCGGCGCCTCTCCGCGGGCAGCCTCCAGCCACACCGAGCAGGCACCCGCCGTCCGCCTGGCTGCCCGCGCCCCGGCCCGGAGGGCGCCTCCCGCCGCGGCGAAGGAAACTTGATGGGGCGCCCCGCGGCTGTCCCAGGGCCGGTCCGCCGCCGGGCGAGGGGTAGGGTTGCGGGCGTCGGGTGCCAGCG
>VBSM01000483.1:31062509-31117192 GCA_008086735.1 Cheirogaleus medius
TGGTTGGTGCAAAGCCGCGGCCGCCACTTCCTTTCCGCCCCGCCGGCCGGGCTCGCCCTCCGAGTGAAGCCGGCCGCGGCCAATCGCGGCGCCCGCTCGCTCCCAGTGGCTCGGCCGGGGGGCCGGCGCCCGAGAGGGCTCGGCGAGCCTTGCCAAGTTGGAAGGGCTGCGGGTGAAACTCATCCCCTTCCCCAGGACGCGCTGGCAACTCCCTCTGCCCCCGGTCCCTAGAAGGGGGAGGGCGGGGGAGGGAACGAGGCTGGCAGCCCGAGCGGGGCGCAACGCCCGGGTCAGTCGGCGTAGGCAGGACCCTGGCGAACCGCTGTAAATGTGACCCCTGGGACGGGTAGGCCAGGTAGCCACATATTAGCGGGGTGGCTTTCACTCGTCTCTAACCCCTTAGTGTTTGAAACTTGGGGACATGTTACCTACCCCCTCCCTCTTCAGACTCCTCCCTCCAGCTGCTCCCTGTCCTTGGTTATGGAATAAGAAAACGCCGAGTCTCTGTAAATGAGGAAAAGTGGTGCTGACATTTGTCTTCTGCCACTGGCCTCCCTGTGGCAGTGACTGGTCTGCTTTTGATGAATGGCCAGGCAGGGGGGAGGATAGCTGGATTTCCTGTTGTGGATTTTCAGGAATCACCAAGGCTGCTGTCAAGCCTGCACTCATTTATTAGTTTTCAGATCGCCTGCAAGTAACGTTGGAACTTAGCAGCCTGCACTTTCTGGCGCTTCAGGGCAGGTGCAGACTGGCTGGGGTGAGGCTGGGGTGGTGCATGGTCTTGATGCTGGACAGATGCAGGCTCCATTTCCAGGCCCCCCGGGGTGATCCCGTTTAACTTTCTCACGCACCCAGATTCAGGATTCACTGATTTTCCCAACCCTTCTTTGTTCTTTTGGGGGAAAATAGAAACCTAAAAAATCCTGGACAAACTTGTCTTTTCTGAGGAAACTTTAGCAGATGGAATATTTGGGACTTAAACTGGCATTCCAGGGGCAACCTTGGAGCATCTATTGATTGATGTGGCAAAGTCCAGAATTTCACTGTAATTAGTGAATGATTAGAATTTGTAAGTTAGCCTGTTGTGTAAGAAGTTGGCTTTTGGTCTCTTGACTTAGATCCAAGAGTTCTTGTCTGTTATGATTTGTAACTGCTTCTTAAAATTAAACATTTACATATTTCATTCTCAATGAGTTTTTTTTTTCTGTTGACCTGTAAAAGTTAGAGATAATTCCACATATATCAGATTCACCTGTAAAAATGTCATCATAATCGGAAGTAAGGATTTATAGTCAGATTGGAACCAAATTATGGCAAACAAATGGTTGCCATAAAGTAATAACAGGCCTGAACCATGGTCCTACTTTTTTCTTATTCTGCTTTCTGAAATACTTTATTAGGCAAATATTCAATATACCAGAGCTAAAGATGTTTAAACTTAATAGTGCCAAATTTGCAACTTTGGACATTCAACATTTGATGTGCATTAGTTTTCTTATGTTATTAAGGACATTGTATTTTTATTCTTAACATTATCTAGTATAAACTCTGTTGTTTTTAGAGCATTTCCACATAATTTCCTTTTGATAGTGAGCAGAACACTGACCTGTAAATGGGGTATCTGAGTCATGGTTCCCTTATGTGCCTTATACCAAGAAGGGCTTAAAGCAGACAAGGGAATTTATTTATACATTTAATAAATATTTGTAGAACATTTATCATGTGCTCGACACACTGCTAGGCTCTGAGTATTCAACTGACAACAAGAAAGGCAACCTGTTTACACTTAGGGCTTCATTCTCTTTGGTTAATTGATTATAAACGACAAAAAATAATACAGTAGTTACCTTTTGGGGTTAGTTCTGTGGAAGGTAATAATACTTAACTGTATATCTCATAGGATTGCTTTTGTGAACAATTGAGATACCGTGTATGAAAGAACAGTTGCATAAATTACAGCAATCTACAAATGTGTAAGGCATTAACTTCCAAAATTCTATCAGATTTTTATTAACATAAAAAAGCTAGGGAAACACATCTGGATTACACCTTATCTTTCTCGTATAGAATTTCCCACAAGAGGGGATTTTATTTTTGAGAGTATACAAATAATGGCAAGGAATTAAACCTTGAATAACTTTTATGTAAAGTATCAAGAAAATATGTAACAATGAAATCTAATGTAATGTTGTCAGTGAATTTTTTCCTGTCAGAAGGAAAGTTAGGTGGTATCCATGGAGACCAAATGATATGGAAATAACAGTGATCGGACCAATGTATTTTTCTTCTTTATATCAGATAAGAAAACCTTCCCAAGCCTCACTGTACTTTAGTCTGAATTGTCTTCACTGTAGTGTCAGACTCTTAATTCATAATTATCTCGTATTGCAGGTGAGCCCTTGGCTGACTCCGTATTTTGCTCTACCATCTTTTTCTTTTTTTTTCTGAGACAGAGTCTCACTCTGTTGCCCCGGCTAGAGTGCCGTGGTGTCAGCCTAGCTCACAGCAACCTCAAACTCCTGGGCTCAAGTGATCCTTCTGCCTCAGCCTCCCGAGTAGCTGGGACTACAGGCATGCACCACCATGCCCGGCTAATTTTTTCTATATATTTTTAGTTGTCTAGATAATTTCTTTCTATTTTTAGTAGAGACAGGGTCTCGCTCTTGCTCAGGCTGGTTTCGAACTCCTGACCTTGAGCGATCCACCGGCCTCGGCCTCCCAGAGTGCTAGGATTACAGGCGTCAGCCACCGCGCCCGGCCTTGCTCTACCATCTTTAAAGGGACTCGGTTCACATGCATTTATTGAATGCTTACTGTGTGCCCAACACTATATATGTGAAAATACTATGGGAGAACATATGTGAAAGGAAATATAATTGATAGTATATATGTATATTATATAAAATACATAAAATAATATGTAAAAATAAAATAAATTGCTGTGAAATATCAGTCATTATTAATAAAATTCCGTTTTTTCCGTCTGTATGGGACACCGTGTTCCTTCCTACATAGGGGTAGGAGGCCAGAATTTTCCACCTCTTTCTGCCCCGTTGGTGCCCCACTTTTGGCCTGAGTGTGCTCAATATTTGGTGCATGATGCCAGCTTAATGCACAGTGGGCTGAGTAGAAGGGTGGCTCTGGTGGTGGGGGTAGCTGATGGAAAAGAGGATGAGGAGGTTTAATTAAACCTTTACTTATCAACAAAGGATGATTAGCAGTATGTAAGGTCCAGATTTAAACGCGAAGCCAATATTTTTTATAAAGTTCCAAGGGAAACACACAGCCAGGAAACCCAGCCCACAGGTGTGTGATGCTGGGCAGTAGCCCTGTCCCAGGGACTTGGCCTGGGCCCCTCTGGATTCAGAGCAAGCAGCAGGCCTGTGATCTCTGGCATTTCCCTTCAAGTATCCCATAAAAATGATCTCCCTCCTCATAAGCTCCATCTTTTGACAGACTGTCTCTGAAACAAATTGTGTTTATTTAGGAACACTTCATATGCCCATTTTTATTTCTCAGAAACACATAAGACTTCCAGCCAGAACTGATTGACTTGAGAAAACTAGCGTCATCAAATCTAGTGGGTCTCATTCTAGCTGAAAAGAGACATACTTGGTGTGTTAGACAGCCTGGGCGGCGCTCTGTGAGATAGACGAAACTAGCCAAGGACCCTCCATCAGTAACTTTGAGTTCTGCTGGGGACCCAGGGACCCCATGCAGTTATTTTAAATGGATAATTTTGTTAAATGTAACACATGCAATTATTTTCTTAAATGCACATAAACATCGTGCCATTATTTTACTTACTTACTAAGTATTTGTTGACACCCAGCTGTGTACAAGACTCTGTAGTGGAAAGTGCAAGAACTTAGATGCCTGGAGTTGACTTTTAGCTCTGCAATCACTTCCCCCTTTGGGGCCTTAGTTTTCACATCTTAAAATGTAGTTAGGTAGTTCTGTCATCCTTAGGGGACAGGACCTAGGTGTGTTATCAAAATCACCTAGGAGCAGGGGCTTTTGGAAACCATGTAGGGCCCTAAGTTTAGAGACTTGTCTGCAGCTTTTCCTCTCCTGGCCCCTCCTGCCCCTTAGGAAGCCTCCTAGTCACACTGTGTGCTGGATGCCTGTCCCCCACTCCCCTCAGGTGTGTGAGCAAAGGCCTAACACCACTGGCTCAAGGATCTCCTCCCAGGGCCAAATCTTTGATCTTTCCCTAGGCTCAGTGGCCGTGCTGGGCAGGAAAGCAAAAGCTGGAGCCTTCTTCCATGTTATAAACAGTGCTTTGAACAGGGGCCTGTGTCACCTCTGTTGGCTCTGCCCAAGCTGACCTTACTTGTCATACAGAAATGGTATTTGTGTTATGGTTGTGTTGAATTTTCCACTTTGAAGAGGCAAGAAGGACTTCCTTTTATGAGTTTCTTTCTTTGTCCAGAAAGGCCATGGAGAGTTACAGGTTTTGTTTCGTTTGTTTTGTTTTGTTTTACTTTGTTTTGTTTCTTTTTTGGCTCATTGTCCCTTTTATCAGTTCAGTATTCAGCTCTGATAAGCAGGAAAGAGCCAGAGTTGAGGGAAGAATGTTTCCCTATGAGAAACCGAAGGCTGGTGAGGCTTTTTTCTGATGATAGATTCTAAGTAGTTTTATCTCAAGGGCAAGACCAATTTAGTTCAACAAAATATCTTAATTTAGGATTTTGTATGATAAAAGCCTGTCCAGTTTTCGTTAAATAAACATTTTTGAAAGTTAACTATTTGCTGTGTAATCTTTGCAAATCCTTTCTTTTCGGGTGTACTTAATAAACTGTTGCTGTTTAATAGCATTTGACACTTGCACACCTAATGTGATCAAAGGAAAGATGAGTTTACATTTTAATTTGTTCTTACTGAGTTTAAGAGTGTCAGGGTTTTGGAAGATCCAAAGAAGTACTTTGTAGGTGGACTACGCCATCCTGGCCCACCGAGCTTAGAATCCTACTGGCTTCCCCATTTCATGTGATTGACCTTCTGAGGAGAAACTGCAAACCAATTGCTTTATTTCAAGTAATGTCTACCATGTTATTTTTGAAAGAAGGTTTTTTGTTGTTATTCTTCTTACCCTAGATTTATTGAAGAAGATGAGAAAAATTATGGTGGCGGTAAGAGTGTCCTCATTGCTGGCTGTGTTGGGTGTGCGGGTGACGGGACAGGAATGGGAGGGTGTTGGAAAGTGAGAGCTGGGGCGTGGGGTGACAGCAAAGGAAAACACAGGTGGGGAGTAGAAGAATGCCTCCTGAACTCTTGCATGGGAGAGAGAGAAGAGGTAGGGAGGCAGGTAGATTTTCTGCCTTTGCGCAGATGTCATTGAGAGAGTTTTGGAATTGTGGGAAGCAAGTTGACGGTCAATTAATAGTAACTTAAGGACCAGTTGCAAGACAGGAGGACCTTCTGTGTCTGACTCTGGGGTTAGACCTTTTTATCCTGGGGATAATATAGTCTGATGGGAAACCTGCTAGGCATCAGCTGACTTTATACAAGGAGACAGAAAACTGTGAGCGGTTGTCACTTGGGCATGGTTAAAGACACCTCAGAGGTACAGTCAGTCATGTGCTGTGTAATGACGTTTTGGTCAATGACGGACTGCATATACGATGGTGTTCCTGTAAGATTGTAATACTGCATTTTTATCATACCTTTTCTGTATTTAGATACACAGATACACATTGTGTTACAGTTGTCCGCAGCCTACAGTGCTCAGTACAGTAACATGCTGTACAGGTTTGTAGGAGCAGTAGATGGTACTACCTAGTCTAGGTGTATAGTAGGCTAGACCATCTACGTTTGTGTAAGTGCACTCTATGATGTTCCCACAATGACAAACTTGCCTAATGATGCATTTCTCAGAATTTATGGCTGTGCTGGTTTGAAGTGCTGTTTGAGGATGGAGGAATTGGCACCCACTGTGTGAGGCCCCAAACTCAATCTAAAATTGCCTTGGGAGGCAGCCCTGGGCTCCCGGAGGAAGATACATGTCGATAAAGTTTATCAGAAATAATGTAATAGCTGCTTTAGGCCTGCCTCCCTCCCACCGTGTTAGTCTTCCTTGGTGAGGGTTTTTTAAAAAATTTAAAAAAAAAATTTTTTTTTGTTTGTTTTAAGAAGGAAAATCCTTTGTAATGTTTTCCAGGGCACTACAATTTTTGAACATTACATATAGGAAAATATTATATGGAGGAAAAGTCACTTTACAAGCCTTTCGATGAGGCCTTTTCTATTTTAATGAAGGTCAAGTATAAGGAAATGTTTGATATAACAAAGTTTCACTGAACTGTATTGTTGGAATAAACTGCAGTTACTTTGCACTTTCAGTTTTAATCCTGTGAGAAATATATTTCTAAATACCTTTGGCAGGGCATCCAAGGTTTATTTCTTTTCCAATATGGATTTTAACTTGAAAGGCCTGGCCAAGCTCACATTTGTGCTATTCTTTGGGTTAATTAAAAGTAAACAAATTGACAAAATATCAAATGAGCGGTACAGACATTTCCATTCAATTACTTTTCTTTTTTTCTTGCAGTTTGCAGTTTTTTTTTTTAATTTAAAAATATTAAGGGGGTACAAATGTTTTTGTTACATGGATAGCTTTTATAATGTTTAAGTCAGGGCTATTAGTGTGCCTATCACCAGAATAGTGTTCATTGTACCTGTTAGGTGGGGTTTTACCCCTTCCATCCTTTCCCCGCACCCCTTCCTGATTTCTCATGCCTTTCACTTCTCTCTGTGCCCATGTGTGCCCATCGATTAGTTCCAAAAACAAACATGTGGTGTGTTTGTTTTTCCATTCCTGAGATACTTTACTTAGGATAATGGTCTCCACTTCCATCCAAATTGCTACAAAAGACATTAATTTATTCCTTTTTTTCACCGAGTAGTACTCCGTGGTATACATATACCACATTGTGTTAATCCACTCATGAATTGATGGGCACTTAGGTTGATTCCACATCTTTTCAGTACAGGTGTCCTTTTGATAAAATGACTTCTTTTCCTTTGGGTAGATACCCAGTAGTGGGATTGCTGGATCGAATGGTGGGTCTACTTTTAGTTCTTTGAGGAATCTCCATACTGTTTTCCATATAGGTTGTACTCATTTGCAGTCCCACCAACAGAGAATAAGCATTCGTTTCTCTCTGCATCCGCACCAGCATCTATTGTTTTTTGACTTTTTAATAATAGCCATTCTGACAGAGGTAAGGTGATAATCTCATTTTGGTTTTAATTTGCATTTCCTTGATGATTAGTGATATTGAGCATTTTTTTCGTATGTTTCTTGCCCATTTGTCTATCTTCTTTAGAAAAATGTATGTTCCTGTCTTTTGCCCACTTTTTAATGTTTTTTTTTCTTTTGCTGATTTGAGTTCTTTGTAGATTCTGGATATTAGCCCTTTAATGGATGTATAATTTTAATTTTTAAAAATTGACACATAATTGATGTACATATTTTTAGGGTACATGTGGTAATTTAATATGTTCATATAATTTATAAAGATCAAATCAGTATAATTGGGATATTCAGTTTGTAGGGGGTAAATATGGAATCAGGAAAACAGAATGGGCCAACACTCTTTTCCTAAAGAAAGACACAGATGGCACAGGTGAAGGTTGACGTACGAATGCCATAACTGGGCACTGCAGGTCACGGGTTTGGACTTTCAGTACTCCCCACTGACTGTAGTTGGGATTGCACAATTGAAATAAACTTTCTGGAATTTAACTTGGTTATATACTTAAAGTTTTAAAAATGTTAAACTCTCTGTTCCAGTAATTCTGCTTCTTGGAACCTACTTGTGTGAAATAACCAGAGATGGGAGCAAAGATTTATGTACAAGGATGTTTATTGAATTAACTTTTGTTATGTGAAAACTTGGAAACAACCTAAATATCCAACAATAGGACACACTTAAATGAATTATGACATATCCAGACAGAGTATAGGTAGCTTATAAAATTCACGTTTTGGAGTCCTGCTTAATGATGGGAAAATATTTATGATGTATGTTGGTTGGACGGGGGGAACAAAGGATATTAAATTGTCTTCCTAGTTTTATTTGAAAAACATATGTGTGTTTCTGTGTCTACAACATTTAAAAAAATCCCAGAAGAAAGCATATCATTTTGATGGTGGAATTGTGGGTGTTCGGCTCTTTTTTTTTCATCCTTGAAACATTTTTGTATTTTCCAAATTTAAAATAACAAGCACAGTTACTCTTGTAACCAGAAAAATAGTCTCAAGGCTGTGCTACAGTGTTCCCTCTGACCTCACCTCTGGTAGAGGTAAGATTAGGAAAAAGCAAATGGGGTGAGCTGAGGAGGATGTTGTGCTGGACTTAGCCCCTCTCGGGTCTTTCTGCCTCCACGTATGGAACCAGGTTCTAGAACCAGGGCTTTCCTAGCCAGTGCTAGAAGGTGCCAATTGTCCCATGACAGCTCTTGCTACTTGAAGACAGACTGGTGGCTCCTTGGCGAGGTTGGGACACGATGTTTTGTCACGAACGTGAAGGGTCTGAGATGTTACCCTCTTCGCAGTTCCGTCCTTTATAAATAGGAAGACCGCAGAAGCACAGGACACCTGGGTAGGAGAAAAGAGTTTCTTATTGATGTTTACAACTAGGGCTACGGCCAGAGTGGCATTGAAGGTTTGTCCCCTACACCTAGACCTTCAGGCGATGCTAAAAATTAATGGAACAGGGCAGTGGGTTACGCTCTGTAGTCTCTCCGCTCCCACAGGGAGAGAGTAAGAGAAAAAACAAACAAACAGAAACCTTTGCTCCTTTGAGATGGGATGGAAAGGATCCAGGGTTCTTATCTTAACCTTTTAGAACCTAAGACTTTTATAACCTAGGGGTGTCCCCAAGGTCTGAACTTCATCCTTTTTGAAATAAATGAATAGGGAGATAGGTCTTCCTAGCACCTTGGGAACCTTAAACTAGGAACCTAGTCCAGGCTGTAACTATTTGGCCCTCTTGGGTAAGAGCATTGAACTTAGACAAATGGCTACGATCTAATTCTCATGGTATATGGAGAGTAAAATGTTTGTAGGGGAGGTGAAAGCAAACATTCCCTATCTTTATATCCTGTACATTCCCTGTCTTGCTGTCATACCCATTCCTGTGTCTCAGGAGACTAAGGCATGTTACAGGAGCTCCGAGCAACCCGGGGAAATTTTATTCCCCGCCCCCCCCCACACCTTTACAGGTGCCCCGTTGAAGAATGACAGTGTGACTTAATCAGAGTGTGGCCTCTGACTTTTCTCAACTGAAGAAGACTACTGATCCCCAGTTTGTAGCTGAAAAAATATTAGAAGAGTTTCGGTCCTTTTATGAATGTGGAGACATTTTTGGATTATTAATGAAACTAGGGTTGAGGGTAACTGTTAGGAGTTCAGAGGCTGGATGCCGAAGCACAGCCAAAAAAAAAAAAAAAAGTATTGATTAGGACAACATTGTCCAATACAAATATAGTGTGAGCAACATGTGTATTTTTAATTTTCTAGTAGCCACTTAGAAAAGTAAAAAGAAGGTGGTGCAGTTAATTGTACTATATCTCAGTAACCTATTATATCCAAATATTATCACTTTGGTACATCATGAATGTAAAAATATTAATTAGATAATTTACATTCTTTTTTCATACTGAGTCTTCAGTATCCAATGTCTTTTACACCTACAGCATGTCTTGATTCAGCCTCTCCACGATTCAGGTGCTCAGTAGCCACACGTGGCTGGCGGCTGCCGCACAGGTTGATGCAGGGTTAGGAAATGAAGCAAGGTGTGAAGAGAAATGCAGGGACAGTTTTAATACAGAGACGAAACCTAAAAGGACTGGAGGAAAGCAGAGTTAGAGTGGTTGTTTTGGTCATAACTGCAGGAATCTCCTTGTGCCTCTGCCTAGAAACCATGCCTGATTTCTTTAGCCTAAAACAATAAAATGATCCAAATTTCCACTGAAGCAACAAACTGTATTTGCCACTCCTATGGTGATGATTATCCATGTACATCTTGATGACTTTTTTCTAGACTCATGAACTGTTGTGAAACTCTTCTTCAATTACTTGGATTTTCCCATTTATATCACTTACGCAGTAAGGTTATTTGAGACCTAGGATGGTGTCCTGTTTCTTTGCCTTCCCCATCAGTACTTGATACGCATTAAGAACTAGGTAAATATTTGTTGGTTTGATTTTCAGCTGTAAAGCAAAGACTAGCTTGGAACTCTGAATTCCAGCAAGAGAGGGATGGCACAGATCTAGTTTGTGTTAGAAACCCAATGGTATATGAACTGAGCACATAAACATTGGGATTTGTCACTTTGCGTTAGGATTTGTCACTTTGTATTACGGGCCCAGCACCAAGAAGGTGAAAAATTGTTTGGTTTTTCTCCTTTGTATTCAGACCTTTAAACCTTTAAAAAAAAATCTCATCAGTCCATTCCTTTGACATCAAGTTCCAATGATGGTACTGATGCCTTCTTATGCATATAAATAAGCTGTATTTGGTGGTAAACTGGAGATAGATTTGGGAGCTGCTACTTTCTCCACGGGTTCCTTATTAACAGTAACTTTGTTATTAACAAGCACAGTCCATCATGTCTGTGCAGTGAAATTCTTTTGAAATCAAGTACAGTATTTTACAGTTGCCTTCATTTGTTCTCTTTGACTTGTAATTGTTGGGTTGAAGCAACAGACTTATCCACAGCGCCAAGGCAATTTATTTTTACTGAAGCCTACCTAAGAACTGCTTAGGTAGCTTTTCTGTGCAAGATTAAATGCGACCTTCACGGAATCACGTTAGCAGGGCCAGCAGCTAGAAAAATAAAGACTAAACCAAACCTTCCAGCAACCAAATTCCCAGCTGCTCAGCGGGTCAGAGCTTTCCTGATTGCTTTCTTCCAATGAAAACACTGTAGATTAGTTTTAAGTGAATTCTAGTAGGTTTGGGGATTTGCAACTGACAGAAGAACAGAAAAGTATAATCTCACTTTAAAATAATAATCCTGAAGGTAAATCTTTATTGACTCTCTCTTGGGATGTTGGGATTTTTGTTCATATGGGAAAACTTAACTCACGTGCTCTGTTTAGCTGATCTTTAATGTTAAGGTCTTCGAAGTAGGAAGGAAGACCCGGGTCAGAGAAGTCAGACTGGAGGCTGTTGCCTCCCAAGGACGCACCTGGGGTTGTGGGTGGTCTAGTGCACTTAAGGACCCACAGTGAAGCCACCATCCCCTTTCTTCTCTCCCCTGCAGAGTGAAGGTGGAAACCTGGGGAGTCTGTAGGAAGGCCCTGGGAGGGAATGTCGATGAACTGCTCTTTCCACTTTTGGGTGTGGTCAGTACTGATGATTCATGAGGTCAGGGTGAATTTAAAATATTATCAGAGAGGATTTGCTTCACTTACACGTGCGTTTAATGCATTATGACTTTTGCAGGTTGCAATTTGGGTGATGGGGTAGAGAAGGGTGCTCAACTGCAACAATTGACTATTCTGATCATTCACCCAATCAGTCATTTATTGATTGGATGTTTATTCAGTGCTAACTATATGTACAGGGAGGTCTAAGAAGGAAGAAAAGTAATCAATCAACTTGGATTTGAGTTGGCTAGGTAGGTAGATGATCTGCATTCCTTTATAGTCAGGAGCCTAATGTATCCAGATAGAGAAAACAGAATCAAGCAATTAGGCAACTAAGATGAGAGTCCCAGTAGTGATTTTAGGTATCTGTGAATCCCTTTTAGAGTTTGTCCATGGGCCACATGGGGTGGTCTCAGATTGTAGGGGTAGCCACGGTGCTCATGGGACAGATTTTTTGCCAAGTTTATACATTTTATTTTTTGAAAAGCAGATTCTTAGTGGATCGTAAAATAGACATAAAACAACATACTGTGTTTTTCCAAAATTCTTCCACATTCAGTTTGGTATGTAGAGCTGTTTGGTGTCTTTTGTCATTCAGGAAAACTGATGTGACTAAATCCACTGTCTGCTTCCCTTTCCCTCCGGGTAGACACTGTAACCAGCAATGCTGCTGAATACGTCCTCCTGCCTCGGCTCTGGAGGTTGCGTTGGGAAAACCCAGGTCTTTGCATGACTAGGAAAGGCTTTGTCCTCACAGGGCTTGAGGGCACATGGCCAGGAAGGGGAAATTGGCCCTTATTTAATTCTGAAAATGTATCATTTTCTCTGTGTGTGTGTGTGTGTGTGTGTGTATGTGTTTGGCCATAGTGAATACTTTAAGTTGTCTGGAATTAAAGAATAATTATTGTGCATAAGAGGACTGAGGGAAACAATGGCAGCAAGCAGTGAATTCCTAAATGCATGTTAAGTTATTCTTGTTTTTTATTGTGATAAAGTTTACATAACATCAAATTTACTGTTGTAATCATCTTACAGTATATAATTCGGTGGCATTAAATACATTCACAGTGTTGTGCCACCATCACCACTATCCATCTGCAGAACTTTTTAAGCATCTCAAGCAGAAACCCTATACCCATTAACTAATAACTCCGTTTCCTCCACAGAACTTTGTGTAATGTTTGGCACATACTGCTTTTCACGTGCTTGGCTCCGTTAAGGTTTTTTTTTTTTTTTTTTGAATGAACGTAATTCTAAAGTTTGTTAACCCAGAAAATGTCATGCAAATAATAAAATTATCCTTTTTTAGGCTGCATGCTTTTTGCAGTCATTTTGTTTCCCTCGCATTTCACTTGTTCATAAGAAGTTTATCCATCCCATGATATAGTTAATATCATCTGCATTTTTCCTCCCTCTCCGTGCCCCCAGTGGGTTCTTCAGGAGGGATGCATCCACTTTCTTATCAATAATCACTACATATCATTATGTGCAAGTTACTATGCCTGATACTTGGGGGAGGGGGTTTCAAAGATGAGTGAGCTGGGACGCCTGCTCACAGGGCTTTATACAGAGATAAGCCTGTTTTCAAGTACATGAAGTTATGAGCTTTGGTTGTATCATAAGGTGGAAGGAATCGTGGGAGAAGAGGCTGGGGAGGTGGCGTGGGGTGAATTAGGGTGGCCAGGAGTCCAGATTTTATTCAGTGGGTGTTGTGGAGCTGCTGAAGGATTTTCAGCAAGGCGATGAGAAGTTTGGCAAGATTAGTCCTGCCAGCACTGTGCAGGGTGGAGAATATGCTTCTATCCCAGAGACGGACCCTGGATACCCTCTCGCTCCCTGAGGAATGATCTGGCTTAGCTACCTGCAGCTAGGTGCAGCACTGGCTCTGCTGTTTGAAATTTCTCTGGGGAATCTTAGGGGAGACCAATCCAATCTCATCTCATAATTTTCTTCCTAATGTAAACTATTCTTCATCTGTTTCCTCTCACAGTAGCTCTGCCAAGTTGCTGTTAAGATCTGTGTTTATAGATGAGGGAGCTATGGTTAGGAGAAGTTTCAAACCTGGTGAGGTTTGAATCCAGGTGTTCTAGACACCAAACCTGAGCTCTCTCTACCATGTTAGGCTTCAACGGGGAGGAGAGAGAAACCATTGTGGTCCTGGAGGGGTTGGCAGAGAGGGGCAGTTGGTGACAATACAAAGGACACCAAATCCAACTTCTTCTGGCTGCCGTTTGGAAATTGTTGAGAGGCAGTAAGTATCTCTCAAAAATATCTGAAGACAATTCTGGATCTTGCAGAGGAGATAACGTCTTCTTGCTTCAGGGGTATGTCTGTACTTAGCGTGGGTAGCGATTTTGGCTTTCTTTTCCAGTTGGAATTCATTGGTAATCAGGATGGTTTATTCCACGAATAGAATCAAACTAGTGAAAACTATAGTGCATGAGTTTATAGTTTGTGTGTTGGAGCTCAGTCTGATTTGAACACAGAGTTGAAATGGATGGCTCTGTAACAACAACAGGTGACTGTATTGAGAGTCCTGACAGTGGAGGACCAATCAAAGGAAATCCTCAAAGGGAAAGTGGCAGCAAGAAGGAGCTGTCAGAGCCAGCCTGTGGCTGTCAGAGGGAGGGGAGGAGCGGATCATGGATTCTCATCCAGGGGAAAAGAGAGTGCTCTTCAAAGTCAGCCTTTCTCAAAACAAATTACTTTCTTGAAACTGTCTTTTGGGAAGGCATTGGTTTTCAAGGTAGTTTCCAAGTCATCGATTTGAAATCAGATGACAGCAAACAATTTTGTTGCTTTATGCAAATAGGTTTTCTTAGGTTCTAGTTCCAGTAAGCTGGCCCTTTAAGAGTCCCTGTGATTTGACCTTTCAAACTTAAGTATTGAACACATTGTCGCATTATCTTTTTTGTGTTGCTGTTGGGGCAAAACACTCCTTTTGTGGGTCTGTGGAGTGTAAAGAGGAAGTGGAAGGTGACCGGATGACATGAGCAGCTCAGATGATGCAGGTCCTGCCCATTTCCTGCCAGGCCTCTACTCCTCCAGCCAGCACCTGTCTCGAGGATCCACTTTGGGGTCTGCCCTTTCCCCACATACCCCATCTTACTGAGGTTTTTCCATGTACCAGTTCTTTTCTGTGTACTTGAGGACTGAGAGGTCTGTTCCCGGCTTGCAGACCTGCTGGCTGAGAGGGACGGCCGGCAGGACACCAGCCTTTTCATGGAAAGAGGGACGATCTTAAATGAACTCTCTGCTGAACCCCGGGGAGGAGAAGCTGTGCCTTTCAGAGGTCGCTTTACTTCTGTACTGCAAAGGCAGTGGCTCAGAGGACATGCTGATTAAGGGAAAAGTAAGATCTCTTCTTTTCCCGTTTCCCATATGGAAATACGGTTTGAAAATGCAGTATGAGCTGGCGTCCATATGCTTTGAAATCTGTCCCCGATTCTTGCTTTGCTGAATTGCAGAGGCTGATGCCATCCAGGCGCTGGGATCCCTGGGACCAAACACGGCCCAGCGTCCCAGCGTGTTTTTAAACTTTACAAAATCTTTTAAAAAGTCAATCTACCCTTTTAGGTCCTAATTGTCTTATATGAATTTTTCTAGGGAAAAAAACCTCCTTTAAAAAGTGATGGATTAAAAAATACTCTTCGATTTTCATAATTTAGATGTATAATATCCAGAAAGTAATTTATCTGTGCAACTTCACACAGCTTTCTCATGGTATGTTGTTTACAAAAATGAATATTACGTTTGTATCTGCAACATATTTAATGATCATTGTATGCTGTCATTGTGTGTGTGTGTGTGTGTGTGTTCAGCATGCATGTTGGGGAGCCTGGCTTGGTTTTCTACATCACCTGAGGAGGGATGTCAAATGCCAAATAGAAGTGTGAAAGTTTTACAGAGTTTGTTCAGGGATTTCAGGTTTTAAACCCATGCTTATCTTTGCTGCTGGGTTTGGTATGATGGATTGCAAAAAATGAGTTTGTTTTTATCAGTGCGGCCCTAGGGTTATATAGGGTCAAAAGGCTTCCTCTTTTAGGAAAAGTCCCAGACAGCTCACTTATCTTCGTGTTCCATCCTCGTTTATGGGTGTTTGGTATTTTTGTCTCTGAACAAAGACCAAGCCAAGCAGAAAGTGTCGGGAAATGCCACAGTGAACGTTCTGGCTTTGTGTTTTCTTTCTCATCTGTGGGCCTGACCATTCATGCTCCTGCCATGAGGAGACAACCATCAGAACTAGTGTGGTGTCCAAGTAAAGCTTGGGAAGCACATCAGCTTTCTCGCATTTATGTTCAAGGACCAAGGACAAATGCAGAAAAATACTATTCTCCAGGGGTTTTATATTACTTAAGAAGACCCCTAAAGGTTGAAGCCCATTTTTAGACTCTTGGTTCTCATGATAATGGAGCTCAGTGACCAAGAACCAACTTTGGCAAGGGCTAAGGCATAGCTTCCTCTTCTTAAACCGAGGCTAGTAATGGTACTCAACCTGGTAGGGTTACTGTGAAGGTTAAATGAGGTCATGCGTAGAGTTCAATGCCAGGTGCCTCATAGGTACTCAATAAATGGGCATTGCTGTCATGTCCTCTCCCACCATTGTCTACTAAGAAATCAGGAGGACATCGTTTTTGATGCAAGTTTTGACTTTTGCATGTATATATAATTATATGTTTATACACAATTTGATTCAGTGCCTATAAGGGTAAAAACTGGCTTAAGTACCTTGGCCCTTATGGTAGGAAGGTCTCTGGGGGCTCCTTCACCTTGACCCTCTTTTGCCTTAGTATGTTTTCTTTCTTCATGTCTCCAGGAGGAAGTATATGCCCATGGATCTCTGAATTGAATTTCTACCCAAGTTCCGTAGAACCCACACGGCTCAATGTATATTGTACTTCTCACATTGCAGTGGCATATTTACTCTTTATTAAAATTAAGTGATAAAAGAAATGGAGGGGGTAAACTTTCCAGACAATTCCTTGTGGAACTGTGCATTTGTGTCACTGTAGTATTTAGTCTGTTCCATACCCTGGCTTTGGCAGAGGAGTAGGGCTCATATTAAATGAAATGGTAGCTTATGTACCCATTTCAGTGGATGACATGGACCTCATTCATAGTACAAATGCAATAATTAATAAACAAATGCAAAATCCATTTAACTTGATACTTATAAAGGTATTCTTTAAAATAATTTTAGTTTTTAAATCAAATGTTTAAAATGTCATAGGAGAAAGAACAATGGCATTACAAATTCCTTACAAATGCCATTGTAAAGGAAACTTAGGGAGAATAATTTAAAGAAATTTTGAATCTTAAAGCTTTTCTTCTTTTATAAATAAGTATTTTATGTGTTAGATTGGTAAAATAAAACATTTATACATATTTCTAGGTAAACCTGGCTTAAAGGAAATAATTTTAAATGGCTATTTAAGATTTTAAATTTTATAAAACTATTCAAGAGAAAGTATTTTCCTACTTTCTAATAGGCAGAAGCAGTTGCATTAAACTTTTCTATTTTAGAACTAAAACCTGTGGCTGGGTACAGTGGCTCATGCCTGTAATCCTAGCACTTTGGGAGGCGGTGGCAGGAGGATCACTTGAGGTCACAAATTCGAGAATAGTCTGAACAAGAGCGAGACCCCATCTCTATAAAAATTAGAAAAATTAGCTGGGCATGGTGGCATGTGCCTGTAGGCCCAGCTACTCTGGAGGCTGAGGCAGGAGCAGGCTAAGCACAGAAGTTTGAGGTTGCTGTGAGCTATGATGACACCACTGCACCTTAGTTTGGTGACAAAGCGAGACCCTGTCTCAAAAAAAAAAAAAAAAGAGAGAGAGAACTAAAAGATGCTATTATTCACTAAATTAACATAGCGTATGCTAGATTAATTTCTAATGTAAGTAAAATTTAAGGAAAATGATCCTTATTTTCCTGTATAGCATGATAACAATAATATATTCCAAAGATAGAAATAACTTGAAATCTACCGCAGGTCCAAAATCCCTTATTTGCAATCCAAAAAGCTCTGAAATTGAAAGTTATTATCATGACTCATTTGGCATTGTAGTCTGCCCTGAATTGACATGAAGCTATTCATAGCTTTTATTTATCCAGCGTGAATGTTCATGTTTTGCTGCAGAAATATTACTGTGTTGGATTAAGGGGCTCTGCCCTAGATATTGCTGGTAAATGTACCATATTATCTGACCACCTTTCTGAAATCCAAGCAGTTTTGAATTCACACTCAAAAGTGTTCCATATTGGCCAGTAAGTTATATGGTCACCATACTGACCACCTGTTAGTTCTTGGTCACGGGCAACGTGGTACTGGTGTTTCTAGTGACTTCCCATATATAAAACTTTGAAATAAACATGATTCTAGATTATATCTTGAAAACCTAAAATAATTTAAAGCATGGTTTATAAGAAATCATTTAAAAGGGTATACCCCACTGCTGTCCTAGACAGAGTTCCCTGCATCATTTATACAAACTTCTTTCCGTGGCCACCCGTCATTTTCCTCATTGTGCTGGCCTGTGTGCAGACCTTCTTTTACTGGGCTGCAAGCCCTCTTTCTGTTCCCTTTAGCTTCTCCTGATGCCCGGCATATAGAGTGAGTTCATTGTTTATGTATTCAACAGATGTTTATTGAGCACCGGGCTTGGCCATGCTCTGGCCCTGGGAATGGAGTGATGGACAAAGCAGAATGGGTTTGGTCCTCGCGCAGTCTTGGGGGCCTGGACTGGCCCAGAAAGACAGAGAAGGCTTGCTGAGGAAGGGATTTTGAAGCAAAATCTAAAAATGAGGAAGAGTTAGCCCGTGTCAGGGGATACTCTTGAGGCTGAGGGACCACAGGTGCGGAGGCTTGGGGCAGACCCACTGCCGGAGGCTTGGGGAATAAGGACAGCAGAGGCACAGGGAGCTGGAGCCTGCACGTGTGACCTCAGTGGGTCTTGAAGCAGGGCGAGGACAAGATCCTGTTTGTGCTGTTCAGAGAGTGTTCTGGCCGCAGGGCAGATCCTGGGTTGGGGTTGAGCTGCTGCCGGGCACAGTCTTTGTTGAAGGAAGGGATTGTTCTTCACCGCTGGTTTCACTTTCTGTTCTTACAGTGGAGTGGCTGTTCTCCTGGACAATGGTAAGTGAGTGCTCTGCTTGCTGCTCTGAGGCCAGAGTGGCGGCTGCAGTTTTCAGCCAAGTCAGAGCAAGTGGAACTGAAGGTTCTACGGGCTTCCGTCTTCCATAAGTCGAGCAAAAGTTGTAAACAAGAAACCAAAAGTAAAACCCTTACTCATGGTGGGTCTTTTCTGAGCCAAGTGCTTGAAAATCTGTGGGAGTGGGAACTGTTGTCATGCTAGAAAACGAAACTGTGCCGGGAATGCCAGCTTTGGGGGCGCTGGGGAAAGCTGAGCTGTTCTTGAAATGTTCTGCAGAGAATGGTGGCGTGGGGGCCTGTGAGGGGGCAGGTGTCTAAAATGTACGGTCCCTGGCGCCAGCGATGGTGCTTCTGGAGGTTTCCCGTGGTTGCCACCTTAACCCCGCACGAGAGGCATTGTGACTTGGAAACCAGCTTTGTGTTTTAAAACTTAAATTCCTTCTATTAAATCAGTGTAGAAGTTTGACCGGAGGTAAATCTTTGGTGCCTAAATCTGAGAGCCTTCTCTAAAATACACGGTGAAGCTCTTTGGTCATCTTATTTTATCTTTTCTGCACAACCTGATGAATTCAGCTCAGTTGAATTATGGCCCTTCACTCTGCACCTTCCCCTGGAAATGAAGCTTAGAGGCTCCTCGTTCAGCTAATTATTGCTTGACTGAGCCGCCGCCCTATGGGTGATGGATAAAGTGATTGATACACGTGCTTATTAGTACCATCCCGGTGCACGGACTAAGCGTAAACTGCGAGCTGTTTAATTTAAGCGCCACAGAGGAGATTTTCTAGAGTTTATTGTATGTGCAGAAATGATGTCATCTTCCCTCTGTACTGAAAATCACGTTCGTGCTTTGGTATTGTCTTTCTCACCAAGTCTTTTCCTTTTGAACTGATTTCAGACTTACATCAAAGTTGTAAGAATAGTATTAATACAAAGAATTTTTTTCCTGCACCTTTGGAGAGTAACATGCCAACATTGATGTCCAATTATTCTTGAATACCTGAGTGTGTCTTTCCTACATCAGGGGCACTCTCCAAAGCGGCCACAGGATGACCACCAGAATCAGGAAACTGACATCAGTGTGTTAGTCCCATCTAATCCGTAGACCCCGTTCAAGTTTGCCAGAAAAATGTCTCAATTTTGTCCTTGAAGCAGAACACCCTGATCCAGGGCCAGATGTTGCCTTTACGTGTCCTGCCTCTTTAATCATTCCTCTACTTCCATGAATTTGACATTCTTGACAGTTATAGGTCATTTATCTTAGAGAATATCTATCCATTTGGGTTTGTTGGATGTTTCCTCATGATTAGATCCAGGTTAGGCATTTTTTACAAGAACATCACAGGTGCGAGGCTCTGTTCTTCTTGCATCTTCACGGGTGGTATATGACTTTGATTTGTCCCTTTAATGGTGATGTTCATTTGATCTTTTGATTAAGGAGGTATCTGTCAGGCTTCTCCATTGTAAAGTTACTCTTTTTCCCTTTGCAATAAAAAATATTTTGTGGGAGGTACTTTGAGACTGTGTAAGTATCCCCCTTCTCATCCACGTTTCACTCACAGGTGAACATCCATCGATGCTTCTGGACTAAATAATAGTAGTAATAATAATAATAGTAATACTCTGAATGTTGGTCTTCTAATTCCATCGTTCTTTCTACAGTTATTTGTTGGCATTCTGCCTTATAGGAAAGCTTTCTTGTCTTCCTCTTTACTTATTTGTGGACCCTTGTTTTGTTCAATGACAGAGATACTGTCATTTATTTGAATGCTCACCTTGTCTCAGGTGTAGCCAGTGGGAGCCCCTTCAGGTTGGCTGCTGTCTCCTTTTAACATGTTCTTGTCCTCTTTTGAGCACCTCTTTACTGTCTGGCCCAAAGTAAATAAGTAAACTTTCTGGTTTAGGCTTATCTTTTGCTTTCCCTGCCTCAGCTCTGGAATCAGCCATTTCTCTAAGAAGCTCTGATTCCTTTCAGCTGAGAATGGAGAATGATGTTTAGAAAGTAAGACTTGGGCACCGCATGTGCTCATGGCTGTTGGTGTATTACTGCTTCCAGGCCCTCTTAGTCGTTAGGGTTAGAGAATATATGTATCAGTCATTTATGTATTTACACATACACATACTGTTTGACATCTGTATTTATTTCTGTATTTATTGGGATATATGAAAAACCATGAGTTCAAACCAATTCCCCCCATTCTAATCCAACACCCTGGGTTTTTCAAGCTTGCCTTCTTTCTGTATTTGTGACTTCCGTCTCCGGGAGTGCGGAGCCTGGGTCCCCTTGTCCTTGATGTACTTTATCATCGACTCAATTGCCTGTACGTGTCTAGTTTCATGTTCTCTTGTTGCCTGCTGCAATGAGGGTGCCCGCCTCACTGCACTGCTCCACTCCTGCCCCCTGACGGGGCTGCTGTCTTCCCCGGTGTCTCTCCTCACTGCCCCACGAGGCTTCCTGCCCCCCACGCCGGGATGCTGCCGCCCCTGCCGCCTGGATGGACGCCCCTCTGTGCCAGCGCCCACACTGCCCCTCCCCGCAGTGTCTATTGTTTCAGTTTCCTCTGGCTGCCATAACAAATTACTACAAACTGGGCAGCTTAAGACAACAGAAATTTATCCTCTCACAGTTCTGGAGGCCAGAAGTCTAAAATTAGGTGTCAGCAGGGCTGGCTCCTTCTGGTGGTTGCTGGCAGTCCTTGGGCTTGCAGACGAATCCCTCCCGTCCTGTCTCCGTCTTCATATGGCCTTCTCCCTTCTGTGTGTATCTGTGTCCACGTTTCCCTCTTCTCATAAGGACGCTGCTCCTGTTGGATCGAGGCCTGTCCTAATCCAGTATGACCCCATGTTAACGTGATCATATCTGCAGAGACCCTGATTCCAAAGGTCACGTTCACAGGTTCCAGGTGAACGGGAATGTTGTGGCGGCGGGGGGCGGGGGGGACAGGGAGCAGGGAAGGGGGACACTGTTCAGCCCTGTACTTTGCTCAGTTCCACCTAATGGCGTTTGGACCAAATCATTCATAAAGGAGGGGCGGGAGGAAGGAAGGGTAGCATGAAACTTTTTCAGTTGTTTTGAGAATGTTCTCTGTTGCCATATTGTTCTTATTTTCTGATCTAAAATTAGAGCACTGCTGACATCAGGATTGTCTTGGAAAACTGAGGACTTAGAGTGAGCACAGGATGGCACTTGTCATGATGACATCGGGCTGTTCAGGAAACGTCTTCACCTACGCACAGCACTGCCTGGTGTCGGGGGATGCCCCCCAACCCCCAGAGCGCACCTCCCAGCCAAACAGCTGTATCTCGGCACCTGTTGTCAGCGAGGGCTGTGCCCTGAGTTCCCCAGTGTGAGTTGGCTGGAGAGCCTGTGGCCAGGGGAGCGCCGACTGTCATCAGGGCTGTGGGAGGAGAGAGCACTGTGTCAGCACTGGGCCCAGCAGCCGCGGGAACGACTGCGCTGCGCACCCTGGACGTCGGTGCACGGCCCTGTATGGCCCTGATGGTTAAGTAGCCTCCTCCTCCCCAACTTTTTTTTTCACTTTCTGTTCTGAGCATTCCCAGAAAAATTAAATATTCTCCTATGCAGTGGTCCCCCCTTATGTGTGGTTTCAGTTGCAGCAGTTATAATTACCCCTGGTCAATCGTGGTCTGAAAATATTAAATGGAAAATTCCAGAAATAAACAATTTATAAGCTTTAAATTGCACGCTGTTCTGAGTAGCGTGATGAACTCTCTCAATATCCCACCTCGTCCTGCCTGGGACACGAATTCCTCCCTTTGCCCAGATAAGGGGGCACTATTGTAGTCCTAATATTCCATTGTTTGACACTACCACATTTTCTTTAAGCATCTTCCTGTTGTCTGGTATTTGGGTCAATTTTGCTATTATGAATAATGCTCCCTGAATATCCTCCACCATAAACTTGTGTCTGCAGAAACTATCAGTTATTAAATAGCAACTGTTGATCAGATACTAGGCTAGGCACTTGACACATCTTTTTAGTCCTTACCACAAACCCCGAGGAAGTTTCTGCATTTTACAGAGGAGAGCACGGAGGCATAAGGATCCTGGGTTCTGTTACGCCGTGAGTTTGGTGTCCTGGGAAGTGGTGACAGTTGCCCACTGGAGATCCCCTCCCCACCGCAAAGACCTGAATAGCTTCTACAGGTGGGGAGAGTATGGGAGACTAGGGGATTTCTGAGTTCTTAGGGGATGGCAGGCTGATGTCTCATTTCAGGTCACATGTCCCCTGTCCTTATCTCATATAAGGTACAGTGACAAAGAAGCTGCCCTTGCCACAGGCTCCCTCCCTGCCCACCCGTGATGGACACGGGAGTCCTCGAGGTCTTCCCTGGTCTGCGCCCTGCCCCTGGGTGGCTGTGCTGCCTAGAGTCACAGTGGCTGTCAGGCCCCGAGTGTCGTCCTGGGTCCCGCATTGTGGCCACCATCCTCCTCCGTGACAAGTGAGGACAAAGCCCTGTGGAGGTCGTAATCACTCATTAGGAAGTCAAATTGATGAGCTAAGAGTCAGACAAGACTGATTAGCTGTCGATCAGCAGGAGTTATGGTCGTGGTTGAATCCACACTGGCAGGGAAGGCTTTCTCAGAAGGGCAGATTTAAACTGTCCCCTGAAGTCCAGGAGAGAAGTGACCCGGTGTTGACTGGTAAAGAGCAGACGGTGCGGAGAGGTCTCAGTAGGTTGGAGCAGAGCTTTTGGGCATGGGAGTTGTACAGTCCTTAGTGGTCCTGATACTAAAAATGAGATCAGTGTTAGAGTGGGGACCAAAAATGGCCCCATAGCCTAGTGTTTGCTCTTCATAGATGCTGGAATGGCATCTATGCCAGGAAGTGGACATGGCAAATATTAAGAATGCTTAGTCCTTTAGTGAATTTCAGTACCTTTAGTAAATGTTAATGTGAAATTAACATTAAGACTTCAAGGGGACTTATTTGTGCTCCTGAAATAGCTCTCCAGGTTAATCAGTAATAGGCTGGGCAGGGCACTCATTCCTCCCCCTCTGCCGTCAAAAGACCCCTCAAGGACCCAGGTGACCCTGCCAAATGGCAGAAGCAGAAACTAAAATGAAACAACTTGGAGAATACACCCAAGTGATGCAAAGGAAAAAGCCCCTCTGGTTCTCTCCTGTTGGTTTCTTAAACAGGATGTGGAGGTGAAGGGTTGGAGACTGGGAAGTATTTTTCTTTTGGAGTATGGGAGTGGGGAAGTGCAAACTGCAAAACAAAGCTTTGGTCGGCCAGGAGATACAGGGGTTAGGAGCGTGCCTGGAAGAGGGGCTGGGTGAAGGAGGTTGGCGAACTGCTTCCTGTTCACCAGGCCTGGCCACCAGAGCTTGAAGGGCACTTGCCAGGCTGTAGGGCTCTCAGTGTGGATGCGGGCTCAGAGGGAGGCGTGGGGCCCTCCATGCCTTATTACGTGGACCCAGTGTGTCCTGCGTGTGCGTGCCTCCTTTCCAGAGACTAAGCAAGGTCCTGAGACTCCTGTTCAAACCTGAGCTCTACCACTCAGTAGCTCTGTGACCTTGGGCAAGTCACTTAACCTTATGTGCCCCAGTTTCTTTGCCTATAAAATGGGGATATAGTAGTACGTATCGTATGGGACTGTTGTGAATCAAGTGAGCTAATATGAATACTTCTAACGTGCTTGGAACTTGTCTAACACTGTTAAGCACTTAATACTCATTCACTATTGTTAATATCCTTGCGGTGGAGTATGGGATGCTCTGTACTTGCCAGCTGGGGGTGTTTTCAAGGGCTTGCAGGTCTAGACCCGGATAAGGCAGTTATTCACACAGAGGTAGCTCCTCTCCTCCAACAGGTGGTGTTATGAAAGGTGATTAACTTTGCAGGGTGTGTCAGGCCTTTTAAAACTAAGCTTTCCTCAAAACAGAACAGTTTCAATGTCAGGAACTCCACAGCGGTGTCTGAAGCAGGTATTTTCTTTCCACCAGACAGCTGACCACTCAGTGTGATTTGGAAAGATTAGAACCAGCCTTAGTACCGTGTGTCCATCACTGATGAAAAGGTTTCCTCATTCGTGCTTGCCACATTCCAGGTGTTCAGTGGCCCCACGTGGCTAGCGGCTACCTTGTTGGACTGTGCAGAGAGAGAACAAGTCTGCTGTTGCAAAATATCTCCAGGATGGTGCTGTCTGTACTCCCTGGGTGCCTGCTTGGTGCAGAGAACAAGACCGTGTAGGCCTAGGGAGCTACATATGTGGCCATGTTAACACGGGGTTCCAGCACAAAAGGAGCATTTTGTCTTAGTGGATTAAAGCACATACAAATGAAAGGGAGACTGGAAGGCGGTGCAGACACATGTCACATAACCGTTAGAGGCCGTGTGTTTCATGGATTCTAGGGAAGGGGGCGGGCGCGGGTCTTGAGTTGGCCAGGAGAGGCGTGGTCGAAGAGACGGCATCTGAGCAGTCTTCACAGGCATGGTCGGATGTTTCCAGGCTGGGCCTCTCTCCTGAGCTCCAACCTCACGCATCTGATTGACCACCTGACATCTCTTTTGAGCATCCCAAAGATATCTCAAACTCAGTAGACCCAGAGCAATCTCAATATCGGGGAGTGACATTCCCGCCCACCTAGTCTGAGAAAGGAGATTAGAATGTCCCAGAAGCCCAGACAACTGCTAAGAGGGCGAGGAGTTGGACATTCAGAAAGAGCCTGGCGGCTTCCATTTGCTCTGTGGCGTCAGCGGCAGGCTGGTGCGCCGGGATTGCTGAGGGTGAAGTGAGTCAGAGAGTGCGAGGAAGGAAAGACCTGAGATTACTGCTGTGGGAAATGGAACCAGGAGCTGAGAAGGGAAAAGCAAAAAAGATCTGCAGAGACTCTGAAAGCTCAGAGGAGGCGATGAGCCACCAATCTGTCGCGAGACTGTTCAGCGTACCGTGGGTTTTTGCAGTGTGGGCAAACAGGACAGAGCGAGGAGACGTGTTTGCAGCGGGGACGTGGTGGGGCCGCTGCGTGGGGGTGGGATGCGCCTGAGCGTGGACCTTCTAGGGAGGGGCAGGAGAGCCGAGTCAGGACACAGGACACAGGGGTGCAGGGCTCTGGGGTGCCCAGGAAAGCAAGCAGGACTGAAGAGCAATGGGAACCCAGGAAGGGGCCCTCAAGGCCGTGGTAAGAAGTCTGGGCTTTTTCCTAAGGGCACGAGATGGGAAACCATCGAAAGGTTTTGAAGTATGTGAGTGACCAGCGCAGATTTGTTTCTGAGATTGGCAAGTGTGGAAATGGGTTGAAGGCAGAGTGGCTGGGACAAGGACACTGCGGCAGCACGGGGGGAGAGGGGAAGCCTCTGGGCCAGGCTGCAGCAGGAGGATGGGGAGAGGCTGCGGGTTTCAGGGACAGTAGGGCGGCAGGAGACTGCACCCCTGGGTGCTGAAGTGGCAGTGGGTGGAGTGCCACAGAAGGGGCATGGGTCAGGGAAGTCAAGTACAGGTCGCAGAGAGGTCTAGCTGCTTTCCGACTGGAGTTCTTGCACTGTGCTTCTCACATTTCCCAGGGAACTGCCCTTGGAGCTTTCGGGGGGGGGGGGTCTCTCTCAGCACACATCTGCATGAACATTACATGTCACTTACATTTGGAAGGCTTACTCTCTGGATGAAAAACTCTCCTGTTCTTGTTAGGCTGCATTAAGAATTGTTCTCTAGAATGACTACTGGTCACCCGCAGAACCAAGAACCAGTGATAGATCTTTTGAGTGCACAGGGGGAGGCCCTAAGTCACTTTCTCTGTCCGCTTAGGGTTGTGATGATGCAGCATGAGTTATTATCAGAGGCTGAATCACACACTGTTTCAGGAACCAGAGTTGTTTGTGGTCAGAGACAGAGTAATTTTTTGCAAAGTAGCTATGGTAATATCTTCCCAAAAGATCTAGAAAACACACCTAATTAAAAAATTGTGGATAGAATGGCAAATATGCAAAACTATAATCTGAATGAATCTCAGCATGGGAAATTTGTTTTGTGGTAATTAAAGGCACTTTAGGGTTTTAATTTCATATGCATTAATGATGAAATTATTCACCATTGGCCTTCTGTTTTCCCTAAACTCAGTTGAAGATGTTTATTAAACATCTGGGATCTGGAAGTCCATGGGCTAATGGGTACTGAATGGCAGTGATATATATGCACACTTAGCTGCATATAAGAATTACTCCAGGATAATAAAAAAAAAAATTCCTGGTTCCTAAGCCTTGGAAATTCTCATCAGGGTGAGGCTACGGGATTTTTTTGTTTTAAGTTCCTCAGGTAATAATGTTGCATAGGCAGTTTGGAGATACTGATCTGAATAGAACTGAACAGTATAACGGTGGGTTATGGTGTATTTGGGGAAGCAGTCCTGCCACATCATTCTTCCTGAAAAATCAACATAGTAGGAGATTTCATGGTTGAATTGCTTAAAACCTTATGAGGAAAACTGGGCTGGAGACTTTTTTTTTTTTAGAGACAGGGTCTTGCTGTCACCCAGGCTGGAGTGCAGTGGTGCCATTATAGCTGACTGTGACCTCAAATTCCTGGGCCCAAGCGATCCTCCTGCCTCAGCCTCCTGAGGAGCTGGGACTACAGGCGTGCACCACCATGCCTGGTTAATATTTTTAATTGTTTTTAGAGATGGGATCTCACTATGTTGCCCACCCTGGTCTGGAACTCCTAGCCTCAAGTGATCCTCCCACTGTGGCCTCCCAAAGTGCTGGGGATTACAGGCATGAGCCACTGTACCTGGCTGATATATTTAAAAATGAATCTATAATATGACATGTATCTTTTTAAAGTTCAATACAATAAAACAATAAATGTATTAAATATGAAATAAGGATTATATAAATTATAAAATGGATGTGATACAATTGATTTCTATTGCTTATAAACTTTCCTAAGTTTAACAAAACTTTTATTTATTTATTTATTTATTTATTTACTGGAGACAGAGTCTTGCTCTGTTGCCCAGGCTAGAGTGCTGTGGTGTCAGCATAGCCCCCAGCAACCCCCTAGCCTCAAGTGATCCTCCTGCCTCAGCCTCCCAAGTAGCTGGGACTATAGATTTGCACCAGTACGCCTGGCTAATTTTTTGTTTTTAGTGGAGGCGGGGTCTCACTCTTGCTCAGGCTGGTCTCAAACTACTGACCTCAAGTGATCCTCCCATCTTGGCCTCCCAGAGTGCTATGATTACAGGCGTGAGCCACTGTGCCTGACCTAACAAAACTTTTAAAACTCAGTTTTGCATTGGTGCAGATGATATGTACACTCAAAAGCACGCTTTTTTCTGTGTCTGCACTCCATCCACATGTTAAACGTCTTTCTGATTTCCTGACTGGCGAGTGTTGCCGTCTTCCTCCAGGGTCCCAGCAAAGTATGTAGAGCGAGTCCAATACTGCAGGCAGAGAAGGATTAAGCATGGCCACGTAGGAAGGTCTCAACCCCTTCCCTAATGTGCAGGGTCATATTGCCTTAGCTCTGAACGTGATGTTTTCATGCCAAGCACATGCTATGATGCTTCTTCTATACGTTTTATTTCTACTTCCCAGCAGTCGTGCATTTCTTAGGGTTTTCTTCTCCTTGTTTTCCTACATCCTTCTCTCCTGCTTTGCACTCCCCACAGCACCTTCTCCGCTGCCGGCCGTCCCCGTGCTCACGCACATCTGCACACACACTCTTGGGAGCCAGGGCAGCCTGGGGTGATGCTTTTATCTCTTTTGACCATAGTACCTGTATGATACAATATGATACAAAATTGAAACAAAAATTCCATAAAACGATGCTCACTTTATTTGGGGTACTCCCTCATATTGTTCAGTCTATATTGTAGTTCGTTAAAATTAAATTAGAAGTGCTGCTCTTAATCCAGTAATGCTGATCTGAATCTAATAAACTGATTCCATGCCCCTCTAATGGGTTGTTATCAAAGATTTGAAAATCACCGCTCGAGAGGTTCCTGGCATACTCTTTGCAGTCAGGCAGATCTAGATCTGAAGTTTAGTTTTACCACTGAATAGTTGCAGAGCTCGGTAAGCAGCTTCATTTCCTCATCTGTAAAACGGAGATAAGACACTCTACCTATGTAGCTCTTTGGAAGATTAAATGAAATAATGAGTGAGAAGCGCTTGCTTTGCATTTGGCTCCTAGTAAGCCCTGGAATGATTGGAATGATGGAGATGATGATGACGGTGGTGGTTTTCAATTTCCAACTCCAGCTTTCTGTCAATTTCTATAATTTTGTGTGGAAATTCTTATTTTTGCTGAAAAAGCACACAAAAGTTAGTGTGAGGAACTTGTGAGAGGAACTTGCATTTGGGGAAGGACTCTTATGCACCCAGGAAAAATGACTACTAAAAATAGCTATTGTATTCCTGTAAGTGGGTTGTCACTTGTGTTTTTTCCGTGTATCCCCACAGCCGCCATCCTGAACGAGAGTGCTTGCATGGCTCATGATACTGAAACATGGCTTTTCTCAGGGCATGCGCTCCAAAGTCTTTAGCAGCCTATGTCAACAAGTCTAGACTCTAGCTGGGCCTTTGAGACCCTCCAGGAAAACCTGGGTTCAAATCCTGACTTCCCATCTAGAGGCATGGGTGACCTGGACAGTTTCTTCTCTTTTCTTTCTTGTTTAGTAATGTTATTTTGGAGAGGGGGTTGCCTTTTTGGCTGTGCATTTCTTCATCTCTCCAGTGGGGCTAAGGGTGTTCGCTGGTTAGGCCGCTGTGAGGATTAGAGGCGACTGTGTGAAGCACCCAGAGCTTGCCTGTCACGTGCCGGCTGCCCACACCAGCAGACACATCGTCCTCAGTCCTGCTCTGGCTGGCAACACCAGCCTTTTAGCTCCCTGGGTCCCTCTCCCTGCCTAGGCGACGCCTCCCATCCATTAGGCTCTTCGTGTACCGTAAAGCTTTCCCTTACAGACCCATTTAATGATGATTTATATGTTCCGTATGAGGTAGTTAATCCAGTTGGCAGTTAATCATACACTGCCTTCTGATCTTTATTGCCTAGTCTTTCATTATTATAATTATAGTATTATTAGTTAGCTTTATATGATTTATGTCTCATGTCCTTAGTTCACTTATTAATTCCTTGAGGGCAGTGATCATGCCTTACACATCTGTGAATCCTCCACAGCACTTTGCATGGTTCCTTCTGATAATATGTGTGTTTTTTAATTGTAATTTTTGTAGAAACTGGGTCTCACTGTGTTGCCCAGGCTGGTCTCCAACTCCGGGCCTCAAGCAATCCTCCCGCCTTGGTCTCTCAAAGTGCTGGGATTATAGGTGTGAGCCATGACACCTGGCCAATAATATGTGTTTAATAAATATTTTTTGATACACTGGGTGACTGGGGCCAGAGACAACATGTGCCACAGGACGAGAGTGTCCAGTGGTTAGCACCGTGGGAGACGGCTTGGTGGATGAAAGCAGATTTGAGCTAGCTTCTGCTGGGAGGGTAGAATTTCTGTGGGTTGGTAAGAGGGCAGGACACATGGCTATGCAGGGAGGGCTAGTAGGTGACAAGAATCCTCAGAGGCACTTTAAAGAAATGATGCACTTGCAAAAGAAATGGGGCAGAGCACTGTTGGGGGCGGCTTCAGAGACACCCACACGCAAGCCCTATTCCTACTCACTCAGTGCCCGGTCCTCTGCCTTCTCTCTTGCCAAGCTTTGACCCATCATCTCCCGGGACTCTGCTGCTCTGAGCTGGTGAACTGTGGCTCTACAGGTGGAAAATTCTCTAAGTTTTTCTTTGAGTGAAAAATGCCTTTATTTCATCTTTTTTCTTGAAGTCAGTACCCTCTGGATGTAAAATTTTAAAATGGCAGTTATTTTCTTTCAGCACATTAGAGACATCTTTCCATTGTCTTCTGTCTTCCATCGTTTCTGTTGAGTAGTCACTGTAAAGCTTATGGATTTTGTGTTGTTTTTTTTTAAATAAAGGTGATAAGTCTGGTTTCTCTCTCTGCCCCTCCTCCCCACGGCTGTTTTATGATTTCTCTCCATGTTTTTGGTTCTCAGCAAGTGTACTACAGTGCGCCTAGGTACGGTTTTAGTTGTATTTGTCCACTTAGGGTTTGTAGCGATTCTTCAATCTGTGGTTGGAAAATTATTGGTCATTGTCTCTTCAAATACTGCTTCTGCCTCATTCTTTCTCTTGTCTTTGTGGAACTCCGAATTATACATATTTTAGATCTATTCAGGTCTTTTAGTTCCTTTTTACATTTTTCCACCCTTTTGTCTCTTAATGCTTCATTCTGTGAATTTCTTTTGACTTCATTTATTTTTTTCAGTGGTGTCTAATTTATTGTTAAACCCATCCATTGAATTCTTAATTTTAATGTATTATTCTTTACTTCTAAAATTTGTTTTATAGAAAATTTGTTCTTTAGAAATTAGAGAGACGCTTTCCCCTGGGGAAAAAAGTGCTAAGGGAGTTTATTACCACTAGACCTGCCTTACAAGAAATACTAAAGGCAGTCCTTCAAGATGAAATGAAAATTTGTTAAATAACAACATAAAAACATATAAATGTAAGAAGGTTGCTGGTAAAGGTAATTATGTGGACATATAGAAAATATTATAATACTGAAAGAGTTGTGCATAAATCTCCTTTAATTCAGATATAGAAATTAAAAGACAAAGGTATAAAAATAACTATAATAATAAAAATGTTAACATATATACAATAAAAAATAAAATAAAATTTGTTTTATAATTTTTAGGTTTTTTTCCTAATTTTAGTAGAGACGGGATCTCACTCTTGCTCAGGCTAGTCTCGAACTCTTGACCTCAGGCGATCTCCCACCTTGGCTTCCCAGAGTTCTAGGGTTACAAGTGTGAGCCACACTATGCCCAGGCTAATTTTCAGTTTTCTGACAACACTTTCCATATTGTCTTTTATTTCCTTTAACATATTAGGCATAGATGTTTTCAAGACTGCATCTGAAAACGTTAGGTATCTGTATATCCATTATATATGTGGGAGACCTGTGTCTGTAGCCCCATGGGTCTGTTTCTATGGCCCATTATGTCCCTTGGTTTTCTATAATATTTTGTCACCTTTTATCTTCATATTCATGGCTATATTAATTGAATGCTGGTGAATTTATATGAAAAGCTACAGAGATAACATGAACTCTAGGATAATGTTATCTTCCTCAAGAAACTATTTATATTTATTTCCGGTAGTTCCAGGTCATTTTAATTTGATTAGGGATTAAGAAGTTTCAAAGCTGAGCTTCAGTTTTTGATATTAGTCTATTTTCATTTAGTTATATTACTTACAAAACTTGGGGAGGGGTGTTTCCAGGACCCTGTTTTCCTAGCTGAGTCCTGATCTTTCATTTTGGTCCCCCTAGTCACCTGAATAGGTCAAAAACTCTGCTCAGCCTCTAAGTCCCACAGCCTCCTCTTCAGGAACCAGCAGATGCCCCTGATTTAGGAGAAGAGCAGCCCCAAATGCCAGGCTTCCCTTTCTGGGTTTCTTTTTCTCCCAGATCTTGCCCTCCTAAGTTTTTTACTACCTTGTTAGCTCTCTGATGCTTTTACATGGATTTGCAAAAATATATTTTGTCCATGTTTCTCAGTTACTCACCATGGGAGTTAGGTCTGAATTACCTATTGTGCCATTACTAGCAATACCACCCGCCTCTCAGACAAGTTTACTATCTGAAATCCAGCAGGGACATTTAGAAGTCTCTAGAACAGAGAATTAACATGATTAGGGTAGTATTTTAGGAAAATGAATATGTCAGTGGTGTACAAGACAGAGGAATTGAGAGAGTCTCAGTATGTAGATCAGTTAAGAGGTCGTCATAGCCGAATGCTTTCTAAACCCTAAAGTAAGATGAAAGCAGAGGGTAGGGTTTATGAACTGGGTTTTTCATGTCAGACATGTGTGCATGAGAGTCTTGGCTCCCCACCTACTAGCAGGTTGCCTTTCGGCAGTTCCCCAACCTGTCCTCTCATCTGCAATAAAGGATGATAAAGTCCCTACCTCCTGGGGTTGTGAGAGTTAAGTAACAAAACTCATAGAAAATCTTGGGGGTGGGGGTGGGGTGTCTTTGTTGCCCAGGCTGGAGTGCAGTGGATTCACAGGCCTGATCATAGCACACTACAGCCTTGAACTCCTGGCCTCAATTGATCCTCCTTCCGAGTAGCTGGGACTACAGGTGCATGCCACTGCACGTGGCAAGAAAATCCTAGTTTTAAATCCTGGCACATAATAAGTGCTCAGCAAATAGTAGCCATTGCCAGTACTATTCCAAGAACCAAACCTGAGTTATTTAGGTGAAAATTCAACCTCACTGTTAATGGCACTAATCAGGGCCATAGCATTCTCAACTTTATGGGGGATCATTCATGTCATATGACTCAGTGACTCACAATGAGCAGCTTGCATGCCTTTGTGCAACAGCCCTGGCACCAGTGACATTCTAAATACCCACCAAGTGCTGAACTGGTTTATAGCCAGATGCCATGATCATGAAGCTGGTCCCAACCCCACATCTCAAAGGTGTAATGAAAGGTGACTTTACAAAGTGCCTTTTACCAGGCTCCAGGTAGGTGCTTCAGCTCTTTTACTTCCTTTGAAGTAGAAGCTGTTCATATTTTAAGTTTATAGAACCATAAAATCTTACCACTTTACTTATAAAAACAACCCAGTGTACGAGAATAGAAGCTTACAAAAAGATAAAGCAAATTATGAGCCTTCATGTTACAAAAGGCTTCATAGGATCCCAGATAACCTCAGAAATCATCTTTTTGAAATGTCTCATGTTTCCGGATGATCAAAGCGTGGGCCAGAAAGATGGAGTGACTAGCCCAAGGCCACACACCAGCAATGGCAGAGTCAGGACTGGGACACAAATGTCCTGATTTCTGTGTATTTTGGTTCTCTCAGGCAAAAATAGCACCTGTGTGTCTTCTCCACTCAGTGACCTGCCTTCTCCAATTCTGTTCGAGTTTCACGTGGCCTGGGTGTTAGTGCCTGGGGGAGACTTGCCTTTCAGAAAGAAGACCACTGTGTCACCTTGAATTTCAATATCGGAAGCTAGAAAGCATATACCAAGTAAGCGTTTTTTCTTTTCAGGACTTAGTCATCTGACCCTCTCTGCCTGACATCCCAGTCTTTTAGTCTCTGGAAATATAATCTGCTTTTAGTTGCTGACTAAATGACCAGTTCCTGGTGCTAGGCTCAATGTAGAATTCCTCGTTTGCTTTTTTTCACAGAAGTCATGATGTATGCTCACCCTCTGATAGTCCCGAGAAATCTGTGTCAGACGGCAAACTTTCTGTTCTGTGTCATGTGGCAAGACCACTGGTAATTCATTAACCTGCTCAGTGTGGGAGATGGGGCCAGGATATAAAGTCAAGTGAAACAGAGGGAAGGCCTTCACGTAAGTAGGTTAGCTTGTCGTTGTGTATCATGGGGGATATCCTAGCTATTTACAAAAACAAACAAACATAAACCTGAAATAAGTAAAGCCCTTTGTAAGAGTTTTCCCACCTCTGATAAAATACGTGCTCTATTTGTGTTTCCTAAAAATCCACTTATAATTAACAGCAGTCCCGATGTAAGATTGTGAGAATTTTTTTGTATGTTTGAGGTTTGCCTGAGCTGCATCCTGGTTGGAGAGGCGGGGTCTGTAAACAAGGGATGGCCCAGCAGGTAGATGATGCCGTAAAACCTGACGCTTAGACGAAAGGCCAGAATGACCTGGCAATTCGTGACTAACAATTAAAGGGAGTCTAGAGTCTTACTTCTCGGAGTGTAGGCCGTCGGAGCTCGTTAGAAAGGTGGATTCCCAGGGGTCGCCTAGCACTACTGCATTGAGATTCAGATGTGCGTTTAAGTCGGTGAAACACTGGTTTAGATTTCATAACCAGCTTTGACCTTTACTATTGACAAATATCATTCATTGGCTTAAATCCTTCAGTTTTCTCTTCAGTCTTAGGATGTTGACCAGAGTCCTGGCTGTGGTTCTCCATGTCTCTCGTGTCCTCCCTGTTGCTGACTGCCTGCCGACGGCAGGTCATCCTGCTGCAGGGCCTTTGCAGTGGCTCCCTTCTCTATTAGTTTCCTAGGGCTGCCCTAACAAGGAACCACAAACTGTGTGGCTTCAAACAACAGAGATTTATTCTGTCTTCGTTCTGGAGGTCATACGTCTAAAATCAAGGTGTCAGCAGGACCGCGCTCCCTCCGAAGGCTCTCGGGAAGGCCCCTTCTTTGCCTCCTCCAGCTTTTGGAATGCTGGGCATTCCTTGGCAGGTGGCAGCATCACGCCAGTCTCTGCCCCTGTCTTCACATGGCCGTCTTCCCTCTGTGTGTATCTGTGTCCACATTTCCCCCTTCTTGTGAGGACATTGAGCCTCTGGTCACAACATTTTCACCAGCTGATCAATATATAACCTTGCTTTATGTGTTTTGCTTAAAGACACCTTATTTCATATCTGGAAGGATTGATTAGCATTGAACTCATAGCCAGCAGCCACTATATAACTCATGCCTGAGCGAAGTTTACCTAACACGTGTATTTTCTCCATAAGGGTCCCTGCAGCACTTCACCACAATGCTTGAGGGGCATTTTAAACAAACAGCAAAATCACCAACAGAAAGCACAAAATCGTGGGAAATGTCGCACCAAACAGACTGTGGACAGGACATACATGTTTGTAGTAGCTGAGCTAAAACAAGAAGGTGGTGTTGCCTTGTTCCACCTCATCTGCGAGTGTGTGTGGCAGATAAGTAGAATTCTGTGCATTTCTGCAACCGACTGTGAAAGCATTGGCAGTATTGACTTGGGGGTTACAAATATATTTTAGTGAGTAGGCAGATTTACAAACACAGAATCTGTCAATAATGCCGATCCACTGGACCTCCCTGTGCAGGCTTTAGCTTTTGGAAATGTTTCAGGTGACCATTTTCTTTTTCCCAAATGAGTTACTTGTACAAAAACATGGGAGGAAATACTATGCTATGATGATCACGCACTGGAAGCAGGGCCACTTCCACAGGCCTCTCGTGTCCCCTGTGACTAGGCTGGGGCACCATAGCGGTGCTGGGGAGCCGCGCACAGGGGTTCTGCACGTCGGGTTGTCAGAAGAACCCGCGTCTGTTGCTCTCTACTCATGACCACCCCTTTTTCTGCTGCTCCCTCTATTTCATTTCCTGTTCTGGGCTGAGCTGTGCCCAGACACATTCTGTGTCTTGAGATCTTCAGAGGGAGGCGGTGACTGGGCTGGTGGTCACCACCCCGGCGGGCAGACCCTCAGAGGGTCACCAGTGTGGTCCGTGTACAGCTTTCCCCAGGACTCCCCCAGAACTACTCATCGTCTTGCACCCAGGGCTCTTCATGGAGCCTGGGACTCCCTTCTTTCTTGTGTCCTCCTAGATGGCTGGGAATGTCTTATCTTTTCTGGTTCTGGAACACCATTCTCAATATATGATCTTTGAGTGGGTGGACGAACAAATGAATGCATGGGACAGCTTGAGACCCGCTGAGAGCAACTGTATGTGAGGCTCCTCGTGGCTATTCCATGTCCCTGTGGAAATCTCCAGGGTTTCTGTTTCTGTCTCAAAGAATGGTGGCCGGAGCCTCCAGATGAGTGTGTGTGGCCGACCTCCTGTGGCAGCACCGCCGAGGTGATCTTCAGGGCTGGTCTGAGCCTTGTCTGGAACGTTTCCTGTGTGAAAGGCAGCATTTGGGCTTTGTAGGATTATGAAAAGACCCACTAGAAGTTAAGTTCCTACTCTCAAAGAACTTAGGATTTGGTTAGGAAGAGAGCGTGTACACAGCCAAAAATTGTATAGGTAAGGCAAGGGATACGATTTAAGACTAAACAGCAGCCCTGAAGCAGTGTTGAATTTTCAGATAAGCCGTGTAAGATCAGTGGTATGGTAGGAGTTGGAGGAGGAGGGATTACTTCAGGCCGGAGTGATCTGGGAAGGCCTCAGGGAGAAGGAAGGTGGAGGCCGGGTCTTGGAAGGCGGATGAGGATTGGCAAGGTCAGAGAGTGAGGAGAGAGGGCAAGGTGTGAACGAGGGGCAGGGGGTGTCTGCAACACCAAGGGGGCCAGAACTGTGGGGGAAATGCAAGGAAAAGATGGTGGGTTGGAGTAATGATGCTGAGCCTTTGCACCAGCTGGGGCAGGGCAGAGAGAGAGGGAGTCCTTGGCAAGCTGGAAGAGAGAGGTATTTAGACAGTGATCATCTCAGCCCAAATTCCTCTGGATAGAATTTTCAGAGCTCTTTTTGAAGGAAATGAGTTAAGGAGAGACAGGTTAGGGTTGAAAGAGGATTATAATGTCACACTGTCCATGAAGTCCTATAGAATGGAGGCTGGAATCGGTATGGCCTTTGCTTTCAGATCCCAGATTAAATGCAAATTTTGGCCTGCATGGGGTGAGGATGAGTGGTAGATGGTTTGGAAGATACTTTGTTAGTGATTCCCCTCTGGGTTTGTTTTGGTGGGCAGAGGAAAGGCTGTCTTAGAAGGGAACCCGGAAGGAGGGAGGGAGGCGTGGTGTGGGCCAGTGGAGGGTGGGTGGTCAGACCATGAAATGCTTTTCAAAGGGAAAGCAAGTTAAAGGAAAAAGGGGTGATGTCAGGTCAGAGGGGAGAGTGGTATTGAGGAAAGCTGCTTGAGGAAGGGCGTGACTGCATTAGGGCAAAGCAGAGGTGAAGCCCGAGCAAGATGCTGGTGTGCTCTGCATGTGGACCAAGTCAGGAAGAAACGGCTCCTTGGCAAAACGCTTTTGGGGAAGCCACACTGATTCCTCTAGAGCCTTCAGTGCCAGTATTGGGGGTTCAAAGCATTTATATAACCCAGATACCCAAAATGAATGAATGGGTTAGCATAACTCTCTCCTACGTAGCTGCTTTGCCTGCCCACCCTTGGCTCTTGCAAGGGTAGTACCCAAAGGTATTGGTACATGCTGGTCCTCTGAGTGCCTGGTGCTTTCTGCTGTAAACACAGCCAGGGTAGGAGCTGGGAAAGCCTAGCTTTAGGTAAAGTCACTGGGAGGTGTCTGGGCCCTCCAGCCATCTGGGTTTCTGCCAGGGAACTCCTATGTCCATAGGACTGTGCCAGTGGAGAGCCAGCTCAGAGAATGGGCCATCCTGTCCCCACACCCCCGAGACAGCTCCTTGGATGAGTGGGAGGGGTGAGCAGGGGCGGGGGCTCTAGGACTCAACCTCTGAGGACCCTCCCCAGAGGATGGGGAAAATAGGAAAGGGTCGGAAGTCTGCGGTGCAGACACGACAGTCAGTAGCACAAGTGCCTAACGTTGTGTTTCTCTTCTGCAGCAGGGTACCATGCCGGTGGAAAGGATGCGCATGCGCCCGTGGCTGGAGGAACAGATCAACTCCAATACGATACCGGGACTGAAGTGGCTGAACAAGGTGAGTGGGTTGGTGTGTGTGTGTGTGTGTGTGTGTGTGTGTTGGCTTGCCAGTGTCAGCTCACCTTTGGCATTTTGGTGTCTCTTTATGGGAAGCTCCTTCTGTGTTTTTCTTTAATGCTTCTGACCCTCTTCCTTCTCCAGATCACTCCTTTCTTGCCTCCCCGGCTTTCTAGAATTAGAGGACGTGGAAACTGCAGGATTTTGTATTGCGCATGGAGGATGGAGGAGCATGTTGCTTTTCTTTTCGATGTTTCTTATTTAAAGAAAACTTTTGTTTTTCTCTTTAAAAGAAAACTCTTTCTCTTTACCTTTGTATGCCCACCTGTCCTAAGAATGAGTTTATCATTATACCCACCCCCTACCACACACATGGGCATAAATACTCCTTACTTCGTTAAGCTCAAAACTCTCAATTTAATTGGTCCTGGCTGTTAGGGGTGAATCAGAAAGATAATATCTGTAAAATAAAATAAAAAAAAACTTGTAGAAATATATAATCTAGAAACCCAACTACATAGAATGCATCATGCCTTCTTTGAGGAGGCCCAAGGGAGAAATCTCTTGCCTCCTACCAGGAACAATTGCATTTCTTCTGAGCAAATGTCTTTTTCCTCTTCTCCACCCCCCTTCTCTTCTCTTTTTTAATCTTAAGGACACAATGAATAATTTAGCTGGTCAGCCTTTATCTTTGTGTCAGGTGCGAGAGCTGAGAGCCAGATTGCAGATCGTGCCTGCTTCTAAGAAGTGAATAGGGGATTGCAGCATACGGTTTTGTTTTTACTAATTTCACTCCTGGCTTTATATTATCTTTTCATACATCTCTCAAATCTTATTTCTTTTTGTTCTTTTCCCCTCATCCACTTATTTTTAATTGACTGTGACTGTTCTGAATGTATCTATTTAAGTCCTTTCTGAAACAAGGTGGGCCATGAAACAAATAGAAATAATTTAAACTATATGCCTACTTCATGTGACTTATCACACATTTAAGGTCTTATGGCAAACAATGTATTTTTCTAGGCTTGGTGTATCTGCAGTGTTTTAGATTTAGATATGTAATTAGCCTCTTCCAAAGAAACAAACAGGAAATTGGGTTATTCCTTTGCCCGTTCCATTAGCAGGGACACCTATGGGGCTCTCAGGAAAGTAGAGTTGAAGAGACATAGGATAATAAATAATAATAATAATGATAATAAGAAAAGCTAACGTTTATTAAGTGCTTACTCCATGCCAGGTACCCTTCTGTGCAAGTTACTTGCATTAACTCACATCATTACTGCTATGGAGTAGGTATGGTTATTATTTTCCAGTTTACAGACAAGGAAACTGAGGCACAGAGAGGTTAAGTAGGATTCTATTTGGAAGAACAAGATAACATTACCTGTTTTGATTTATAGTGGGAGATTAAAGCAAATGCTTTAATTCTGAAGAGAAGTGTCTGTGTTTGCTTTTTCTTTTTAAAAATGCATCCACTGATTTTGGCTGGCTTGATGCAGGGAGGAACATACGGTGTCATCATGCCGCCTGTACTGTGGATATGCTGCAGTTAGCTGTCCTCTGAGGTAGTTGGAACTGTGGCCCCTAAGAAGAGATGTCCTCATCCTAATCCCCAGAACCTGGGGTATGATTTGGAAAAAGGGTTTTTGCAGATGTAACTAAGGATGTCAAGATGAGATCATCTTGGGTTACCTGGCAGGGCCCTAAATCCAGTGAGAAGTGTCTTTATAAGAGACAGGAGAGAAGACACACACGGAGGAAAAGACAAAGGCGGAGACTAGAGTGACAAAGCCACAAGCCAAGGGACTCCAGGAGCCACTAGCAGCTGGGAGAGGCAAAGAAGGATTCTCCCCTAGAGCCTTTGGAAGGAATGCGGCTCTGCCGACACCTTGATTTTGGATTTCCGGTCTCCAGAACTGAAACAGAATAAATTTCTGTTGTTGTAAGCTGCCCAGTTTGTGTAATCTGTCACGACAGCCCTAGGGAACTAACACATCCTCTAAGGGTTGTGTCCTTACTGGGACTCTCCTTGGGATGCCTTGTCTTCCATCTGCATTATCTATATTTTTCTGATACAGGACCAGAAGGCAGATGGACTTCTCTTTGTGCAGCTGAACACTTGGCCCCATTCAGGTGGCCCTTACCTGCTTCACTCACCTGGCTCTTGGCTCGAGAGTTCTCTTCCTGAGGCAGAGAGAGGAAAAGGAGAGACCTCTGCTGTCTCACCGGGCTTCTCTGCTAGAGCTGGGCACGAGCCAGGCTGAGGAAGGAGAGTGTGCCCGTGGCTGCTGGCCCATGCCGCCTCTCAGCACGCCACTGGCACGGAGGCCACGGGCTGCACTATGGCGTGGGGGCCCTGTCAAGCAGGCGTCCCACCGGGGCCTAGCCAGAGTGGGCACATGGCCCTGCTCGTGCACGTGGGCAGTGCCATCACTGTCGCTGCAAGGCCTCTGCTGGGGTCAGGACCTTTTCTCTCCATACCTGCACTCCCACAGGGCAGCTTTTTATAGGTTTCTGCGAACTTAGCCTTGTTGGCATTCATCTGTCCACATAAATACTCAGCTGAGAGCCTACTGTTGTTTCCTCCCCATTCACAAGCATTCTGCCTGGCAATCCCTGTCTATATTTTCAGTGGTTTGAGGTCATTCCACAATCTCTTCTCCCCCTGAAGACTGTTATAACCCTTAGGAAAGACACTGTCCATGGCTTTGTGGCTCACGTATGCCCCAGGTGTTTGCGTTCATGGTGAAGTGCGCCAGTCCCCACGCACAGGTGCTGTGGCTGTCTTGATTGTTGTTAGTGCTCAGTGCCAGGTGTAGTGCCTGGTGGTAGGAGGTGATCCTGCGTAAGGATTGTTCTGGGAATATAGGAATGAGCGTTGTGTACTTGAAGAGGAATGCAATATCGGTGGCTGTGTTTTGTTCTGTTAAAATAATCAGACCTATGAACCCTTGATTGGCAATTGTCACATGTGTCTCAAACGGAGAATCCGTCTACCCAGTACATCTTAGTAAGAAGCAAAGAGGTGGTTAATCAATGTCTTAAATTTGTTTCCATCTCCTATTGTCTTAGTCTCTTTCCTGTTGCTTATAACAGAATACCTGAAACTGGGTAATTTATAAAGGAAAAGAATTTATTTCTTACAGTTATGGAGGCTAAGTAGAAGTTCAAGGTCAGGGCATCACATGGCAAGGGGGCTGAGTGTGCTAGCTCAGGTCTCTCCCTGTTTTTAGAAAGCCACCAGCTCTATTCCCGTGACAGCCCATTAATTCATTAACCTATTAATCCATTAATCCCTAGCAGAAACCTTATGACCCAGTCACCTTTTAAAGACCACAACTCTCAGGACTGCCACATGGGTGATTACATTTCCACATGAGTTTTGGAGGGGGCGAATATTCAGACCACAGCACCTACTTTTCATCGGTTTGGTGCAGGATGGTGATGGATCGGGTCCTTTGATTCCTCTGAAGGAACAGTGAGGAAGTTTGGCAAAGCAGTGTTGTGACTAGCTCATGAGCGTGGCCTTGGTTGGGGCCATGTGCTCTTTATTATGGGCATTTGCAAATGCACATAGTGTGTTTGAATAGCCTAATGACTAGAAAAAATAGGAAAGCACATTCCCACATGTCCACGACTAGATTTATCAACATTTTATTTTATCTTTGCGCGTGTGGTATTTTAAAGCAACTCCCGAACGGTGTGCATTTATAAGACTTAAGGACATTTTCTTACATATCCACAATTGGACAAAATTAGTAATAACTTTTGGATATCATCACTGCCCTGTTCATATTCACAATGCCTTGAGTATTCCCCAGATATCTTGTTACAGTTGATTTGTTAAAATCAGAATCCAAAGAAAGTCCACAGGTTGTGTTTGACGTTTATGACTCTAAGTCCTTCCTGATCGTGAACAGTAACTTCTCTTTTTTTCTTCTCGCCACTGACTTGTTGAGAAGAGTAGGTTAGTTCTGGATTTGTGCAAGTGCTTGCTTGTGGTTCCCAGCCCATTTCTAAGGAGGCAGCCACGTCCCGGTTCATGATTTCTCTCGTAGCTCGGTGGGATTCCCGCCCTGGTTGTTGATGTTCCTCTTTCCTGTTGGAGGTCCACCTGGACCCAGGCACCAAGGCTCAGGCGGCATCAGGTGGTTCCAGACCTTTCCCATTTTTTCCCCTTTGAAAGCAGGCTTGTGTCTGTGTAAACATCAGGCTATCACTGACTGGGGTAAGGAGTCTAAGCGAAAATAGCAAACTAGGGGATGGGTATATACAAACATAATGAGTGAGATGTGCAACGTTTGGGGGATGGTCATGCTGGAGGCTCTGCCTCGAGGGGGGACATGGGCAATATACGTAACCGTAATATTTGTACCCCCATAATATGCTGAAATAAAAAAATTAGCAAACTATTAATAATTGGAAAATCTTATAAATGCTGGGTGTGTGTGGTATTTTAAAGCAACTTCCTGCAGAGACAGAAGGAGATAACAGAACTAGTTTCCACGGAAGGCCAAGGCATGTTTGTTCTGCATTGCTCAAGATAATCTTAAGTGCTTTTCTGAACTCAAGCAGTGCTCCTTCCTTCTGCCTTCAGAAGGGTGGAATTCTGTGCATGCAGACATGAGTGGATCCTGGTACATGCAGTCCTGCCATACACAGCGGGTACGGCCACTGAGTGTGCAGGACTGGTCACTCGAATTCTGAGCCACCCGGCACGTTCTGATGTCACGGGGCCTACACAGACACATGGCAACACACTCTGTCCCATAGAACACAGGGATCTGTGACCAGAATGATGTTCACTGGTCAGAATCTCTTTCAGTTTTAAAATGAATCTCACTTTCTTTTACCTTTCAGTATGGTCTTTTTTTAAAAGATATCTGTGGTACTCTTATTAGTCATTTCTTTTTTCCCCTGCCATATGAAAAACTAGTTAATAGTTACATGTAGTTTTAAAAAACTTACTATTTTAACCATTTGGAAGCGCACAATTTGGTGATATGAAGTGCATCGCAATGTTGTGCAACCATCAGCACTGTCTAGTTCCAGAACCTTTTCATCCCTCCCAGAGGAGACCCTGTACCCAGAAAGCAGTCGCTGCCCATTCTCCCTAGCTCATGACAGCTGCTAATCTGCTCTCTGTCTCTGTGGATTGCCTTTTCTGGATATTTCATGTAAATGGAATCATCCGATATTTGTCCTTTTGGGTCTGGCTTCTTTCCTGTAGCATACTGTTTTTAAGGTTCATCCACGCGGTAGCAAGTGTCAATCTTCTGTTCCTGTTTGTGGCTGGGTAGTATTCCATGGTGTTCATACACCGCATTGTGTTTATCTATCTGTTCATCAGCTATAGGACATTTGGGTTGTTTCTGTCTTCTGGCTTTTGTGAGTAGTGCTGCTCTGAACATTTGCATTTAAGTTTTTGTTTGAATATTTGTTTGCAATTCTTTAGGTGTACATCTAGGAGTGAAATGACTGGGTCATCAGATAGTTCTGCATTTAACTTTTTGAGGAACGGCCCAGCTGTTTTCCACAGTAGCCACACTGTTTTCTGTTCCCACCAGCAATGGGTGAGAATTCCAGTTTCTCCACATCCTCATCACCATTTTTATTCGTGTATCTCTTTTTTTGGAGAAAGGCTTGTTCAGGTCCTTTGCTTATTTCAAGAGGGTCATAGTACACGTTGCTAAATTTGGCCATTGCTTTTGTGGTTTCATGATTTTTGCATAGTTTCTGTGAGACTGGGTTTGTGTGCGTGTACAAGTGCAAATGCTTAAAAAGATCGATTTTATCTGTATCAACTTTGTGTCTTGTAAGAGAGATTTCAGATCGTGTCACCCCAGAACTCCTCTGACCTAGAAAAAAGTACAATGGCAAATTCTTAAGGGTCTATATCTTTAAGCGTAAAGCTTTAGATTCTTAGTGTGCACTTTAGGAAAAAAGTTGTTTTACTGAAATCAGTTTTTGTTTTTCTTTTTTTTCATGTGAACATCAAAAAAATAACATGAATTGATTTTGCTCTCTGATTTTCATCTACATTAAAAAACAAAATTTCACCCAGACCTTTTCTGATCACTGTCCTTTTGAAATTGGCCAAGCTGGCACCTGCTATCTCTGTGGATGGCACAGAATGAACAATGAGGAGTTTATGAAAAAGTTTCTTCACTTTCAGTTCTTTATTAACTGACTTTTTAAATTTATGATATTAATAGAATTTCCCCTTTTATAGTTTTTGGGAAACTCTCTGATGTTCTGAAATATTCTTAGTTCCGGCTTTGTAATTGGTTATGTGGAGAGGTACCGAGTCACTTTTGGGGCAGCTGGGACCCTTTCTGTATTTCATTATGTGAGACCGAAGTGGTGGAAACTTGCTCTTGACATTTTTCCTCTCTCAGCATATAGTGCAGGGGTCCCCAAACCTAGCAATTATCAGAACTACTTTGAGAGATTTTTTAAAAATATAGTTTCCTGGGTTTTAATCTCCATAGAATCCAAATCAACAGGTCTGTCATAGGACAGGGAATCTTCTAAACCTAAAATCTGGGAGACAGCATGTGGGGTGGTCATGTAATTGAATACAGGATCACATGGCCTCAGTCTCGAACTCAGACACTTACTACCATACATTCCTTGGCTCAATAGTTTAATTCTGTTCCTCAGTTTCCTCAACTGTAAAATGGAAATCATAACTTATATTTAGCTCACTAGGTCGTTGCAAGAAACAAAGCTGAGCCCCAGGTGGATATGCACAGTCAAATGTACAGTGCCACAGGGTCCTTAGTAAGCCGCTGGAACTGTCACAAGAGCTGGGTGAGCCAGTTTCAAATAGTAGCTTTACTATGAGTGTGACTTTATTTCTAAAGCATTAGTTTCTAATCGTGTGTTTGCCGGGGTCGATTCAAGCAATTTTGAGTTAGTTACCTCTTGGCCTGTAAGAAAGAGAGAGAGTCTGATATAAGGATTATATTGAGGGCTTTTTCTCCAGAAAATGGGTGTCATCCCATATTCTACACATCTTTGTTTGCACTTCTTGCTATGTGATGCAGGGCAGTAGAGCCATAGGATTAGAACATTAGACTGCAACCTGCTGTTCCTATTGGATACCCAAGCAGATGGAGGTATTCAGTTCCTGTGAGAATGGCCTCTGATACACTTGACTTCCCTTTAGCACGGGTATTATTTTGGAAAGTTGCTTAAGTTTTAGCCGGAGTTACTATTTACCAAATGATGGGATTAAATTATAAGAAAAAGCATTAGAATTTCAGTTATCTGTAGTCCTATAAAAGAGGCATGGATAATGGAATGCATTGGTATATCCCAAATCATTACCATTGACCTTGGAATGCATCCTTGCTCTGCATCCTGACTTGGAGAGACTCTGAATCTCATTTGGGGTAGGCTGTCAAGATTTGAGACTCAGTGAGGAAGTAGATTTGATTTACAGTAGATTTTCCTACAGACAATCAACAAACTCAGTGATGCTTAGTGGGGAATCTTACTAGCTAAGCCTGAAGAACCCTCTGCAATGGTGGGCCAAAACCCAGGCCTGCAGGTCTTGTTTACTTGTCTTTTTCTTTTTTCAGGAAAAGAAGATTTTTCAGATCCCCTGGATGCATGCGGCTAGACATGGGTGGGATGTGGAAAAAGACGCACCACTCTTTAGAAACTGGGCAATTCATACAGGTATTAAAACTCCCTGCATTATTTATAGAGGCAGGTGCTATCATTTGTTTATTTTTATTACACATACAAAATATCCTGGTTTATGGCCTTATGAAGGAAGCTCTGAAAAACCTGTGACCTATCCCTAGGCACATCCAGGACACATGGAGTACAAACTATACCGCTGAGAAGTGATGTTCCCCCCATCCCATAGAAGCTTAGTCCTTAAATTTCTCATAAATAATGGTATTCTGATAAGTTCCCCAGGGGAATATAAACGCATTTTATTCTAGGGCTATAAACTTGGGTTGACTGAATCTCCCCAAAAATGGTAGTCAGGAGTATATTTACTTATTACAAAATTTAAGTAGGGAGCTATTTTCAGGACTGGACTTTTTACTTAATGTTTGAGAGTCAGGGGAAAAAGAGGCACTCGAGTTCCTTCCGTTTGTTGGCCTTCCAGTCTTCCAGATTACTTACAGAATGCTCCATTTTTCTACCATGAAATTTTTCTCTCAAGCTGTTTGGTGGAACCAGGGTGACCAGCTTGTCCCAGTTTGCCTTGAAGTGTTCAGGTTTTAAAAATAAAATTCCTACATCCCAAGAACCTTCCCAGTTCTAGGCAAACCAGGACGGTTGGTTACTTTAGGTGTAGCCTGGAATGAAAAGGTTTCTCTGTACTACCTGGCCAGCAATGCTGTGTTTCCAGGAATTTTTTACTCTGTATCTATTTTTTTTCCCTCTTTTTGTTAACCTTTGGCTATTTTGGTAGGAAAGCATCAACCAGGAGTAGATAAACCTGATCCAAAAACATGGAAGGCGAATTTTCGATGTGCCATGAACTCCTTGCCTGATATTGAAGAAGTTAAGGATAAAAGTATAAAGAAAGGAAACAATGCCTTCAGAGTATACCGGATGTTGCCCTTATCTGAGCGACCTTCTAAAAAAGGTAAAAATATTTAAAGGCTAAAAAATTGGTCACTTAATATATACATAGTGCTTTTGTGATTTCTTTATTTCTATATCTGTAGTCACTTCAAGGGTAGAACACCCCGTTCATACTGTAGGTGATAATTTTGCCCTTACATAGTTTGAGAACGTGACTTTCGAGTCTCCAAAGGCAGTAAATGATCTGTTTGGAATTTTGGTCACATATAGATTAAAGCAACAGGTTCACTGAGAGTTTCAGAAAGAGTTTAATTTAGGGGAGATGTTTCTCTGTAGGTCCTTCATGAATTAATCCAAACTACATTTTTGTTGCCACAGGAAAGAAACCAAAGACAGAAAAAGAGGACAAAGTTAAGCACATCAAGGTAATCTTGGGTTGTTTGAAGAGAAAGCCAAAATCCTGACCAGATTAATGATTCATATTCTGTTTTATAAAAAGTAATCTGACCTCTGCAGAGTGTTTAATATTTCTTCTTTTGCTGTCATATCCTATGTACCTTACACGGCTCTTCTTCAGCATGTAGCCACTTGCAGACACAGGTACACATACCCCCCCCCGCTTACTCCAATTTCCCTGAGAAATTTATGAATGAAGTCATAAACTCACGCTGAGCTTGGCCGTCTGAAGCCTCCATCTGGTCACCATGACTGTAGCCAGCCGGTCACTTAGTTCCAGCTAAGCTCCAGCAACCAGCCTATGTCTGATACTATTAAATATATTTACAGGCTATTACATATATTTTAATATATATTAGATATTATATACTTCTATTAAAATGTATTAACTGTATTTTATATCTGTTCCATCACGAGCCATTATGTTGGGGATACAGTGGCCAGCTCAGGCACTCTGTTAGTGCAGCTGTCAATAGTTTTTTCCAGCTCTGCTCTGGAACCATCTCTCACACCTCCCGAGGGTTTTCCATAGGGATGTGTGTGTGTGTGTGTGTGTGTGTGAGCTTCTCAGTAGGTTGTGTTGTCTGAACTCCCTGCAGTTTGATGATCTTTGTGCATCGATTAGGCAGCCCTTGTTAGATGGTGAGAAGAGAGCCAGATACCCCATGCAAAACTGGGGACCAGCTTCTGTTGCCAAGCAAAAAGCAGGCCCTGCAGTCATAGGCCCGTGGTTACCACCAGAGAGATTATCTGGCTCGCCAGCCTCTGTGTGCAGATGAGGAAACCGAGGCTCGAGGGAGTTGAGTGACACATGTCCAGGGCCACCTGGTTATAGAGGACTGAACTTGAAGATGCTGAGTATGCTGATTTATAATTTAGAGTAACGATTACAGAAAAAAGAACCACACTGTTTTTACAGCACAACGTTTGAAAACAAGCCAGTAGGTTGAAATAGCCAAGGAAAGACACAAAATAACTTACTTCAGATGGACAGTTAGACTTGAGAAGGTCATTAGATTTTGAAGGAAAATTTAGATAAATTGTTAAACTTTCAGAGATATTTACCTCTACAATGGAAAATAAATATTTTAGGCAGAGTATTTTAGCAGTGATACTTCCAGTTTCACTTTCAATATTTTTGGTTTCTGACTTATTTTAAATACTCCACAGTATTAAAGGTCTAATTTTGTTTTAACTTTTTGGTGGAAAAATTGATACACATACAAAGGAGACAAATGAGTGAAATTTACCCCATAGACCATCACCCCAATTTCAATACCTTTATCCACATCCCAACTTCTAATATGAAATTTCAGACATTCAACTATTTTTAACTTACAGAAACAATTTCTTGTGAGGAAAATTCCAAACATCATATAATTTCTTCCATAATAGTTCATGTATATATTTAAAAGAGAAGTGCTCTTTAAAAATAGCACAGTATTGTTATTGTACCTGAAAAAATTAACAGTAATTCCTTAGTATCATCAAATATCCAGGCAGTGTTCAGATTTCCAGTTATCTCATAAATGTTATAACTTTTGTGTAGTTTGTTTACTTGAATTAAAATCCTTATAAGATCCACATGTGATTTTTGGATATGTCTTTTAAGTATTTTTTTTAATCTATAGGTTTTCCCTACATTGCTTTTAAAAAGTTTTATTTTTTCTTGCAATAGGAAAAACCTACTTGTTAGCCATACGAAGTTTCTCAGTTTGAATTTTTTAAGGCCTTTGTTTCTTCCTTTCTCTTCTTTCTCTTCTCTTCTCTTCTCTTCTCTTCTCTTCTCTTCTCTTCTCTTCTCTTCTCTTCTCTTCTCTTCCTTTTCCTTTCTTTTCCTTCTCCTCTCCTCTCCTCTCCTCTCCTCTCCTCTCCTCAGGGTCTTGCTCTGTTGCCCAGGCCAGAGTGCAGAGGCACAATTATAGCTCACTGCAGCCTTGAACTCCTGGGCTCAAGTGATCCTCCCACCTCAGCCTCCTGAGTAACTGGGACTACAGGCGCACTACCATGCCAGCTAATTTTTTAATTGTTAGTAGAGACGAAGTCTTGCTATGTTGCCCAGGCTGGTTTCCAACTCCTAGCTTCAAGCGATCCTCTCAAAGTGCTGTGAGCCACCATGCCCAGTTAAGGCCTACGCTTTGATTAGTGTTATTTAGACAGAAAAGAATGGCTTCCCCACAAATACGTGATTTTGAAGAATTGGCTATGATCTGAAGTGTGACTGTCATATTTACTGCTATTTTCACAGCGTCTAGCTCAGTGCCTGGCACAGAACAGATAATTAACACATATTTGATAACTGGATAGATGTAAAAGCATTTGTGGACTAAATAGATGCATAAATAAATATCATACGTGGGGTGGGAGTGAGGGGTTTTACGTTAGGATGAAGATTTCATTTCATAATTGCAGTTAATGGAGAAATAAGAATGGAGTAACAGATGTTCAGTTTTCAACACACTTTGCTCAAATTTATCTCCCCTGTTCCATTGACTATCAGATACCAGTGATTATAAGATGCACCACTATTTTATGTATCTCTAAGAAAGAAAACCTGCTTCTAAAGGAACCCTGACACATCATCATGCTATTTCAGGGGTGTGGAAGTGTGAGGAAATGTGCGTCTTAGAATGGGTGACATGTGGTGTTCTCCTAAGTAAAGGATATCTGCAGTCACATGAGCATTGGCAGTGTCTTCATGTGGCTGCCAACGTGAGCAAGTTGTGGAAAGCACAGCCCCGGTTGGGTTGTGCCATATTTGCCCAGGGAAGTAAGTGAGGGATTCCCCTTAGGGGCAACCACGTAGGTCAGGTTCTATGTTAGCAAAGTGTATATTATGAAATCCTTCTGCAGTAAAGATAGGGTTAATACCTGAAACTCCCTTCAGCAGAGGCAGGTGAGATTCATCAGACAGGAGCACAGCCTATCTCTTGAATTGAAATCTTTCATCATGCCTGCAAGTAGAACACGGGGGAACAGAGATGAGCGAGACCCCCAAGTTCTGTGGCTCACAGCTGCTCAAGCCATTGTGTTGACTTAATGTATCTAGAAAGTGTTTCAAAAGTTAACTCCCTGGGGCATCTGAAATTGTACAGTCAAAGGACTTTATCCTTACTGAGCTGTTAATACATTACTTTTTATTGTATATCTAAACACCTAAACTCTGAGTTAATATGTCCTATGCAAATATGTAACTGGATAGACTTGAAGCAAGCTTTTCCCGATATTCAAGTTGAGGTGGAGTTTCAATTAGCCAACAATGTTTAGAACATGCTTGCCAAGTGTCCAAAGTTTTCTTGGGTCACTCAGATGATTTACCTCCATGCTGTGTGATTCCCCCAGCAAATAGTTTCCCTGAGACTGGAAGACCCAAGGCCCCTTGGCCATGTAGTAGGTGCAGAAACTCTGCCTTTGCACCCTTTGATACTCTTTTTGTGAGTATATCCTATGTACTCAGTGAGCCATGTTTTACATCAGCTAAGCCCCGCCTGTGTGGGATAACTGGCTATCTAAGGAAATAAGAACAAGAAAACCAATACTGAGCAATACTAGATTGGACATCATCAGTGTATATATGTGTTTCAAAAGCTGTCGTGGAGCAGGTTGCTCCCTGGGACTTGACAAGGCCGAGGACAACGAGGATGGAAGTATGTACACAGAGGGATGGTAGCTGACATCTCTGAGCCCATACAAAGTTCCAAGCAGTAATTATCATCTCAATGGGTTTTCCCTGCAATGGGCAGGACAAATCCCCTTTACATACTGAGAAAATGGAGGCACAGAGAGGTTGGTTCATTTCTCCAGGGCTGCACTGCTTTCTGGAGCTGGGATTTGAATACAAGTCCATTCAGCCCTGGAGCCTGTGGGCTCACTCTTTCACCTCACCTGGTGCCTCTGGGCTCACCTGGAGCCTGTGGGCTCACTCTTTCACCTCACCTGGTGCCTCTCAGCCTTTTGTAAGCTCTGGAGCCCGAGCCAGGCCTTTGTCGGCGGGGGGAGGGGGGGGGAGGGTGTAGGGTGTGGACAGGGTAAAACGGTGGTGGCCGTTCCCCAGCACAGGAGCATCCTGAATGGGAGGCGGGGATTAGAGCTGTTGTTGGTCTTTCCTGGACGAGTCAGGAAACTGGCTTATTTAGAGCAAGAGTTTGGGTGAGGGAACAATGGGACAGAAAGACATGTAGGTAGGGTGGAGATAAATGATACTTCCTGCTTCAGGGGGTTGTTGCAGATGAAATATACATGCTTTGAAACTGGAAACATGTTTCCAGATCAAAGTGTTAGTGTTATGGTGGAAAATAAAATTGAGAAGAGCCTCTAAAGTCACTCGGTAAAGAGTAGGCCTGGTCTGTATCAGTCTGAATGCAGACCTATGGGCTGAAGTTATAGAAGAGCAGATGTTGGTCCCGCAGAGCTTTCTAACAGCTGTGGGCTCTGGCGGTGGCAGGGGCTGGTGCACTCCCTGGGGGGGGGTCTCTTACTGGAGCGATCCCTTCATTGGTTGGAAGACATCTTCAGTTTTTAAAGTTTAATCAGATGAACTCACACGCCGGCAGCCCACTTGGAAAGCGGATAGAATGAGAGCTGCCCTGGATGAAGCGGGTTATCGGGCTCACCCTGCCTGTTCAGGTTCCTGTGGTGGCTCATGAAGGAGCTCGGAGCACAGTTTGGAAACTGGTGGTACACATAAGCTCTGTGGATGGTTTTATGAAATGGGGCGCCCTTGACCTCCTGGGAGCAGACTTGGAGCAGGGTGGAGTTGATATCTAAGGGAGATCTGTCTCGCAATGGTAGAAGGGATGGCGGGGAGGAGAGGCTACAGTAGAAGATGGTCGATGGTGGACGCTGGAGAGGAGAGAGGAGACATTTCCCCAGAGAATGGAGGAGGAGATAGAGCGTGAAGATAGTGGATTGAAGAGGAGGCCCCTTCAGAGAGAGCACGTTGGGAATGGAGCTCATTTTGTGCAGGAGAGTGAGCTTCACTTTGAACATGTTGAGTCTGAAATTCCCGAGAGCAGATGTTGGATAGAAAGTTGGATCTGCCAGGCGTAGCGCTCAGGTAAGTGCTCCCAGGGCAGATGGGTGATCATTTACTCAAGAACAGTATCCAAGCCTTCAAAGACGGGTGCCTTCTCCAAGAAAGAGAAGCTGCACGAGACGGAGGCACAGACCTGAGGAGGAGATGGAGAGAAGAGGGAGCCGAGAAGACAAAGGGAAGTCGCAGCGAGAGAGGGAGGAGGAGAATGAGGAGGGCCTAGTCCCGGGAAGGGAGGGGGAGGACGGTGTTTCTAGCCCTGGGCAGGAGGCTCCAGTCTGTTTTACCGGAGCCTCTGTTCTCATTCTCAGTGGCACTGTGGCCTTCATGGTGAGGTTCGTGTGTCCTCCCAGGTCGGATTCTCTGGTCTACTTTATGAAGCCCAGCCGTCAGCCTGGAGGTTTTGTTAGCAGACAGTCCTAGGGATGCCCTTAAATTTGATGCCCTTAGATTTGGCTTCAAGGAGACTGGCTTTGCACTGATGCACGAGCGCATTTTGGGGATTGGAGGTGGGGTGGGGGTCTGTTATATTGGGTCTCGGGGGAGGAGAGCTCTAGACCAGGGGCTTCGGTGCAGGGATGAGGCAGTATGGGCTGGAACAGGGGGATGAGGACCACTGGTGGCAGAGTCCCTCTGCTGTCCCCTAACTCTGCCCTCCCCAAGCCTACCCTGCAAGCACAGCTTTGAGACCAACCAAAGGTGTGTTCTCTTGCAGGTCTAAAGAAGGCCACCCTTGCCCTTGTACTCGCTTTCATGCCAGATTGCTTTTGCTTAAAATCCCTTAAACTGTAAACCAAATGTTGGGTTCTATAATTATAGAAATGGTGCTTGAGTGTAAATATCTGGCAAAGTTCATTTACCATGGAGGACTCTGGACCCAACCACAGTCTTTTCTTGGGTTATCTTTGGAGTGAGGCAAGGGGCTTAGAGCCAAGAAAGCTCTGGGCTACTTGACTTACGGGAGAGTCGCTACCTGAAGTGAGAAGGGAAACAGAAAGAGGCTGGTTCAGGATTAACCAGGCCAGGTTACGGTGCAGCCAAGCGGCAGGTGGTTGAGCCAGGCGGCAGCGGGGGCAGAGGGGACTGGGAGAGGCTGCGGGCAAAGGCCATTCATGGCCTGCAAGATCTCTGTGCACTTGTTATGTAGAGAACTGTGCACCCCTTTTCTTAATTTTGGATCCTTGGATTTTCAATAGAGTTTAGGTTTAGATATCTCTACTTCTGATCGTTTCCAAAATTGTGGCTGAGTTTAGTGAAGACCCTTCTCTCCGGGCCTACTGTTCTGCACCCTGGATGGAGACCTTTCCGGCAGGTGCTGGCTACGTCTGTACCATTGGTGGCACTGTCCATCCAGAGCGGTAGGAGCAGTGAGAGGGTTTGCACTGAAGACTTTGCAGGGACAGGTGTTTTTGAAGTGGGGGTTAGAGGAGTAACCAGTGTTCAGAACAGCCTGTCTCAGCCGCCCGTAGTGCAGGGTACAGGGATTATTAAGACAGAAAGCCCCTGGACTTGAACCATGTTGCATGACCATGGACTGAGTTCAGTTCCTGTGTCTCCTCGGGCTAAAAGCAGTGCAATCTTGGAAAATTAATTTAGTCTCTGAGTCATAGTTTTCTCAAGTGTAAAGTGATAAAAGTGAAACTTGCCACTAATTAAACTGTAAATCATGTGAAACATGTAGAGGGCTTCAACTGAGAAATCAGAATTAATTTCAGTTTTTAAGTATGTGTATGTCTGACTGCCTTGTTACTTTTATAAGAAACCTAGAAGCAGAATGGGTAAAAAAATACCATAAGACAGCAGAAGAAACCCATACAGATGAGCAGATCTTTCCATAATTCCTTCAGATACCTGTGCTTTGTTCCTTATGAGGGAGTGGAGGAGATGGCAATAGAATAATGAACCGTGGGGCGTCTCTGGGTGGGGGGGACCAAAAAGGGGACTGAAGAAGCCATTGGGAAAGGGAGTTGCCATCGGAGAGGTGGAGGATGAAACAGTATCCGATGAATCAGGTTGTCGAGAAGGGAGGGTACGGCCCTCCCCATCGGTGTCAGAGCATGGCGTCCAAGGGAAGGGACTTGAGAATAGGTCATTGGATTTGGGAGAGCAGTTTTATTGGTGATCTTTGACAACAGTGAGGACTTATTTAATAAGAAGTGTCATGTACATATTTATCTCATTTTATCTTCCCATTATCCCTATGACATGGGTCCTATTATTGTCCTGAGTTTATAACTGTCCCCAGTGCCCTAAGAGAAGCTTAAAGAGGTTAAATAAGGTCCTGCAACTAGTGATAAGTGGGGGTGCAGAATTCGACCCCAGGCCTGTGTGGTCCCAAAGCCAGGGTCTTGTTGCCCGCTGGGAACAGTCCCCGCGTGGAGGAAGGCAGGCCACGGTGCAGGCAGGGGGCAGGGAAGCGGGCGAAGTTAGGAAGAGCAGACGCTGGTCCAGAAGTTTGGCTGTAAAGAGAGGGAAAAACTGGTGACTCAGGTCACAGGAAAGTGAGTTTTTTCCCAAAAGGGCAGGCTTTTTTATTTGGAACTTGTAAAACAGAGAAAAATGCAAGATGTTGGGGGAGCAAGGAGTAAAAGCTCCGCCCACTAGGGCTGCTCTCGGCCCTTCCTTATGTTTGACCTTTGGTACGTCCGGTAAACCATGCAGTGTGTTGTTTCTTAGAAAACTGAACCGTCCAGTGA
>VBSM01000483.1:31117292-31130149 GCA_008086735.1 Cheirogaleus medius
AAAAAGGGATTTGCCCTCATTATTTCATCAGTATGAACCTGCAGCGTCTTGGGCTGGGTGGGATGTGCAGGCACCGAAGGGCATCTGCGTGAAGCCGTGGGCGTGGGGGTGCCCGACTGGACTCAGGCTGGGGAGGGGAAGCTTCCGCCTTGAGCGTGGCCCATGTGATCAGGCAGCCACCTAGCGCAGGACGCTGGCGAGCCCAGAGCCCACGGTAAACTGCACATGAGGAGAATTCACCTACAGCCTCCTCTGGGTTCCTGTTCTGGGGCCAGTCACTGAGGCAGAACTTTTCCTAAGAAGCAGTTGTGAAGGAGGTGGCAGGAGCCCTCCCTTAGCGAGGGAGCCAGGTGTTGATTCTTTCCAGCACTCCCTCGGGGAAGGCTCGAACCCCTGCAGCAGGGCACTGCACAGAGACAGTCACGCAGCTCGGCCCCAGCTATTGTCTGCAGGTGGAGGCATTTCCTACAGGCGAGGCACACGCACAGGTGCCATTTCCTGGAAGGAGGCTGGAAGAAACCAAATACCCCGCCCCACACTCTGTGCAGAAACATGCTGCTTTGACACCAGGCCCATTTAAAGAAGTGGGCAGCGCACTTGGCAGCTGAACATGAATGACCCTGGCAGCAAAGAAAGTAGACAGAGGATAGAGTTTCAGCTAAGTAAAGGGAGGGAAAAGGAAGTGTTCTCAATTCTTTTTTCTTTTCTTCTTCCTAGCAAGAACCAGTTGAGTCATCTCTGGGGCTTAGTAATGGAGTAAGTGATCTTTCTTCCGAGTATGCGGTCCTGACTTCAGCTATAAAAAATGAAGTGGACAGTACGGTGAACATCATAGGTAAACTTTTGACATCTCATTTTTCATACACACGAGCAGCCCTCTGGGGTCTAAAATTTGTAAAACAGGGATCTTCAAATGACTTAAGTCAGTGGGAGGAGGTCTTGGAACCATCTCAAAATGCAAGTCCCAGCCCCTAGATTTCAGAGCTGAAAAATAAAGGGCTTAGTGGATCAGAAAAAGGAGCTTCGACGGGTCAGCAGGGGGTGGGGACCTGCAGCCTTGGGACAACACGTGGCCTTCTGGATCCTTGAATGCAGCCTTTTGACCGAATCCAAATTTTATCGAGCACATTATCTTAATAAAAGATGTTTGTTTCCCAATGGCTAATGGTTAGCGTTTCCAGCCTTTTACTGTTTGGTCACATGGCCATAAATGTTCTTTATTAAACTTGGGAGCCAAGGAGAGGGAAGATTGTCCTCTCACGTCCTCTCAGCCAGCGGCTTTCCCTGGCAGACTTGCCACAGGGCAGGTGTTTGTTTTACAGTCAGAGAAACTGAGGCACAGAGACATATTGCCCAAGGGCACACTCTGATTCAACAGGTATTTTCGAGCACTTTCCAAATCCTAGACTCAGTGCTATGAGCGGGAAATAGATCGGGAGGCCCAATTCCTGTTTTCTTGGAAGGACACACAGCAAACAAAGCCGCCCCAGATAACTGAAGCATTACCGTTTGTGGTCAATGCTGCCAAGGAAAGGGGAGGAGAGATGACAGAGAATAACAAAGCAACAAAATTTAGATTGGGGGGGGGTCTTGGAGGTGCGACATTTCCCCTCCTCATAACAGCCAAATGACCTTCCACACTGAGCTAGCTGTGCCCGCCCAAGACGAGTGCGGTGTCGCCGTGCTGAAGACGTGTCTTCTGTGTGGTCAAGCGCACAGGCTTAGTGCCCGAAAGACCTATCCCTGCTTTCTCTTTAAGGGAAAATTATCCTTATTTTTGTATTTACTTTTCTTTAGCATTGAATTTTTGTTGTGTGTGGTGACGTCTGTTTTTAGGAAACGGAAGAAGCCAGCAACATGTTGAACTGTCCTGACAGTACGCTGCTGGCCCCTTGCCCAGGCTCGCAGTGTTTAGCCGAGCCGCGCTGACGCCGTCTCCAGGCTAGTGGAAGGGTTTGCAGGTGCGGGCGTTCTGTCCAACGTGCCTAGGCAATACTTTAGAGCCATTGTGTTTCTCGATAAAAGGCAACCCCACCCTTCCATAAAGCAAAGATCGCTGTGAAACAAGGGAGACCATTCATCACTCTGCAGTAAATAAAGCAACCTGTGGTGACGAGACATACAGCAATTAGGGATTCGTGTATCTGGGATTTTGTCTTAATTTTGGCTGCCCAAAGTGCACGCTCTCATCGGACATCGCTTTTTTTGATAATTGCTTCCAAATTTGACTGACTTTATCTAAAGTGAAGCTGAAGTAGATTTTTAAGCCAAGCCTAGAAACTCGAGTAGCAACAGGGGCTTCCGAAGGCTCAGGAGAGCAGATTCCCAACAGAGACAGACCCCAGGTCCCCGTGAGGACCTTGCGGCTCTAGCTCAAGGTTGGCACCAGAATCCACAGTGGTTTCAGGATGGCAAAGGCAACGCAGGGCTGTGAGACTGTGTCTTCGCCGTTTCCCATCTCCTTTGCTCCCTGTTCTTGTTGCCGTTTTTCCTAGTGATTAAGATAAGAGACTTCACCTGTAAGATAAGAATTAGCTCTGGGGAGGCTCCTTAGCTGGGGGGCACCCTTCTTAAGAGGTCTTCCTTGCTCATCAGCTGTGCCCCGTGCCTGCTCCCGGGAAGGCTGAGGCCTGAGCCGTTCACCCCTAGGAGTAGGGGCCAGCGACAAGGCACCCGGTTTTATCAGGACCCTGCAAAACTCAGCAACATGAACCTCCATGTGAGGCGGGAACCAGGATGTCACAGTGCACCCACACACAGAACCCATGACGTACTTTATTTTTCTTGCGCAGTCTGGACCTGGTCACCAAGTGAGACTGTGGGCTGGCTCCTCGGTCACAGGTGCCAGACGGGAGACCCAGGCAGTGGAGTTTGGCTGTCGGTTATTCAACACTAAGAAATGTTTAGTTACTCAAGAAAGCTGTCATCTGTTGTGGGGCTGTATATTTTTTTCTTCTCCCTCCTCCCTTGCCACCCCCACCCCTCTGATAATTAACTCTCGGACCCTCCTGTCTCCCCACCGTATTTCTGAAGTCCTCCATCACCTTCTACTCCTGACACAGTGTCTCGTCCTCCCTCTGCTCTCACCTGGGCTGTGCTTCCATTCTGCCCTCCCCATTCACCCTTCACACAGAGTGATTTTTTAAAAATGCCAGTGTCACCCTCGCCCCCAAGACAAAGTCCCTCTTGTCTCCGGGGCCTGGCATGACCTGGGCCCTGCCCACCGCTTTTATACCCACCTTGGAATTTGAGGGATTCTGAACCATGTCACCTCCCTGCGGCTGTCGGTAGAGAAAGTGAGGTTGGCGGTGGGTTTTGTTTGTGTGGAGCAGCCGCTAAGGCTCTGTGCACACAGCACAGGACGGCATGGACGTGTGGCAGTCCCGGTGGTGAGTGTGAGCTGCCATGCCGACGCTCTTGCTCAGATTCCTGCTCCTGGGTCATTGGCCCTGGAGACGTTGGTTGACTCTCTACCGAGTTTTCTCTGGGACACATCCTTTGCTCGCCTTCGTGTAGCGCGTGTGGTGCTGTTTTCTCCTTGGGGGGGAAGAGTTTCTACTGCCCCAGCTGTGCTCTTGCTTCCTTCTGCCCCTCTGTTACCCTGGTGAGCGGCAACAGCCTGCGTTGGGGGTAGTCTGGCCCATGCAGGGACAGAAATCCTGTCTCTGGAGGTGCCCGTCTCTCCCACCATTGACCTTGAGCACCTGGGCCAAACCATGGCTGTGTTTTACAAAGAAGGAACGTAAGATTAGAAGTTTAAAGACTTGGGTTCTAGACCTAATTCTAAAGTTTGCTATTTACCACATGATTTGGGGCAAACTCCCTAATCTCTCTGAGATGCAATTTGCATAGAAATTGGAAATACCATGTATATTATAATTTATAAAATGGAAATGTATAAAATCATATATAAAATGGAAATAATAATACTGATCCTGCCCACCTTACAGTTGTGAGAATCAAATCCTTCTGTGGCTGGAAGGTGGTAAAATGATACATTATGGTCATGATATTACCAACATCCTATTAAAATATATTTGAGTGAGAAACGTAGCCTCCAGCTGTGCTGTGTCATCAGCCCTGGTTATTAACAGTTTTACTCAAACTTTCAGATAGAGTCAGGGGAAATTTCCCTTTGTGACCCCATGCTGATGGTCTGATTTTACATGCCCTGCTAATACGTTTCATTCTGGACTCTGCAGCTTCCTGGGAGACCCTGGCAATTTGACCATTGGGTTTTAGCTTTTCTCAACTGAAAAATGGTGGGACCAAGCCACTTCCCAGGGCCTTTGTGTTTGCAACAGTCTCTGCTTTGCAGCACTTTCCCCAGGCGTGGGAGCGAGCTGCTTCCTCAGGTGGGGCCCCACACTAAGTCAACAATTGTTAATAAAGTAAGAATGACCTTTTAAGGAATCAAACTGGTTCATCAGTAACCGGCCATGAATAATATTGTTATAATTCTCAGCAGCGAGGTTCAGATAAAATTACATTCCTGTGGGTGACTCTTTTCAGATGTGCTGACTTTAATAAGCTGGAGGAGCTTAGTGGATTTCTCGTTCTTCTAACCATTTGAGAATGTCCTTGGCACCCAACAGAGAACTGTTGAAATGTCCCTATTGGTTATGAGCCCAAAGACTCACTTTAAGGTGAGATTCAAAAGATTTTCTCCTATGAGGGGCTTAGAAAGCCAACAGGAGCTTGGTTTGGACTTTGTTAACTCTTCTATTAATATTAGGGAGACCGTATTACAGAGTTGAAATTTGGGGCCAGGTAAGGCTGATCTCGAATGCTGATTCTGCCACTTATTGGCTGTCGGACCTTGAGTTTGTTATTTAGTTCTCGCTGATGCTGTCGTTTCATCATGTCTGAAATGGGCATCATGACTGTGCCTTCCCCACAGTGTTGTGAGGTCCGTCAAGGGGCTGGGGAGGCACAGGTTGGTGCTCAGGAAGTTACTTTTGTCATTGGTATTCAGCAGTCAGGACACCTTCAGCACCCAGAGGAGTGTCACCCCTGACCCTGTGTGCTGTAGCAGGTAGGCGTGTTGTTATTCATGTGTCTTTGCAGTTGTCAGGAGTCAGTGTTGCTGCTACTTGGTGGTTCGGGGAAATCAGTTCACAGGGGAAGAGAGAGAGAGAGAGAGAGAGATTGAGGCTGATGAGTGAAAGTGTCTAAGCACCTCCAGAGAGCATCTCAGATGCTGGGATTTCCCTGCTTCTCTCATGGGCTTTGACTGGTGAGTTGGAAAGTTTCTAAAGTGCCCTGAATGATGTTTGGATGCAGAGAAGTGGCTGTCCCTTACCGAGGCTTAACGCAGCACACTCCTCTGCGGGAACTTTGGCCTTAGAGATAATGTAATTGTATTAACTGAGCATCCAGATTGTAGCCCAGAAAACAAAAACTTTTTTTTTCTGTCCTGGTCACCAGCATTCAGGATACACTTAAAATTTGAGTAAAGGTGCTTATTTATTCTTTTTAAGTCATGTATAGTAAGTGAAATATAGTAAAACAAATCCCTTTTAGGTATACAGTTCTATAAATTTTGACAGATGCACTCAGTTGTGTAACCACTACCGTATTCAAGAAAACATTTTCATCACTCCAAAAAGTTTCTTCCCCAGTCCCCAGCCCCCGACACCCACAACCTGCTGGATCTTTAGCACATCACCTAGCTTTGCAAGAGTCCGCGTGCCAGAGGCTTGGCATTTTCTAGAACGCATTAATTGTCATGCTCTGTATTTGCAAGCTGTCACAAACTCCTGCAGGACTCTGGCTCCCGTCAGTGAGCCTGGGCCCCTTCCTGCACCTATCTATTCAGCAGAGAGCACCTCTCCGGTGCGTGTGTCGTGCCTGGACCCGAACGGTTCTCGTGCAGGCCCTCAGCGCTCGGGAGCCATGCTTTGGTTGAGGAGAGAGGACGTGCACAGATAGAAAGTTCAGTAAGGATCTGTGGAGTTAACCAGCCACACGAGGCAGAAAGTCGAGAAGCGTCACGAGGTCATGTCACACTGTAGTTGTGGCAGAGCAGTGGGGACCGTGCGTGAGAGGCGCTCGGAGGAGAGCGGTCGGTCTGTACTGGGGTGGTTGGGAGGGGTTCCAGAAGAGAGGGGCACCCTGAATACTGCTTGTCACCCACCCCCACCCCGTGTCACTCCCTCATTGAAGCCTTCGCTTCCTCCAACTGGAAAATACTCCGCTTCCTCGGCTTTCATCACCTGGCCCCCTTCGTTTTTTGTTTTTCCTTTTCGCTTATTCATGCCTCCAGCTGGCTGTCTGGATCGCTGGGTGCTGGCGGTGGCCGTGTAGACTAACTTCTTACAGACCGAGTCCTTGATCGCACTGGCCTTCCTCTGCTTCTACCACTTGGTGACGGCGTCTGGCACAAAGCAGGTGCTCTGTCCGTCTTTGTTATTGGAGTGACTGAGTTGAGTGTCCCAGGAGAAGCAGGGAGGGAAGGAATTCCTGGTCAGAACAAAGGGATGCAAGGAGGAGGATACTTGACCATTGTGCACGGTCCGAGCCTGCTGCCTCTCTGCTGGGAAGAACAGTGCAAGAAAGGTATGAGTTTTGAAGTACTGGAAGTGAATGAAAGTGGCTTTGATTGAAATCAAATTTATATAAGACCTTTATTGCCTTGGTATGCAAGGCATCATGCGTGCCCCTCCCTCCTCAAACACACACACACCCATTTGGTTTCGATTTCCACCCACCAACTGCTCCTTAGGACTTGGGATAGGACAGGACATTATCGCATTTTCCTGCCATTCTGTTTTACTTGGGGGCAGAGACAGAAGAAACTTGAGAGAGGTTATTGTCGGTCAGTGTCAGTCTGTGTGTAGTGAACTGCATAATTGATGCCCTCACACTCAAATAGGATAGTCCCAAGGACGAAATAAGGATTTGGGAGTCTGCCTGCCATATATAGCCTGCCTGCCTTTTCTTTAATTTTATCCCTGCCAGGAAAACCCAAACACGCATCCAATTTCCCTCCCATTCTCTATGCGGTGGCTTTTGAATTCTCCACATCTCCTTCCTGGCCTCTTTTGTGCCCTTCCTTTCTTTATTAAATAACCCATGAATTCCCCCATCCTCTAAAACCTTCCCTGCATAGAAATAGGATGATTTTCTTACCACCCCACAAAAAGCAATTGAAACAGGAACTTATTTATAAACAAAGATCCTTCAGCAAAGAAAATACCTTGAGTGATTAAAACAGGGAACAGGTGAGGCCATGAGGCTGACCCCTCAAGGAGACTGGAGTGGGCCCCCTTCCTGCCTCACCTGAGCATTTTGCAGGTGGGCAAGAAAATGATAGGAACATGGAACACATAATACAAGGAGTGTGAGTTTAGACAAGTCCCTCTCCCTCTCTGTGCCTGGGTTTCTTCATCTGTAACAGGATAATGATGCTTTTCTGTCATTCTCATGGGTTGAAATGTTAAAATAACTTATGCAAGTGCAAGTAAAACATAGATTAGGGTGGCGAAGTGCTTTGAGGACCTTGGGCAAACATTGTTATTACTATGCTCTTTTCCTCCCCTTTACTTATTGGAGCCAATTTTCAGGGACATGTCATCCAATCAGCTGCCAACAGCGGTTTAAGGTCAGTTCTGTTTAAAATTAGGGCAGGGCATTATGGACATTCAAATTAAAACCACGATAAAGTATCATTACTTACCTATCAGAATGACTAAAATAAAAACAGTGACAACACCAAATGCTGGTGAAGATGTGGAGAAATTAGATCACTCAGACATTGCTGGTGAGAATGTAAAATGGTACAGTGACTCTGAGAGACAGTTTGGCAGTTTCTTTTAAAACTAAACATGAAATTACAACACATAACTCAGCAGTTGTGCTCTTGAGAATTTATCCCAGAAAAATAGAAACTTAGGTTTATACAAATCTGAACACAAACATTCATAGCAGTGTTATTTACTAATGTAATAGCCAAAGACTAGTATCAGCCCAGACCTCCTTCAATGGGGGAATAGATACACAGACCATGGTATATTTATACCATGGAAAACTACTCAGCAATTAAAAAAAAGGAACCAATTATTGATATACACAACAACTTGGGTGACTCTCCAGAGAATTATGCTGAGCAAAAAAAGCCAATCCCAAAAAGTTACTGTATGAGTCCATTTATGTAACATCCTTGAAATGACAAAAATTATAGAAATGGGAACCAGATTAGTGGTTGCCAGGGTTTAGGGATAAGGAGGTGGAGGGGAGGAATTGAAGGAAGGTGTTCATGGTTACAAAAGAGTGGTATGAGGGAGATTTATGGTGATGGAACTGTTCAGTATTTTGGCTGTGGTGGTAGGGACACGAAAATACATACGTGATAAAATTGCATGGAACTGAGAGCAAGCATGCACACTCACACACTCACACCAAGGAGTAGAAGTGAAACTGAGGAAGTCTGAACAAGATGGGTGGATAGTTACTGATGTCAATGTCCGTGTTGTGATACTATATTCTAGTTTTGCACCATGTTACCATTAGAAGAAAATGAGTAAAGGGCACACAGGATCTCTCCGTATTATTTCTTATAACTGTATGTGCATTTATAATTATCTCAAAGTAAAAAGTTTAATTTAAATAATTGAGGCAGTTTTCAGAGCCAGAATGGTCAGAATTCATCTCATCAGGGGAGTTGGTGCTACCAGTGTTTGCCAGAATTGGGGAGCTGATTCTATCCCATTGTCCTGCTACTTGGGCCAGTTGGTCGTGTGCTCCCATAGCAGGAGGAGGGCTGGGAGTGTGCGCAGGGCACCCACGGCTAGAAGGGGCACAATGGGGAGATGTCCATAGTCCTTCCTCCTTATTAAGGTTTGATAGTGTCTCTTTGGACCATGGAACTCAGAAAACAAGCACAGTGCCTTCCTTCAGAGCAAGAGCAGAGAACAGATGTCAGTCAAGTACAAAGTACTGTCACGTCTGGCCCTGGGGCTGGGGCTGGATACAGCCTCTGGTCCTGCAGCCTTGGCTGTGGTTGAGTCTGAGCTGGATAGGATACGGCCACCTGTACCTGCCGTTGGCAGGCGTGCCGGAGACAGGCCTGAGGAGCCGGGCTGCTGCCAGGCTGCTTCTCCAGAGTCATTAGCCTAGAGCTAAGGCTTGTTCTTCAGCCCCATGGCAGGGGACACATGGTGACCAGGAGTCTGACTCCTGGTGATCCTGCTGTGTGGGGGAACGCTTTCTTTCTTTAGAGTGTGTGCTAGAATTGTGAAGTCAAGCAACTTTGGTGCATGATACGTCTCTTTTCTTTGAAGTTGTAGGACCGTCGTCCCATCTGGACAGCAACATTGAGGATCAAGAGATTGTCACTAACCCACCAGACATTTGCCAAGTTGTAGAGGTGACCACTGAGAGTGATGAGCAGCCGGTCAGCATGAGTGAGCTCTACCCTCTGCAGATATCCCCCGTGTCTTCCTACGCAGGTAAGCGGGGTGGAGGGAAGCTGCGGGACTGGGCAGGGAACAGGGGAGGGCAGTGCTTCGGTCCAGGGTCACCCCTTTCACCCCACAACACACAACCTCTCCTCTGTCCTAGGGATTCTTCCTGATGGAATTATTCTTGTTTTAATTTTCTTGACCAACATCTTCTTGGACACTTTTGTTTCAGTTGGGAGATGTGGTCACAAGCATCTCTTTACTCAATTGCCCATAACATTTGCATGTGTGGCTAAATAGATTACAAGATTTCTTTGGGGAAGTGGTTCATCAGAATCTAGTTTATTTGTACAAGTCATCAGAAATCTGGCAGAATGTTTAAATGAAAAATCTCAGTTTGACAAGGCTGGGTAGGACCTTAGCCATCATCTCTTCCACGTCCTTCTTTTAGAAGGGAAGAGACTTGTTCACGGTCATACAACCAGTAAGTGTCTGGGCCAGGACTTAAACTCAGCCTTCAGACTCCAAGTTCATTGCTAGATTCATCCATCCCACTAAGTTTACTTGTCCTCTCTGCGTATTTTCTCCTTCGTTGACTATTCGGTACAGCATCTCTTTGGGCCAGGGGACTGGCCCATTTCTAATTCCCCAGGGAACTGGCTACATAATCACAGGAATTGGTCCAGACAGGAGGAGAAACAGATCCCGTTGGTCTTCTGTCCTTACAGAGGAAAACGATGGCTCCTTTCTTCACTGACATTACATCATCTTACACTGTCTTCCTGATCATCTCCATTTAATTTTTTCGGAACTCAGTCATAATTAGGGAAGTATAAATTCTGAATCAGTGTTATTGCTTGCAGATATTAAAAACAAGAAGCAGAGGCGCTATCTTAGGAAACTACAGTTAGCGCAAGTGCTTCAGGAATTCTTCCCAGTGTCCTTTATCCGCTGCCAAGCGTGGTGTCCTCCAGTCAGGTGCCGCCCCGGTGACTGGCACAGAACCAGCATTAGAATGAGAGTTGATTTAAATGACTGGTTGTTTGTATCAACCACCAAATGTAGCCTCATATTCCCCGAATGCCAACTTTCTTCTTTTTTTTTTTTCAAATTTTTAAAAATTGTGGTAAAATGCATATAACATAAAATTTACCATTTTAGCCATTTTTAAGTGTACGGTTCAGTGGCATCAAGTGCTTTCACGCTGTGCAGCCATCACCAGCATCGATCTCAGGAGCTTTTTTCATCTTGCAAAACTGAAACTCTATATCCATTAAATGCTAACTTTACATTTTTCTCCTCCACCCAGTCCCTGGCAACCACCTATCTACTTTCTGTCTCTATGAATTTGGCTGTTCTAGGTACCTCGTAGGAGCAGAATCATACAGTACTTGTCCTTGTATGGCTGGCTTATTTCACGTGCGGTAGGTCCTAACTTGCTTTTGCTAGGAACATAAAAGGAATGTGAGAACAAACCTTGGCTACAGGAAGCTTATAATCTGTCAAACAGGATAAGCTTGTCTGCAGTTACTTAGTCATCAAACAGACTTTGAACTCATTAATAGGTGTCAGTCACTTTTTGGTCTTTGCCGGTCCCCAATAACAGTAACTACCATTTGCGTGTTTATTGTGCCCTGGAAACGGTGCTGAGTGTTTGGTACAGTTGTCTTGTTAATCACGAGAGTAACTCTGTCGGCCTGGGCACCATCACTGTCCCCTCTTTGAAAATGAAGACTCTGAGGCAGATGTGGGTAAAGCAGAGTGTTCAGGGACAAACAACTGGCAGCACAGCCTCCCTGCGGCTGATGCCATCCCGGCCAGCTGAGCAAGACTCTGCCATTCAGGGCCGTCCCCATCCCTGATCTCATTTGACTTTCACAAGGACCCACCAAGGGAGGCAGAGCACAATGTTCATGCCTTAATTTTACAGTAGAGATAACTGCAGCGTGAAACACTCAGCCACTAGCTTATATTTACATAGCTATGGCTAAAAATTCATGACCCGTATATCACGCTGTTGCAGGCATTGTTACGCTCCATGTGGTTTTCTTTTTCTTTTCTTTTCGTTTCTTTTTTTTTTTTTTTTTCTTTTTAAGGAGTGGGAGCTTTAGAATAGACTGTTATGTTTATCTGTTGAGTAAGACTTTCCTGAAGGCTTCCTGGGCATTCCGGAAAGACCTCTTTGTGCTGTTCTGCCAGCAGTGGCATTTGCTGTAGCAGAAGAATCCTGAGAACAGCTGATCCATGCAGAGAGAAATGAAAATTTCATTACCCTCTTCAGGACATGTGCATAGATTTGAAAAGAAGGATTTCAGTGTCAGGATGGCAGGCAGCAAGAGGTTTTGTGTCGGAGCCCTGGCTCTCCAGCCTGGCCCTTGGTTCTTTCCATTGTTTCCACTGCCGAAATTCCGCAGAACCTTTTGGAGCCAGGCTCTTTGGATGGAGCTGAAATGTTCCATCACTGCTACTTTTCTAGAGCTTACAGACATGGAAGGAATTTATCTGCGACTGGCCGTTGCTAATTCCAGTCTTTCATTCAGGAATTTTATAACATTCTACTGGGAAAGGCAGCCTTCTGGCTGTATTCACCTTTCTAACTTTATATTCCCCAATCACACAGGCTGTTTGCCTGTTTTCTACAGCAGATTCTTTTGCTCCAGCTATGCAACTGGATTTCAACCTCCTCTAACCGTCTTCATTCACCTGCTTAGGAAACTGGCATTTGGAGGCTGCTGTTGGCTATTTTTCTCCCCTAGTGACATTGAAATATAATCCCAGTAGTATTACAAAACCACATGCAGTTTTGCAAGTCTGTTTTCTCTCTGGCCTAAATATTATGATGAGAAAGAGATGAGACAGTTTCTTTGCGCGGAGGTACTTGCATTGGATGTTTTAAGACAACATAAAATTCTAGTTTGATTTGTAAAACTTGCATCCTGGGGAGGGAGGGATGTTTCCAAGCCCAAGCTTGGGAAGCTCTAGAGGATTTGAAAGGTCTACCCAGAAGTGGCCTCTTCACTGATGTGTGGTACCAGGATTTTATTAGGTGGTTGATGATTTAGTAAAAGAAAGCTACAGTAGTATTTTGAGGGAGGATGGGGGAGACGGGGTGGAGAAGAGACTTGAGAAGAAAGCTTAGTGCGAAGGATTAAGTGGTTATCACCAAGAGAGTGGAGATCGCTTACTGACCAGCAGTCATCATCACCCATACTTTGGGTTTTTATGGAAACCACATCAGCCTTGCATTTTATTGGGTGGAGCAAAGATACAAGGACTTTGAGATGAAGAGGACTCTAATACGAATGATTTAGCTGAGCCTTCTAGTGAAGTTCATCGTGGATATGATCGATAGGAAGAAATCCTTGTCAATCATATAAATAAAACTTGTTGAACAAGAGCCTTCCAGAAAATGTACCAGGATGTCATAGTGCAAAAAAGCTTTCACATGAAATATGT
>VBSM01000483.1:31135064-31168278 GCA_008086735.1 Cheirogaleus medius
GCATCCGGAGGAGAAGAAGAAAATGAACTTCTCCGCAGATGTCCCATTTTAAGACTGCTTAAAAAAAAAAAAATATTTCTAATCTGCCATGCTTGAATGCCACGCGGTACAAAGGAAAACGATCATGGAAATATTATGCAAATTCCCAGATTGGAAGACAAAAATACTCTAATTCTAACCAGAGCAAGCTTTTTTATTTTTTATACAGGGGAATATTTTATTCAAGGTAAAATTCTAAATAAAATATAATTGTTTTTTATCTTTTCTACAGCAAATTTATAATTTTAAGATTCCTTTTCTTGTTTATCAGCAGTTGTTATTACATCCTTGTGGCACATTTTTTTTTTTTTAATTTTGTAAAGGTGAAGAAAAGCTTTTATGAGCTCATGTAGCAATCAGATTATCCTGTGGATTGATAATAAATGAATATGATATATAGTTAAATTTTTAATGGGCATCACTCCTGGCTTTGTCTGTGTCTGCTTTGAGAGAACACGATGGTGGGGTAGGACTGACAAAGTATCATGGCTTCTTAGGGCCCCAGACACTCTCCTTTGCTGACCACAAGCAACCCTGGAGGTTCCTACCGTGGGGCTGCGCGTGACATCCTCTCACGAGCACTCACCCCTCGCCAGGCCCAGTGCAGAGGGTTCATTACCTTCTGCCCTAATCACCGCTGTGCTACAGAATAGGGATGTGTCTCCGTGTCGCGTGGAGGAAATGAAGACTTAGAATGAAGGTGCCTTCACTCAGGTCACAGGGGTGTTAAGAGTCCAGGAACAAGTGGAGCCCAAGTCCGGTGTGACTATGGGTTTTTTTTTGTTTTTTGGGTTTTTTTTAGCACATCCGTCCTTTTAAACATTTATCATTTCTTTGTGTTGGGAACATTCATTATCAAGAAGAAGGGGGGTTTTAGGCACTCCACTGTTTGCTTTCTCTGCTGTGAGCAAATTCCACCCCCTCTGTGTTTCCCTGTTCTCGTCCATGGGCTTATACATAGGACTAGAGTTTTGTGTTTGTCTCACTTACGGGGCACACGGCTAAGACGTTTTAAATAGCAGGAGGTATTTATTGGGCTCTGACTCCATGTGAGTCACTTTTCTTCCTGGGACTCGGGGGCCTTTGACATAGGCACTTTCTTGAAAACTTAGAGTATGTCTTAGAGTGAGAAATGTGACGTCAAGGGCATGATCCCGTCACCTGTTTGGTGTTTCAAGGCCTGACCGTGAGAAGGCCACTGCGCTAACCTCTCCTGCGTCCGTGACGTCTGTATGCTCGGAACACTAAGCTGCCCCACCTGTCACCTCTGGGGGTTGTGGAGGAGATTGCCAGGTTAATATTTGAAAAGGTGCCTTCCATGAAAGGACAAAGGGCTGTTTTTGTGCCTATCTCCACGTGAGGCTGCAGATATAATTAGCGGTCATAAACTTCTCCAGCCCTAAACAGAAATCAGCTAAACCATCTTCCTGGTTAACTGTTGTAGCCACATGCCGATGGCAGACTGCTCCTGGGAGGGGCACTTTTGTTTGTTGTGTTTCTCTCGATCTCTTAGTCAAAAGAGGAGTCAAGGAGGAAGAGATGGCTCTGTGCTGTTCCGTTAAGACCTACTTTTCTCCCAGGTCCTAAATGGATGAGTCCAGTTCTTTGTGACTTATGTCTAAATTCTTTTACTTAGTCATCCTGTTTTAAGTAAATTACCAAAGCAGTAACCAAAGCAGGCCCTGAGTCACATGGCACCGAGTCATATGGTTATGAGAGTGTTTAAAGTAGCTCGGGTCCCTCCCTCTTCCTTCTCCGACACACAGACAGCAGCTCGTGGGTCCCAATGCCGTTCGCACCCTCTTCTGCTGCTCCTGTTGTAGTACCAGACTTGGGGAACCTCCCCAGGTGGAAGAAAATTCAGGATCTGGAAATGCACAATTTAAGTACCAAAGATAATACTCCAGTGCCAATAAGGCCATGAAAAAGAGAATGATGTTGAAAATATTTCTGGGAAAGGCCATACTGTTTCTCAGTGATGCTTGCCAAGAGCCTAGGAAAATAAGCTTGTTAAACAACGCCTAGGGCTGAGACAAGATGGGGCATCTCTTAGACTCAAGCCTCAGACTTTCTTGTTGCTTAGAGGAAGTAACAGGGACCCGTGCTTCCATTGGTTGGCACCTGTGTGAGCTGATATGCTTTTATGATGGGCTTGGTTGTGTGTGTGTGTGTGCGCGCGTGCGTGAGTAGCAGGTTCGGAGTGATTGCCTTTGGAACAATAGCCTCCATTCTCTGCAGCCAGTAACCTCAGTCACTCCCTTGATAACAAGCTCATTGCACAGCTGTGAACTATGAATCCAGTGACAAGTGCTTCTAGCCAGCGGTGAGGTTGCAAGAACCCAGCACATCCTATACACCTTGACACAAACGGCTTCCAGAACACCATTTGCAAGTCTAAATAAATCCCTGCTCAACCGTAGCATTTTTTTCCATGTTTTGATGAAGTAACGGCCAACGGCAGTGTTTAGTCTATTTAAATGTATTTGTAGAGAAGAAGAAATATACATAGATAAGAGACATAAATTCTTTGGACAGCAAAACCTTAAAATAATACCCTTTTCTTTTTCCCCAATGCAAAGTATACTCCACCAGTACACTGTGTGTGTAACTACTGCTGAGACAGACATTCTAGGAATGAGGAAGGTGAGTGATTGGGCTTCAGGAGTCTGAGTTTTCAAACTTGTGCTTTGGGAGCTACTTTGCATGTGAACGAAAAAGGTGTTAAGCCCCTAGTGGCCTCCTGCCCCCAATTCAGAGAGATGGAACATTAGACATTCCTTTTGCTGAGGCCATTCTTTGGATATTGAATTCGTCAGGCTTTTAAAGCTCCCTGTTATTGTAGCTTTGGACAAACAGGCCCAGATCAAAGGTGAAAATAAGAACCCCACTATTCTGCCACATTTCTACCGAAGAAAGACAAGAAGCTAGGGAAAGGTTTGCAAACAAGTGGTCTCTGGCATGCGGGAGTCAGGTATCCCATGTCTGGGAACCTGTTTTGGTTTGGAAAGAGAATGGAGGCAGAAGCTGGTTTTTACCTGGTGGTGTTCAGCCACCTCCCTTAGCCTGGAACCCCATCCCATGGCGTGCCCAGGGCCAGGGCCATGGGAGCCACGGGGACAAGAACCCGACCAACTCTCCGGCTGTCTCCTGCCTGCAGTGGATCCCTCCCAAGGGTACCACCGTGGGAGTTTCTCTGTCTCCCACGGGACTGTAAGCTGCTTGAGGCTCTGTCTCATTCTCTTTTGCATCCTGACATGCGGAACAAGGTCAGGTACGTATTAGGCAATCACGCCAGCATCTCCTCCCCTGCCACCACCACTCCCAGTGTCAAGGGAACAGGGCAAGGCCAGCTGCAGACCTGCAGAAGAGAGCCCGGGCTGTGCGAATCTCCAGGTAGGGAGATGCAGGAAGACGGTGGATTCTCGGATGTTCCCTCCTGAGGCTGCCTGGCCTCCGGGCCCCACCTGGCCCACTAGACACCGGTATGATCCCCTGCCTGGACTTGAGCATTGCTGGCCCCGCTGTGAGGACAAATGAGGGTTTCATAGCGGTTTTCTGTGGCCACACTAACAACAGGTGCAGAGGCGCTTTGTCTCTGCTTCTGAAAATAGTGCCTGGAAGGAAGGAAGTGGTCAGGCCTAATAAACAGTTTTAGCAAAAATGTTAAGTCTGTCCAAGAACCTGGGTCATCCTGTACAAGGATTAAGATAGGACATTTCAGAGTTCACACAGCCTGAAAAGAGCGTATTCTGGAGTCCTCTGACCAAGTTTCTTCCTAAGAAAAGCAGCGTGCATACTTCTGCTCCTCTGAGCAAGCTGCCCTTTGGAGGTTTGGTCAGTTTCTCCGTATCTGCTTTATAAACATGTTCAGACAGAGATTACTGGCTCTGTGGAATGCATTGTGCTGGGATTGTGCAACTGCCGCTCGGTTAACCCCTTACGTGCACGGTGGAGAGACACCACTGTCACATGCAACGGCCCGTGCAGCGAAAACAGTTGATTTTAGAAACACAACTGTTTTTGCAGGTGCAAAAAAATGTCCAGGGCAATAGCATCTCTAAGTTTCAGTTTGGGATGAGAAGAACATTTTACAGTCTGAACACCCAGACATACATCCTCATGAATCATCGAGGAAAGTGGGCACCCAAGATGTTCCATCTGCTGGAAACAATGGTCGTGTATTTGAGATGCTTTTATTCTCCAAATGCTCGCCTATGCATCAGTTCGAAGGCATTGATGTTTCGGATCCACAAGTTTTGCTGGAACACACTGCCTGAAGTTTCAGGATAATGTTAGCAGCTAGATGGGGGTGTGTTCCTTATGGTTAATGCTGACTAAGCCTTTATTCTTCCTTAGAATTAACCCCGCTGATGCATAGTCTCTCCAGAGTTCACTCTTCCATCTCCCAATGTGTGATTCTCTAATGCTGTGAATCTAGAGCTCATCTTTACTGCTGCGGTGTCTTTTCTCTGGGAAGCTCATGTATCATGTGTTTAATGTAACTGTGAAATACAGAAGAGATTTCACAGGCTCAACTCCAAAATATCCAGGACACATGCAAGTAGGAATTTTAGTTTAAAAAAATGCAAAATATAGCCCAAAGCCATTGATTGAATTTGACCTGGTGGTTTCAAGGATCCTGTGTAACATGGCTGTGATATGGGAAGGAAACCACAGGCTGATTCAACAGATTTGTGTTTTTAAACTTTGACTTCAAAATTTTAAAGACTGATTTAAAACAATGCAATTCCAAGTGCCTTTTCTTAGCAGCTCATGAATTTAATTAGGGTAACCAGTCATCTTGGCTCACCCAAAACTGAGGGGGTTCCCAGGATGTGAGAGTTTCAGTGCTAAAACTGGGAAGGCCTTGGGCAAACAGGGAGGAGTTGGTTGCTCTAAATTTAATACTGAGATACATAGGAGAAATGAAATTTTGTGTTCTTTGAGGATTTTTTAAACCCAGGTGAAAGCTTCATGAGGAGACATTATTGAGGGTTTATAGTTGATGAGTCTATTACTAATAAATTAATTTAATGTAGTATTTTGTTAAGAAAAGTAGCTCTTCTTCATTCAACACTATTTACTGAATTCCTGCTATTTGCTGGTACTGTTCTAAATCTTAAAGAGCTGTCACAGAAGTGAATAAAACAAAAGTCCTTGTTTAAACTCCTATTGGAGTTTAAATTCTAGTAGGGTGGACACTCAACCAACAAATAAAAATAATCTTTGGGTGACAATAAATGCTATGGAGAAAAAATAAAGCTGGATAAGGGAGCTAGAAAGTGATGGAGATATTCAAAGCTTTCCTTTTAGAGCTTAAAGGATCGATTGCAGGGTTGGCAGTTGCAGAAACCAGCAGTTAGAGGGAAAGAAGGAAAACAGCATATCAGCAGGGCTCAGTTGCAGGAAACAAAAACCACTCTAGCTATTTTAAGCAGAAAGACATTGAATAGAGAGCAGCAGGTGTTTACAACTTGGTGGGAAGGTCTGGAGGAGCCAGCTTTCTGGGTGCTTCCACCTCTTTCACCAATGTCAAGCTAGGAACTCAGGACACTAGAAATCACTGGAAATACTGACTGTGAGGACACTTTGCTTTAGCTGAAATCTGCTCATCAGGAAGTTCCTGCCAACACTACCTCAACTGTCTCTCGACACCCATGAAATTAGTGGCTAACCATTGAGACACCACTTCAGAATGTCCCAGTGTCTCCATAATAGTGTTTGCTGATGATCACAGCCAGATCAGCAGGAAAGTGGCTCCTGCCTCCATCTGATTTCCATATCTCTTGTAAGTGCATATCGTTGGTTGAGCCTAACTCACAATTGGTTGAACTAACTCCAGGCTGCAAGTAAGATTGGGAAATTTGGTTTTAGATTGTCAGCCTCTGCAGTAAGGAAGGTATACTAGATGGAGGGGAGGATGGTGCTGATTGCCTATCTTCACACCTCAAGAAACCGCTCTGCCGAGAATACCAAAGGGAGTGAAAAACCCAGGTAAGAATGTACAGAGAATGGCATCTTCATCCCATATTCTCCAGTGTGTATGGGATGGCAGCATTATGTAATGGGAAGACTATATGTTTTTGAAATCAGATAAACTTTGGTTTGTCTCACTCACTTGCTGATGACTTTGGTCAAATTTCTTAATATCCAGGAGAAGCAATTTCTTCATACATAAAACCAGGGTATTAACACCTTACTTGCAAGGTTGTTGTAAGAAGTAAGATAATGGTATAAAAGTATGGGGCACATCGTAGTCACTCGATTATATTTCCTTTCTGGACCAGTTTGCATCGTAATTCCCACCAGGTCCATGGGATGCATGACATTTTGACTCAGCCATTTTGAAAATGAGAATATTTCAACATATTTCTCAGAGCACTGAGCTATTAAGCCTTTGTGCTTTCCTGGTATCTTCCTACCCTATCCTAGAATCTTACCCTAGCTCATGGACAGGATGAAGAGCTTGTGTGGCAGGTGCTTTTTCAGAGTATAACTTGTGCCAGGACTGAGGGCGAGGACACTCCTTCCGTGGCATCTGTTTGCACAAATAAACATAGCAGCTGAGGAGTCTCCTGGGAAAAGAGCTAGAAGATTGTGCAGAGACTGGATCCTGGGAAGAGAATCTAGCCTGAGGATGTGACCAGCTGGGGCCAATTAGAACCTGAATGCGGGTAGGAGCTGTTCTTGGTACAGTGTATGACTTGCTTGAGCCCTAAAGACATCTGAACTCCTAAGGTTGCATAGGTTGGACTTTCAAGGTTAGCATAGCTAGTATAATATTAATATGACATCATGTGTACCTACAGGTTGGGAAACCCTGGGACATTCAAATTACAATTGGACAATAAAAACAGTTTTTTTTCTCATTGTGAAGTTATCACCATGATCTAAAAATGTATCTCTTTCATTTCTTCAGGAAATTCTCAAAATTCTCTCTCTTGCTTCCATCTTTTTCTTCACTGCCAACTCTGCAAGGAGCACCCCCCTTTTCTATGTAGCTGATTCTCCTCCAGAAGTAATGCTTTTCTGAGGCTGCCACTTTTACTCCCACTGAAGCCCCCACAGAGAATAAATAGCATACTTACATGCCTTCCAGAGAGCCTCCTAAAGGATGAACTTCATCTGGCAAAAGATAACTGGGGAAACTTCAGCAAATGAGCTGATGATGAAAATTTTATGTTATTTTAATTATATAGCTAAGACTAAAGGGACATGTTTGGAATAATGTTAATGTAAATGTTACATGCTCTGGCAAAGTAGAAAGAATGCAACTAAATAATGTAGGAGAAGTGGCAAAACAGAATAAGATTATTGACAATTGTACAGGTATTGGGTGTGAGTCAAATTATACCACTTGGAAAGAACAGACAGTAAAAAGTTAAAAAGGGGAACAAAGGTATTATAAAAGTTGTAAATTCAGAGGTATGAAAATGTTTCTGCATCCAAACAACTATGGAAAAATATTCTGATCCAATATTATTACTCTAAAAAATGTCTCAAAGTCGCTCTTTCTAGGTCAGTTTTCCTAAATATACAGTGGGCCAGTTCAGTGATTTGGAGGAAAAGGTAAGAAAATGCTTATACATCCCAATCTGTGGAGGAGATAATGTGTGTCTATAAAGAAAATGGGTCTGTGTCTCATTGGTTTGATTTGTTTATAGTTATAGTATTTCACCTATTTTGAGTTTTATAAAACTGACAATAGTGTATGTGATTTTTATAATGATGAAGACAGAAGATGGGTTTTAAAAGGTTAAGAAACACTAATCTAAGGGAGTTTCCAGAATTACGGTTGTCTGAATTTGCACATCTTCATACAACACTTAAGTGCAACAGGAGCACAAGAAAACCACACATGGCCCATGCCTTTAACATTGATAGAATACAGAGAATAATACCACACATTTCAAGTCACCAGTAAGTAGAGAAATAAACATCATATTCCAACAGAACTCCCATCACTTGCCACTATAAGCTGGGTACAGAGAGTGGAAGAGAGGAGACTTAAAACCTCCAGGATAAAAGAGTAAAAAGGCATGGAAGACTTAGATGTAGCACACACAAAGTCACCCCCAGAAAGAATAAGCTTCAAGACTAAGTGATACATTCACAGCACAGAGGGAAGGGGCTTGAAAATGAGGAGGACCAGAAGTAGCATCTTCAAGGAAGCATTGCTTCTTAAGGAGATCAACCAAAAAGGGGTGGTGACCCTTCGAGACTTGGCAGTGAAGAGAAAGAAGGAACTAAGAGGGAAACATGAGGATGTTGCAGAAATGAGAAAGAAATAAGATATGATGTCTCCCTCCCATCAGTATACACTTTCGCACTACACTGACAGGAGAGGGTATTTTTGAATTGGGAATTCTATGCAGAAAATTCCTAAGAAAAGAAAAAAAATCGCCTAACTCCATAAAGAGCTACAATTATTTGGAAGAAAACAGAAAAATCAGAAGCATAACAGTTTAATTGACAAAAATTCCTCACCCAATAACAACCATGGAGCAGAAGAAAACAGTAACTCAGTATTCCAAACTGAAGTAATTATGTTTTAAAAAAAAACTAGTGATATTTAGAGTAAAAAACAACAGAATCAGAAATTTTAAAAACTAAAACCATAAATGGACAAAAATTAGGAAGAAATGTAGCAAGAGTTAATTGACCTAGGCAATGAAATTGAAGAAAAATACACAACCATTTCAAAAATGGAGAATGAATTACAAGGTCCTCAAAGGAGAATGGATTTGAATGTTGAACAATTTCAATATTGAAGAGGAGCAGTAAAATAACCAAGAGAATAAAGAAAGATGTAAACTGGGTTAAAGACAATGTGATTGAAATGGAACACAGGCACATAAGGTCCAACATACATCTAATAGGAGTTCCTAAAGAAGAAAAACAAAGCAATGGAACAGAACTATAATCCAAGAATACTTTCCAGAAATAAGAGAAAATATAAATCCATGTATTGAAGAGACCCATTGTATATTTAGGAAAATTGACCTAGAAAGAGCAACTTTGAGACATTTTCTAGTAAACTATGAGGCTTTGAAGATACACACACACACACACACACACACTCCACAATCTTTGGGGACTATATCAATTTCCTAGGGCTGCTGTAACTAATTAGCACAAACTTCATGGCTTAAAACAAGATAAATTTATCCTTTCACAGTTCTGGAGGCCGGAAGTCCAAAACCAATGTGTCAGTGGGGCTCCCTGTCTACAGACTGTGCAAGGGAATCCTTCCTTGCCCTTTCTGGCTGCTGGTGATGTCAGGTGTTCCTTGACTGTGGATGCATAACTCCAAATCTCTGTCTCTGTAGTCACATGGCCTTTTCCTCTTTACTCCATGTCTTTCCTCCACTGTCTCTCTCAATTCTACCTCCCTCTGCCTTTCTTTTATAAGAATATTTGTCATTGAATCTAAGGCTTGCCTGTATAATCCTGGCCCATCTCAAGACCCTTAACTTAATGACATCTACAGAGACTGTTTTTCCAAATAAGTTAACATTCACCTGTTCCAGGGATCTGGACATGGACACATCTTTTGGTGGCCATTATTCGATCCACTACAGGGTTGCCAGGTAAAAAGATTACTTATAAGGGTAAGAATATTAAACTGACATTGGAATTTTAATGAATAACATACAAAATAAGTAAATAATGGGGCAGATTTCTTAAGAGATTTACAAGCAAGTATATAAGCCAATGATTTTTATATCCAGATAAGCTGTCCTTCAAGTATCAAGATTAGAATAAAACAGTTTTGACATGCAATAACTCAAGGAATACTGTACACATTTTCAGTAGGACTCTCCTAGAGGATGAGCTTTATTCAAACAAGAAATAATTGGAAAAATCACAGCAAAAGAACTAGTGGTGAAAATGTATTTTATGGTGTAATTTTATTGCAAAATGAAAATATATTTAATTATATGACCAAAACAAGGGTGAGGACATGGATTGAAGAGTAGTATTATATATTATGTTTTGAAAAACAGTAAAAAAACTATACAATCAAAAAATAAGAGAGGAGAAAGAGGAAAGTAGAAAAGTAGAATTGATAGTTAAATATTTAATGGGTGAGGGAAGAGAGTATAAATGGTCATACCAGAAAGAAAAATGTTCAGTAAGAAGAAAAGGGGATTAAAGTTACTATAAAGGGAATAAATACAAAGGCAACCACTGGAACAAACATACAAAAATCTGAAATGACAAAAGAAATGAAAACATAAACAGCAAATAAAATATGCCAGTTAAAAAAAGAAATAAGGTAAATATGAGACATGCAGTAATTATAAAGTAACATGACACTTGAGACCAAATATATGAGTCATATCTATGAATGGAATGGGCTTTACTGGTTTATCCTCTTTTCCTGTTACAGTGAAAAATGAGTCAATTCTCAAATTGGCCCACAAGGCAAAACCTGACCCCATGCAATATTTAATACACACACCTCAAACACAGTGATTCAAAAGGTCAAAAATATAAAAAAACTGTCGAAGATATACCAGAAAAATAAAAACAATAAGAAGGTGGACCCATCTCTACTAAAAATAGAAAAATTAGCCGGGCATCATGGCGCACACCTGTAGTCCCAGCTACTCAAGAGGCTGAGGCAGGAGAATCACTTGAGCCCAGAAATCTGAGGTTGCAGTGAGCTATGATGATACCACTGCACTGTAGCCAGGGTGACTGAGTAAGACTGTGTCTCAAAAGAAGAAGAAGAAGAAAAATAAAGAAGGCGGGATAGTGATTCCTATATCAGACAATTCATGCCACAAAGCTTTAAATGAGATAACAAAGTATACTATATAATGTTGAAAACCAGCATTACAGTGGATGCACAACAATTATGAATGTCTATGCACCAAATAACATAGCAACTACCAATATAAAGCAGAAATTACAGAAGATTAGAATAGATATAGAAACACATTAATAATAGGAGACTTTAACACCACACACTCAGTACATAACAGGTCAAGTGGAAGGAAAACAAAGATATAATTGTTTAAAAAATTTAATCAATAATAAGGTAGATCTTATGCATATTCAACACTATACCCTATTGATAGAGGATATATCTTCTTTTCAAATGTATATGGATCATTTTGAAAAACTGATCATATATTCATGTTTACGGTTGCATTAAATTAACCTGGATAGGCTTGGTAGACCTCTGCTTTTATCTATGCTTCTGCCATGGCCTTATCTAGTAGTGTGAGATACCTGTGCAGGGAAAGCAGTTCTCACTTAATGTATGATTACATCCAAAAGTTGACCAGTGATTGTTCTCTTCCCTGGCCTTTTCCAGACACAGCATAACTAATATCTCCCTTTTAAGCACAGCTTGTTGGATGATTGCAAGTAAAAAGTGCTTTCAGATAATAAGCATTGAGGGATAGACAACTTCAAGTCTGCAGGCCTGGGTGGAGAAGTATTTGATGCTTCTTTTGCAGGCCACTTGGTGTCGGCCAGCTGGGCTATGTGTTGTGTGCTATGGCCTGTGAGATATGCAATGTCATCACATGGCCATTCAGCAGGATTAGTGGGAAATACGAGAAATGGTAGGTTAGTTTCATATGAAATATGTGCAGAAAATAAAAGCTGAGCAGTCACGTCCATAGAGTATATACAAAGTACTACATGCTCATGCTATAGTGGTTTTGTCACTTATTATAAGGTGTATATCCACAACTATTTAGTTCATTATTTAGTAATTCCTTTTTTCTGTCACAATAATCAATTTTGGCAGTAACAATGAGGTTTTTTTTTTAAGTGCATGCTTAATGAAAAATTTATGACTGCCTTTTCAACTCTCAGGAAATGACGATAAATGTGTAATTTGCAGAAATGTTTGAAGACATGACATTTGCCATCCAACAGGGGCTATGGTGATATCACTGACCATAAGAAATATCAGCATCTGCCAAAGAAATATCAGCATCTATTTCAAAAAGTTAGTAATTATTTTAAGAAGACTGTGCTGGAAGATAGCTATTCAACACGAGCAGTTGTAGAGGGTGCATTTACATGTCCCCGTGAAGCAGTGAAGACTTTTTATTTGGATCAGACATCTGCTCTTCCAAATGTGTCTTTTTTTGTTGTTGTTAAATTTCAGTAGTGGCTCTCAGCAAAGGGCCACCAGTGCTAATGGGACTGACAGTGGGTGGCAAAGCCCAGGCCTCCCATGTGCCATGCAGACACATTCAGCAATGTGGAACATGAGGCTTTTTCCCATAAAAGGACTCAAGCTGGATAAGTAAGGTATCCCTGACAGCCCGTGTGCTGAGAGAGGGGTCCATGTGGAGGCTTTCATGATCAGAAATGAGAGGAAAGAGTTTCTAGCTGTCCCAGTAGAGATGTTGCTCTTTGCTGCAGGGAGGGTGAGGGCTGAAGAGCAGGAGTCTGAGGTCCTGTTTGCTTGGTCTTAGGGTTCCAGTGAGTGTGCAGTTTATCTGGCTGCAGGGGACATGCACAAGGCATGCTCACTGCCACCCTGGGGCTGGCTGTGGGTGAAAGGGGGACTGCGCCCCTTAAGGTGACTCTTTCTTCCATAGCTTTGTGTAAATTCCTTTTAGAGACATTTGCATCTTGGCCTGGTTTGGCTTTGTCCTCCTGAGTAGGTTCTCATCACATATTTCCAGATCAGGGGACTTACTGTTTCTTTTAAGGGACTAGCTGGAAATTGTTTCAGAAGCAGGAAGGCAACGCTCTTACTGGTAAAGCAGGAAGGGAGGGGCTTCTGTGTGAGGACTTTAAAGCACAATGAAAAGGTTGTTTGCTTTGTAACTTTATAAAAAAGAAGGGGGGGAACCCACCAAAAGCAAAACAACCACACACATGAACACACAAAACTGCAGAATACTTTGATAGGGTTAGTTCCTCTTTCCTTTATTAGATTTGAGTTGGTGTTTCACAATAGCCATGTGTCCTCACTATTAATAATTCAAATGACGTTCGAGACCCTAGAAAAGAGAACCGTCATCTCTCAGCACAGCAATGAGCATAGGCATGTGCCTGTGAGCCTTCCGAAAATGAAGTCTGAGCTAGAAGAAATTAGCCTAATGGCAGTTCAGGCAGGAAGCTTAAAATAAGCTTAACTACTGTCTTCTTCCTTTTTGGATTGCTTTTGCCTCCAAGCTATGATTTGAACTCTCCTATCTCCACGGTTGGAGTTGGATGGGGAGCTGGGAGGGCAGAAGGGGAAGAGGGAGATAGAACTTTCTGACTGATGGACACAGCTCCAGCGACGCAGGCTAACTGGAACCCCCAGGGTCTTGTGATTTTTGAAAACTGCCATACTTCCTCCAGTTTAAGACTCATCGTATTTTCTCACATGTTAACATTTACGACATTGGGTGTGTCATGTATGCCTTGTCAAAAAACGTTGCCAGCGGCTGGGCAGAGGAGTGAGGCGCTGACATGGTTGGCATTGCTGGTGGCCCTACAATCTCGGCCAGCTCCGTAGAAGTGTCCGTTCATCCATCTTGTCACTTCTGTTTTGTTCTCTGCATTGGTGGCACCACACACTGTTCTGAGATTCATGTCCCTGATTGTCACTGAAAATGTCTTCCCAAAGGTTACACTGCTTTACTGTATTGAGACAAAAGTCACCATGTATGCGTAAGATTGCCTGGCACATGCCTGCCATTACGCATTGCCCCATTGCACAGAGTAAATGATACAATTTTCAAAGCGAGGGGGAACTGGTGTGACTACTTCATACATCATAAAAAAAATAAAACCCTAACAGAACACTGTTAATCAGGTTCCAAAACCTATCAGAAATGACTAGTGATTTTCAAAAGAAGCTGCTTAATATTTATCTTTAAAAAAGGAAAAACAAAATTGTAAATTTAACCGAAGAGGAAATGCCAACAAACCACTAGGATTCTCTATGATGCCCTCAAATTACATTGTCAATCTTCAGTGTCCTGAAGAGCCAGTCTCATAAGCATGGCTGGAAAGTGGCATGTCTCTACAAGGCTGGGAATAAACTGTGGTTGTCCAAGATGATGGGGAAGAATATTTAGTGTCTGATTATGAAATAGGCTGGAGTTAAACTTTGGCTATGAAAGCAGCATATAATTGCATGCATAAACGAACACTGAAGTCATTGAAGAATATGCACAGGAAGTTTAGCACCCCCCACTCCCTCTGTCTGTTTCTCTATCTCTTCCTCTCTTTTCCTCCCTCCCTCCTTTCCTTCCCATCTCTTTTCTTTCTCTTCCCTTTCTTTCTCCCACGGAAAGGTTGCTATTAAATTGATAGACCATCTTACAGTCGATGACATCTTAGAATTGGCAATGTAGAATGTTTGTCGGGCTGCTTGAGATAGCCACTGAGGGATGGAGGGATGGAGAGGATTTTAGGTAAGTGAGGTTGCAGATCTCTTTAGAGAAGGTGCTGCTGAGATGGAAACTCGCTATGGCGGTAGCAAGTAATAGAAACATCAGCAAAGGCCAGGCTCCTCTGACCTATGTGCAATGGATGGAGAAAGGGTGAATCTTGGGTTTGTGAGCACAAGTGGGTCATATAGGCAGAAAAGCAAGGAGCAGTCTCAAAAGAAGAGGAGGCAGTGAAGTTCGAGCATTTAGAATCCAAGGTTTGAGCAGGAAGAAATCTTGGTCACCTCCTTGCTGAATGCTTTCATTGAACAGGTGAGAAAAATGGGCTCCTGTGGAAGAAATGATTTGCAGAACAAGGACTAGATCCCAGGTGTCCAACTCCCTGTCCAGGGATTTTCATTTGGAGAAGTCAAGTGTGTACCTGCCTCAGGGCCTTTGCACCTGCTGTTCCCTTTGCCCAAACCCCCAGATAGCCACATGGCTTTTTTCCTCATCTCCTTCAAGTTTTTGCTCAGATTTCAATTTCTCATTGAGGTTTTGAATTTCAGTTTCTCAGTGAGGTCCCCCACTATAGGGGACCAGAATATGCCACCCCAAAATATGCCTCTTTGGCATATTGATTATTTTGAACTGATTATTTTGGGAGACTGCGGACACCAGAGTTCTGATCTGAAAACAGATTAGAAGTTACCTTTTTGTAGGGGAAATTTACATCTACATAGGAAATCTGCATTTGTAAGAGTGTCTCTGTGCAGTATCTGAACAAGAAGGATCACTCAAAATCACTAGAGACTCTTATCAATGGAGAAGGCACTGCCTTAAATATGTATAACAAACCTTATTCTTGTTTACCATGATTTTCCTGGTGGCCTCCCCACAGCACTCCAACCAGCAATGTAGGAGAGTTCCAGTTGCTTGGCATTCTTGTCAACACCTGGTATTGCCAGGTTTACTTTTTTTTAATACGAGTGTTGTGTTTTTAATTCGTACTTCCCTAATTACTAATGATGTTTATCTTTTTATGTTTAATGGGGCTTTAAACCAAGCTAAACAGATTTCTTTACTGCAGGACTGCTAACAGTTTTTACTGTGTTCATGCACAGTGTAAATTACCTGATGGGTAGGTGGTCGCCTAGAACTCTTTTTTTCCCATGGGCAAGTAAAGGTAACAAGGCTAGAATTCCACGAGGGCATGTTGGCAAATACTAGCCTACATGATTGAAGGGGTCCAGAATATGCCACCCCAAAATATACCACTTGGGCGTAAGGTTTATTTTGGGCTGAAAGGAGATGCAGTTAAAGTTCTCTGCTCTCTGCTTTCCAGCCTAAAAGCCGAACATAACATTCCCTTTGTGAAGATGTAACCCCACTCCCATACAAGGAAGAGGAGACAAGGAATCGGTACTGAGATGAGTCTGTACAAACAAACTTTTTACTAAAAGAACCCATATCTTCTCCCCATTAATCCAGGAATCACAAATGAAGTTCTCCTGGTGACTGGCTAAATGGAGAACTAACATTGAAATGAAATGACATAAATTCCTGTTGATTTATTTTATATGAATTCAACAAGCGTTTATAAGCAAGAGCCATGCACATAGCTCAATGCATAAAGAGACTTTTTAAAAGTTCTAGGATAGCAGGGCCTTCCACTAACTATCTAGTTAGAAAAATGGAGCAGAGTCAATTTGGAAAAATACAGAATTAGTTTCTCCCACATATTTCCTAGTCCCTCTCCCACAATGTATTGTCCCTTGAAGCCAAAACTCCTTTCCTTCGTGAAAATGATAATCTAAGTCCCCGAGTCTAACCACTTCTTTGAGTCTTACTTCTCTGTGAACTCCTGTGCATGTAAAAATGTAAATAAATTTATATTTTATTCCTTTATTTATGTTTTTTTCCTTTTCTCCTATTAATGTCTTGTGTCAATTAAATTTATATTTTATTCCTTTTCTCCTGTTTTTTTTTTTTTTTTCAGTCACATATTAGTAATTCTTGCAATGGTTTTTCTCCTGTCTTATGTCAGTTACATTTGCAGGCCTCCAGCCACTGAACATATAGGACAGGGGAGAAATTTTTCCTACTTGACATGATCAAGTACACACTCTCTTGGAGAACATTTCACCTGTTTCTAACCAACTCATTCAACATTACTTCCTTTTGGTTCCTATTTATAACAGAAACATTTTGGGGATTTCAACCGTGCTAGCTCCTGGCCTTTCCTTGTGCCATTCCACCTGTTTGGAATGCCTTCCCTTCCCGCCCCTACCCTACACAGCTCTTCCGGTCCGGCTCAGGCCCCTCTGGCCCACGGCAATCTCCCTTCTCTCTTCCCTAGTGACTGGGCCCCTTGTGGAGATTTGTGATCAGACCCTATCTAGTTTTTTTCTATATTTCCCCAAATTGGCTCTGCTCCATTTTTCTAACTAGTTAGTGGAAGGCCCTGCTATCCTAGACCTTTTAAAAAGTCCCTTGATGCATTGATCTATGTGCATGGCTATTGCTTATAAACACTTGTTGAATTCATATGAAATAAGTCAACAGGAATTTATGTCAGTTCACTTAAATGTTAGCTCTCCATCTAGCCAGCCACCACGAGAACTTCGTTTGTGATTCCTGGCTTAATGGGGAGAAGATACTGAATTGAAAATATGGGGCCGGGCGGTGTGGCTCACACCTGTAATCCCAGAACTTTGGAAGGCTAAGGTGGGAAGATCTCTTGAGCCCAACAATTTGAGACCATCCTGGGCAACATAGTGAGACTCTGTCACTACAAAAAATAAAAAAATAAAAATATCAGCCAGGCATGGTGGCATGCACTTGTAGTCCCAGGTACTTGGGAGGCTGGGACAGGAGGATTGCTTGAGCCCAGGAGTTTGAGATTGCTGTGAGCTATGACGATGCCACTGCACTCCAGCCTGGGCAACAGAATGAGACCCGGTCTCTAAAAAGACAAAGAAAAAGGAGGAGGAGGAGGAGGAGAGGAAAAAGAAACAGAGCTCTTACAGCTGGGTCTCCTGAAACTTACATTGATAGATGAAACTGGAAGTATGTGGCCAAGCCTACCAACAAAACCCCAAACCATTTCTTCTCCTTTGACACATTGTTCATGAAATCCAGGAACTGGAGGGGAGATCCTGCAGTCCACCCTTATCTCTAAATTTGATTGCACCCATGTCTAGAAGAAATAAACAGAGCCTATGACATTCAGATTGCTGTGTCCCTCCCTCCTCTCCTTGGTTCTCTCACCTGCTTCAGCAAACTTTCCATGCCCAGCTCCTTAACCAAAGAGACTGCCTAGCTCACCAGATGGTGAGTCCCGAGTGCTCAGGTGTTCCAGGGTGACTGTCGGAGTGGTGGCAACTGCTCTCCCAAGTGCCCATGTGTCAGCCTTTGTGGAGCACCTCAGCCCTGCAGCAGCAGCGACTGGGTGGCACAAACTAGTGTGTAGCCGGGAGTCACTCAGTGGGAGTATGATGTGCCCGGCTTTACAGTGACCATATCCTGAAACATCCTGCCCTTTGTTGTTTCAGTAATACAGATCGAGCATCCATTATATATATCAGGCACTAGAATAGTTCCTGGCGGATACCAATACAAATGTAGCATGAACCTGACCCAAGGAACTTACAGTCCTGTGAGGAGACAGGTCTGTAAATAAGAACTTGCAACAGAGCTCCAGACATGAGCCTGCTTCTGGGTTGCGCCATTGCTGGTGGTGGCAGCGGTCATGGGGAGTTGGGTTGAAATAAGAGCCTACATGCTAGTAGTCACAGATAGGAGTCTAGGAGTTTCTAGGGTCTTCTATCAGGATATGAAACTCTCTTGGTTGCCACACGCCCTTCCTCTGTCTGGCCATGGTCATGGGTCAGTTCTCCCGATCCTGTAGCGTGCAGATAGGAGTGCTCGCCCACGGCACCCCGCGCTGCTGGCCCTGGCTGAAGGCACTGTATGTCTACTCTATCTCCCACTCCTGTGCCAGGAGGCACATCACCGGGGCCAGCCTACTACCCGAGCTTCCGTGACTGTTCTCCACTCAAATCTGCTCCAACGGTAACCTCAAGTGGGCCTGAGTCTTCTTCACCCCGACTTGTACTCCGTATTGTCCCCTTTGCTTCAGTGTTGTAATGTGTAATGTGTGACAAACTGCAGTGGCATTCAGGCTGCCCTAGTTCCTACCACACCTGTGAGAACTGGAAACGAGCACCCACTTTTGCTCAGTGCACCTAAGTGCAAGTATGCATGGCCTGGTCGGTGGATGAACTAAATTTTAGGGTTCTTCTCCTCCCTCCTGAGGAATATCTTAGGCGGTATGTAAGTCCTGCAGTTCTTTGGCAGGGGTGGAGGGGCTCATTTAGTGCCTAGTGGTGATGAAGAGAGGCATGTCACCTGCAGCTATCCTGTTTTGAAATGTGACTGTGCCCAGAAGGATTTATCATGAAGCTGTTGACCTTAAGCTACAGGGTCACTGACTTGCTTAGGGCTCTTCTAAGGCTCTCTGGGAAGGTCCTTAGAATGTGTTCAAATGGTCGTATGTTTATATTATAAAATCTGCAAAAGTAAGACACTTAAACAGCAAGTTGGGACAGCTGGTCCTTTCCACTTTAACTTCCTCTTTGTTTCTATTTTCCTTATGTTGGTGTTGGGAGTAGCGCTGGGTGTTTTTTGTACTTGCTTTAATGGAGTTTAAGTTGGAGCTATATTTAGTTTGTGATAAATGGGATATATTTATGTGGTTTCGAGACAATTTCACAAAGAGCTGAGTTATGAGTAGCCATCCTGATGAGGAATGACTTCCAGGAAACTCACTGAGCCCACGGGGCTGAGTTTCCCAGTGTCAAGATACAAATGTGCGGAGTCAGAGGACACAGGGCGGTTTACACCAGCACTGGGAGCACGTGGGGAGCAGAGGGAGAACAACGTTTGAAATGTGTGGAGCTGGAAACGAGTCTGTGGGCAATCCTTCCAGTTATCGCTGTACAAATCTGTAAGTGGAGGATTTGGTGCTCCGCGGTGCCTATTCGAAGTGCAGTTCTCCCCGGTTAGGAATAACCTTGGCAATGCAGAGCATACAGTTATAAGGTCACCAGGTTTATTTTTTAGTTTTTGATAGGAATTGCATGAAATGGAATTTGTCAGACTTTCTATGTTTATTGACACAAACCTGTAACAATACTACAAATAATGAATATATCTGTCACAACTCCAATATGAAAGAAAGACCACAGAGGTCTCCCCAAACTTGACAACAACCCAAATATTTATATGACATTATCAAAAACAACTAGTGAAGCCAAAAGAAACTTTTCCAAACTTCTCAAAAATAAAAAATAAATTTTGACCAAACATGCTAGAGAAAAGTCTCTATAAATAAAGAATATTTATATTCTCTTTTTTAAAAACGATACTATAAAATAGGTAGCTAATAAATGTATGGGAAAAGTATGATAGAGGTGTTTTAAGCAGCTAATTAATGGAATATCTTAATTTTCTGGACTTCACGATGTTTGTGTTATTTGCCAGTTTTTAAAAATTTATTTATTGTCTTGTGTTCTTTTCTCATTCTAAATGTTAACATCCACACTTAATTTTACATTTATAATCTTACATTCTTTTCCTTAAAGAGGGCACCTCAAATTATAAAAGCCTTGGGGTCCCACACATCCTGAATCCACTCCTGTCTCTCTCTTCTTCAATCCACCCACATCTGCCCGGAATTTCTATCAGGTTTCTCTTCTACTTTTCCATGCCGAGGACCTGACCTGAGAGGAGGGCAGCCTGACTTCTCATCTATTTTCTTTTCGAGCTATTGACGGGGGCAGAACGTTTACTCCAGGCTTCCTTTGGAGCTGCTGTCTGGAAGCTCGAAGGCGGATGGAGCTCTGACGGGGAGAGGCCACTGGACAGGAAGTCACACCCCATTTGCTCTTTAACGGGGGGAGGGGACAGAGGGCGGGTGTGGAGATAAAGGGGAAGACGATGGCTGTGGGTTCTTGGACTTTAAAGAAGCCTGTTACAACAGCAGTTAGCCTGGGTTTAGAAACAAGGGTGATAATACTTCCTTCCTGCCTTTAAACCATTCCAGGCATTGATGACAAAGAGATATTGATGATTCAGTCTCATGGGAACCGGGAATGCCAGCAGTTGGTTCCGAGGAACATTTTCAGAAATAACAGGGAAGAGAATGGTTCAGTGAGTTTTCCAAGTCTATGGTGTCATCAAAATCTTTCACGCACTGAAGGGTAATACTCAACTGTGGAAGGCCCCTTCAAAACCCTGAGAACCAGCAGAGTGGTGCTGGATGAACCTCAGCAGGCTGAAGTGAGGGGAAGGAGGAGAAGAGACCAAGAAGCCCAAACATAATTTCCCCTGCGATTCCTGCCACACCTCCAGACGTGCGTTTGCAAGGAATAGAGGCCTGTGGGGACCATCAGGAAGGGAGAAGAAAACACAAAATGGATAGCCCTGCCTCACAAAAACTCAACGAGTCCCTGCTCCCAAAATGCTGCTGGCTTGCCCATGAAGTTAGGGGAGCAGAGAGAGAAACTAGTGTGACAAGTTGGATGGAGGAGCTTCAAATGGAGAACAGGTGCTGCCCCAATTTTGCTTTTTCGCAGTAGGATCTTTAAGTCTGGACAAAACAGAAAGCTTCGAGGTCATGATGGATGTGAAGCGGCTCAGTGAAGCTCAGAATCCTGTAATGTGTGAGAAATTATGGGCAAGTTCTTGAAGCTCACAAGAGTGGCTTCAGGATCCATGGAATCATGTGCTCCATCCCACAGTGGGTGGTAGACTTTGCGGATTCGGGCATGTGAACAACATAGGGTGAGAAAGGGCTATGTGTGTAAATAAACAAACAACCCCTATGTACATATAAAAATCTTTTTTCCTCTACTCCCAAGGATTCCTCAGATGCCTCAGAGGAATAGGAACTTCAAGGAGATGCTAAACCTCTGCAGTTTCTCAGATGGGCAGTTGCACAGTTGTGCCAGAAAATGTCAAGACTGCTATTCAGAGAAGTGATAAAGAGCCTATCTTTGGAAACAGAGACCCGGGTATGAATCTGAGCTCAGCCACTCACTGCCTCTGTGGACTTAACCTCCCTGAATTTCAATTTCCTCATCTGTAGAACGGACATGAGAATCGTTTCTCCACAAACTCACAAGGTGTAAGGAGTAAGTAAGATAGTACACATAGGACTTGACGAATTGCAAACACTGAATAAGTAGCACATCTCATGAACTCGTTTGTACCTATAAGTCCCTAAAGCCTTGGCAACAAATAAAGTATTACAAAATATGTGTGTATTTTTATATATGGATATTTTCACCTGAAGTACTTGGTTCATGACCTTGGTCTATTTATGTATTGTGTATGAGGGGACATGCTGGCAGGGGTCCTTTCTATAATTCCATCCCACTGCTGCCCCTATAAGTGGTTAAATGGCTAGCACCAGGATCCACTGTTAAGGGCCAAGGCCATGCTGTCAAACCTTGAAAAATTACTTTTATCAACAAATGTCAGCTTTGGAATTCTCTTTGTAAAAGCTCATCCTATGCTTCCTTGGAATTCTTAAATAGCTCACCAAGCATTTGTGATCTCATATAAGCAAGGAAACCATTGGCATAGGAAGGGATAAGCTACCTTTTATGCACACACTTACAAAACAGCCATTGCTTTCACCACTTTAAGTATTTTTGGGGCCAAGCTACCTAGTCAAATGCTACAAAAAGGGCTTTTTCTGGAATCCACCTCCAGCGAGGGATTAGCACCAATTCTGAGAGATTCCATTTGTCTTGTTTGCAGTCCTTGTGAAATTTCAGAACACGGTGTTCCCTTTCCTGTAACTGCACAACAGCAACACTGCCACGTAGTGCTGGACAGGCTTCCCGCTCTCTGCTGGAGTTTCCTTCTGGCTGGCATTCCTTGCAAACGGCTCTGGAATCTCCAGGTGTCTGGTACAGAGAAAGGAGCCTGGGCTTTAGAGAAATCCAGACAAACCTGGGCTCATGTTCTTTTGCTGTCATTTGCTATGTGTTTACTTAATCTCTTAGTTTGGTTTTGCTTTTTTTCTGTAAAATGAAAATAATATTGTTATAGTCTTTGTAGGATCACTGTGAAGATCGAATAAGACAATGTGTATAAAGCATTCAGCATGGTACCTGACAATAGTAAGTTGCCCAGTAAATGAAGTCATTATTTAATAATGGCAGTAAGGCAACGTGCAATGGGCTTTCCTTTGTTGTGGTCTCCAACACCAAAATGCTTTGCTTAAAGTCTTCAGAGACACACACAAAAACATTTCACTGGAGAAGGTGCTGCTATGTGATATGGATTCTTGGCTGTAGTAACTATCTTTTAAAATGTTCTGTGGCTCAGCAAAAAGGCTGTCTTAGTGACCAGTTGGCTACTCTCTGAATCCATGCTGCCTTTATAACATCTCTGGAGAAAGAGGAGGGACACCCCACTGGCTTGTTGACTGTAAAGAAACAGATATGTGAGGTAAAGGGTGCTGATGATGACATGAACACTTACAAGAATCCAAAACACCTGCTGTGTCTCTGCATCTTACCCTTGCATGGCTGAAGAAGGGTGGGTGTGGCCACAGATTATATGTTGTTGATATGCACAGTTACATGCAATGAACACTTACTTTTCAATGAATATGTTTTCTTCAAACTTCTTACACATGGGGGTTCGAGGTGGATGTATCATGCTGGCCCTGAGCATTCTGAGAATCCTTACTTGGGTGAGTCTTGCCAGGGAAGGATGAATGGGTTGGTCTTTGCCTTGTGTGTGCTAAGCACTTACTCTAGGGGGCTGGTGGTACTCATCATGGGATATGGGGGAAGGAGATGAGATTTTAGAGTTACATAGGGCCTGGACTTAAGTCTCAGCTGGGCCGCTCCTCATTTACCTTAATGAGCTACTTAACCTTGCTAAGATACCACATTTTAAAATGAAAACAATAATGTCTACCTTGCAGATCTATTGTTACTATTATAGATTTAAAAATTGTGCTGTACTTTGCACAGTGCCTGGCATAATGGGATAACAATACATGGTAGCTTATATTGCCATTACTTAAAAACAATCTAGACTCACATAGCAGAAGGGTGATGGGGCCGCAGAGCAGGACAATTCATTACATAAATGAATAGGTCTCTGAACAAGCCTGCTTCCCCTCAGCACTGAATCCAGATGTTATATCATTAGCAGCTACTCACAGAAGAAAAAAGACAGCCAGAATTTATGAATATGTGAATTCCCAACCGGGGCCCAGCCTAGGTGCACAGCAAATCTTCTTGATACCTGGTGCTGGCTTCTCAAAGTTGGGAAGCCACATATGCTGGGGCACTGCACATGCTAATGTGACCATCTGCCTTTGAGGACCAGAGAAGGAACACGCTTCTCTTTTGTGAGGTCCTCCCTCATGTATAGGCCTCCTTGGGTGACTGAGCAGTGGAAACAAGAAAGGTCATGACACTATTGCGCTGTGAGTGTGAGCTGGGTCAGCACAGCCTCATCTGCCTTTGCCATGTCCCCACAGGAAGGACCATCTCCGAGCTCCATGTCACTGCTGCAAACTAATGGAGTATTGACCAAGACTGCAAAGCATGAGCTCGTGGGTCTGCTGGGAATGGCTGGAGTGGATCCTCTGTGGTGTGATCCCACAGGCTCTGGGATGGGTAGAATCAACAGTGTAAACATGCAGCCAAAGGGTTGGTTATTCACCAAGAACTCTGTTCCCCTTCTGTGTTGCTGGGAAGTGGCCGTTCAGCCAGGGATCACATTTTCCAGAAACACTTGCATCTACTTTGGTCCATGTGACCCGGTTCTGGCTATGGGAAGGAGGGCGGAAGTGACGCATGACGCTTCTGGGACTGGCCCATAAACACATCCTGCTGACGCTTTGCTCTCGCTGCCTTCTTGTCTTTTGGCTGGGTGGCTGTGCTAAGGGGTGGCATACCCTCTGTCAGCCGGGAGCGCCATAGGATTGTGTGGAGCTTCCCTTTTCCTCGCCTTGTGCCAGCGGGGCACTGCATGAGTGGGAAATGAATTCCAACTGTGCATTGCCATTGTGGTATGGGGGTTTATGTGTGGTCACAGCTATATTACCTTAAGACAAGATGATTTGTGATGGACTTTTCCTGGGATATGAGCCCAGATATGCTGGAGATTTGGCTATATAGTGACCAGATAATTAGGGTGTCTGGTAGGTGATCACACTAAGTAAGACCAAGGTGCCTTAAGGCCACATTCAGTACATGTTTACACCTTTCAGGACAAGAAGAAGAAAGCCTGATATTTAAAACTTAAGTCTGGAGTCTTGAAGGCTGAGTAGATTTATAACGCAGAATAAGCCCCAGCCAATACAGAAAGAAACATCCATGTACTATAAAATTTTAAAGGTTTTTTTCTTGGAATGTCTTTATCCAAATAAACATTTTGGGAGTTATCTGCTCAGTAATTATTAATATTTCTTGATGAATTAATTTAATTGGGAAAGAATCACGAAGGACTTTTTTATTCTCATCCTGGTTTGTGCAAAATAGCTTAGATGTCCTAAGCAAAGAAAAAAATAATCCTACTAGTAATCACTGGGATTCCTAAATGTCTTAAACAACATCTAAAGATTACTTAACCGGCCAGATAATATTACAAAATCGACTGTTTTGTTTTTCCGTTTCAACCTTTCCCGCATCAGGAGGGGTCCCTGGATAAGGACGGCCCTTTCACTTCGGTAACTTTGCTGTCCTTTTCTTTATCAGCCTGCCCCACAGACTTCTTGGACCGGGACGTTTGCCAAGTTCCTCACATTTTAGCCACATAAGGCAAAACTCGCCGGAAGCATGCACTTCCCTTCTCTTCCCCGCAACAATGCCTTTACCCCGCCTCCAGGAAGTGCTGTCCACCGTCTGCTGCGCAGTGTGCGCGCATGCGCATGTGCGTGTGTCACCTACAGTGTGGCAGTAAAAAGGCTTCTGTAAGAAGCAACGGAAAGACCTCTCTGCAGGACCGCCTGGAGACCCCTGCCTGCCGGATAAGCCTCTTTGCTGCCTTCCTCCTGCAGGGGCCTCCCTGCCTCGGCTGGGTGGTGGCCCGCCCTCCCCTGGCGCCTGTGGTGTCCAGGCGCCCAAATGCTGCTACTCCTAGAAAAATTTTTTTCTTGCTTCAGATAAAACAACATTCTTAGAATTGATCCTTGTCATGTTCCTTCTCATTCATCACATTATCCGAGACTCTGAAGAAGCCGCTGACTGTCCTCTAATGGCCTTCGGAGTTAGTTTCTTTGCTCATGTAGTGGCTGTAACTGCATCCTTGATTCAGGAGAACTTCCCACACAATAAATTCAGGGAAAATATGTACACTGCTCATACCTGGTGCCCCAGTTACTTTTGCTGTGTAGGAAGTTACCCCAAAATTTAGTGGCTTAAAACAATCATCTGATTTATGCTCATGGAGCCTGTGTATTTGGAATTTAGACCGCAAGAGTGGCTGGCTGATTTAAAAAATATATTTTTGTAGAGATGGGGTTTCACTATGTTTCTCAGGCTGGTCTCGAGCTCGTGAGATGAAGGGATCCTCCTGCTTCAGCCTCCCAAAGTGCTAGGAGCCATCATACCCAGCATTATTTGGGTCACTTTAAATAAGGTAAACACTCTTTTGCCCTTCTGGTATATTTAAGCATAAATGCACTTTGCTCTCTTCTGGGTTTTCACAATCAAACCATTCCATCCTTACACACTGCATTGTAACCCCGCCGTATGACTCTGGTTTTCCCATGACCTTCTTCAAAATTGAGAGAGAACGAGCCCACATTGACTCTCTTCCTCCCCGGTGCCTTCTCCATCCATGACAGCTGTCTCTTTGCTCTGTAGATCACACTTGACCCAGTATTGCTTTATTTATTTATCTATATTTTAATCAGAGAGGGAGGAAGAAAGAGGGAGAGAAGAGGGAAGGAGGAGGAGGAAGAAGAGGAGGAGGAGGAGGAAGAAGGGGAGGAGGAGGAGGAAGAGGAGGAGGAGGAGGAGGAAGAGCTATTTTTATCTTTAACTGTGTGGGTTATTCATGTGTCAAAGAGCCAATGCCCTGGATGCCAACTGGTCATCTGGAACATTTTGCAAGGCGAATTTATCGAAAACTGGGGCAATACTGAATCATCTTTGTATCCCAATGACTAGCACGAAGGTAAGATACCATGGTTGCCCCAACACAACCCACACCTGGAAATACACCTCTGTGTTATTCAGATCAAGAGTCAGGAAAGAAAATCCATTGAAAAATGCCTTCTGAATATCTGAAGTGGGAAATTGCTGTGAGAAACAGAAAAACAAAGAGGCAGTCCCCTCCCCATCGCCGAGCGAGCTTCCAATCTATTGGGGGTGCCAAAGCATGAACACTTGGAAAGGTAAATGACAACAGGGTAGTAGGCAGAATGATGACACCCCTAGAATGTCCATGTCTTAATGCTGGGAACCTGTGAATATGTTACTATATGTGACAAAAGGGATTTTGAAGATGTGATTAAGGTAAAGATCTGAGCTGGGGAGATGAGCCTAGATTATCCAGGTGGGCTCAATGTAATCACAGGGGTCCTTACAGGTGAAAAAGGTAGGCAAGAGTCAGAGTTGTGCAATTTGAAAAAGACTTGGCTGGCCATTGTTGTCTTTGGAAGAAGGATGGGGCCAGGAGCCAAGGAATGGACGCCGTCTCTGGAAGCTGGGAAGGGCAGGAAGGAACACAGTCCTGCCTGAACCTTGATTTTAGTCCAGCATGACCTGCTGGGGCTTCCAATCTTCAGACTGACTGTAAGATGACATATCTGTGTTGCTTTAAGCCACTAAGCTTGTGGTAACTTGTGACGGTAGCATTAGGAAACTAATACAAACAGCAAAGTTAACATGTTAACTGCCATGAGAGTTGTATTTAACTGTCTAGTTTTGACCCTGGGACCACGGGAAGCATATGTAAAATCTTACTTGTTGATATTCTTATTGTTACAATTAATATTGACGATTTAATTCTAAAAACGTGTAGGTCTTCACTTACAGCTTTCCAAGCATAGTACAAAATCCAGCTACTTGAAGTTATAAAACCAGCTCCTACTTGCACTAAAGGAAAATATACCTGCAGGATATTCAGATTTTTTTTTCTTAAGGTTTTCATATAGGGCTAAAACTGTCTATTTAATTCTAAAAACCTACTGCTCATTGCTTCAAAATATTAATCTGCTTGGAAAAATTGATAAACAGCAGGCTGTAATTGGGAGAAGTGAGGAGGGCTGTGAGTTCACCCAAGGGTGGGAGCAGGTAGGGAGGTCTCCTGCTGGTGGTAGCCTGAGCTGAGCCTTGAGAATGAGTCGGATGGTGGAGCCTGTGGGAAGACAATACGGAAGCATTGTCTACCGTGGGGCGTCCCCGGTGCACACGTTTGGCCCTGGCACACCTATTGGTGCAGCACGATGGCCATAGGCGGCAGTCCTACCCTGGTGCCTGTGTGGGGTGGTGGCCATAGGTGACGGTCCTCCCATGGTGCCTGTGTGGGGTGGTGGCCATAGGCGGCAGTCCTCCCATGGTGCCAGTGTGCGGTAGTGGCCATAGGCAACAGTCCTCCCCTGGTGCCGGTGTGCGGTGGTAGCCATAGGCGGCAGTCCTCCCACGGTGCTGGACTGTGAGAAGCTCCTCTCCAGGAGGCAGTGGCTCCCCTGGGCTCTCGCTTATGTAGACCGCAGCTTCTGCACGTGGCCTGCAAGCCACCTTGCCCCTGTCATTTCCACTTGAAAGCAGTGTCCTGTGCTTTTGTGGGGTTGGTGATGTTGGAGGAAATAAAAACACAGACGGACAGGTTCGAGAGAACATGTACTTTCTCCACTTTTTTACCCAACATCCTCCAATGACTTTAAGGCCTCTGCCTATTACCGAGCTTTCGAGAGAAAAGGCTCAGCGACAAAGCAACTGTAGGGCGGGTGGGCCCGCAGTGCACTCCTTGATGCTGGGGCCTCCCGACATGAATGTGTGGGATGCATTTCTACCATTCTCAACCTTGGAGCCACTCCTAACCATCTCTTTTCCTTGCTCCCTCCCTCCCTCCCCCCCTCCTTTCCTCCCCTGTTCCTCTCAGACCCTCCTGGCTGGAAGGAGGCCTGGGTGGCTGTGCGGGCAGCTGCGAAGCCTGAGTGTGGTCCCCGAGCCCCCCCCCCCCCCCCCCCCCCCCCCCCCCGTGCCTCTGCCCTTGCCCTTAGCTGCACCTGTCCTGCTCACACTCTTCCTCCTGGACTCGGGCTGGCCTCGGGCCTTGTTCCAGAAGGGCTGCACACGCATCACAGCGTGCTCAACTGTCCCCTGCTGCCGGCTGCTCGCTCGGGTGAGCCCGGTGTTTGCCAGCGTGCAGGTCTGGAGCAGCAAGCCCTCAAGAGGGTTCAAAGAGAGCCGCGAAGGCGACGGGGATGCTAAAGCCACACAGCCTGGAATAAGAAGGTGGGAGCAGGGGGCCTTGTCCGTGGGGCTTTTCCTCAGAGCGTGAAGCCCCTTTGCTTGTGCACAGCAAGAAAGGTGTCGTCAGCATTTACTGAGACCTCCCCAAAAGGGTCGAGCTGCAGGAAGGGGAGCTATAAAGGAAGTAGAGGCTGCTGCTGGCTCTGTCACAACCACAAAAGATTCAGAGAGAGATGCGGGAATGGGATATGCATATGCAACTTTGTCACTCATTCATTCAAGAAGTAGAAATGAAAAGTTAGTTACATGCAATGAGTTAGTAAATGCTGATCAGATTGAATACGTAAGTGAAGTGGATTGAAATTACACATGACGGAGCTCTATCAAGGACGACTGTGAATCCTTTGGGAGGCTTTCAGAAGAGGAGCCATTAAATGTGGTTGAAATAGGGGCTCGTTAAAGGCAAGCTCAGTAAAGAATGTGGAGGTGACTTTCCCTGGGCACCTGCTCAGCCCTGCTCTGGTCAGCAGGCTTGCAGGTGGGAACATTTGCTTACACTTGGTTCACACCCAGCCTATTTCCACGGTGTCAGACTGTGAGCTGGGGTGGCGAGAACGATGCTGGCCTTTGTGTGCTGAAGGAGTGGCATGAAGCACAGTGGACCTTGACCTTCAATTAACACCACAATCTCCCTAATCCACTGGACTCTGATCATCCCCGGATCGGCAGCCGTATCGAGCAGTGTTTTTCCATGTGCCATGTGTTCAAGGACAACACTCTAGAAACAAGCTCAGAAACTGACACAACACACTAGCGTGGCGGTGGGGGCGATGGAAAGAAACGAAAAGGGCTTATATGTGTTTTAGAAATTGCTGCCAAAAGGCAAGGTTGTCTGTGCAACTATGCAACTTCTAACACTAAGGGAGGGAGGACTCTGTGAAACCAGGAGAGGAAGAATTTCAGTCAGCAAATAAGGACACAATTCACTTCAGCCAGGGGGTGGGTGGTGAGACGGCTGGGAAGTGGCTGAGTCTATGAATAGGCGTAGAGTAATGATTTTTGAAGCATTACTTATCTAGTGTCTGATTTCATTTTGTTTGTATGCAGTGATTACTGGCAGTCTACGTTCAGAAAAACAGTTTACAAAACACAAGACTACAAATAGAGGTTGCTCAGTAGACTCAGATGATCAGGGATTAGAGAGGACACTGCCCAGTCCTGGTGCCAGAAGACTCTGCCATTGGCCTCCCCTGACCTCTGGGTCCCAGAGCCTTGTCGCCAGGGAAAAGGCTTTGGGGAGGCATCGAGGCCAGTAACAGAATTATAAAAGGAGTCTGTCATCAGTATGAGTCCTGGCTACTACCAGGAGGTGATCTAAAAAATTAAAGTAAATGTGCACAGCAGAAGTTGGAACAGATTTTTTTACTGAAGGGTAGTCTGAAGAGGTTCATCGATTTCAAAGTGTTAAAATGCACTTTCTCTCCGTGGAAGGACACTAAATCCTCCTCCTGGCTGCTCTGAGTTCTGAGTGGGACCAGACCACACCCTGACACCTCATCAGGGGAGGCAGGCTCCAGAGGGGGAGGACTTTGCTTTGTTAATTTTGAAGAAGAGCTAAGACTTTGATGACATTTCTTTGACCCAATGGCAAGCCCTTTTGTCTACCATTAGTGCCCGGGAGGACAGGTGGAACTTGAGGAGATCCAAGGACACTGTCCTGAAGCTTGGGGAGTTTATCACTAGGCAGAGGGACCCAGCAGGAGCCTTTAGGAGTGTGGGTGTGGAACTCAAACCCGTCACAGGCAGGGTTTTTCTCAGCAGAGGGTGGCAGTGCTGGCTTCGCTGGGGCATCCCTCCCAGGAAGATTCCAGCTCAGAGGAGATGGTCTGAGATGCCCGAATACCCGTGTGACTGTTAGCGACATTAGGCAAAGCTCAGTATGGGACACTGTGGAACTTCAGATTATTAAGATTTAAATGCTGGCCAAAAGCTTATGTGTGAATTTTATTTTTAAGTTGTGACTTCCTTCCTCTATGCTGTGGCCAATGCATAGGTTGGACAAGGTGGAGCTGGTATCACTCTGCGAGAGATGTTTCCCCAGGTTTCTGGGTGTGTTCTTGAGTTAACAGAAATCTGACCCCACCGAGAAGTAACACAGGCTCTTGGGCCCAGAGCCAGCATGGCAGGCACCGGCCACCACCCGATCACATTTGGAACTGAAGACTTCAGAACATGGAAGAAAGTCGTTTCTGAGCAGCACTTGCTGTTTGAAAGCTGAAAGAGGAACTGAAGACAGGAAAGCAACATTTTGAAAATGGCCTGGAGTTCACTGACAGTTGCAAAGTAATCTGCCTTTAAAAATCTCCTAAGACATCATCACTAGGAGTATGTCTCAGACTCTTGCTGGGTGATCTGTACACACCTGTTGGAAAATAGAGAAACTGCACCAGCACCATTGTTGCTTTGCTGATCACCAGCTGAAAATGCGGTGGACATCAAATACCAAAAACAGCACCAAATTCCTCACCAAAAGGAAATGCCTTCATGTTAGCTGCTTCTCAGTAATGGTTTTTCACAAAATGAAATGAATATCTATAGGTGATTTTCACCTAGCATGGAAAACTTGGCTAGAAAGCTTATTTTATGACCTTAGCTATTTTGTCTCTCTCTTTCCTTCTTGTCTCTCTCTCTGCTCCTTTCTCTCTCCTTCTCTCTCTCTCTCTCTCTCTCTCTCTCTCTCTGTCAGTCTCGCCCCCCTCCCATTTCTGAGCTCTGTTTGGCTTACATGTGTAATGCTCTGATCACTGTACTCTTCACAGAACCAGGTTAGGAGGACAAAGGGTTGAGATAGAAGGAATTTTTGTCCAGCAATTTCCCAACAGTACGTAATATCCTTTCTTGTCTTCTTTTCTTCTTCAGAGGAGCAGGGTGTGTTGTGGGGTTAGGATATGACTACAAGCTATAGGCAGGAAATTCTGTCTCGTGACACCAAATTTAAAAAAAAAGAGATGTCAGGAAATGGTAATATATTTCTAGTCTACTTCTTTTATTTTGTTTGATGCCATTGACTTTTAAAAAATGTAATACATTTAGGGGATACAAGTGTTTTTGTTACATTGATAAATTGTATAATGCTGAAATCAGAGCTGTTAGTGCACCCATCACCAGAACAGTGTACATTGTACCTGTAGATTTTTATTGTGTACCCCCCTTTCTTAGTTTTCAGTGTCCATTACACTGCTTTATGACCAAATATATCTCTCATTAAGCTCCCACTTATAAATGAGAATATGTGGCATTTGTTTTTCCATTCCTGAGATACTTCACTTAGGGTAATGATCTCCAGTTCCATCCAAGTTGCTGCAAAAGGCATTATGTCAATCCTTTTTATGGCTGAGTAGTACCATGGTGTATATATATCACATTTTCTTCATCTACTCATCAGTTGGTGGGTCCGTAGGTTGGTTCCATATCTTTGCATTTATGAATTGTGCTGTGATAAACATTTGGGTATATGTGTCTTTTTGATAAAATGACTTCTTTTCCTCTGGGTAGATACCCTGTAGTAGGATTTGCTGGATTGAATGGTAGGTCTGCTTTTAGTTATTTGAGGAATCTCCATACTGTTTTCCATAGGGGTTGTTCCAATTTACATTCCCATCAACAGTATATAAGCATTCCCTTTTCACCACATCCATGCCAACTTCTATTGTTTTCTAACTCTTTAATAATGGCAATTCTTTTTTTTTTCTGGCCATATAGCCTTTTATTAGCACAGCTTTGGGTCTGGCAATTTGGGGCCCCATTTTACATACAAAGAAAGTGAGATACAAGGAAGTGGATCGATTTAGCCAGGACACAGACACCAATGAAGACCAATCAGATCCATCTGGTCCCTATTCTAGGAATTGTTTCATCCTATTTGGGCAGAGATAGAATTGGTTGCAGTATGTAATTTGGAAATATTAGACTATAGAAAACATTGATGCTTTTAAAATATTTGATGGGTCAACCAAGGTATACCTACTATTATATCAGGTGAGATAAAGGTAGGGTAAGATTTAATAATAAAACTTCAGTCCTAACTCAGAGCCTTACAAAGTATATGGGGTTGTTGAAAGTCATATGAGAATAAAAATTCCTACCAGAACTGGTATGCAAAAGCACCATGTGCTTGGCTGTTTCTGTGTTTTATGTGTGTGGAGTTGTGCTCTAGATGCACTGTGTATATAAAATACAATGTCAATGGTGCCCCTATCTATATAGAATGGAGTTTTGCAATGGATGACACTGTCCTTGAATTTAGGGAAAGGTACATTTATTTGCTTATACCAAATCTCATAGGTTTATATGATGACATCACATCACATC
>VBSM01000483.1:31168378-31181593 GCA_008086735.1 Cheirogaleus medius
TTTTTAATTTCAAAATATTAATTAAGGAGGTACAAGTGTTTTTGTTACACGATATCCTGTATAATGCTTCAGTAAGGGCTTATAGCATGCCCATCACCAGAACAGTGTTCACTGTACCCAATAGATAAGTTTTTATCTCACACCCATCCTCCCACCTTCCCCCCTTCTTGATTTCTCATGAGAAATAATGGTCATCTGACCAGGGTAATGTAATATCTCATTGTGGTGTTAATTTGCATTTCCCTGATGATTAGTGATGTTGAACATATTTTCAGATGTTTCTTGGCCATTTATATATCTTCTTTTGAAAAAAAAATCTGTTCAAATCCTTTGCCCACTTTTTGATGGGGTTATTTGTTTTTTTCTTGCTGATTTGTTTGGGTTCTTCATATATTCTGGATATCTGGATATATAGTTTGCAAATATTTTCTCTCATTCTGTAGGTTGTCTGTTTACTCTGTTGATTATTTCCTTTGCCATGCAGAAAATTTTTTGTTTGATTAAGTCCCATTTATTTATTTATTTTTGTTGCTATATTTGCTTTTGGAGTCTTGTTCATAAATTCTTTGCCTAGGCTAATGTCCAGAAGAGTTTTTCCTATATTTTCTTGTAACATTATTTATGATTTAAGGTCTTACATTTAAATCTTTGATTCATCTTGATTTAATTTTTGTATATGGTGATAGGCAGGAATCCAGTTTCACTCTGCTGCATGTGGCTGTCCAATATTCCCAGCACTATTTATTCAATAGTGCATCCTTTCCTCAGTGTATGTTTTTGTCTGCTTTGTCAAAAATCAGTTGGGTGTAGCTATACAGTTTTATTTCTGGGTTCTCTATTCTGTTCTATTGGTCTATGTGTCTACCTTTATACCAATACCATGCTGTTTGGGTTACTATAGCCTCTTAGTATAATTTGAAGTCAGGTAATGTGATGCCTCCAGATTTGTTCTTTTTGCTTAGGATTGCTTTGGCTATTCAGGTTCTCTTCTGGTTCCATATGAAGTTTCGGATTGTTTTTCCTAGATCTTCAAAAATGGTGTTGATATTTTGATGGGAATTGTGTTGAGTCTATAAATCACTTTAAGCAGTGTGAACATTTTAACAATGTTGATTCTTCCAATCCATGAGCATGGGATGTTTTTCCATTTGTTTGTGTCATCTATGATTTTTTCATTGAGTGTTTTGTAGTTCTCCTTGAAAAGATGTTTTACCTTCTTGGTTAAGTATACTCCTAGGTATTTTATTTTCTTTGCAGCTATCGTAAATAGTATTGAGTTCTTGATTTGACTCTCAGCTTAACTGTTATTAATATATAGAAATACTATTGATTTGTGTACACTGATTTTGTAATTTGAAACTTTACTGAATTTATTTATCTTTAGGGTTTTCTAGATATAAGATAATAGCATCAATAAACAGGGATAGTTTAACCTCCTCTTTCCTGATTTAGATGCCCTGTATTTCTTTTTCTTGCCTGATTTCTCTGGCTAGGACTTGCAGTGCTATGTTGAATAGAAGTGGTGACAGTGGGGCACCCTTATCTTGTTCCATTTCTTAAGGGGAATGCTTTGAACTTTTCCCCATTCTGTAGGATGTTGGATAGTGGTTTGTCATATATGGCATTTATTATTTTGAGGTTTGTTCCTTCTAAGCCTAATTTGTTGAAGGTTTTTATCATGAAGCAATGATGGATTTTATCAAATGCTTCTTCTGCATCTATTGAGATGATCATATGGATATTGTTTTTAGTTCTGTTTATGTGGTGAATCACATTTATTGATTTGCATATGTTGAGCTATCCTTGCATCCCTGGGATGAAACCCATTTGATCATGGTGAATTATTTTTTTGATGTGCTTTGGATTCGGTTTGCTAATATTTTATTGAGGATTTTTGCATCTATGTTCATGAGGGATATTGGTCTGTAGCTCTTTTCTTGTTGTGTCTTTCCTGGCTTTGGTGTCAGGGCAATTCTGGCTTTGTAGAATGAGTTAGGGAGGATTCCCTCCTTCCCAATGTTATGGAACACTGTCAGTAGAATAGGTGCCAGTTTTCCTTCATAGGTCTGGTAGAATTCAGCTATGAATCTGTATAGTTCTGGACTTTTTTTCTCCAGGAGATTTTTTTGTCACTGTTTCAATCTCAGTACTCTTCATTGATCTGTTCATGATTTCTATTTCTTCCTGATTCAAACTTGGGAGGTTGTGTGTTTCCTAAAATCTATCCATTTCCTTTAGATTTTCTAGTTTGTGCACATAGATGTTTTTGGAGTACTCTTGGATGATATTTTATATTTCTGTATCAGTTATAATGTCTACTTTTCATTTCTGAGTGAGCTTATTTGAATCTTTTCTGTTTCTGGTTACTCTAGCTAGTGTTCTGTCAATTTTGTTTATATTTTCAAAGAACCAACTTTTTGTTTCATTGATTCTTTGTATTGTTTCTTTGGCTTCCATTTTGTTTAGTTCTGTTCTGATCTTTGTTATTTATTTACTTTTGCTAGCTGCATTTGGTTTGTTCTTCTTTTTCTAGTTCCTTGAGTTATGATATTGGATTGTTAATTTGTGATCTTTCTATCATTTTATGTAGGCCTTTAGTGCTATGAACTTTCCCCTTAGCACTGCTTTTACTGTATCCCAAATATTTTGGAAGCTTTTGTCACCTTTGTCATTTAATTTAAAATTAAATTTTTTTATTTCTATCTTGATTTCATCATTAGCCCAAGGATTGTTCAGCAACACGTTGTTTAATTTCCATGTATTTGTGTAGTTTTGAGAGTTCCTCTTGGAATTGACTTCTAGTTTTATTCCACTGTGGTCTGAGAAGATACATGGTAAGGTTTGAAATTTTCTAAATTTGCTGAGACTTTTTTTGTGGCCTAACATATAATCTATCTTTTAAAATGTCCCATGTGCTGATGAGAAGAGTATACATTCTGTAATTTTTTTGATAGAATGTTTTATAAATGCCTATTAGGTCCATTTATTCTGGAATCTTGTTTAAGTCCAGTGTTTTTTGTTGATTTTCTGTCTCATTGATCTGTCTAGTTTTCTCAGTGGAATGTTGATGTCCCTGACTATTATGATATCGCTGTTTATTTCTTTCCTTAGATTTAGTAGAATTTGTTTTATGAATCTGAAAACTCCTGTATTAGGTGCATATATTTAGGATTTTTATACCTTTTTGTTGAATTGATTCCTTTATCATTGTATAATGACCATCTTCATCATTTTTACCATGGTTGATTTAAAATCTATTTTATCTGATATAAGAATAGCTATTCCTGCTTGAATTTGGTTTCCGTTTATGTGGAATATTTTTCTACACATTTACCTTGAGTCTATGAGAATCTTTGTGAGTTAATGTGTTTCTTGGAAACAGTATATGATTGGGTATTGTTTTTATCCATTCTGCCAATCTATATCTTTTAAGTGGGGCATTTAGACCATTTACATTTAATGTTAGTATTGCTATATAAGGTACTGTTCTGATCATTATGTTGATTATTACCTAGTTGATTTGTTTTCTCCCTTGTATTACTGTTTTATAAAAGCTGCAAGTTTAACTTTTGGGTGTTTTCACACTGGTGGGTATTGATTGCTGCATCTCATGTATAGAGCACTTTTAAGTATTTCCTGTAGGACAGCTCAAGTGGTGACAAATTCCCTTAGTGTTTGTTTGTCTGGGAAAGAATTTATTTCTCCTTCATTTATGAAACTTAGTTTTGCAGGATACCAAATTCTTGGCTAGCAGTTATTCTGTTTAAGAAGACTAAAAATGGGACCCCAATCTCTTCTGGCTTGTAAAGTTTCTGCTGTTAGTCTGATTTTTGTTTGTTTGTTTGTTTATAGGTAACTCATTGCCTTCATCTTAGAGCTTGCAGGATTTTCTGCTTCATTGTGACTTTGGCCAGACTGATGACTATGTGCCTTGGTGATATACTATTTGCCAGGAATATTCCAGGTGTTCAGCGACTTTATTGTATATGTATATCTAAGTCTCTAGCAAGAACAGGGAAGTTTTCTTCCATTATTCCCTCAAATAGATTTTCTGCGCTTTTGCTTTTTCTTCTTCTCCCTCAAGGATACCTATGATTATCATATTTGTCTGCTTTATATAAACCCATATTCTTGGAGAGATTGCTCATTCTTCTTTTTTCTTCATTTTTGACTGACTGGGTTAATTCAAAAGCCTTGTTTCAAGCTCTGAAATTCTTTCTTACACTTAGTCTAGTCTATTGTTAACACTTTCCACTGTATTTTGAAATTCCCTAAATGACTCTTTCATTTTCAAAAATTTTGTTATATTTTTTCTTAGATTGTCTATCTAGTTAGTGAATTTTTCATTCATTTCCTGAATTTTTTTTTCTTAGTGTTGATTTTCAACTTTCTCATCAATCCCATTGATCTTACTTGTGATCCATATTCTGAATTCCATATCTGACATTAATAATTTCTTTTGGTTGCAGTTCATTGCTGGAAAGCTAGCATGATCCTTTGAGGGTGTCAAAACAGCCTGGTTTTCCTTGTTGCCCGAGTTCTTATGTTGGTTCCTTGTCATCTGGAACCTCTTCTATTGGCTCAAACCAGATAGTTTTATGGTGTACCTATTCTCCTCTGCTGGGAACACTATTGTTCAGTGAAGAGAGGAAGAGGTCCCCGGATGATGCTAGAGTCCTACTCCAGAAGACTGACTAGAAAGGAGAGGGACAGATGCACTGTGAGCCTGTCACACTGCTGCTTCCCTGCATCTCCCTGTTCCCCTGTTGTTGTCACAGTCCAGAGAGGTGCTGAGGGATATTCATGTAGAGGGGTGGGCTGGTCCCCAAGCTGCTGTTGAAAGCTCAGGTTGGGGGCAGGGTGGATGGTGTGCAGTGGGTAGACAGTGGATGGTGGCATAGGCATTCATCCTATCCAGGTCTTTTTGGACCTGGGTGGCACTACCCAGGTGGTGGTGGTGGCTGCAGTTGCAGTACCTAGATGGTGGTAGTGGGTGGTGGGCAGTGGATGCCAGAGGCTGTGGGCACATGCTCTGCCCACCACTGACTTCTTAATGTTTTTTAATCGCTCAAAATATTGCTCACAAATCCCAACATGAGCCCCATGAAATTGACTTCAATGGTCACAGTTTTCTGAAAATGCTGGAGACGTTTCTTTAAAAAGTTAATGTGTTTTTTCTCTTGGTCAGAAGATATTTATAGATATCCCCTGGGTGGACAGTGATGTAATGCAATTAAAGAGCAGGCTGGGGCCCTGCCCACCTGTAATCACCACCTCTTGAGAAGGGAGGCCTTGTGTGCTGAAAGGAGCTTGCTTGGTGGAGTCCCACAGATTGGGATGCAGGCAAGAGGAGCTACAGCAAGAAGACCCACTGTACTGTGGGTTTAGAAAATTTTGGCTAGGACCCCAAATTCAAACATATACTGTGTTCTGGGAATGAAAAGGGAAGTATCTCAGGCCTCTCTCAACCCCTGAGAGACACTGGCAGGGAAAAGACCACAAAGAGTAAGACAACTGTGACAAGTGCATAGTCATCCCAGCCCCCAGGGCTCACCTCTGTTTCTACACACTGTGTCCAAACCAATTGTCTGGCTTTTGTCCTATTCTGCCAGTCCTCTTCCTATCTTAGATGCTTACATCTCAACTCCCAAAACAGACCAGGAGGCTGCTGATGCCACAGAGTCTGGCTTTGAAATAAGTCAGACCTAGGTTCAAATCCCCTGCCTGTACACATTTATAACATTAGATTTTATGTTCCTACCCTGTACCTACAATTCAGGGTACATAAAAAGACTAAAGTAGGTAATGCATGTCGATCACACAGTGCAATGCCTGGCACATGACAGCTGATCAGTGAAGGTTACTTGTCTCTATTGCTTGTCCTAGGAGGGGATTATCTTATTCACATGTGGGTATAGTAGACAGGACATTGAAGCTGGCTATGTTCTTTACTAGATGTGAGCTCACCTGTTCTTTGTTTCTAAAAAGGAGATAATGTCATAAGATTGTTGTCAGGATTAAAATGAGAAAGTGATAGAGCATGCCTGTCCCATAGTAGGAACTCAACAAATGTTGGCTTCCATCTTTAAACTTCTGTGAAATGTGCCATCCTCCTTACCCTGTGCCATCCCTGTATACAGCTGTATCCCTTGAACTCTCTTGTGGACCAACATACCCCTACTTCTGCTTTATGGGTGACTCAGCCAGGTGCAGAGGCAAATGTGAGGCTCCATGGCAAGTTTGTGGGTCTGTCACTTCCCAAACAAGCCTCTTTTCACTTTCCATCTTTCAGACTCCTCTCACTGTTCAGCATAACCTGATTTTACCGGTGGAACCAATTCCGGAATAGGATAAAGCTTCTTCCTGAGCTCTGGCCATACCTCATTTGTCAGAATGGCTCTGAGCTATCACATATTCCCACTTTGCCTATCCCCAGGGCTTGCCTTGCAGATGGCAGCATGATTTGAGCCCATGAAGGAAAAATCAGGCTTGATACACTTAACAGAAAATCTAAGAATAATCTAATGATCTCAGGGCTCAGGTCTGTAGAGGAAGTGACTTGTTTCATAAGGGACAGTCATTACTAGTTTAATAGAATAATGTTTTGCATTATCACAGATCTAGCAGACTATATGTATAATCATTGACAAAGAATTATGGACAATTTTGAAGAAAAAACCAGGAGCATCTTTTGAGGTCATTTAAGGGAAAACACTAAGCATCCCTTTGCATAAGATGCCCATCACAATATATATGGCACATCCAGTATTTAATGAAGCACTTTCAAGTGGATAAGAAGGAGACTAGAAAGATTCCACTGGTATTTTGCAAAGCGGAATGTAAAAATGAAAGGTTTTGCCAGAATTTACACATCCCATGCCAAACCCAGGGAGGAAAGGAGTAAGTGGCCAGAAGGAAGAGGGGCTTGATTGTCAGATGGTTAAACATGGTGTGATAGTATTCTATTAGAAGTTTTGAAATATTTAACATATGTTCACTGTGCTTCAAACAGACCCAAATGGAAAACATCTGGAGATACACACACACACACATTGTGTGCTGTGAGACACATCTGTCACACACTGTGCTGGCTATTTGTCTGTGGGCTTTCAACTCCAACACACTCTCCCCCGCCCTTCTCTGTAGGGGGCTGGAAGCCTGCAAACTACATTTCCCAGACTGCACGGCTGGCTGGTTTCCAATTAGGCTCTACCAGTAGGAGACACTGGTGGGAACCTGGAAGGAAGGTGGAAGGGAGCCCATTTTATTTCTACTTCTGTGGAATTCTTTGGCAGTGGCAGCAGTAACAGCAATAGCAGCAGTCACAGCAACAGTAGTAGCAGTGGCTGTGGCTCCCTGTGAGTTTCTGCTCAGGTTTCTGAATTTCAATAACAGCGGAGGCAGGGGGTGCTCCCGCAGCCTCTGCAGCACAGCATTCCTGGGCTCTTGATTTGGCAGCATCAGCATCAGTGACAGGCAGCTGCTGGTGGGAGTTTAGTTTACTGGCTTCCTGAAAGATTTCCAACAATAGCAGTGGAGTAGGGTCTCCCAACAGCACTAGCATAGAGCAATCATAGACTCTGGATAACACCACTTTTCCTTTCGCTCTGTCATCCTGAGGATGGTAGTAGATTCCTGCAGTTACTGATGTCTAAGTGATCGTAGCTTCTTCCTTTTCGCTCTTCCAATCCTTCAACACATTTGTAGCCAATTTCCTATGTTAATTTCCCTCTAATTGAAATTCCTAGAGTAGTTTCTGTTTTGCTGACTGAACACTGACCAGTACACATATACAGATAAGACACAGATTTAAGGCAAATCAGACAAGATGGATGACCAGAGACACCAGCTGCCAAATAGTCTCAGATGGAAGGAAAAGTTTTAGATGAAGAAGAAAAAGCAGACAAATAAACAATCATAGATCAGGTATAATTTCAAGTGCCAGAACCTACCAGAGATTCCATGGGAAGAAGTTGCAAGGCAGAACAAGAAGGAGCAAGATATCGGCAGAGGTCAATGCCCAAGAGGCTTGGAGTACAGTGAAAAGGGTAGGTGGAGCAGTTTGTTTCTCCCTCCCTCACATCTCTGCAGTCAGCAGGCTCCTTAGAGCTGGAGAGCTTTTCTACCCTCACAAGCCCAAAAACTGCTGCCGCCAGTGAACTGGAAATTAAATGAAATGGAAAACAAAACAAAACAAAATACAAAGGATCAATGAACCCAAAAGTTGGATCTTTGAAAACATAAAATCAATAGACATCTTGCTAGATTAACCAGGAATAGAAGAGAAAGGACCCAAATAAGCTCAATCAAAAATGAAAAAGGAAATATTACAACTGATACCACAGAAACACAAATTATCATCTGTGAATACTATAAAAATCTCTACAGACATAAACTCAAAAATGTAGAGGAAATGGACAAATTCCTGGAAGCACACAACATCCCAAGACTCAATCAGGGAGAAATAGAACTCCTGAATAATGAACAACAAGATTGAAGCAGTAATAAAAAATCTTCCAATAACAACAACAACAAAAGCCCTGAACCAGATGGATTCACAGCTGAAAAAAGAAATGCTAATACTGATACTACAGAAATTATTCCATAACATCGAGAAGGAGTGAATTCTCCCCAACTCATTTTGTGAAGCCAGTATTACCTTGATACCAAAGCCAGAAAGGAACACAACAAAAAAAGAAAAAGTCTTCTAGATATCAGCTTAGACAAAGAAATTATGAAGAAGACCCCAAATGCAACCACAGCAATAACAAAAATAAATATTAATACTCAGGACTTGATTAAATTAAAACACTTTTGTTCAGCTAAGGAAAAAAATCAACAGTGCAAACAGACAACCTATAGAATGGGAGAAAATATTTGCCAGCAATACATCTGATAGAGGGATAATAACCAGAATCTACAAAGAACTCAAGCAAATCAGCAAGGAAAAAACAAACAACCTCATTAAAAAGTGGGCAAAATAAATGAACAGAAGCTTTTGAAAAGAAGATAGACAAATGGCCAATAAACATATGAAAAAATACTCAACATCTAATTATCAGAGAAATGCAAATTATAATAAAACCATTACAAGCTATTACCTTAACCCAGTTAAAATGACTTTTATTAACCACTTCGGTACCAGCGTCGACTATAGTCGACAGCCACAGATGAACGCAAGCGTCAACTTTAGCCGATAGCCATAATATGAAGGTGCACAGTCGAGTGTCGACTTTAGTCGACAGCCAAAAGCTTTTGCTTTTATCTCTGCAGTTGCAGTGTGTATGTTCAGCTAATAAGTTCCTACGAATCTGTGACCTTTTAACAAGTCCTTAGTAGGAGTTATTATAGTTATTTTCCTAAAGTTGCCTATAAAGTAAAACAAGCTTTCAGTGCTTTAAAGCTTTCCTCATCACACAAGAGCAAAACGGGTTTGTGGTCAATGCACAGCACAAACTATCATGTGGACTATGAGTGCCGGCTGTGGGCAAGGTTTTGTGGCCAGTGAGCGCCGTACCTAAAACAATATATGCTGGCATGGATGCAGAGAGAAAGGAATGCTTATACACTGTAGGTGGGACTGAAAATTAGTACAACCTCTATGGAAAATAGTATGGAGATTCCTCAAAGAACTAAAAGTAGACTTACCATTGGATCTAGCAATCCCACTCCTGGGTACCTACCCAAAGAAAAAGAAGTTATTTTCTCAGAAAGATACCTGCACTCAAATATTTATTGCAGCACAATTCACAATTGCAAAGATGTGGAATCAACCCAACTGTCCATCAATTCATGAGTGGATTAACAAAATGTGTTATATCTATACTATGGAATCCTAGTCAGCCACGAATAAGGACAAAATAAGGCCTTTTGCAAAAATTTGGATGGAACTGGAGACCATTATCATAAGTGATGTATCTAAAGAATGGAAAACAAATACCATATGTACTTGCTATTAAATTGGAACCAACTGATGAGTACACGTGTACAGAGGGAAATAAAGGTCAGTGGAAATCAAGCAGAAGGGAGGAGGGAAGAGGGGATGGATGAAAACCTACCTAATGTGTACAATTAACACTATCTGGGTGATGGGCATACCTATAACCCTGACTCAGCCATAACAAAACTGATACATGTAACCAAAAACATTTGTACCCCCATAATATTTTGAAATTAAAAAAATAAATTTAAAGCAAATCAAATTAGAATTTTAATTTGTTTAATCCCTTATCCATTTGCATTTGAGGGTTTAGAGAAGACAGGAAATAGCAAGTCTTTACCCAAAAGTTTGACAATAAAACTCATTTCCTTGTCATATACCCTGCAGCCTCCAACAAGAAAAAGAGGTTAACACAAGTATTCTAGAACAGAGACTTTCTTTTCAGAGATCTCTGTCTATTACCTTAGACCATAACGACATTAGTAATAGATTCCCTTTCACCAAGTGTCTTTCATGTGTCAGGCATTTCAAATGTGTTTTTTCATTTAATTACCATAATAACCTTAGAAATTAGGTATTATCATTCCCATTTCATATATGAGGAAAATAAACTACAGTCATGCATTACTTAATGACAAGGCTACATTCTGAGAGATGCATTGTTAGGTGATTTTGTCACTATATGAACATGATAGAGTCTACTTACATAAATCTAGATGGTATAGCCTACGACACACTTAGGCTATGTCAAGGATCAGATGGGGTGGGGGAGTTGGTGGGTAGGAAATTATTAAGAGACATAATTACCAAGAATATTATGCAGGGGAGGGAGGGTCTTGCTAAACTGACTTAGCAGGATTCTTGCGGAGGGAAGACCAGAGTGATCAGATAGCAGGGATGGGGGATTCTCCCTAAATTGACTTAGCAGGATTCTTGCGGCGACTGGACTAGGCAGGCTGAAGGCTGGGTCCAAGACTGTCTCAAGTTTGGTCAATGAGACGGTCTTTGTCAAAGGCCCTTCATACATGTTATTTAAATTGACGGCATTTTGGCTGGTATGCATAGAGTTGATACTGTGTGCCTTTCATTGCAAATCGAAAAGCATCAGAGCATTTGGGAGTTAGGGGGAGAAAATGTTGTTGGAGTTGGAATTAATTGCTCAAGGCAAGAAAATACTTCCTCAGCTTCATTCCACTGATATGCCTTTGGAAGAACTGAACTCTAACCCTGGTTACCAGCACCTGGTTAACAGGGTTGATCCAAGGCACAAGCAAGAAAAGAAGGGCTTCACTGTCTGAGAGTGGGCGGATCCTGAGCAAGACTCCAGATCACGGGGACAGGCAAGAGAGAGGGCTTTCCTAATCCGCAGTCTGGGCTCCGACTGGAAACAGTAAAAGGTGATAACAAAAAGGTCATACTGTCTGCAATGAATGCTTGAAAACTTCAGCACAGGGAGTGTGATATTCATCTCTGGATTTTAATTGACACCCAGTGGCAGTTAGTTCATATTGAAGAACCCTGCTCAGGCATGAATACACACTCCAGGGGCGCTTTGCTGGAATTTGAAAGACTATAAAGACGCTCCTGCTCCAGAGACGGCTGTAAGCCCGTCCCATCTCTTTAAACTCAATCAATACCAACAGCTTTGTTATTTGGCATAATGGACTTTAGAAGTGATTTCTATTGGTGAAATAAGAGGTGTTCAAAATACGTGGGTTGATTGGAAGTGCTGCATCAGACTCTTCTTGCATAAACAGGGTGTGATGATTTAGAAAACCTACTTGGTAACGTACGCCCTGCCAAATGTCTCTGGTTTAGGATTTGAAGCAGGCCCTCTATCCACAGCTTATAGGGAGGTTCTTACACTTGACTCTAACTAGATGCTTAGCTACATTGTGCTGTTAGAATAGTGTCACATCTGCTTTAAGTGAGTCTATTATGTAAGGCATTTGTCCGAGTTCCAGCAGAGCAGAGAACTGGTGCTTCATTGAATTTACAGAACTGGTTGTACAACTTTTTTGTGCCTGCTGGCTTCTAAATGTTTACTTTATGGCTGAATTCAGTCTTAGACTTACTTTCATCACAACACACCACCTAGTAATGAAGTTGAGGAGAGGAGCCCCATGGCCCCTGCCTAGTTCTATCATTGGCCCACATGGGCCACGCACAAGTGTTTGTGTCTCTTAATTTAGGAAGGTTTTCAGAAGCCCCGAGGCTGGAATACAGCGTGAATCTGTTGTTAAGGACCCTTGTTGTAGCAGAAGAAGCGTTCTTTACTACATTTCTGTGACCCCTTGTATTTCTGAATATTGGTTTTTCAGCATTAATGATACACTTCCTCGGTTCTCTTACTAGAAGGACTTATGACATTGATTAAATGGCACTGAGCTAGGGAAGATGTAAAAGAGAGCAGCCTGCCACCCTAGGAGCCATTTTTAAAATGTGCCTGCTTGTGTTTACATGTTAACATGAGTAGCTGAATCAGTTTCACCTTTTGAATAAAATTAAGGCCAGGGCTGAAGTGGCTACAGCCAGCAAAGCCCCTAAAGCTACAATTTCTATCCTCGACCTGAGTGCAAAGTGTTCTTTTTAATTTTAAAAAGCATAGACAACCTCCTCCACTCCAACTTATGTTTGCATTGAGGCTGATATGTCATTTGTTTGTTCTTTCAGTATCTTTAAGGGCCACCGCCCAGTGTGGCGTGCACACTGCTTTTATCTGCCCCCCGTCCCACATCTCTGTGCCACACGGGCGACAAGAAGCAACTCCACATTGCTGCTATGTCGGTCACCTTTTGTTTTGTGAGTAAGAACCTGCTCACTCCTTGCTGTTAAGTACACTGTGAGGTTCCTTTCCAGAGCCCCACAAATAAAATATATAAGACCATTAGGAATCCTTAGACTCATTACAATTCCAGACTCTTTAAAAACATTATTTCCTGCCGAATCGTAACGTTAACAAAACGATCCAATCGGGCGCCAAAGCATCATTGTGGGATGAGCGATTTTGGACATTATCTGCATGATGTTTAGAACACCCAGGCCACTCGTTAACGTGAACTTGCCCATGTGAAGCGCCTCGTTTTTCTGACACGCACTCCTAACTGCGGCACGAGCATGTCCGTGTGTGTCGTGGGTACGTGCACCCCAGGACGGCGGACGGGACTGACGGCGCCGCGCCAGGGTGACAAAGAGTCATTTGGAAGAGCTACCATCGATTTCACTTTTTTTTTTACTTTTCGCCTTGAACTAGGCTTTGAAACCACTCTGTGAAA
>VBSM01000483.1:31181693-31210081 GCA_008086735.1 Cheirogaleus medius
AGTCAAACCTGAGTTATTTTTTTTTTATAATAGTTTTGACGAAGAGTGGGCAGCCATGGAGAAACACGATTAGAGGACAAAAGTGTATGATCTAATAGTAATTCACGGAGGGGAACGGACAAGGCCTGTTCACTCAGATTCATCTCTGTGATCCTTCATCTGTAGAGGTGAGGATGTCCCTTTTTTCTGGGTCTAGGGAGGGGACCACTCACATGAGAGTCTTATGACCTGCTTTGGGGAAAGGAATAGGTTTGATGACCTGTTTCATGGAGGCAAGGCGAGAGAAACAGAGAGGCCTTCCTGCACACGCTGTGTCTCAGATTCTTTCAGCTTAAAATATTCGCTATGTCAAGGTCCCATATTTGGGAGTAGTGTGCCCTGGACCCCAGAAAGCTCATTAACCTTTCTGAGCCCAGAGCTTTCCTTCGTAAAATGCAGAGAGCACCTCTTGCCTTACAGGACAGTTTCGTCAGAGGAGCAAATGGAAGTGCCTGTGTCAGTTCCTGGCACATAGTATATGCACAATAAATGTGATTGCTCTCAACCTTATCTTAAAATTAATAATATAGGTGTACGACTTGTGTAGCTTTTATTTATGTTTGTTTGACTTCCCAAGCAGGTTGTAAAATCCTTGAGAGTAGGGACCTTATCTTTTTTGGAAAAATCAACAGCAGTAAGCATAAGGAATCAATGCATGTTGACTATTAGTCAAATAAAGGCCACTGCTTCTTAAAAGTACTTAAAAAATGCTAATATTACATAACTTCCTGTTATTTCTGGAGACAGCCTGGGGGTTACTCTTGTGACTCCTTTAAGAACGCCCCCTCAGACCTGGGGATGGACACCTGGGCTGAAGGTAGGAATTTAGAAGCAATGGAGATATACCCTCTCCGCCTGGGAGTGTGTCCTCCGTACGGTAGGACAGAAACCAGAGGGCAGAGACTGCTTTGGTTCACCATCTGGTCAGTAATCACGCTGCCTCTTTGCTTTCAATTTTAACACACTGCCACCTGTGCAGGGAAAGAGAAGAGAAAGAACCCACCTTCTTCAGGCTTTCACGTGCCCTTCTGGGTTCATTAACTACAAGACCGGCGTGTGGAAAACCCCCGTGGCTGTGCGTGCAGAGGCGTGCACATGGCGACTCCTCCTTGGGTGCTGGCTGGAACGGCAAACAGTAGATTCCATGTTCTCTGAGGTTCACATGGTTGAACTTGAGTCTGACGAAGCATCTTGTCATATGGGTCACTCATAACCATCTTTAGGTCAGGACAGCAAGATCCTGACGGTGGGGGCATCCATCTGCTCTGCCCTGACCAACTGAATGTGGTGGAAACTACATTTATTCTGGTTCATGGAGGCATGGTTTTTCTCTCTCGCTATGTTTGATATAAGTTCCTTCCTTCACTAGAAATGAGACTGGGCAAGTACATTGAGGCTTAGATGCTTCTACAAGACCAAGCCCTCGAAGTAAGGAGGCTCCAATATTCTGAAGGTCTTTCCACGTTTCCAGAATTGATCTTCTTTCTCCATTTGCTATCATCCCATTAACACATAGTTCTCTTTTTATTTATTTCAGCATATTACAGGGGTACAAATGTTTAGGTTACATATCTTGCCTTTGCCCCGCCGGAGTCAGAGCTTCAAGCCTGTCTATCCCCCAGATGGTGCGCACCACACCCATTAGGTGTGAATATACTCATCCCCTCCTCCTCCTCCCATCTGCTCCATACCCGATGAATGTTACTACTGTATGTGCACTTAGTGTTGATCAGTTAATACCAATATGATGGTGAGTACATGTGGTGCTTGTTTTTCCATTCTTGGGATACTTCACTTAGTAGAATGGGCTCCAGTTCTATCCAGGATAATGCAAGAGGTGCTAGATCACCATTGCTTTTTGTAGCCATTAATGCATAGTTCTTGGTCAACTCCTCTGTTCTTCTCTTAGATCTGCTAAGCCTGGGTTTGGTAAACAATTTTCAGTTCAATGACTGTCAGCCATTCATTCATCCACACTCAAGGACTCCAGCTTTTGCTGCGTTCCTACTATGAGCTAGTAACCGACCTTTACAGATGAGCAAAATGAATAACTAACTCTTCCAATCTCAGCTGCTATGAAGTAGAGCTGGGTTTGAAAGAAGCACCTTAGACTTTAAGTCCCATACTTTTTATTCAATACATCTAATTTCAACGTCTAGCAAAAATAGAAAACTGGGGTTAATCCACCTATAATTATGGATCATTTCACTCTTAAATGGACTTTTCCAGCTATTCCACCTAACTGGCTGCCAATGTTACCTTCCTAAATATATTTGTCTTTATCTTCTCAAGATTAATATACCATTCATTCATGACAATAAAAATAGGTTAGAGATTGGGAATATTGGTTCAGAGTGGGCTAAACCTTAATTGTAAGACCTCATGTATTTTTACTGATACCTGTAGGGTAGGAAAGACATTTTTCCTCTACCTTCCTTTGTTCAGCGGTTGGGGACCCTGAAAATCAAATTGACAAAAGACAGACTAACGAGATGTGACTAAAATAAAATTCTAAGCCCCTCTGCCAACTGAACTGAACCGGTTTTGGCCAAGGAGACCCCCTAGAAAAACCTTAAAACTGAGTTCCTGCCATGAAGGGAAAGGAGGGAAGTTGACCTGCCCTGTCATACCCCCTTCCTTTTGGAGTTCAGATACAATAATTGGCCAACATTAATGTTAACACAGAGATCATTAGACTGACAAAACAGACTCTTTGTGACAATAAGATAAGAAATTATTAACAGGTCCTAAGGCCTTGCTGGGCAAAGTTTAAATCACCCGCAGGCCATCAATTTGCTTAACAGATCATTGAATTGATAATGATATATTGTGGCTTGTCTCTGATTAACAGACCTCATTATCTCAAAATGTTCTGAGCCTTTAGACCAGCAGTCCCCAATCTTTTTGGCACCAGGGACTTGTTTCATGGAAGAACATTTTTCCACAGACGGGGTAGTGGTGGGGGTGGTTCGGGATGATTCAAGCACATTACGTTTATTGTGCAGTCAAGCCTCCTTGCTAATGATAATCCATATTTGCAGCCGCTCCCCAGCACTAGCATCACCGCCTCAGCTCCACCTCAGATCATCAGGCATTAGATCCTCATAAGGAGCTCGCAACCTAGATCCCTCGCATGCGCAGTTTACGGTAGGGTCTGTGCTCCTATGAGAATCTCACGCTGCCACTGATCTGACAGGAGGTGGAGCTTATGCGGTGATGCGAGTGATGGGGAGCGGCTGTACATGCAGATGAAGCTTCGCTCTCTTGCCTGACGCTCACCTCCCGCTGTGCAGCCCGGTTCCTAACAGGCCATGGACTGTTACCAGGCTGTGGCCCAGGGGTTGGTGACTGCAGCTTCACATAGAGGTTCATTTCCTTACCCAATTACAAACCAAAGAATCTTTAAACCCACCTACAACCTGTAAGCCCCAATTTCAAGATGTCCTGCCTTTTTGGTGTACTAATGTACACCTTCCATGTATTGATTTATGATTTTATGTGCAATTCCTGTCTCCCTAAACTAAATTTTACAGAGTTTGCGTTTCTTTTTTCCCCATCAACAGAGAGAAAAACAGATGTAATTATGTATATAAGCACAGGAGTTCACAAAGAAATGTGACTAAAGAAGTCATTAGAATTGGGGGCTTATATGCCATGTTAGGCTAGATGAAGGAAGAGGGGTTTGGGGCTTTGGGGGTAAAAGAGATAATTTGTGGGAAGGTGAGAGGTGGAAATAGCTAGAGCTCTAAAGATTCGAGTGCAGATGTCTTTATGATAGGATGACTTTTTTTCCTTTGTGTCAATACCCAGTAATGGGATTGCTGGATCAAAAGATAGTTCTCCTTTTAGTTTTTTGAGGTATCTCCAGATTACTTTCCACAGAGGCTGTACTAATTTGCACTCCCACCAGCAGTGTAAGAGTGTTCTTACCTCTCTGCAACCAGGCCAACATTTTTTGTTTGAGGACTTTTTGATAAAAGCCATTCTCACTGGAGATAACTGATATCTCATTGTGGTTTTGATTTGCATTTCCCTGATGATTAAAGATGGTGAGCATTTTTTCATATGTTTCTTGGCCATTATTCTATCTTCTTTTGAAAGAATAGAAAAATGAGCACCACATGTACTCACTATCAAATTGGTACTAATTGATCAATACTTATGTGCACATATGCAAATGACGTTCATTGCCTGTTGGGCAGGAGGAAGGGGGGAGGGGGGATGGGTAAATTCACACCTAATGGGTGCAGTACACACTGTGTGGGGTGTGGAGACGGGCACCCTTGCAGCTCTGACTCAGGCAGTGCAAAAGCAATATATGTAAACTCAATGTTTGTACCCCTGTAATATTTTGACATAAAAAATAAATTAAAAATAATAGCTAGAGCTCGACTCTCCCTCTCCCTTCCTTTTGAATCTCCTGGGGCTTAGAATACATGATTTGCTGAATTCCCACAAGTGTCCTAGTAGGTGGGCAAGGACGAGCCTTCACGGTTTCTGCAGCAGGGCAGACTGCTGGCAATCTGGGCTGCCTGGGTGTGTCCCAGCCTGGGCTCCTACGCAGTGCCCCTCTGAGTGTGGCGCGAACACCTCTCGCTGCCAACACACGGCCTCTACTGGAGTGAACCAGGACGCTTGGTTTCCACCACTTCAGTAGTAACACTGCCCAAAGGTCTAAGAGAGGAAGTCGGAGAAAAGCCCATCAAAGCCCACCCAGAACAGCAGGGAAATTCCATGTCATCGGTTTCTAGTTCTCCCAGCACAGGTGGTGGCCTGCTCTGTGGTGAGCCACCAGAGCTGTCCTGCTGTGCCTGTGAAGCATCTGCCCACAGAAAGAGGACCCATCAAGGTATGCTCCGGGCTGCTGCAAATGTCAGCACCAGCCCCTGTCATCAGCTAAAGGTCAGCAAAGGAGTCCTCTGGCAAGTGGGGTCTGCAGGGGCAAACATGTGGTGTGGACACCTGCAGTGCAGGCCCAGGACTATCTAATTGGCTTCTGCAGGGCCCAGTGCCGGGCTGGGCCCAGGTGGCCCAGGATTCAGGAACAGGGTCTGGGGGTGCAGAAGCCCCTGTCGGGTGCAGAGGTGGCCGGGGCTTAGCTGGCTTTGCTAGGGCACTGTCCCCTCCCGCCTGCAGGCTGCGTTGTGTGAGCTGCCTGTCCTTCCTGTCTTGAACGCTGCGTTCAGGGCAACCACACATCCTCTGAGAGGTGATAAAAACAACGAGACCAGGAAGATGTTTGTACTTTGCGCAGACCCCATCATGTGTCTCATGCAGTGGAGGGAACCGGCTGGGCTCTTGGAGCCCTCTTCTGCCTCCTGTTTGCTTTCAGGAAGGTTTCGTCTGTCCCTTGGAATCCTGTCCATCCTCTGCTTCCTCCTGATGGTACTTCTGTCCTTGCATCATTCTACTTTGCTTTCAGAGACCAGGGAAATGGGGATGGGAACAGAAATACGGCACAGATGTCCTTGGCTTCTTCCCTGGCGTCACAAACAACTGCTGCAGGCTGGTAGTGTGGAGGAATGACGGCAAACATGTGGTTTCCCCCAACTTTCAAGAATACGAGGCAGATTCTGGGAGGGTGAAGATGGTCTGGGCTTAAAAATAGCAGTGCAGCACATCTGCTGAGGAGATAATGCTACCCATCGAAGGGACAGAACAGGAGTTGGTCTGTGGGTTGTTCCTACATCACACACAAAGGTGTCGCCCGGCACGGCTCAGCCCTGGGCTGCCACCTGCCCTGGAGGTGAAGCTCACAAAGAAAAAATTTCCCCAACTCATACTGTCCATAAAGGGCAGTGAGCATCCTGGTGGTGAGTCATACCCCCTGTAGTCTGTTCTCACTTCACCAGAGAGAAGTTTCTAGAACCCAAGCCTGACCATGCATATCACTCCCCTACAAGTCATTTGTTGGTTCCCAGACTTAGCGGGTTCCATCTCATCTCTACAGGAAATTACTTGCCCCTGTGCAAATAGTCCGCTGGGCTTTGCTCCCTCTGTTCCAGTTCTCTTTTCTGCATCCAGCTTGTATTCAAGACTCGGGCTTCGGGAGACTCCCGGGTCCGCTGCCTGGCGCTGCCCACCTCCCTCTGAGTTAGGGCTGCACCCACAGTGGCCTTGACCTCCATGTCTGACCCGGCGCTAAGCACGCACCTTAAACTACCTTGTTCCTGCTCTGTGTTCTCATCGTGTGATGAGATCCTCAGGTGCGGAAACCACGTCTCCTCTCTATTGCTCAGAGTACAAATTCTTCTTTAAATAGACATGCATTGAGCTCCCATGATGTTCCAGTCGCTGTGCTAAGCCATGTAGATGCAGCAGCAACAAATGTAGAAATAAACACACTATTGCTCCTGCATTTGTTTTCTAGGGTAACAAAGCACCACGAACTGGGAGGCTTAGATAATAGAAATGAACGTCTCGCAGCTCTGGAGGCTGGAAGTGCGAGATCAGGGTGTCAGCAGTGTTGGTTCCTTCTGAGGCCGTGGGGGAGAATCTGTCCCAGGCCCTGTCCTGGCTTCTGGTGTCTGCTGGTGATGGTTGGAGTCCCTTGGCCTCACCTTAATCCCTGCCCTCATCCTCACATGGCGTCCCCTGTGTGGGTGTCAGCCTCCAAACTTCCCCTTTTTAGAAGGACACCAGTTCTATTGGAGTAGAGGCCACCCTAAGGACCTGATTTTAACTTCATTGGCTGTATAAAGACCCTATGTCCAAATAAGGGTACATCCTGGGAGTAGGACTTCAACATACAGATGTTCAGGGGACACATTTCAGCACATAGAACCACTACCCCCAGGCCTGTGGTTCAGCTGGCGGACGCGGAGGGTGTACGGGCCCCACCGCGCATGCTCACCTCACCGCATCCCTGACCTGCACGTGGTGACTGCGAAAGGCTTCCTGTGAAGGGTGGCTGGCTTCTGACACCAGAGGGACAAGTCGGAATTATCCAAGTGACGGGGAAGAGAGGGCGTTTGGAGCTGAGGGGCCATCGTGGGGGAAGCCCTGAGGCAAGAAGGAACATGGCTCCTTTGAAAACCGTGGCAGCAGAGAGCGAGCCGGGACGGGGAGGAGTGAGGCTGTGGGAAAGGGGCTCCTTCGGTGCCATGAAGAGGAAGCTCGGACTTCCTGGGGACAGGAAGAGTCGTTGAAGCGGTTTAAGCAGTGGAATAACATTATTAGTGTCAGGCTGCAGGAAGACCCCAGGCTGCAAGGGAAAACAGGCCCGGGAACCAGTCACTAATCCCGGGCATAACAGCCACACTCGCGGGGTCCCGGGGCGCAGGGGGAGCCCTGTTCTCCAGGACGGGCTGAGCAGAAAGGGGGCCGGGGCGGGCGCAGAGGGTGCTCAGGGAAAGCTGCTGAGGGGTTTGGTCACAGCTCCTCTGCCTGGCGTGGAGCGCCCGGCGAGCTGTCCCCAAGGGCTCTGCTCCGAGGAGCCAGGAGGCCGGGCCGCACCCGGGCTGTAGGTTCTTTGGTTTGAACACAGAGTTCGTGTTTTATTTCTTGTCGTTGCTGCTGCTGTTGTTGTTATCAGTGACGGGTGTGGAAGTGACTGAGCCTCACTGCGTGATGTCTGTATCGCGACAGCTGTGACGCTGTCCTGTGGGATGCCCCTGCGGTGGGGAACCGGGAAAGGACGTTTGTCCCCGACACCGAGTTATAAAGTTATCACGTACATAGAAGTAATGTCCGGGGCTTTCTGAGGCCGGGAGGGGACGGAGGCAAAGACCCAGAGGAAGCAGGTGGGAGTTTTCATGCCTGAGGGCGGACGCACGCCCTGCAGCCCCAGGAGGGCTCAGCCCCTGGGGGCGGCAGTGGACAAGGAGAGGCAGGAGACTGCCCAGGGCCTAAAATTTAATTATCGCATAACTTTGAGAGCGAGTTTCTCCTGGACAGAAACAGGCACGCTGCTTCTCCAGTCCCCACCGGGCCGGGGTACCAGCGGCGGCAGGAATGACACAGGCTGCTTGGCCCTCGTGCAGCGATGGGTACGCTTCAAAGCCCTTTTTTTCACCTTTTGTTTCCCTTTAGCCGTGTCAGCCCTATGGGGTAGGAGGGACAGGGATTATTGACTCTGCCACGGGTGAGGAAGCAGAGACAGGCTGAGCTGCTCATCCAAGGATACTAGTGGTGACAGAGCTGCCCCAATCCGAGCTGACCCCTCCTTGACCTAGTCACCTCGCTTCCTGGGGGCCCATGTCCCATCTCTGTCATGGTTAAGAAGATGGAATACCTCATCTTTTTCCAGATCCTGGAAACAAGACTGATTAAACTGGCGGTTACTGGCAATTGTACATTCAAAATACAGACCGGGGAGAGCAAATAGGTAAAGTGTGTGGGCGCACCCGCCCCACAGAGCGCTTAGAAACCGTGGGCCAGTGTGCACAGAGCAGCAGGGGTGATCTTAAAAATGCAGTGCTGAGTGAAAGGGGGAAGAAACAGCAAGACAGATGTGACATAGTATTCCTTAGGTAAATTAAAAACACATACATAAAACCACAGTATTTTTAAAGAACTGGCACAAATAAAAATACATATAAACACATTCCAGTGGTTATCTACAGGGAACTGAGGGGGGTCACAGCTAATAAAATAACCAAGGGAAAGGCCCTACCCAGCCCAGTAATGACCGTGTGTCGTGAACAGAGGACTGCTATGTCCTCAACCTCTGCAGCCAGCGGTGCAAAAACCCCAAACAAATAAACAAAAGCCCCAACAACCCCCTTCAAAAATACCACAGCCGTCATGAATTGTGAACCGTGTGCCTCAGGCTTTGTTGGCAGTGAGTGGTAAGGCAAAGTAGGCAAACTAATGCTTTCCTTTATTTATTCACTTCACAGAGTCGTTGTTCCTGGTGTTTCCTTAATGAACATTTGTAACAGCCATCCATCCATCCATCCATCTGCAAAGGTGTATCAAGTGTTCCTAGATGTTAGACACTCTCCTTGGCCTTGGAGGTGGCAAAGAGATAAAAACACCTCCTCCTTTCTAGAGTTTTTAATCTGGCTAAGGATGAAGCATTAGGGACTTTGTAAAGTTAGATTTTAGAGCTTGAATATTCATACAGCTTTCAAAACTGCCATTTTGATCTATGTCTTTTAGTCACAAAGGGGTAGGGGATAAGAGAGAAGTAATACAGTTGACCCTTGAACAACATGGCTTTGAACTGCTCACAGCCACTCATAGGCAGATTTTTTTCCACCTCTGCCACCCTGAGACAGCAAGACCAACCCCTCCTCTCCCTCTTCCTCAGCCTGCTCAATGTGAAGACAATGAGGTTGAAGACCTTTATGACTATCCACTTCCGCTTAATGAATAGTAAATATATTTTTTCTTCCTTATGATTTTTTTCTTTTTATATATATATATTTTTTTCCACACACAAAGGGTAATAAAATCTTCCTTATGATTTTTTAATAACATTTTCTTCTTTCTAGCTTACTTTATTGTAAGAATACAGTATGTAATACAGTCATGCACCACATAACAATGTTGGGTCAGCAACGGACCACATAGACAATGGTGGTCTCGTGAGATTACAATGGAGCTTAAAAATCCCTATCACCTAGAGACGTCATAGCCACTGTAATGTCTTAGTGCAATGCATGACTCAGGTGTTTGTGGTGATGTTGGTGTAAACAAACCTACTATGCTGCCAGTTGTGTAAAAGTATAGCACATACAATTATGTACGATAAATAATACTTGATGACGAGGATGGACAATTATGTTCCTGATTTACCTACATACTACTATACTTTTTATTATTATTTTAGAGTGTACTTCTTCTACTAATAAGAAAAAAAGAAAGTTAATGGTAAAACAGCCTGAGGCAGGTCCTTCAGGAGGGATTCCAGAAGAAGGCATTGTTATCACAGGAGGTGACAGCTCCAAGTATGTCACTGCCCCTGAAGACCTCCCAGTGGGACAAGCTGTGAAGGTTGCAGACAGTGACATCGATGATCCTGCCTGTGTAGACCTAGGCCAATGTGGGTGCTTTGTCTTAGCTGTCACAAAGAAGTTTAAAATGTTACAAAAATTTTTAAATAGAAAAATGCTTATGGAGTTAGGATATAAAGAAAGAAAATATTTTTGTGCACCAGTACAGCATGTTTGTGTTTTAAGTTGTTATTTACAAAAGAATCAAACAGTTTTTTAAAAATTAAAAGGTTTATAAAGTAAAAAAGTTACAGTAGGCTAAAGTTAGTTTATTGTTGAAGAAAGTAAACTTTTTCATAGGCTTAGTGTAGCCTAAATGTCCAGTGTTTATAAAGTCTACAGCAGTGTGGGGTAATGTCCTAGGCCTTCCCAGTCACTCACCACTCACTGACTCACCCAGAGCAACTTCAGTCCTGCAAGCTCCATTCATGGTAAGTGCCATGCACTTACTGGGTAAGTAACATATAACTTACCCAAGGTCACACACTAATGAAGATGGGATTTGAGCCAGGTATTTCAATTCAAAAGTATTCTTTTTTAATCCCCTAGATCAGGGGACAGTAAACTTCTTTTGTAAATAGCCAGGTAATAAGTAAATAATTTAAGCTTCATGGGCCATACTGTCTCTGTCTCAACTACTCAACTTGGTTTTTTACCATGAAAGCAACCATAAACAGTAGGTAACCAAGTGAGTGTGACTGTGTTCCAATAAAACTTTATTTACAAAAACAAGTGAGAAGCCAGCTTGGAGCTGGAGGGCTGTGCCAACCCTTGCCCTAGACAATGAAAGTAGCTTTATTAATTTTTTCTCCTGATTCTATATTTGCTCCTTTAAAAGAAAATTGGCCAGGCACGGTAGCTCACACCTGTGATCCTAACACTTTGGGAGGTTGAGATAGGAGGATTGCTTGAGATCAGGAGTTGGAGACCATCCTGAGCAAGAGCAAGACCTAGTCTCTACTAAAAATAGAAAAATTAGCCGGGCATCGTGGCCTATGCTTGTAGTCCCAGCCACTCAGGAGGCTGAGGCAGGAGGATCACTTGAGCCCAGGAGTTTTAGGTTGCACTGAGCTATGATGATAAAAAACAAACAAACAAACAAACAAAAACCCAAGAAGTTTCTCTTTGTATGTAACTTGTTCTAAATGTTAAGAAGTTTTTCATTTTTTTTTTGTTCTTGGAATTCAGAAATTTTAAAAACTAGGATCACTCCAGCATGGAATGTATTAAACTCTTTAAAACTATATATTCAGACTTTGTTCAAAGCAGAGATAATTTCCCTCTACTTCTTTAATCATTACCTCTCCTCCATGTTTGTCCTTTTCCCTTTTATTATAAATCATAATATAGGCTCACAATCTCTTACCTGAAGTTTTTTGGCTTTTTGTTTTTATTTTTAAAAAATAAATTTCCAACAAACACCTTTGGTGGAAAGACATAATCTGAACTGATCTGAAGCTATTTTTAGCCATTAAAAATATTTGTGTTACTATTTATATGTTTTGCTGTGGAAAAACTAAAATGTTTGACTTCAGAATATATCCTATATCCTCCTGAGTATGTTCTATAGTATATACAGTATGTAATATATACAATACAATTTCTAAAAACTGGAAAAAATCTAAATTCCACAAGTGTCTTGGCCTCCACGGTTTCACAGAAGACATTGTAGGTCTATAATCACATATTTGCTATCCTGGGTATATCCTCAAGTCTTTTCCTCAGTCTTTGAATTTTTCCTCTAGGTTTTCTTTTCTTTTCTTTTAGATGGAGTCCTACTCTGTTGCCCTGGGTAGAGTGCAGTGGTATCTTCATAGCTTATTTTTTATTTATTTATTTATTTTTATTTCATCATGTAATGGGGGTACAAATATTGTTAGGGTTACATACATTGCCCCTACCACCCCTCCGCCCCACATGCCAGAGCTTCAAGTGAGTCCAATCCCCAGGTGGTGCGCACGGCACACATTATGTAACTCTACACTTCCTCCCCCCTCCCGCCTGCCCTCCATCCAACAAAAGATTTTTTTTTTTTTTTACATTTTGGATACATTGTATAGCTGGGCTCAAGCGATCCTCCTGCCTCAGTCTCCCAAGTAGCTGGGACTACAGGCATGCACCACCATGCCCGGCTAATTTTTCTATTTCTGTAGAGATGGGTCTCACTCTTGCTCAGGCTGGTCTCAAACTCCTGACCTCAAGTGATGCTCCTGCCTCCCAGAGTGCTAGGATTACAGGCGTGAGCCACCACCCCCAGCCCTCTCTAGGTTTTCATTTCCTTCTCCGATTAATTTTTCTAGCTACTGATGAGGTCTCAATTCTTCACATCATCGACTTCAATTTATGTATCCTCATCTTAACATTTGAAAATCATGGTTTTATTTATGGTGAAATTAAATCTCTTTTGTGCTTTTTCTCTCCCTCTTTTTGATGAAGATGTCACATGCTTGCTCTGGGAGTTCTGTTTTACTAAGAAGCTGTGTTAGTAATAGTCCTGCATTACAGGTCCTGTAATAAGTCCTATAAAAGTGAAAGTATGACTGCAAAAGACTTATTCCCTCCCTCCCACCACCAAATAAATAAAAGCAGCTGGATACATGCCCATGGACCAGCCAGGACTGCTGATATGTGGACTCTACAACTGTCAAGGGACCATGTCCCCCTGTGTTGTTGCATTGCCATCTTCGGCATTTGGCTTCTATGCTGGGGGTGGAGGCGACATCACATCAGCAATCCAGCCAGCAGGAGTGAGGTAAGAACAGGAGCAGGACACAGCACTTCCCATTAAGGACATTTACCTAAAGTTGTATTTATCAATTCTATTTCCATTCATTGGCCAGAACTTCATGAAGTGACCACAGTCTGGGAAACATGGTCCATATTTGGGTGACCCTGTGCCCAGGGAAAAATTTTTACAGACTATGGGGACTCCTGGCAGTCTCTGCCACTGTCTGCTTGCGTACATGATTTACTTTTCCTTCTTCATTACTCCATCCACCTTTAGATTAAGGATCAAGATCAAGTAGTTGGTGTGTCTGATGTGACACAAACCCCTGAGTGGTGGGAGGTCAGTGGTCTACATCCCTATGGGGCAAGGACTATACTCACCTGTCTCTTAAGTCATGCTGTACATTTTCTTGGAAATGGTAAAGAGAGTGGAATCATAGGTTTGATATCCATGGATACAATAATAAAATATTGAAATACAAAGTCTTGATTTAAATGCAAGCAGAACAAAATAGCAACACTGAAGATAACCTTCACATGGCACTTTAGATTTTCTACATTCTGAATATTATTGTGCTTCATGGTGAAAAAAGTCAGGATTTGTATAAAGTTGTATTAGTTTCCTATTGCTGCTGTAAGAAATAACCACAAATTTAGTGGCTTAAAACCAACACAAATTTATTATCTTATAGCTCTGGAGGTCACGGTGTCAGAAATAGTTCTCACTGTGCTAACGTTAAGGCGTTGGCAGGGCTGATTCTTTCTGAAGGATCCAAGGGAGGATTCATTCCTCGCTTCTTCCAGCTTGTAGAAGCTGTCAGCATCCCTTGGCTCGTGGCTGCTTCACTTTAATTTGTGCTTACATGATCACATCACCTCCTTCTACTATTCATGCTGGTCTCCCTCCACCTCTTATAAGGATCCTGTGATTGCACCAGGCCCACCCAGATAGCTCAGGATGGTCTCCCTATCTCAAGACTCATGATTTCTTCATATCTGCAAGGTCCTTTTGCCATACAAGGTAACAATCAGGATGTATATTTTACAATGTAGGTGTTATGGACTGAATATTTGTGTCCACACCCTCCAGATTCACAGGTTGAAATCCTAACTCACAATGTGATGGTATTAGGAGGTGGTGCCTTTGGGAGGTGATTCATTCATGAGGGTGGGGTCCTCATGAATGAGATTAGTGCCCTTATAAAAGAGACCACAGAGAGCTCTCTAGCTTCTTTCAGTCATGTGGGGACACAGTGAGAGGACGGCTGTATATGAACCAGGAAGCAGGCTCTCACCAGACACTGCATCTGCCTGTGCCTTGCTCTTGGACTTCCCATTCTCCAGAAGTGGGAGAAATAAATGTTGATTAAGCATGATATTTTTGTTATAGCAGCCCAAATGGCCTAAGGCAGTAGGTTTTATGATTATTCAGTATGGGGAGGGTGACAGATCAGGAGAGGACTGCTGTTAAAATGCTAGTGTGTTACAGTGCCCAAGAGAAGGGACACACCTTGCCATGCAGGGCCACAGCAGTGTACCAGAATCAGTCAGGAGGCAGAGGCAGTGAGAAGAAAACGTGGGCAAAAGCCTTTATTGTAGTTTCTATGAAGAAAGGTAAGACAGGGAAAGCAGGCTTAGTGTTGGCTATTTTAAATAATGTCAGTCAGTGGGCTCTGGGGCAACATGGCTATCTCTAGCTAGTTGTTTAGTATCTGGCCCTAGGGTGACTGGGGCGGAGGGATGATGGCTCTGCAGGTGAGAGCCAGATAAAGGAAGTGGTTGGGGGCACCGGCTGTGGATTGACTGGTTTGCACTGAAAGGTAGGTGAGCCCGTTACCATCTCCAGGAACTGACCAGGCTGCGAGGGCAGTCTCTCTGGGACCAGCAAGGCCTCAGATGTCGAAACATCAGAAAATACAGAAAATAAAAAGGCATTATTAGAACAACATGGACATCTTTTTTTGGGGGGTGTTATTTAGGCTACCGCAAGATCAGCTATATTCCACGTGCTGTGCTCACCATTTTCTTTGTGCTGTCTCTAATCCTCAGAACAACCCTGTAATATAAGCAGCGTACTGAAGATAAGTGTTATTCAGTTTACTTTACAGACAAGAAATTTGAGGCTTAGAGATATTAAATAACTAACAGGTGTCACCCAGTTTCTAAGGAGTAGAGACAGAATTCAAAGCCAAATCTCCCCAACTAAAACTCATTCCCCTTTAATAAATACTGGCATCTCCATCCTACAGATCATAACCATTTATCAATGAAAACAACTCTATACTGGCCAGTGATTTCATGGATTCTTCCTCCCATTTCCACAATTTTGCAATTAATCCAGAAAGCTGGGCCAGTTTGAATCATCCATCTTCACTTCATGAGAAAACCTGCCTCTAAAATGCTGAGAACATAAACACAACTAAAGAATACAGTGACACTTGTAACAGAAAACCACCTACAATGTTGAAGGAGAGACCTCGGCCATATTCCTCTGCAAGGGAAATGCTGGTGGAGTCGTGGATGGCTTCTCTCAGTGTGCTGACGTACGCGCTGTGATTTCCTTGGAAAGGGCATGGCTGTGTCTTTTTACATCTTTTGCAGTCATTCCTGTCTGCAAATACATAAAACTGTCACCAGTTAAGTCTAGGAGCTATTGACTCCCCTTTCTTCAATGAACAGTGCTGGAAGGCTCGTTTTCTGCGTCCTCGGTGCAGCCATAGTAACCGTTATTGGGTGAGCCGTGCTTGCCAGCCTCCCCAGCCAGAGTGAGATTTTTTAAAAACCTGATGTCATATCCAGGGCAAACAAGGAAAGTCCTTTAACCATACTGGACTCATTTCTAACCATGATGGTTTACCAAAAGTTTATGTGACCTAGTGTGCCCCTCTCTGCTACTTTGACAAGTGTCACCCACGCACAGAGATCTGTCTCTGTTCTGAGAATAGATGGAGGGACATCAGGTGTACACTGTTCGTTGTGACAGCACCCACAGGTGGACTAATTCAGTTAATCCCCACACCTGCCTTAAAAGTAGGTGCTAATCCGACTGACATTTTACAGATGAGAAAGCCGAAATTTAGGAAGTTGAGGCTGGTGTCAAAGCCGCACAGCAATAAGGGTGAAGCTGGGGTTTGGACCCACCATGAGTGGTTCTAGGCTAGAGTCTGTGCCATAAAGCGCTCTTGCTAGTTCACCTGACGTTCAGTGTGCAAACCGTGTCCATTAGGTGTGTTTATTTAGTACTAACGAGCTTTCCAGTTCTAGAGGCAAAACCAAGGATAGGCTCTTTTCCTTCTCAACGAGCGGCCTTTTACCCAGAAAAACAGACTTTCAGGAAATTGGTAAAAGCAAGAGGAACTTTCTGTAGTGGGGAGAAAGGAAGGATTCCTGGCCAAAAGAGAAAGTAAAGGGCCACAGTGGCCCCTCCAGTGGGAGGTTGCAGCCTGGTTCTAGCTGGCGGCAGGGGCGGTCCTGGGTCCTGCCCCGGGTCTCCAAGCCCTGCTGTCTGCTGTGCGCTGGGTGCGGTGTCGGCTCCCGACGAGAGGGCCGGGCGTTGGAGCCTGGCACGGTTCCCCTGCCCATGCTGTAACCGGAAATAGCTGCAGTCTGACAACACTCAAATATCCAAAATCTGCTGCTGTATCACATGCCGCGTCAGCCAGTGTGGAGTTAATAGAGAGACCTAAGGAAGGTAATCGTTCTATAAAGTTATACCCATTTGAGGGGCTCTAGTTCTCAAAGCGGATTTTCCTGGGGCCCCTTCATGGCAGGGCGCCACTGTGCTGTGAGGAAAGATCCAGTGAACCAGCTGGGCCTTACCGAACCCTCAGACGTGGGTTAACATCCTCCACGTGTGTAAGAGTTCCTATAAAGCCACACAAAAAGATGAACGACCCCACACAAAAATGGGAGAAATAAAGAAATAAGCCATTAATCAAAAAAGAAAAAAATGAACTACCAAAATGATAAGAAAGTAGCTAGTCTCACTCTTAATGACAGAAATCTAAAGTAAATAAGATGCTATATTTATTTATCAACCAAATTGTCAAAAAAACCAAAAAAACAAAAAAAGAAGCCATCAAAAACAAATGTAAAACTCACTGCTATAGAGAGTATAAGAAAATAGAGTTTATATACTCTATGGTAAGAGTATAAATTGGTTCAATAATACAGAAGGGCATTTTGGAAAACAATTACAACCTTTAAAGAGATGTAGATACACACATAGATAGACAGACAGACACACACATACAGGCAGACATAGAGTCTCCCATATCTGCAGTTTCATTTTCATGGTTTCAGTTACCCACAGTCAACTGCAGTTCAAAAATATTACATACAATATTTTGGCAGAGAGAGAGAGACCACATTTATATAACTTTTATTTCAGCATATGTCACAACTGTTCTGTTTTATTATTAGTTATTGTTATTAATCTCTTACTGTGCCTAATTTATAAATTAAAGTTTATCACAAGTGTATATGTAGTATAGGAAAAAATAGAGAGTTCTGCACTATCTGTGATTTCAGGCATCCACTGGGGGTCTTGAAACCCATCTAACATAGATAAGAGGAGAATACTATACATGTATTGCACACCCTTTGACCCAGCAACTAAACTTTCACTAGATGATTAAGAACATATGACCAATAAACCTGAAAAGATGCTTAACCTCACCAGAAATCAAGGAAATGCAAATGAAACACAAGATTCCATTTTTAATCAAAGTGGCCAAAATCAAAAGTTTGATCATAAAAAGTGTGAGTGAGGTTATGGTGACACATGCACCCTCATTTGCTCTCTGGTGGGAATGTTATTTTGCAGCCACTCTGGTGGGCAATTTGGCAGCATCTGTTAAAATTAAAAATGTGCCTCCTTCGCGACCCAACAATTTCACTTCTCCGAATCTCCCCAGAGAAACATTTGTGCATATGTACAAGGGGAAGATCTAATGCGGCATTGTCTGTCTTAGCAAAAAGCTAAAAACAACCCAAGCACCCGGCGATAGGGAAGTAGCTCGATAAACAGCAGATTATCCTTATTACAGAATCCCACGCAGCACTTGCAGAGAAGGAGGCAGATCTCATGTGCTGACATGGTAACATCTCCGAGATGCACTGCCAAGTGAATGCACAGCCCGTTAACATCTGTGCACCACTCGCAGCCTCACAAATAAAAACTAGTCAGCACATATACATTATTTAGATACCTGAAAATATGTACATGCATTAAAAAAATGATACACATTAACCAATAACAGCAGTTATCTCTACGCCAGCAACAGCAACTAGATGGAAGCTGGTTAATGAGGACTTTAGTCTTACCTGTTATGCTTTAAGTAAGTTTTTACCAAGAACATATGGATGTTTATAACATGTGTAATTTAAAAATGTTTAAAAGAATGATTGCAACAATTTTGATACTCTAATACTTATCAAGGCATTATTTGGTGTAGTGAACATTTGGCAATAGCCTAATTGTCCAACTACAAGGAATTAATCAAATATATTATTGGAGATCTCATGATGGATTATGAGATACAACATAATCATCAAGATAATATTTAGAAGTCTACCGCATAACAGAAAGGGAGTGTTTGCAACAAGTGTCAAGGGAAAAAAGCAGATTACCAAAGTGTACATCATCAAATACTTGTCAACCCAAGGGTCCAATGCGGAGATGTCAGATTCCAAAATCCCAGCATGCTGGCCAAAGGCCTTTTAAAGGTTCAGTAACACCAAAGGCGACAATACTGATGATTGACATAATGATCCCATGGAGGCAATGGAAAAGCTGAGGGCCAGAGAAACTGAGGAAGAGGGAAGCCTAGCTGGGCGGTGGCTCAGGGGTGGAGTGAAAGTGCTAACGACGCTACCGTCAATGAATCCTGTGCTCCCCGCTGCTTGTTCTGGATCCATCTGGAGTTGGCCCAGCCGTGCTCACGGAGTCGGATCCTTAGCCAGTCGCAGCCAGTCTGGAGAAGGTCTGGTCCCCTCCCTCTCACTGCTTGAGCAGGGGCTTGATCAGGCCCAGGACGACGGTGTCCTCAGACAGGAAGATCTTTCCAACCGTGCAGAGCCCCTCTGGTCTGTGGCCAGTGATGAGCACCCAGGCCCGACTCTGCATCCCTCCGTGGAGCACAAAGCCCTGCAGCACCTTCCGAGAGCAGGCTGGGCCGCTAATGCCCTTTCCTTTGACTTATGAAGGGACAGGTCTGTATTCATTAAATCAAGAGAAATGTTACACAAAATGGCCATCGTCCCCCTGGAAAATCAAGAATGAGTGTTAGAAAGCTAAGTGGTAGATTTAGTCAAAGAGCAGCCCTTCAGTGGAATAGACTTCACTTTATAGAAAAGGAACAGAGAGAAAGGAGAGAGAACAGAAAAGGGGGTGGGTGGGGAATGGGGGGAGAGAGAGAGATTTCTGCATTTACAAGCGACAGTGCTGTTACTTTCTTTCTGTGCAGCAACACTGGGACTTGAGTGAATTTGTGCCACTCTCAGCAGGGTGAGGGGTGGGGCAGAGTGCAGTTTGTAAACCCAGGTGGAAAATAATCAGGCGCCCAAGCAGCACTAGGGTGTAGCAGCTGTAGTTTTAAAAAATTTAAAATAAGCAACGAAACCAACCAACCAACAAATCCAATCCCCGCATGAGTTTGAGGATGAGAAGAGGAAGAATAAAAGGGTGGGGGGGAAACAAGGAATAAATATTTCTGATGTGAAGGTCAAGTGTCAAGAATGATTCCAGAACCCATGAGCCTCTGAGTTCAACTCATTATTTTCATTTGTTTATTTGTTTCCTATTGTATTTAAATACCTTTTCCCCCCTTCTGCTTTTATACCTGCATGAAGGTCTTACTGGTCATGAAGGGGAGGAACAAAGTAAAGTCCCTTGTTCGTTTTACAAGAGGACCCTTCCCTGACAGGTCGCTCAGAGCAGGGGCAGGTGGCAGGCAGGCCACAGCAGGTGCCAGTCTGGCCAGCCAGACCAGCAGACTCGCCAGGCCAGGCCCAAGAACCGGTGGAACCTGCACACCAGCCTCAGAGATCCCCGGAACAATTGGCTTTGCTTCTTCGGTTAAGCCTGCAAACATATTAAGAGCTTTTCTGGGTGACTTGTCAACTGATTTAGTAAACAATTTACAGTCTGAACCTGAGAATGTGTCTGTGCTTCCAGAGCAATACTGACACCACATGCTTGAATCTTTAGGACTGAAAGGAAAGTAAGATCAGGAAGGGAGGACAAGGAGAGATCCTAAATATAATAGCTGTCATTACTGAGGACCCACCAGTCCTCACTATTGAGGACATACTCATTTTACCGAGGGACTGGAGGTTCCAGAAGGTTAAGTGATGGTGTTATGGAAACTGCAGGGTTTCAGCCTAGGTCTACTTGCTCCCCACCCAAAGGTCCAATTGTTGAGACAAGGAGGATTGCCAAGGAATAAAATAATTTTTTCTTTTAATACTAGAGACATCTTCTCTGGAGAACAGGAGAAGCTGTTTCAAATCTGTCCTACTACTGAAGATTCTCTGCATTTTAAAGAGAGGAAATTAACAAGGGGCTATTGAACATTTTGGCAATGTGTGTTGAAATTAAAAAGGAACTAAATGCAAGGGGCAGGTTGCATTGAAATTAACAAGGGTCTAGTGCAAGGGGCAGGTTACTGAGGGATGGTGAGTCTTGGCCTCAGGAAGTCTGCTCAGGGGCTTTTTGGAATCCCTGCAGAAAATAGAAATGCCACAATTTCTGGGAAACAACTCAAAAGGTCCAGTAATTAGTTTAGCAAGAGGACTATAAAAAAAAAAACATAGGGGTCATTGAAATTTGTTCATAGAGCCAGTTACAATGAGCTGGCCCAGCCTCTGCTTGCTCCACTGAAAAGTGGATGGATTGTCAGTGTGAATTGGGGAGGGGGAGACATTTGTATAGAAAACATTATTCGAGGGCTATTTGGTTTTAAGAATGAATATTCAACTTATTGCAGTTAACAAATAAAAAATACAAGCTAGTTCTTCCTTAAGATTTAAGTTCAACATCTAAACTTTATTATTTTATTTATTAGTAAAGTACATTATCAACAATCATGTTTACGATAGTCTGTCAATCAGAAATTAAAATACTTAAAAAGAAACCTGAATATAAAAAATGGAAAAATGCACTTAAAATATTAAAGGGGCTAATTAAGTTTGTTACAGATTCCCTTCCAATATTGACATTTCATTTATAAATTTATTCTATTCTGATTTCATTTTAAGCATATCTGACCGAAAAGCCTTCCCAAATACTTAGATAACTTTTTTAAATCATATAAAATAAACATGTAAATAAGACAATTTGTTAGGTTGTGGAAATGACTCAATATTGTTTTCAAACTTAAGAAATTATCTTATTCCTTTTAATTTAATATCATAAATGTAAATAGCTGGCAAACATTTTAAATTGGAATCATAAGACTCATTGGTTAGATTCTGCAATAGGGCAAGTTATCTTTATCACTAAGTGTATTAAATGCCAAATAAACACAGACTGTTCTGAAATATAACAAGAATAGAATATAACCCATACTATGGGTTTGATCTATGTACTAATCCAAATGTTTCTGGTGTTAAAAGAAACTTTATACGGAAACTGTTTTGTCAACCCAACTCAAGTTGGGTTGCACTTGCTACCTTGATGCTCGAAGGTTACTCATCCGGCCATTGGGACCAGAGTACTGAGCCTAGCCTGTGACGCTGGTGGCACACACGAGACTAATTTATAGCCACCATTCCAACAAGTCCATGCCCTCCAGATGGTCTGGTCTAGTAATCCACACCTTTGGGTTTAAGATATGTGATTACTTCTCCCCCTACACCCAAATCCTCACTAAAATCATAGTTAACTTCTTTTTCTGTTGAAGTTGGATTTGCATTTCTTTGACTTGCTTGCGTACCAGTGCCAACTAAATGATAACATAACCATTTCTTACTACTAGACTTTTAATTTTAAATTTGCTAGAAATTTTCTTTTGGACTTAACTATTTTTTTTTTTCAAATGAGCCAGTGAAGGGATTTCTATCTTTTAGACTTAATTATATTTAATTATACGATCACCTTTTTGCAAACCTAAAAAAAAAGTAAATGTAAAATAAATTGGCTAAAGCACTCCTAAAACTTCTTCACATTCAGAGTCTAACACTCTTTTGAATCACTCTTCTGCTTAGTTGTTGATATATATGCTTTTCAAAAAGTTAGAAAAAAATAAGACCCTCATGCAAATCTAGAATAAATGCATGTCAAAGACGAGTAAGGGAACCAGCAGGATGATAAAGGTGGCTCAGAGGAGAATCAGAGGAGCAAGGGTTATAAGAGCATCGAAAAAATATGTTGGACTAAGGTTGCTAAGTTAGAAGCAAGCTGGTTAATGTCCTACAGGGCAAAAAAACATATCTTTGGGGTTATCTTTTCCAATAGACAAAAATCATTTGCATCTACCAGAAAGAAATCTTAAGTTAACATGTAACTTCACAAAATGTGAACCTTTACCCAGTAGTAGTAGATAGCAAATCAAGCACAAGTGCATTCCATTAGACCAATTAGTGATCTATATGACATTGAGAGGATGTGCCACCCTCCCCACATCTTGTCTCTAAGTTTTGGATAATTTTTCTTAACATTGCTATCAAAAACACTGGTGATGCAGCATTTTTAAAAATAATGCATTGAAGAAACAAAACTTTTGGTTCTGGCTCATAAGCTCACTTTACAATTATGTAGAATTAGCCAACTTTCGTCTCTTCCTTCAGCCATGTGCTAGACGCATCCGGTTCACCACTTCCCCATCCCTTCCTCATGACTGTTTGGTTCCCATGGCTTAAAAATGTGTTATACTATCACTTCTAGGACTTTCCTTCTAGTCACTGTAAGTTTTGCTGTTGGCACTTTTATGTTTTAGCATTTCGGGGCAATGACACCTGTGTCATGACTGCCATTTGGCAAATAATGATCGTAAGATGCTGCTGATTTTAAGGTGTCCTCAATTTCAGAGATGTCAAATCATGGGGTGAAAAATGTGTTTCAGGATTGATGAAATATGGGACATCACAGAGCAGAGGTGAGCCTAGCGTGTAGCACACATGTAGCATCTATTTTCAGTTATCCCTTCCTTCTCCCCATACTACAATTGAAGTGACTTATCTCAGGTACATCTTCCTCCTGCAAAGAGGAATACAGAACAGTGGGGAGTAGTCGGCCATTGGGAGGGTTCCCAGTTGCCAACTTCTACGTACCCTGACTCTCCCCCTGATTCTTTGTGGGCCGCTGTCTTCCAGGGAGGGAGGAAGTGTCTGAGGCCTTACTGCTGCCCATGAAATCAAGAAAATGTGAGCGAGAATGCTCTTAGATTTGGGTGCAGTAATGGTTCTCTTGATACCCTAATGTGCAGAGTAGGCCCTGACGCAGTCCCATCTGCTGTGGATGATCCTCTTGGGCGCTTCCCAGTCTATTTCATGTCATGGCACACTAGCAGATGACACATCTCTCCAGCCACAGGGGCTGGTGGAATGGCACCTTAGCCGCGGGAGGACGCCCCTCAAGACTGCGTTCCCACACTCATGGCAGTTTGACAGCTGCAGGAATTACTGGACCAGGGGAAGGCTGTCTGTGCAAAGGCGTGGGGAGCAGGGACGGCACCATCCCTGGCTGGGGCGGCGTGTGAGGGAAAGCTGCAGGCCGATCTGGCCTAGTGCCAGGCTGTCCCTCCATGGTCCACAGGGACCTGGAGAGCACCAAGAACCTGGCAGAGGGGACAATGGCAGCGGGCCGCTTGGATGGCAAAGGGAGGTGGGGGAATGTTCCCGGGACGGCTGTGTTCCCATGACCAGTGTGCATCGCCCTGCTATTTTGAGAAGCTCCTTTCCTACTCCCTGCGCAGAAAGCCCCAGATGGAAAGAGCTACTCGCTGAGCTTGCCCATGGGTGACATTCCCGTGCCATATCTGGGTCCCGTGGTGTTCAGACTGCTGGAGATGTCGGAGGAGTCCCTCAGCCCGGGCGAGGGCTCGGGACCTGTGGACATGTGGTGGAGAGTGTGTTCCCCGCTCTCCAGGCACATCGATGGCCACACATTGTGCAGGTCCTGGCCCCACCCACAGCACCAAGCTGACCCTGAGACTTAACCCCAAGGCCAGGACACTGGACGAGTGGCTGGGGCAGCACAAAGGGGGCTTTGCCCAGCTGTGACCCTGCCTGCCTTGCAACCCTGAGGCTGTGGGACAGGAGGCACAGCATCACAATTATCCTTTCCTGGGTTACAAAAATAATTTACCCAAAGGCCGTAATTATTATTGTTATTTTAAAAGGACTGACTGCCCAGGGGGCTGCAGCTACCAGCCCTGCCCAATGTCCTGAGAGCGAAGGGGCAGAGTCCCCACCCTGTCGCCATCTGCAGCGCAGCCCTGCGCTGCTGACAGCTCTGGCACTGGGAACAGGCCTACGCGTGGACCAAAAGCGAAACCTTAAAAAGAGAAATAAAGCAGGTCATGCTCTGGCAAACAAATAGTATAATTTCTGTCCATTAGAAGAAATGAGTAATCAATCTTTCAAAATTAGTAGTCAGAATTCGACTGTAGCACAGTCACAAGACCACTCACACCGTCCCCATGTGGGCACAGAAGAGGTTTCCTCTGCCCCTCTCTGGATGTTCTGATTTTCCTCACGAGCCTGCACCCGCTGGGCAGCAGGAAGATCAAATGAAACCGTGTTTGCTATGATCTGGCAAACTCAGTGTTTGCAGTGATATAAACTGCTCCGGTTTAAGACAAACGCTCAGTCCCTTTAGCGGAAATGCACAGGCGCTCGGATCGTCTTGCCCTCCCTGTCTCCTCTTAGAGGTGACGCCTATGTTCTGGATAGAGTGACCATCATAATTCATCCTCCAAAATGGACACCTTTTTTTTCATTTTTAAAAACACGTGCCTGGTGCAAGTAATACCTATGAAAATAATGCAACCTTCCCGTGTCCCCACCCCATCCCCAGGTCACCATGGTTAACAGTAACCTTCTAACACGCTTCCTGCAGACATTACTAACATAAAGGAGCTCTGCACACATAGGTGAGCTTTTCTAGTTATTACGTGGAATCACAATATGCACCTTATTCTATAATATTTATTTTACAACCACTTATGTCAGATCAATCCAGGACACGTTTGAGCAAGAAAGGGAGCACTATTAATAATTATGCCAGGACAGCAGGTGACATTTGTTCACCCTAGTTAGGGAGGAGAGGTGTGGCTCAGGCAAACTCACAGCGGAGAGGACAACTCAGTCCATTTTGTGTCCTGTATTTACACACCAGTCTGCGCCACAAAGTGGCCGGGCCGGGCTGCTCCCCGCACTGCTGCCTGCAGAGGTGCTGCTGGCCTCGTCTGGCCTCGTCTGGCCTCGTCTGGCTTCTTGGGAGGATGAGCTGCCTCAATGGAGTCGGGGGCCGGGCAGTCTTCTGATCTTGATGTCTGATTCACTAAAGCTTGTCTGAAGTGACCTTAGGTCTCTGCTGGTGGATGGCGTTCTCAGCGTGGCTGTGTTTCCTTCGTGGGGCATGTGGGGACGGCTGGGATCCAGTGTGTCACGGGCGGCCCTGGGCACCAGCAGTCCTGCCTTAGGCTTATCTGCCACCCGCTGGCACCGTCTTCGATGTGGTGCTGACTGGAGGCTGCAGTTCTCTGGGGACCTGACACTTCCCCATCCTCTGCCCAGAAACGTGGAGTGCCACGGGCCCCAGCCTCCCTTCTTGGACCTGTCTCTAGAGCCTCTCTCTTCCTACTCACCAGCTGGTCCTGCCAGCGACGGCAAACCAAACCCAGACTTTGTCCTCCTCCCTCTGTCTCTCTCTCTCCTCCTGCAGCTCCTCATCTGCAGAGGGGCAGGCTTCCGGCTCGCCACTTCCAAGTCACAGCACCCTTCCGTCTAAGGATTACAGCTGATGGCCTGGCCGTCATTGAAGCACTGGGTCTCTCTACCGATATGGAAAAATGATCTGGGTCTATGATCTGGGTCATCTAATTTGGTTTTTGACCTACTAATACACGGAGAAAACTGTCTCACTAGAAATTTGCTTCCCAGCTGGCTGCCTTGCTGCAGACACCAGCGGAAATCCAGTTTGGTGTCACCGTTGTCAGACAGAGATGTCACGGTTATGGTGGAGACCTGCCTTTCCCCCTGAAACTCCAACCCATTTTGTCAAAGGCAGGGAACCTCGAGTAGTCACTACATAGAAATGGTGGCACAGCCGGGTACTGCCCAGACCGGCCTCGCTCTTTAGCCGTCTTGTTTGGGTGACTTATCGCCTCTGCGCTCACGACAAGGAAAGGGAGAAAGAAAAGCGAGAAAAGGGGCTCCCACCACCCATGTAACTGCTGCTGTTCCAGCTCATCAAAACAAGAGTCTAAAACAGTTGCCGGAAAGTACCTTGAATGACCCCTTGTAGAAACAGCAGCAGAGAGGAACCACTGTGCAGGGAACACGGGGCGCCAGGCACACATCCTTGGGGAGTCAGGACCCACACCCCCCCAGTGCTTTAGAGAATGAAGTCCCGCCCCCAGAGCCCCTGCTCAGCGCTCCCAGCACAGCACACCGGCACACCGAGGAGGAAGCAGCAGGGAGGGCGGCCAGGCAGAGCGTGGAGGACTGGGGAGCAGGTGCGCCTGCCTCTGAATCCCAGGTCAGCAGATGTGTGACCTGCGGCAATTTCCTTACTCTGTGTCTCAGTTTCCTCATTTGTAAAATGGGAACATAATCACCTACTTAATGGGCTGCGGTGGGAATTAAATACGCTCACGGGTGTATAATCAATTCTCTGTTGCAGACATGTGTCCTTGTGTGAACAATCCAGACATACTTCAAACGGTGTGGCCACCCACAGGTGCCACTGGGGACACAGCGGTGGCCTTTCTTGCTGACTTTTTTCCAGGTTGCTGCCTGTATCGTTTCAGAAACAGAATTTCTATTACTTCCTGGGAACAATTTTTTTTAATAACTAATTTCGTGGGTTAGAGTTAATGAATGGGAGAAACAACAAATGCGCTCGACTGCAGGGAGCTCAGCACCATGAGTTCAGAAGCCAGCTAAAAGCCCCACCTAATATCGTGACCTTGAGCCAGCCACCGACTTCCTGCATGTTAGCGCCTTCATCTGCAAACAGAAGGACAGGACCAGATGGCCTCTGAGATCATCGGCCACACATGCCTTGATTTCTAATAACGTCTAAGAATGCAACTGGCGGCTGCTTTTCCTCTGCCGATGTTCTCTGCCGGCAGTTTGAGCACTGACTTTCGAGTCCTTTTCTTGATGGAACATCAGCTGCTCGGTCTCGGGTCCCACAGTCCCTCCCGCAGGCTGGACCCTCCAGCCCCCACTTTCAGTTCGCACCTACGGGGAGACTGTGCTCAGGAGAGCGGGACACATTCAGCTGAAGGATTAGCCCAGTGGCTGCCACTGCTTCAAGCCCCTTGCCCTTTTTCTTCCACCGAAAAGAAACCATTCACACTGTTCCTGCCTCGTGCTACAGTGATGACTTTTGAGAACCGTCCCAAACAGAGGCCCCTTGGCTCTTCTGACAAACCCATTCAAGACATTCTTTTAAACAGTAAGCAGATCCTTGATTCATTAAAGATCCACATAGCAGTGTCCCAACCAGTGTCCCCCTGTCACCGGGCCTCTGCCAGTCTCAGATAGGGCCCCACGTAGCACCCCGTCTGCAGCAGAACACCCACTGGCTGGAGAATGCCAACCCTGCCCTCAAAGCTAAGAGGAGGTGAAATCATGGGCCAGATTGGGTCCTTAAGTAGCCTGATTGTAAAGTGCAAATTGCAACAATGAAAATAATTTTAATAACTCCATTGAAGCATTTCAGGGGCATTATAGAAAAAAATGAGATACAATAAATCTTGCCACTCAAAGCGAGGTCTAAGAACCAGTAACATTGGCCATCACCTGTGAGTCTTTAAGAAATAAAGAATCTTAGGCCCCACCCCAGAATTCCTGAATCAAAATCTGCATTTAATGGGATCTGGAGGAGATTCCAATGTACATTAACATTCAAAGGGCACTGATCTAAAATATATTGAAAAACTACAGGAACTCTGTGTTGAAAGGTCAAGGATATATGTTGCCAGCGCTTATAAGTGAAACAATATCTCCAGGGAAGGTATTGTTAAACATGAATTAAAATTTTTAATTTAATTTAATTTTGTTTTATTTTTCTAGAGATGGGGTCTTGCTATGTTGCCCAGGCTGAAGTGCAGTGGCTATTCACAGGCACAACCCACTACTGATTGGCATGGGCATTTTGACCTATTCTGCTTCTGACCAGGGCTGGTTCACTCCTCCTCAGGCAACCTGGTGGTCCCCCTTCTGGCAGGTCACCTTATTGATGCTGAACTTAGTTCTGACACTTGTTGGGCACAGCACACTGAAGCCCAGAACTCCTGGGCTCAAGCCATCTCCCATCTCAGCTCCCCAGGTGGCTGCCACCACACCAGCATAGACTCGCATTCTGTACAACAGAGACATGCATACGAAAACCTTCCCTCTTCTTGCCTTTCAGTGGTAACGCTCAGAGCTGCTACCATGACAAAGCTTAGTGCAGTCAAAGAGGGAACAGGAGGTTTCCTTAGGTGGAAAAGAATAAATCATAACTTG
>VBSM01000483.1:31210181-31229413 GCA_008086735.1 Cheirogaleus medius
AAAAAAAAAAAGAATAAGTGGCGTTGCACGCAGGACTGCCCTTGATTCCAGGGGCAGGCCCCTAAGCACAAGCCGCTGGCATTCGGGGTTGACGAACGGTCCTGGAGAGGGAGGCCTGGGAGAGAGACAGCCCAAGTTCAGCCCTGCCCCCGGGCGCTCTGCATGGGGAACCCGCGGCCAGCGCAGGAGCCCTGGAAACACCCCAGCTTTGGTCCGGCTCTTGGTTCTGCCGCTCACCGTGGGAAGGTGGGGTAATTTCTGCGAGCCTCATCTCCTCGCCTGTAAGATGAGGGAAGGGCCCTCTCACTGCACGGGCAGACCAGACAGAAGCACTCTGTGAGGCGAGGAGCACTCTGCGAGCACTCCGTAAGTGCTCATTCCTGTCCTCTTCCTTTAGAGGCAGGTTCCGGAAGTGCCCAATGTAATAAACAGGTTAAAAACCAAGACTCCCCTTGTAGGTTGGTTGATTGTGGTTTAGAAACATTATATTTAGATGCCCAAGACCACTCACAAATACTCATTGATGCCAAATATAGACGGTTCACTACCTGTTTATAGCAAAACATACAGAAGCAAAAACCCCAACATTTTTGCCAGCCTGTTTCAAGGTGCCAGATGTTTACAAGTGACGAGTCTATTCTGTGAAGGGTGCCCGCGGTGATGACTTCCTGAGAGCGTGAGACCCAAGCACCTGTGCCCAGCGCTTGCCATCCTTGCCTGGAGTTTTCTGTGAATGGCAAGAGAACAAATTTCAGTGTTAGGTGGACTTGAGTTCACGCTCTGACTCCCCTGCTTAGTAATTTTGTGATGTGGGGCATGTCATTTAACCCATCCGAGCCTCAGTTCCTTCATCTGTGAAATGGGCTGACAACAGCACATTCTTCAGAATGTTCTCATGAGGATTACATGAGAACACTCATGAAACGTGCTTGGAGGAGTATCTGGCCAGGTTCTGGAGCAAGTGTCCCCTCAGGGTGGTCACCTTTCTGCAGCAGGAGCCTGTATGCATTTGGTGCTCAGGGGATGCTTGGAGAACTGGTCTTCAGCACAGCTGCAATGGTGGCCGGGCTGCCTCCGCCTCACTTGGCCCCCAGCCCTCCTCCAAGGCACCGAGCTCCAGAATAGAAGATGGGAGAGGAGCAGGACTCACCGACCTTCATGACAGCCACAGACAAGGGTGGGGCGATGGGCTCTTGCTGAGCAATCGCGCAGACTGAACAGGTGTGGAGCCAGGGGACGAAGAGCTCCAGACAACACGCTGCCCTCCCACCGCGCGTGCAGGTCCTTTCTGGAAACCTGGGCACGCCAAGGCGTCCTTCCAGCTCTGAAGTGTCCCAGGAGCCAGAGCTCTGGTGTTGCCTCGCAGTCACTGGGAAGTGCAGGTAGCCAAAAATATAGATTCACAAAGGAAAGTTTTATTTCATCTCAGTGCATGCTTATTGGTGGAGAATGGGTAGGATTCTAGAACACAAGCAGGCAGTGTTTATGCCCATGCGAGGGCAGGAGAGCCAGTAGGTTTTGACCTGGAACGAAGGTGGATGTTAGAAGTGTGATGACGGTGACCATGTGCCCAGGGCAGCCAGCCCCCTCCTTCACTCAGTTGTGCCCCCATGGAGTGCTTGGTGCTGCTGGAGAGACTGCAGGTGCAGCAGGGGACACAGCGGAAACCCCTGCCCGCCCGACGGGGCTGACATTCTAGCTGACACAGACATGCTCCTCTCTTTCAGAAATAATCCCAGGGTGTGGAGTGCAGGAAGGAATAGAGAAGAAAGGGGAAAAAAGGAAAATAAAAGAAGGAGAAAAGCAAGAAGGGCAGGGCAGGAGATGAAGCATCCCACGTCACAGCCCGGAAGGACCTGCCACGTGTTTTGAGTGCTTCTGATGGTTACCATGGTTACTGGCCCCGTGGCCATCCCTGACGTTGAAAGCCCATTTCTGTTATTTTTGTAACATTCTCATACGACAGTTCCGGAGCCTCCGTGTGGGTTGACTGACATCCACGAGTGAACATCTAGTTTTAAGGAAATGACCCAGGAATTCTCAACATTTGATTTTCTCTCTAACATTGGGCATATCTACAAAAAATTCAAACCTCTTACACAAAGAGTGGTAGGGATCTCCTTTGGCCCTGGGGCGAGTTGATTGATCAGGATATGGCTGCAAATGAGAAAGCGAGTCTTGTACATGGGAAAATAGGGCAGCCGGAGAGCTGAGCGTCTAGGAAGGTCTGAAACATGGGCGTTGCTAGCACAGGCTCAGGTGGGGTGACACAACAAGATGTTCACGTTGGCATGAAGCCTTGAGTCTCTGGGCAATGGACATCCAAAGTTTCTGGGCAGAGAGTGACTGCATGTGACAAAGGTTAACTTGCTATTTTCCCAGGGGGCAGTTCTACCTAGCAGAGGACGCTCCGTGCCATGCACAGGGCATCGAGTGGATGCCCGTCTCACTTCTCCCAACGTGTAAATCGACGCAGGGATTCTGGCAGGGGATGGAGAGGCCCTTCCTCTTCCAGCATGGGAAGCCAAGTTGGGCGGGAAGGAGCTCAACCCAAGCTGCTGCTCTCTCAGGTGCCCCCTGCCCACCCCTTGTCCTTACCTGGGTGGGCCCCAGGTTCTCCCAAATCCAGCAGCTTTCATGCCCGGCCTCACTGAGTGCTTGCATCATCTGAGCTATTTCAGCACAAATGTTGAAAAAGAAAAGTATCCCTTTCCACTGATTTCAGCCAAGTGCAATTGAGAATTTTTTAGGATGCTTGTTCAACAGAACAAGAAGGAAAAGGGAAACAAAATTCACAAGCTGAGGCGTGCATGAGCATACAAAGCATGGATTTCTCTGAAAAGCATCTAAATTCTGACTTGGGCTCGGGACACAGGCCCCAGGCTGTTGGAAACCACACTAAACTCTTTGCCTTTTAAAGTAAATTTCGCTGGCACCGACTGGATGTCTTGTCCTTTCAGAACCTGCCTAGAAAGTTGGAGGAATGGGAGTGGGATAGTTTCCAGGCTGTCCCTGATGCTTTGGGGCTAGGCTGTAGTTTGGTCTTCCTCTGCCCTGGCTCCGCCGCCTGGATGAAGACAGCCCCACCCACCTGAGCTGACCCGCCTTTCCTCCTCGGAGCAGCACCCATGCCACACTCCCCTCCCAACCCAGAGTGACCGGCTGATAGGTGGATGGAAGGATAGACAAATGGATGGATAGAGGGATAGACGGATAGAGAGATGGATAGATGGACGGATGGCTAGATAGATAGCTGAGTGGACAGAGGGATAGATGGATAGATGGATGGGTGGATGGATGGATGGATAGATACACATGTAGGAGTAACAGTAGCTGTTTGGATCCTTATAACAGTAACCCAGTAGATTCTCTGGAGAGATCGTGAGGAATTGCCGGACTGGTGTCCTTAGGTCCGTGAGGGGTCTTGGGATTCGGCACACAGTAACGCAGCAGCCTTAGGTGGGAGCGCGTGCGGGGAAGGAGGTGAGGTTAAGGCTGATCGGTGCGTGTTTGCGGCAGTTTCATTCTGACGGCCTCTAATTTCACAGCGAAATGACAAGCCGCATCAGGGGCTGGGTGGCGGCAGTGGAGGAGGTGCCGGCAGTTTGTGGACACAGGAGGTGTGAAGTCAGCGAGGGAGATTCACTGGGTTAAGGAAATGGCACAAAAAGTTCCATTTGAAATTTATGTCATGAATTAAAGCAAGGCCAGCCAGCATGCGGAGAGCTGGCTTTAGCCTGGGTTGTGGTTTCGCCCAGCGTGCGACAAAGCAGGGAAGGCAAGGAGGTTGACGGTGTCCGCAAGGGAGGGGTGGCAAGGAATTCCCATGGGACCCAGGGCTTCGGGAAGGGCAGAGGACAGTGGAGAGACGGCAGGAGGAGCAGATGAAAGGACCTGAGGGGCCCAAGGGGTCGGGGTTCTAGAGGGAGGAAATGGGAAAGAGAAAATGTGCTGTCCTGGAGTGGGCAGACACCCTGGGGTCGTGGGGGGGCAGTTATTGGTAATGGCGTGATCACAGCCCAGGGTGTGAGCACGAGAGTGGCCGAGGCAGGGAGAGAAACATGATCGTTAGAGGAAAAAATTCCACAGACTGAGAGGACTGGTTTGGAAGAATCAACGAAATCAGTGGTTGGCAAACTATGGCGCACAGGCCAAACCGGCCTGCCACCTGTTTCTAAATTAAAGTTTTATGGGGACACAGACATGCTCATTCATTTATGTATTTTCTACCAGTGGTCCCCAACCTTTTTGGCACCAGGGACCGGTTTCATGGAAGACAAATTTTCCACAGACCGGGGGTGGGGGGAGGCAGAGCTCGGGCAGCCATGGGAGTGGTGGGGAGCGGCTGTGAACACACATGGCGCTTTGCTCACTCTCCCGCCACTCACCTCCTGCTGTGCGCCCGGTCCCTGACAGGCCTCGGACCAGAACCCGTCCACAGCCCCCGGGGCGTTGGGGGCCACAGTTTTCTACAGTTGCTTTCACGCTACAGTGGCGGCATTGAAAGCCAAAAATGTTTATTCTCTGGCTTTTTACAGAAAAATTTTGCCCACCTAAGTGGACATTGCACTTACCATTGTTTATAGTTTTCAGTAAACAATGTTCTACGACAAAAAAACTTAAACTAATGTAATTTCCTATAATAAATATTCATGATGTAATGACTATAAGCCGGCTGCCCTTGATACTATGGAAACAACTTTTCAATATTACAGAAAAGCTCTTTGCCCTGCTTTATAAACAGGTATTCGGTTCAGCTTTACGATGACAAGATAAAATGTAGACCAAATATCGGCTTCATTTGAATTATATGCTAGCAGTGTTGTAAATACTCACTAAACGTTACCCTATATTTATTATAAAGAGCTGCCTGGTGTATCTTCTTCAGCCACCCATAGAGCAGCTAAGGCTGAATGAAGGAACAAAGTGTTTTTAATTCCCATTTCTACATCGGTTATGAGTTCCAGTTATGTTCCACCTTCCAACTGGGTCAGCTTTGGACCTAATTAAATACTTTAGAATCAATGTATAAATGTTCTATCCTTCTTTCAGAAAACCTCAGCTCCACCCAAAACAGAGTCACAAAACTGTAGTTCTTTAGAGACACCTTCCCTGGCTCTTTTATCTAAGTAGTTTGCTCTGCCATTCTCTAAACCATCTAAACCATCACTCCACTCATTTTCTTCACAGCAATTATGTAATTATGCGAAGTAAGTAAAACAGAGTATCTTCACTTACCATCAAAATTTTTACTCATATTTCCAATTTCTGTAGATATTCAGGATTTTGATATACTTTTTATTAGTAGTGTATTGTATTCTTACACTGTATAACTTTTGAGTATCAGTTATGTGCATTTCACTTGTTTTGTATTTTGCAAGTCTATTTAAAACTTTTTGACTTATGTCTATAATTAAATGAAAAATTTTCTCACTGACTCCTTTCATATCATAACTTATTCATTCTTGAGTCACCCTTTGTTAGCTAGGAGCTGAGTGATATTTTTGTGGGTAAGGACAAGTGGATAGTGTATTTTCTTAGCTCCTGCAGATGTGATATTATCTTTTTGTTGGTTTCTCTCATGAGTAACAATATTGACTTGCTGTAGAATTCTTGAGTCATACTTGTTATGTTTCAAAATTCTAGGCATTGTTCCACTGCCTTCTGGTAATTACTGAATTATAGATAGGGAACAAAATTCAAGGGCCACTTTGCATTTTTTTCTCTACAAGTAACTTTTTTATTATTTATTTTGGAAAGGCATGCATTTCTGAAGGAAATAACCATATTTTAGAGTCTAACTTTCCTTGGTAAAGGGTGGGTATTTTAATTTTTAGACTTAGGTATTGTTCATTTCAGGACACTGTCTTTCTATTTCTGACTGTTTTTATTCAGCTGCTCTGGTTTCTTCTTCAGAAACACCCATCTTATCCACGGGATAATTCTTGGTTCTCTGTCGTCTTCTTTCTCATCATGGTCATCTCTGTTCCCTTTCCTCTGCGTTCTGGGAGAATCTCTCATTTGCCCTCGATGTCACACGTTCTGGTTTCTGCAGCTGCAGTTCTGCCCTCCACTGCCTCCAACAGCCTTTCGTTTTGCTATCCCAGTTTTAGACTTTCTCACTATCTTTTCATAGTCGCCTGTCACGCCGCTCAAGCCAGGAGCCCGAATCGATCTTCATGCCTTGCTGCCCTGTGTCCCTCCCCCAGCCCATCAGCAGTCACAGTTGCTTCGGCCTCCAGAATGTTTCTCTAAACTGTCACTTTGTCTCCACCGTTACTGCCATCACTTCAGTCCAAGGTGCCACCCTTCATCCTTCCTTTGCTTCCTCCCTGCCTCTTCTAGTCTGTTCTCTATACAGTAGTTAGAGTAGTTAATATATGTGTATATTTCAACACGTGTGAATGTGCGGTGGACCCCTGAACAACACAGGATTGAACTGCCCAGGTCCACTTATGCGTGGGTTTTTTCTGCCTCTGTCACCCCTGAGACAGCAAGACCAATGAATGCCTCTCCTCTTCCTCCTCCTCCTCATGAGTTTCTCACTAATATTTCCTTTTCTTTAACTTACTGTTATTGTCAGAATACAGTCTATAATACATATAACATATACAAAATATGTGTTAATTGACTGTTATTGGTAAGGCTTTCGGCCAACAGTAGGCTGTTAGTAGTTAAGTTTTGGGGGAGTCAAAGTTATGCATGACTTTCGATTGCAGGGCAGGGATTGGTGCCCCTAATTCCCATAGTGTCCAAGGGTCGACTATATATCTGTGCATGTGTGTGTAAACATGTATACATCTAGATACGTATATACACACTTATATACACACATACACATATCTTGAATATGTTTAAACTCAGCGACTTCCTTTTGTACTTAAAATCCAAACTACTTTTCTTGGCTGTAAGAGTTCTACATGAGCTGACACTGCTTATATTTCCAAATTCAGCTGGTACCATTTATCAGGCATGCTGATCTTTCTCCAGTTCTTCTGACATGCAGAGCTCTTGCTCACCTGAGAGCAACCTGTTTCCTTTCCCGGGATTACTTGTTACTTGCTCTCTCCCTGGCTGGCTCGGACTAAACTCTGTCCTTTGCAGAGGCTTTCCCTGACTACTCACTCATCTGAGTAGGTACCACCTGCCATTCCCGAAATCAGCCCCTTGTTTGTTTCCTTAATGGCAACTCTCATTTTGAATTATTTATTTATCATTGCTTTGTCTGTGAACCCCAACAAAGTGTAAGCCTTTTTGAAAGTGGCATCGTGTCCATTTCACTTACCTGCACATTCTCCACTCCCAGCACAGTGCGTGGCTTGTGATGGGCTCTTAATAAATATTCGTTGAAAGCATTAGTTCATCTCTTATTACTCAATTTCCATCTCTGCTTATTCTTTCTTTCTCTTTTGTTTCTGTGTAATAGAGGCTGTATCTTTTTATATCCTATAGAGGATGCCAAATTTCTTGAATCTGCTGGATTCTGCTGTAAATTATTTTTAGAGGTATGATTCTTCTAAATCACCAAGAGGAAATCTCTTTCCCGTTTTCTGTAGCTTTTAAAAATGACCTCCCCTGTAGGGTCTCTTCTCCCTTGTTCATTCTTCCTTAATTGAAGTGACGTCTGCAGCGAGCTAGTACTTGGTAAGAGCTGGGAAGGGCTGATAGTCATGGTCCTGTCCTCAGGTGTGGCGTCCTGTCCTCAGGTGTGGCATCCTGTCCTCAGTGCCATAGCTGGGGTAGCTGAGCAAGGTGAGGTCCAACGCCTGGTCCCGAGTTCGGACAGACATTTGTCTATAGAAGTTCTATTTTCCCAAACTTCTAACTTCTCCTCTCTCATCTACTTGGTTCTGTGATACTGTATTCTGAGTCCAAGGAGGGCATGACAAACTTGAGTTTCTGATATACTGCTCTGCAGGTTTCCTTCACACTCGTCTCTTACATACTCTTCTCTTATTGAGAACTTGACTCGTGGGTACTGTTCTCCCCAAAATGTGACGAGCTACTTGCAGTTCCTTCTACTTTCTGCACAGGTGGTTTTTACTTGTTTGTTGTTCTTTAAGTTCCTGTCTCTGAATGAATACAGATTAAAAGGGGAATGGGATGAGGGGTGGGCATCACAAAGAGTAACTACACAGCGCAGAGTAACTCCCGTGTGATTTTCTGGTTGTTCCGGAGTTCAGGGTCATGAGAAATGTCTTCCAGACTTTTCAAAGTGGCCTCAGTTTCCTGAGGTGAAACCTGGATGTGCCACAGAAGAGGCCTCTTAGCAGGTTTTCCTTCCTCCCAGCCCCACCTGCCCTTGTAGTTCACGGAGGACCTTTCCATATTTTCTATGTGGTTACCCGTCAAGCCCAGTTCGGGTCATGATGTGAGTTTTTGGTTTTCTTGTCTTCTGTAGGATGAGAAAGGTTGCATTTTAGGGTTGCCAATCAGATCTCTTTAAAAACCAAAAATGTATGATTTTTTATGTTAGACAGTGAGATCATTTTCCTCAAAGTAGCATAAATAATGACTGTTAAATACAGATTTTCTTTCTCAATCAGCTGTATGTTAGGAACTAGCGCTAAAGGAAATGAGAAGAGGGGTTTTATATTTACATATATGATTGAGACTATTTAAAGTATTCTGTCCTCTCAGCTACAATAAACTCTGCTATCTGACCCTGGCTTTCTGTCCTAATTAAGCTAGGAACAATGGCTAGTGCCCATTTCTCTTCAAATTCGGTCTCCTCTTTCTTTTTTATTTTCAACTATACGTGGAACAGATATGGGCAAGGGAAACATAAAATTAAATAGGTTTAATAGGCCAATAAGAAGGTTATTCTGTGTTTTCCAGAGTTTTCAAGGATTATTATGAGTAAGCCAGAACCAGAGGAGTTACAAAGCATGTACGTAACACTCACCAACAGAGAGAATTTTAACTATACATTTTTAAATATTAATATATAAAATGTGTATTTAATATATTACTGTACATATAAACATAATATAGAATATATTTAATAGGTATTTGATATATAATTGAAGTTATAAAGCATGTATTTATCACACAATAGCAGAAAGAATTTTGTAAGTATAATATGTACAATTACATATATAATAAATATATATTTTATATATTTAAAAATATTTATGCATTAATACAATTATATATTAAATGTATATATTATATATTAAATTATATATTAAATTTTATATTATATTCATATAGTATGTATTAAATATATTTAAAATTCTCTCTGTTGCTGAGATAAATACATGCTTTGTAACTCGTGTGTATATATATAAACACATACATGTGTTTCTTTATTGTACTGTATTTATTTTTAAGTCAATAATCTAGGGACCCAAACCGGAAGCTTTGGCTTATGGTGGCAATACAAACTGCAGACTGTACGTTGGCACAAAACCTGGATGGGAGCCAGTGGATCTGGTGAGCAAATCCTCGCAATAAGCCTTGGATGTTTTACAACCACCGCCGCCTGGGCTGAGAGCCGGCTCAGGCCCAGGGTCGAGACCGCATTTTGTAAGCAGCGCTCCCCCTGGTGGCCAAGACCGTGCTGACGTCTGCAGTCGAGTTACAAAGTTCTTCCGGTTTCCTGAGCGCATCTCCCTTCTTTCCGCTGTTATTCTGCAGCCCTGTGCTAGCTTTCAGTCGGAACCCCTGCTCCCCACGCGGAGGGTCTGTGGTTGGATAGCGGGGTGCAGGGGCGGGGCTCACTTTCGCTGCGGCTGGTGGTCATTACAGGGCCGGAGGCCAGGGCGGGAAGGTCACTGGATGAGCTCCAAGGCCCTGGCTGTATCAGGAGCTGGTACAATATCTCCCCCTCTGCGGCTTAGAGTCTTTATTTATTTAAGGAGCCAAAGGCCTCAAGGACGATCACTCTCGAGGGCCCCTTCCCGCATCAAAACCACTGATAAACCAGTTCTGAGATCCTGCAGTTCTATGGAGTGTTTGGTGGGGCGGGGGACTTCAGAATTTGGCATTTGCTGTTTGTCCTGGGGACCTCATGCCACACGCCTGGCTTGCTGTGAGGTCATGCTGCTGGCCTGGGAGCCTCGGGAGGAGAAAATGCAAGCACAAGCCTTGGACAGGGCCAGGCTCACCTGGGTGCCATGTCTTCTACACAGGGGCTGGAGGGATGGCAGCTTTTACTGGTGGAAGGTTTTCTTGGAAGACGTCTCCAAGGAAAACATAATCCTTAACATGTGACCAGCACAATGAGGAGCTGCTTTCTAAATCTATCAAATTAACAAAGATTTTTTTAAAATTATGCTCACTGCATGCAAGGGTTAGGTGAGATAGACAAGCTGGTGGGTGGTAAACAAGTTGATTTTTGTGTGGGCAATATGGAAGTATCAAGAGCTTTGAAAATGATCGCTACCCTTTTGTTGGAATTTTCAATCGTAGATGCAGAAATGTGGGCCAAGATGACTGTACACAGATTCACTCAAGCTTCTGTTCTGTTGGAGAAAAACTGGAAACAACCGACATGTTTACCTTTAGGAAAGAGGCTTAATGTGGTGGTGACCAAGTGTTATTTTGTTGTTTTGCTGTGGAGCCTTTCTTCAAGTGGAATATTATATGAAAGTCCAATGTACAGTTGGAGTGATTGAAGCGGGTCGGGGCAGGGGGCTCTGTTGCATCCCACCTGGACTGTAGGACCCGCTCAGTCCCTAGTTTCCCCTATGACTGCTCTTGGGACACTTCAATGGCAAATGTGCTCCATGGCATAGCAGGAAAGCCACCCACTCAGTCAATTGTGAGATATTAGTATCCGCCTTCCCCTCTCATGGGTAGAATGATGGACAATTCTCTCCCTAATTCTTTTTACTTTTCTGAACTTGCCAAATGTTTCGTTATTAATATATTTTTATTGCCACTAAAATATTTATCTTAAGATATTAAAGATAATGCCACTTTATTATTTTAGAATTAGATGTATGAGTGTCATGGGAACCACAACCCTTGTGTCAGCCTGGCCAGCATATTCTTCCCTCTTGGCAGATCTCAGGCTTATGTGGAAAACTTTATAAAACAGAGAAAAGCAAGACGAAGAACATCAAAACCACTGATAATCCAGCCACCTAGGAAAAACTACTGTTAGTATTTTTATTTTTTTAACATTTTTTGGTCACAATTCATTTTATTAATAGAAAACAAACCCTTGTTCCAGTTTCAAAGTTGTTACACTTGAAGATGCTAATAAAAAATGAATTTAAAATAATCACTTAATCCTGCTTTAACTAAGACAATGAAATATGGCTTTAAAAAAAAGTATTCAGCACCATTACTCATAGGTCTTTTCAGAATTTGTTCTTAAAGCTTCCAGAACTTTCTTTTTTGTCAAGTACAGGAGTTGCTGAGCTACATGAGAAGGCCTCTCTGGGGCAGCCAATGGGGAGTTAAGCAAACATCATGAAAGGAGTTGATGTACATTCATCATGGTAACATAGACTACACAACGATCCCCTCCCCTCAGTGTAGCTCAGGAGAAACATGCTTCTAAGCACTGAGGTATGAGGAGTCAGACTGTTGTTTGCTTTTAGAATTGGTCATTCCAACTAACAGTCAATCTCTGGCACAGATGCTGTTGGTCCTTAATGTCCTGTGATTTTAGGGAATTCTGTAAATAGTTTGAATTTAGTTCAATTCAAAAATTAAGCAGGTTTAATAAGTTCACTATTTTGGCAGAATAAAGATCTGCTGGTTTAGTATCCTTATAAAATACATATAATATATGTAGGTAAATCATAGTCTTAACGTATACTTAGAATACTCTGTTATAGAAACCAATATCTATTTTAACAAATGTCTATAATTAGAAGCAGCTGATGAAACTAACTTCAAATTCATGACAAGAGAGACTCGCTCTCACTGGAAGCTGTGTTGCTTAGATAACTTTAAAAAAGTTTGTGCGTAAAGCCATTCAAGGAGAGGTAAGGAGGCCCCCTCCTCATTTTTTACTTGAGGATGCCAATTGGGGCTGGGCCAGAAATTAGCACTTCTAAATATTTTAGAAACATCCAAAGAAGTGTTTAAAAGTCTTTTATGCAAAAGGATGTCTGTCTTTCTGCATCGGTGAGCAGTAGTGCTCATCAGAATTTCCTGATAACACAAAGACAAAGTCAAGTCCAACCACTTTTGATGAGATGTCAAAGGAATGGGAGGTGGACTTTATGTCACCCCTTAGTCTGAGCTCCTGCTGGCATTTGTCTATAGGCTGTCCACCAGTGTGAGTAAAGGGGACTTCTTTGAGAGAATCGTGTTTGATGGCCAGGACCTCTTTGGGTCATTTCTTCCTAAGTGGAATACACAACAGATGAAGGACTAGAAGGGTAATACGGGGAAGCTACTCTTTCCAGCTCAGAAGGAGTTGATGAAGCCCATAGATGCATTCAAGAAGCCCACGGGATTCTCAAGCTGTGGACAGTGGCTAATGCGGTCATCCAGAGTGGACACTGTGGAGGCAGCAAGTTTTCTTGCATAGCTCCAGAAACTCTGGACAGGGATTACAGGATCCGATGGCCCATAGATAAAATGAATGGGACTAGTTACAGAGGCAAGAGCTCCCACTCAGCTCTTCTAAACTTCTTCCTCTAGTTGATGCACTGTAAGAGACTGTCGGTGACTAAGTTCCCGCCATTGTTCCGCATCCCTGCCCACATGTCCCACAGCTCACTCTGGGAGGGCTGAGTGTACTACGGCCCAAAGACTAGGCAGGACCTCTAGAGGATACAAAGAAGTTCATCAGCCGTGAGGGTGGGTGACAGCAGCCTCCACCTTTGAGTAGCTTTTGGAGCAGGAAAGGGCAGTGGGTCTCAGTAAAAATACCTCCATTTGGCAGACAGAGACTTTATGCTAAGCCGACTGGATCCACTCTGCTTGTACCTACAGAGCAGCCCTGAGCAACAGTCTCCATTATCATGGGACAAAAGGTTGATCCTGTGGTCCTGGAGCCCCATATGTCATAAGAGCACATCCACCATGCTGGCTCACTCACCCAGTGACCACATCATAGTGATGTGGTCTCAGTTTGTCACTGAAGCCAAAGCCTAAGAGATCAAGGGCAATCACTCGATGAAACCTCAAGGTCAGACCTTCCCAAATCTTGCACCAATCATAGCTGGATGTCGGAAAGCTGGATGTGTAAAAAGCACAACCATCTCCGGGCTTCCAACCACACCTTCAGAGTCTTGGTAGAAGATGCTCGGTCCCTTGTAAGTGAAAAGTTTGCAGGAAGACTTCCATGGGTGAAGGGCAGGGGAGCTGAGGGGTGGGATGTGCAGGTAACAGTCAACAGCCCCACCTGGACCCACCACTCCCACACCCTGCCTAGGCGATCTCGGTGCACTGTGGCCGTGTAATCCCAATGCCACCTGCCGCAGCGTCGCAGAGCACGGGGCGCCCGCGCTACCTGCCACAGTGCAGGCGGCCAGCAGCTCGGGTGTGTACCGCGCCACTCTGCTCGCCAGGCGTGGCTGCTGGGGCTGCACGGGCTGCTGGTGGCCGCTGCCCGTTAGTATTTTTAGTGTGTTTCCTTCCAGTTTTATTTTCTATATGATGTGTGTATGTATGCATCATATATGTATTACTAAATGTATGTAATAAGTATATCATACATATCTTACATATAACACATTTTACTTGTTATAGTATAAAAACCAGGTTGTATCCCATTTATTTTTGTAAATGTTATATTGTATGTTCCCTAAATAGTACATTTTGAAAACATGATGTTTAATGGCTTCTCAATATTCAATTCAGTATTCAATTCAATTCAATATGGCTTCTTAATAGTCAATTCAACTGACAAACATAATTTTATAACCAATATTTTTGCTGTAATTGATAATACTGATGTGAATATATCTGTACATAAATCTTTTCTATATACATATTTTGTTTTGTTTAAAGTCGCAGTTTCCAAGATCCTATTGACGATGTTAAGGACGACTTACTGTACTTAAGAAATGTCCTTCCCACAATAAGTGACCAAGTGACATTTACTCTCGTAGTCATTTGATTGATTAAAAGTGTATGTGAAATGTGGCTTGTTCATTAGTGAATAAGACTAATTATAAACAAACCAAATGAATTTACACTTAAATGTTTTTCATTTGTTTCAAATTGACATAGAATCTGTTGAATGTTAAATAGTCTTCTTGCTTTTATCAGCTTGTTACAGTCTATTGATATTATATTGTTAACTTAAAGCAAGTTACTGGTTTTGTTTTGGGTTACTAGCTTCAGTCAAGCAAAGACTGAAAACATTCCATTTAGGAAAGAGATTTAAGGCAAAAACAACCAAACAAACAACTCCCCACCAAACTCACTAATTGCAATCTTTTGCTTCACAAAATTTTGCATAATCAATTTTGTTTTCTGAACACTCCTCAGAATCTTGCCTCTCCTGTTACTTCATATTATTTAACAGAGACTTGAGCAAACGGAAGCTCTGTGCAGATGTAAATTGCACTCTTTCCTTTTACATATTGGGGTATTTCCTTCTTGCTAGAGCACTTCCCCTCACCAACCAGTTTTAGAACTTGCATGAGAATTACGTTTGAGCAATCAGAAATTAGACGCTGTTGACATAAAAATCTACATATTCATAGCTTTTAGACAGCTACCTACTTGGAACGTCTCCAACACAGGCATCCCGTGGACCTAGCACAGTGTCTGACAAAAAAGGACACACACAATAAAAAATTGTGGCATTAAAAACAATCTTGGAATGTAAAGGCAGCTAACACTATGGAAATATTTTATGCTGAACATTATTCATCTTCCCAAAATAATTCTAAAATAATTGGAAAAAATAGCTTGGAGAAAATTCAGCTTTTTGTCTGGAATTTTGGAGAGTTTTTTTTTTAACCTGAAATATTCATATCTCTTCTTTGTCTTAATCATGAACAGAAAATTGCAAAGCAGAACAAAGACCCAATTCTTGCTGCTCCAGTGGGGCTTCTGTGTGAATTTCAGCTACAGTTCTGTTGGTTATCCTGACTGAGGCCACTACTTTTAAACACTAGTAATTTTAATCAATACAAAAGTAAATTGATTTGTTTGTTTATTTACTTATTTATCTTGAACTTTCCCTGTTTCTTTTTTTTTATTTGTATAGATTTAGAGGGTACAAGTGCAGTTTCGATACATGAATATATTGCATTGTGAAGTCTGGGCTTTTAGTGTAACCATCACCCAAATAGTATACATTGTATCCATTAAGTAATTTCTCATCCCTCACCCCCTCCCACCCTCCTATCCTTCTGGGTCTCCAGTGTCTACTATTCTGCTCTCCATTTCCATGTGTACTTATAAGTGAGAATATGCAGTATTTGGGTTTGTATGTCTGAGTTATTTCACTTAAGATAATGGCCTCCGGTTCTACTTATGTTGCTGCAAAAGACATGATTTCATTCTATTTTATGGCTGTGTAGTACTCCATGGTATCTATCACATTTTCTATATCCAGTCACCTGTTGATGGACATGTAGGTTGATTCCATATCCTTGCCATTGCGAATGGTCTGCAGGTGCAGGTGTCTTTTGTTATGATGACTCTTTTCCTTTGGGTAGGCACCCAGTTGTGGGCTTGCTGGACTGAGTGCTAGTTCTATGTTTAGTTCTTTGAGAAATCTCTATTCTATAACAGTAAATTTAAATACTATAAATTACATTTATTGCTTACAAGGATTCCGTCATGTATATTGCTTCATTTAGTTTTTAAGTAATTAAACTTGACTAATACTTAAAACATGGTCTCGTGCCTTAAGTGTTAGTGTCCTTGTTATTTCCATTTTGTAGCCAAGATTTGAACATCCAGATTTAGAGAGATTGAATAGCTTACTCACTTGAATGTCCAAGCTAGAAGTCAAACCCTTGTCTTCTGATTGTTTCTCCTGCACCATGAAGTCTCTAAAAATGTGAAATAAATTTGGTTTTATAAGAAGAATCAGATTCTTTCCAGCTACAGGGAAGTTGAATCAACTTCTTCTTCTCCCTGGCTGTAAGAAGGAGAGAAGTTTCAGCACATAGAAAACTGCATGAGCCACGTGGTTCCCAGAGGTGGCCTCTCCTAAGCTGTCCTTCCGTGTCCCTGTCTGCTCACAGCGAGGAGAGGTTTAAAAGTGGAAGAGTACAATTGCACAGATCCAAGGTCACAGACAGGATGCCAAGCTCCCCGTCCCCCAGCCCTTTCCTCGCCACCTTACCACTCGTCTGGTTCATTAGGAATATAATGTCACAGTCACCAACAGTGCAGTTGTGGACAGAGGATTAGAGATGTTCTAAAAGGTGCCAGAAGTAGGACGCTTGCAGCAGTCTGGCTGGCCTGTCTCAATGGCAGTGAGCAACGAGTGGACTGTTAAATTTTTTTGACTTTCATTGGAGTCAGTTATTAAATATAGCCATTATTAACTAATGCAGACTGAAACAATGCTATAATTCCAACAACCATATGAAGAGAGTTAGCAGTAGTGCAGTGAGTAGCACTGAAAGAAGTTTCTGTTTAATCAATCAAAAATTATATATTTTTACAAGGATGAGAAGTAGTTTAACGGGAGATCATGTATCAGATTTAGCAACAATAAACTCTTTGGGAAAAGAGTTAGCAGATCGGAATGCATCACCATTTGACAAATCATGGTTGAATGACAACAACAGGTTGTCTAAGAATACATGATTTTAGCAAAAATCAACCAAAAATTCTCACAGAATGTGATTCTGTGAGAATCAATTGGCTATATGAAATTTACATTAAAGAATAGCGTACGTTTCATTATTAATTATAAATTGTGTATTGCACATCCTTCATATCGAATATGTGTGTGTGTATTATCTGAGTCCGTCGAGGCTGCCATTACAAAGCACCATAAACTGCGTGGCTTATACACGACAGAAACACATCGCTCACTGCGCTGGAGTCTGGGAAGCCCAGGATCAAGGCAGCAGCAGATTTCGTGTCTGGCGAGAGCCTGTTTCCTGGCTCATAGGCGGCACTTTCTCACTGTGTCCTCACATGACAGATGAGGCGAGGGAGTCTCGAGGACATGGCTTATAAGGCACTGATCCCATTCATGAGAGCTCTGCCCTCGTGACCTAATCACCTCCCAAGACCTCAGTTCCTGACGCCATCACCTTGGAGGTTAGGATTTCAACATGTGAATTTTGGGGGCATAAAGAAGATTCCGCCCACTGATTGAATGTTTATGCCAGAGACAGAGAGAGAGGGAGAGAGAGGGACCTTTGAGAATGAGAGGGGGTGTGATTAATACATTTGTTGGAACTCCAGATAAAATCAGGACTCTTCCACTCAACCGGAAAACCTATGGTCCCCACAAAAGTCCCCAAGGCTAGTCAAGCACGGCCCTCCCTCTGGGTTGGCTTGTTTCCTCAGCATCTCCCTCCTCCACGGGAGGCGCTGCACAATCCCTCCTAAAAGGCTGTCCTCTCTGAGTACGTTTGCCACAGGCAATCACAGGAGCATTAAGTTACCCCCAAAGGCCGTGCTTAATCCTTTTCCCAAGCCCTGAGTGTCAGATCCATTGCTGGCACCTATTAGCTCTGACGCTATAGAAGAGTCTCTCAAAGTCTGTGAATCCTCATTTTCTTACTGCAAAATGGGACTAATAGCACCCACCCTGCAGGTTGTTGTAGGGATTAGAAATAGTACATGTAAAGTGCTTCTATATGCTTGGCACAAAACAGATGCTCAGTGGATGGTATTGTTTTGCTGTCATTGTTACTGCTGCTACTACTTTCCTTGATGCTCCCTGCCTCAGACTCTGCGTTTTGGACACATTCCCGTTACTTGGGACCCTGGGCTATGATTGATGGATCTGACCCTCTATAACCCACTATATATCTAATCCACTCTATAAACTGATGGTTGCTCCATCCCTTCTCTTCTCATCCCCAGTCCTGGCTCGTGGGGTGGTGGCCACAGTGAGGGATGACCAGGGGTCACTCTGCTCATTTTCCGAGAGGGACCTGATACTTAGGGATGGGCCTCCGGGAACAGCTCCAGACCCTCAGACCTGTCCCTTGCCCTAGCTAAGTGACCCAGGAATGGGCATGACACTAAGTCAGGCTGATCAGAACACTTCAGCTCTGGTCCAGTGGTCGGCACGGAGGACCTATGAGAATCCCGTCCTGGAAGGAAGCAAAGGAGTGGGTCCCTCTGATCGAGAGCCGGAGGCTCAGGAGGTGATGGAGACATGTTGGTTATCTAGAGGAGCCAGTGTGAGTCTGAAGCCAATACCAGAGAGAATTAGACTCAAGAGATGGTGGGATAGTTTTGCTAGGACAGTTGTCCCTGAGGTCCAATTGCATTCTGACCCTCTCTGGAGGTACACTGAGCGCTCCGCTCCACTCTTCTCAAAGAGCAACACTGCAACTCTGGCTTTCTTTCTTTATTTCTTTCTTTATTTTTTAGAGACAAGATCTCGCCATGTTGCCTAGGCTGGACTCAAACTCCTGGGCTCAAGTGATCCTCTTGTCTCAGCCTCTGGAGTAGCTGGGACTACAGACACGTGCCACCATGCCCAGCTCTCTGGTTTTCTTCCCTGAGTCTCCAATAAATAGGAGGCTTTGGGTCTGCAAAATGCAATACTGTATTTCATTAAACCTCAAAGACCTCTAATTACTATCCTTGTGCTTATTAAGGATTTCTTAAGAGTTGTATGTTTCCAGAATAGTCACAATACTTTTATTCCCCAAGAGGACTCCTTTGCATACGTGCAGCATGGGGAGGACACGTGAGGCTGTAGCTGGGGATCCCACACAGTGATTTCCTGGGGAGTCACTGCCATTTGCTCTCGACCTTTGCCTAAGTTAATTCAGGTCAGCTTTCTTTCACCTGCAGTGACAACTTAAAACATTCCTAATTAGCACTCCCAGATGCCCCAGTTCTAGGAAGGGGGAATCCTTCTCTCCCCCTGCTCTAGAGAGAATAGGCTCCCAATTAGGGTCAAGCTAACTCTTAATGGTTTATGTCAAATGCTTAAAAGAAGCACATGGCTTGACCCAAATAAAAGGAATGAGATACCAGTGCCCAGGCCCCAGGGAATCTGAGTCTAGAAGACTCTTCTGCTCCAGGTGGGTCAGAAGTGACTTCTGTGACCTTCCTGCCTGATTGCTGGATCTCTGCTCCCAGGAGTCCACGTAAACCACAGACTGAATACACTGCTCTGCTCTGAAGGAGACACACAGTGTCGCATTCGGGGA
>VBSM01000483.1:31229513-31275358 GCA_008086735.1 Cheirogaleus medius
GCCTCACGGGGCCCTACCCACCCTGCACTTATGCAAAGGAGTCCTGCTTGGGGAATAAAAGGTATTATGACTCATTCTGGAAACATATTACCCTTAAGAAACCCTTCATAAGCACAGGGGTAGTAATTCGGAGTCTGTGGGGTTTAATGAAACTCAGCACCACGCTTTGCAGGCCCAAAGCCTCCCATTTATTGGAGACAGTGAAGAAAGCCAGAGGTGTGGCGTGGCTCTGGTGGGAAGCTCGGCCTCCAGCCTGCTGTGGACCTGCAGCCCCTGAATCAGGGCCTTGTGGTCCACTGCCTGCCAGGCACGGTGCTGGGGCAGTGCCGTGTGAACTTGGGAGCCTGTGGCACTGCCCTCTGGGTGGAGCAGGAGGCTGGGCCTGGAGGGAGGGCTGGGGGCGCTTTGGAACAACAACACTTGCTGTTTCCCCCTTCTCCCCCTGCAGTGAGGACTGGGCTCCCAGACCAGGGCTGGATGCGCTTTCTGCGAGAAGCACCGGGTCTTGGTTTATTTATTTGTTTTAAATGTCTCACTTATTTAATTAGGTTCTTTGCATGAAATTTAGAACCCCAATCTGTGAGGATAAATTCCAGGTGTGAGTGAGAACACAGCATACAGGTAGCCTGAGAGCCAAGGAACAACTTTGATTCGTGGCCAACTCTGTGAGTCCGCTGCTTGCTGAGCAAGCTCGCACTGCTCCGTGAGCCTGTGTTTCTCTCTCTGTGTGGAAGATGTCACCTGGCTGGTGTCTGGGTTTATGCAGCTTCTTCTTGAAGTAAGAGTCTGTGAGTCGTGTGGGGATTGTCACACCAGTGATATCGACTTTGGCAGAGGTGGCGATGACAAATGTCTGGTGTGAACTATGCGGATGAACTCGATGGAGGCCCAGAGGCCAGTCACTGCTCAGCTGCCTCCGGAGAGCCACCCTCTCGGCTCTGTGGGCCCGGAGAGGATGGTCCGATGGTCTGGGAGCGATGCTGGCTCGCATCTTCTCACATGGGGAATGAAGGGTTTCTTGCCGGGGTGCAGCAGCTTTTTGAGGCACATCTTCAGTAGGGTCGTATGTAGGCACTTTGTGACATTTAAGCACTGAGGCACCGTCATTCTTGTCATCACCGGCTGGTTTGGTGACAGTAGCAAGAACCTTCTCTTTTTTCTTTTCAATCCTGGATTTGGCGGCTGAGTCCTGCCTCCTGTCCATGGCCTTTCCAGATCGGGAATATCCGCTGGTTCCTCCGGGGTTTTGGCTGCAGGGGGCTTCTTCGTTTTAGGCTTCTCGGCTTTGAAGTTACCCTTCTCAACTTTGCTGCTCCAGGTTTCCTTTCTTAACTTCCAGCTTCTTGGCTTTTCCACCTACCACCTTGCAGGACGGAAGAGGTGGGTTTGTTTTGATGCAACTAATCCTGGGACAGATGCAGAGGCAAAAGCATCACTGTTGCTTTATCAACTGCGTGAAAAGCTCGGAACACATGGGTTCCTAGACCGTGTAGCACCGGAGACCAGCTGACCGCAGAGAAGGAAGGGATTTAGCAGCTGAAATGCTCCATGCCTGGCCGGTCCTAGGAGCATGGCAGGGCCAGCCGCTGTCAACGCAGGGAGGAGCGCTGAGGAGCCACACCACCCGGTGCATGCTCTGAGAGGGCGACCTCAGGCGGGCTTCCTGGCAGGTCACTCCTGGTTAGTAAGAGTGAATTCAAGGTCTGTCGGTGTGTCACGTCTCCCCCAGGATCACAATTAGGGCACAGACAGTTCCCTCTTGCTGCTGTAACAAATTACTACAAACTGAAAACAACACAAGTTTATTATCTTACAGTTCTGGACGTCAGAAGTCTGAAAAGGGTCTCCTGGGGCTGAAGTTCAAGTGATAGGGTGCCTGTGGCCTCCTCTGCATTAAGGACCCTTGTGATTTCACTGGGTGCCTCCCAACAGTCCAGGGTACTCTCCCCAGCGACTTTAGCTCCATCTGCTACCTTAACCCCCTTTGCCATGGAACCCGCCTTAGGCACAGGCTCCAGGGGTGGGACGTGGACATCTCTAAGGGGCTGCGCTTCTGCCTACCACGGGGCATCTCCAGTTTGCCAGGAGCAGTCCCTACGGCACACCTTTGGTTTTATGGTCTTCACTGCTGGAGACTCAGAGATTCTCGGTTTCAACTATTTGGGAGTGAAGACGGCGTCCACGACTTATCGTCGTTTGTCATTTCACTTCTTTACTGCTGCGCCAAAGCCAGTAGCTTTCTGGAGAGTGAGCCTAGCTTACCTCCCAGTGGTGTTATCTCAGTACCCCTTTGCTGATCTCATGTCACGACACTCAGATTAATTCTCACAATAACTCTTCGAAATTGATACAATCATTCCTGGACTGATCGTGGAAAATTATAAAATTACATGCTACAATGATATTTCCAAATTCAAGGACTATTTCTATATTGCCCACTAAAACGTAAAGATTTTATGTCCTTGGTGACCCAGTCCCTTGCACGCTTGAGTCTTTTTTAAAGAAATCTTTGGCCACTAGAGGGAGACAACTCTTTGAAGAACTCAAGCCGTTTTGCATGTTTGTGGTATAAATAGGCGGAAACGCTGCTTATGTTTAGGAACGGTATCAAGGGCTAACATGACAGGTCGACAGTGAAGGGGACAATTCCTCCCCTCATCCTCAATGCCGACCTCGGGGAACAATGTTCTCCAACATCTCCACGACTCACTCTTCTTCAGAGCAAGGTCTTACCCAGCCAGTCATTGGTGCTGTAACAGTCAAAAAAATCTCTGTCTTTGAAGCCTACTTTGGGGAAAGAAAGACCAATACATTGTCAGAACTAATCCCGTATAAAAACACAGAATCCCAAAGATTCTAAGTCCATAAGTGGCTTCGTGTAGGGTCTAAAACAGGGGCCATCGCTTACCCAGACAAGCCCTGTCCCAGCCATGTGCCATCTGGCTAACAATTGTTCTGAAATGGGGACAAGGGTGCATTTTCTCTGTTAGAGAGTTCCGGGTTCCCTGACACAAGATTTGCTCCTGATATCTTATAGTGTAAGATATGCAACTTCTGCAGTAAGGAGGTTGCTTCCCATGAGGCAGAATGTCTCATAAAGTAATCATGGGAGCCCAGCTGGGGCTCTATGGAGAAAAATCACCCATGGATGCCAAGTAGACAGTTTAGAAATACAGAGACTACAGACAGGGTCAGTACAAACGAAGCGCAATGACTTTAGCTTAATGCTACGTATGATAGACCTTAAACACGTGAGGGTTTTTTTAGATAACAGCACCTGCCCTCTTTCCCCTCCCTCTCTTACTTTAGCACAGAGATTCAGATCCATCCTCGAATCATTGCCACAAAAAGCGCTGTTACTATGGGGATGTGCCATTTTGCTGATGTGTTTTGGAGAGGTAGAAGGGCCTCAGACTATGACTGTGAATTAATAATACATCTTGGAGAAACCAGTGCTGTTTATTTTTTTTTTTAGAAACACCTTAGTAATAGAACACAGGATAGATAAATGTAAAAATAAGTGGGGATCAAAGTGCTATCTCGAATAAAATATATATTCTTTTAAAATGTAGATGGATGTGTGAAAATAGTGCCTGTCGCTGGATACATGTCTTTGACATATCAAAGAGATTCCAATATAGAATAGCTTTCATCAAATAGTTTACCTTTCTTTCTCTCCTCTAAACTTTCAAAGGTAGGGGAGTGATCTCAGAACGGCAGTACGGCCTTGCCCCACAAGAAGATTCAGGAATCCAGGCTGGTGGGACGCCTTGACGTACAGCTTCCATCTCTGAATCGGAGGCGGCTGTTGTGTTGCTCCATTTCCCGTCCCATGGAAAGGAGGAAAGAGAAAGTGCAACGAAAACAGTTTTGCCTTTAAGGAGATGTAACTTCCTCCTCTCCCAAATCTAGTCACGTGGCCTCTCTTGCCTGCCAGAGAAACTGGAAAATAGGGTTTCCAGCTAAAAGCAATATGCCCAGAAAGCATATGGTGAATAAAGATTATTTTGTTATGCAGATAAAAAGTCTCTCAGGTAATAAAAGCTGTCTGCAGCAGCCCTCTTTCTGGTACAGATACTTTTACTAATGTAGATTTCATTTATGGATGTAAATTTTTTTTACAAAAGGTTAGCATTTTAGAGCTACTCTTGTGTCCGCAGTTTCTTTTAAATAATCAGCTAGAAATATGCCAAAGAAATATATTTTGGGGTGGCATATTCTGGTCTCCTACACTCATATTTTGGAGTGGTGTGTCCTAAACCCTAACAATAGTAAGGACAACATACTAGTACTCAACGATACCATCAATCAATTGAATATATCTATAGACTACTTCATCCAACAACAGCAACATACACATTCTTCTGAAGCTTACATGGAACATTCAACAAGGTAAATCACATTCTGTGCCGTAAAACACACCTTAACAAATTTAAACAAATAGAAATTATACAATGTCTGCTTTCAGACCACAATGGAATTTAACTAAAAATCAATAACAGTAAGGTAACTAACTGGAAAATCCCCAAATATGTAGAGATTAAACAACACACTTATAAATAATAACACATGAATCAAAGAAGAAATGTCAAGAGAAATCTAAAACTATTTTGAACTTAATGAAAATGAGAACACAGCTTATCAAAATTTGCGGGATGCAGCAGAAACAGTTCTTAGAGAGAAATTTTTAGCATTAAATACATAGATTAGAAAAGAAGAAAGATCTAAAATCAATCTTCTAAATTTCCACCTTAGGAAACCACACAAAAAGAGCAAATTAATTTCAAAGTAAGTAGAAGAAAAGAAATAATAACAATTAGAGCAGAAATCAATGAAATTGAGAATAAGAAATCTATAACTGAGAAAATCAATGAAACAAAAAACTATCTGAAAAAAATCTATAAAATTGATCAGCCTCTAGCAAGGCTAATTGTAAAAATAAGAGAAAGGACACAAATTATTGCTATTAGAAATGAAATAAGGGGCCTCACTGTAGATTCTATGGATATAAATAAATATCACAAGAATAGGAAAACAAACACTACATGTACTCACCATTAAATTGGTACTAATCAATTAACACTTATGTGCACATATGGAAATAGCATTCATCAGAAATCATGCAAGTGGAAGGGAGGAGGAGGGGATGGGTAAATTTATACCTAACAAGTACAGTGCACACTATCTGGGATATGGGCACACTTATAACTTTGACTCAAATGGTACAAAAGCAATTTATGTAACCAAAATATTTGTACCCTTGTAATATTCTGAAATTTAAAAAAGGATAATAAAGAAATGCTATGAATAAATCTATGCCTACAAATTTGATAACCTAGATGAAATGGACCAATTCTTTGAAAGACACTGGGTGCCTTACACAAGAAGAAATAGACAATCTGAGTAAGCTTATATCTATTCAAGAAATTGAATAAATAATTAATAACCTTCTAAAACAGAGAACATCAGTCCAGATAAGTTCATGGGCGAATTCTACCTAACATTTAAGAAATAAATTATACCAATTCTCTGCAATCTCTTTTCATAGGATAGAAGCAGAGGGACTACTTCCCAACTCATCCTATGAGGCTGAGGCTACTATAGTACCAAAACCAGACAAAGGCATTATAGGGAAAGAAAACTAACAGACCAATATCACTCATAAACATAGATGCAAAAATACTTAACAAAATATTAGGAAATCAAATCTAACAATGTGCATGATGACCAAGTGAGATTTATCCCAGGTATGCAAAACTGGTTCAACTTTTGAAAAACCAATTAATGTAATTCATTACATCAACAGGCTAAAGAAGAAAAATTGTTTGGTCATATTAATAGATGCAGAAGAAGCATTTTACAAAATCCAACACCCATTCATGATAAAAACTCTCAGTAAAGTAGGAATAAAGTAGAATTTTCTCAAACTGATAAATAATATCTACATAAAATCTATAGCTAAGATCATACTTAATGGTGAGAAACTTGAGGCTTTTCCAGTAAGATCAGGAGCAAGGCAAGGATGTCCCCTCTCAGTACTCCTTTTCAACATCATACTGGAAGTCCTAGCTAATGCAATAAGATAAGAAAAATAGATAAAATGCATACAGATTGGGAAGGAAGAATGAAACTGCCTTTGTTCACAGATGACATGCTGATCTATGTAGAAAATTAAAAAAAATCAACAACAAAAAACTTCTGGAACTATTATGCAATTATAGCAAGGCTGGGGGAGATACAAGGTTTACATACAAAAGCCAATTGCTTCCCTATATAGCAGCAATGGGCAGTGGAATTTGAAATTAAAAACACAATACCATTTACATTAGCACCCCCCCCAAAATGAATTATTTAGGTTTAAATCTAACAAAATATGTACAAGATCTACATGAGGGAAATTATAAACCTCTGATGAATGAAATCAAAGAACATGCTATAGGTGTTTATGTAATATACACTATATACCCTGTTACCTTTCTCAGATCAGAAAAACACCTGGATCCCAAAACATAGCTGGTCCTAAGGGTTTCAAGTAAGGGATTATGGACCTGAACCATTAAAAGCAAATAATAAACATATTACAGGCAAATAAACAATGGAGAGGGGGAGGAGAGGCAGAATAAATGAAGTTGAAATTTGAAAAAGCATTAATATGGGAGACGTTATCTACTGTAGACTCTGCCATTGTTGACCTTCATGTTTCCTCTAGCAAATTCCTTCACTATTCGACCTCAGCTTTTTCTTCTCCAAAATGAAGAGATTATCTCTACAATTTCTTCCATGTTCACAATGACATAATTCTGTGCTCCAGGTTCCTTTCGTCAAAGAAGTTCTTCCCAACCAGCAGCAACCAACATGTGGCTACTCTCTGTCAAGGCCTTTTCCGCTTACATGCTTTTACATGTTCCCTTCCTACTTTACATTTCAAATGTAAACTCCAACATATTCCTCCGACTAGCCATTTTTTTCCAGTTTTCTTTAAACTCTCAGGAGTTTCTATCGGTTTCAAATGAGTTTTTACATTTCAACTCTTTTATAATTATTAAATAATCCATCTTACTTCTCTCTGCACACATGATGATGTCTCTTTATCCAGCAAAGACATAAAGAAGGAACATTAGGTCATTTGTACAAGAGAATTTGAGCCAGAACTCGATTGCTCATTCTTGACTGCTGTGCTGAGATCACTTCCCTAGTTCCATTTTGAAGATAAAGTTCCTTTGTTACCTTGGATCATGGTTTGAATTAGGTTAACTTCCCTCCTTTTTATGATTTATATGATGAGGTGATTGCTTAAAGATGGCAATTCTCCTCCAGTCCTGATCTTGACAAATAGTATCACTCCGTCACCCAAGGCAGAACCTTGGGAGTCATCCAAGACCCTTCCCTCTCCCATCCCACCCACATGTTCAATTAATCACCAAGGCCTGCTGATTTTTTGAAAAGTTATAACATATTTCTGGCTTACAGAATATCAGAGGACATAATATAAACAACATCCATGAACCAACCCTCAGGTTTGTGAAATTGTAACATTTTTCATGTATATATATTAATAAGTAGAACATTATAGACAAAGTTGAAGCCCTCATCCTGATTTTCGTATTTATAATTTCCATGGTGTTTGTGCTATTATTACAGAGAGTACTGTACTGTGTGTTTATATATGAATATTTTATAGTGTGTGTATCCATTTGCAACTTGTTTATCTTCCTCAGCATCTTTCTTGAGATTATCCAAGAACTAGACACTTAATTCTAGTTTGTTCTTTTGAACAGATACATAGTGTTCCATTATATAAATATTGATGTCATTTATTGATACTCTTCTAAATTGCCATTTAGATTGTTTTTAATTTTTTGCTATTACAAACACTGCTGCAGCGTATATCCACGTACCTGTCTCCTTGTTCAAGCAAATACAGCAGAGCACCTCCAAGGCGCAGTGAACTGTGATACACTGGAGTCCTCTAACCCAGTACAGGTGTGCCAAGATTTTTATCTCCTCTACTGATGGGGCAGGTGGGTGGGACCCCAGAAGTCAGGAACATCAGGGCTCTGGGTCTGAGCTGCCTTCTCTACCCAGCCAGGAACAGTGTCTACTACTTATATAATGTCGTCTGTGGTGCCAGACACCATATGGAAAGCGGCTTGCTTTACATAAATTAACTCATTCAGTACTCATGATAACCCTATGGGAAAGGTACTACTATCATCTCCAGTTTACAGACAAGGAAGCCAAAGCAGAGAAAGAAGGTGTTTTGACCAGAGTAAACTAATTAAGTGTCAGAAGCAGTGACTAATTTCTCTGTGAAGACTGAGTGAAAACTGTAGGGCTTCTCCAGGTAAGTACCCAGGAGTGGAATTGCTAGATCCAGGGGTAAGTGTACCTTCAACTCTGCTTGACAATGCCACGTTGCTCTTCAAGAGGGTGATACTAATTTACGCTCCCACCAGCCTCTTCTCTTGCCAATCTGATGGATGAGAAAATAGTATGTCTTTGTTGTTTGCATTTGATTTTCCTTGATTTACTGTGAAGTTGAATATATTTTCATAAGTTTTTTTTGACTCTTTATGTTTTCTTATTGTGTTACTTGACTGTTCATATCTTTTACCCTTTCTCTTACTTTTTTCTTTACTGATTTCTGGGGGTTTATTATGTATTCTGGATACAAATTCTTTGTGAGATAATTATATATATCTGCATATATCTCCTGCCAGTGGTCAAGAAAAACTGACATACTGAACTATATATAGTTCAACGAATATATGAGACACTATTTGAATTTTATCTTTACTTTTTTTAAATAAGAAAGAATGCCTATAAGCCATCTTCTGTTTTTTGAGAAAATCTATAGTCTTTTTAAACTGGCTGAGTAAACTGGAACGACATCAGTGTCAGACGTCAGACAGGTTGATGATTCATCTTCTCAAGGTAGGTGAGTATGACCAACCTCCTAGGAAAAGCATAGCTTGTATCTTCAAGTGAACAACTTTCCATAGCACTCATGGTTTCCTTTAACAGACTTTCGGGGGTCACAGCGTTATAGGCTATTATCATTGGAACAGCTAAAACAAATATTTTGATATTACAGAAAATCTTTTTGCCTATTTCAGAAAGGACACTTAGAAATTTTGCTATGACAAGATGCAAAGTAAGTGTTGATTGAATTCTTATGGTGGTAGAATGTGTATATTTGAAACAACTTCTCTCCTAGCTTCTAAACAAAGAGCAATTGTTACTCCATTCCTTTATATTCTCAAAAGCACTTATATCTTCTCGAGGTTCCTGTTACTCATGACCAGGCTTCTGGTTTCAATTTAATTTTTTTTAACTTTTTATTTTGAAAACATTTTAGACTTACTGAAAATTTGCAAAAGTAACACAGAGTGTTCCCATAAACCCTTCACCACAATTCCCCTAATGTTACCATCGTATGTGACCATAGTACAGCTATCAAAACTAAGAAATTAACATTGGTACAATACTATTAGCCAAACTACAGACTTTTCACTTGGATCTGCCAATTTTTCCATAATGCCTCTTTCTGTTCCAGGGTCCTACATGGGATTTAGTTGTCACGTGTCTGCAGTTGCCTCTGGTTTCTTGGTCTTTGCTTGTTTTTCATTACCTTGACAATCTTAAGGAGCACTAGCCACATATAGCCTCCAATCTAGGTGTATCTGATGTTGTCCCATGATTAGACAGGAGTTATGAATTTTTGGAAAGAACACCACAGAGTGAGGTGCCCCTCTCATCTTACTGTATGAGGAGGAACGAGACATTCACATGGCATCACAGGTGATACTAACCTTCATACCTGGGTCATGTCATGTTTGCCAGGTTTTTCCATGGCAAAGCTGATATTTCTCCCTTTCCCTACACTAGACTTTGGAAACGAGTCTCTAGGACTAGCCCACATCCATGGAGAGAAGGCGGGGATGAAGCATCTCTTCCTGGAGTGAGGAGTATCTACAGATATTGTTCAGAATTCATCTGTAAGGAAGATTTGTCACTTCTCCCTTGTGGATGTATTTATTTATTCATTATTTACTTATTCCAGTACAGACTTGTATATTTATTTTATTCTTTGGTTTATATTCCAATACTATATTATTTATATTGTGGTTCAAATTGTTTTAGCTTCGGTTATTGGGAGCTCTTTTAGGTTGTCTCCTGTGTCCCTTTGACAATGCCCCAACCCTTGGCTTTTTGAACACTTCCTTACTTTCTGGTTCTTCCAATAATTTTAGCATCCATAGATAGATGCTGCCTGCAACAGTTATTTCTGTAGAGTTCTAATGGTGATTTTTCTACTTTTCCCTCTCAGTTTAATCAAGATAAGCTAAAGATATATTTTTTTCTTTTACACAGGCTTTGATTTTTCTTCATAATTTCAAACATTGAATGTATTCTCCCCAAATTTAGGACTATAAGAGAGACCTGGGTATGAATTTCAGTTCCGGTGCTTCAGGCTGTTTGTTATCAGGGTTGACCTTGATTTCCTTTGGGACACAGGGGTGTAAACACCCACCTAAAAGTGCAAACTGTGAAACTGTTTCAATACAACACTTCCGACACCAAGTATTGGTGGTGGGAGGTGGTTTATTCCCCATCCTCCCACCCCCAACAAGCAATTCTCCAGTTCTCTTTGGGTACACACTGGGTGTCCCACAATTTAATTCCGTCTGACACTAACTACCTGGAGTGAGTGCAGACCTCACAGGGAAAGGAATCAGTCCCACAGGACTGCCCCACACTGATCGAAAGCCCAGATACTCTCGTACTTATGACTTACTGGCTATAAATGAGGGGTTTTCATGACCCCCTCCTCAGCTTCAATAATTTGCTATAATGGCTCACAGAACTCAGGGAAACACTTCACTTACTATTATTGGTCTATTCTAAAGGATCCAGTTCAGGGACAGCCAAACGGAAGACATGTATAGGGCAAGGAATGGGGGAGGGGTGTAGGGCCTCCATGCCCACTTTGTGGTCACCACCTCCCTGCACTGCCAAGTGTTTACCAACCCCAAAGCTCTCTGAACTCCCTTGTTTAGGGTTTTTATGGAGTTTCCATTACATAGGCATGATTGATTCAATCATTGGCCATTGGCGATTAACTCAATCTCTAGCCCTTCTCCTTCTCCTCTAGCCTCTTGGTTATCTCATTGAAAAAACATAAAATGTATAGGGTTTGATACTATTTGTGTTCTGGGAGTCTTGGAATGTAACCCCCAAGGATAATAATAACAACTATGGTATTGTTATTCTTGCTTCACCAGCACTGTTATACCTCCATACTCCAGAGCTTGCCTTCTCAAATGCAAATCTGATGATGACACAATCGTGTTCAGGATTACCCATGGAGTCAGCAGTGGTTTCTAAGCTTGGCTTTTGATCAAAATCACATGGGGAACCTTAAAAGATATATATACACATATGCATACACACACATATACACACACACATACACACACACACACTAACCTAGTTTTACCCTGGACCTATTGACTTGAATTTTGGTAGGGTGGGTCTCAGCCTTTGTCGGTACTGGACAGAGGTGGGACCAGGGGCCCTCCACAGTCGGTATGAGCCTGGAGCCCTCTCTAAAAGTTAATATTAATAGCTGGTCCTTACTCCGGGATGGCTGACAGCAATAAAGAGAGAACCCCTGGTTCCTAACACGAAATAGCCAATATTGTGACTCCTAAATGTGAGATTAGCAGTCAAGTGAACTGTTTCTAGATATTCTACTTAGTATCCCGGTGGCCCTGCTTAGTCAGTTACAAGGTGGCTGCCTTTTATATAGGAAATATGTTCTTGGAGACCTTGTTTAATTTAAAATGTGCTAATAGGAATAAACATAAACTGTGTATTCATAAACCTAGAATGGTTGTTATGAATACTTTAATACTTTTTTTCACATTTAACCCTAATTCTTGGCAGATGCCCTTTTCTTAATTAACAGCCTGGCCCACCATGCTGGTTGTATGTGACCATATTCGTAGCACTTTAGCCCACAGAATTTCTATTCCAAAGTTGCTGATTTTTGCACATTTTTTTTTTCAGCAGTGGCATTAGCCCCACCTATAAACACATAGATAGCATTGTTATTAAATATAAAAAGATTTTAAATTATAATTCCACTGACTGTTATAATATTGTAAGAGTACAAGAGCGTTATATTGTCTATGAGGTCAGGTACTTAGAATACTTCAGAATAAAAAGTGTAACTTAAATGTGTACATGAATTAACAACTTTCATCCATACTCCAGGGGTATTCAGCATTGGAACAGAAATTGAAATCAGAGGTGGCTAAAGAAAATGTTTTATATTTTATTAAAACCTACACTAGAGTATTCATTAGATAGCATAAGGTACTTTAGAAATAATTTTCTATAGCTAAAATGGGTGGTGGTCAAGAACTGTGGTCACCTGCAAAGACTGAATGGGTCCCAGCAGCTCATTATGGTTAAAGTCTCAGAATTTGGCCAGCTTGGCAGCTAGATTCTGCGGGGCCGGGCCCCACGTCCAGAACTCATGCACTCTGGGAACCCCATGTAACAGAGGACTCTGTCACGAGTTCTGACCTGAGGTTGGCTGATCTCAGAGTTCACTCTTTGGAACTCGATTGCTGCCTAAGGATGGAAAGAGGAGATCTCACCAAGGTTATGAGAACAGGTATGCAACTGGGTTATATAATAAAGAGTTTGATTGGTCTTTGTCCCTAGCTCCTGGGAGACAGACTCTGAGTCTTTGGAATTTCCTGAATAATAGGAGTACCTTTGTCATTCATGAGCTTTTTGGATTGCATCTCATTTATGCTAATGAGACTGATCTGGTGAGAATGGGGACTGGTTGCCACAAAGACCACCCGTGTGATCTGGAGGTTAGGACTTTAAGCCAGTCTGATCCAGGGAAGGAAGAAGGGCTGGAGAGTGAGTTCAGTCATGCAGTCAGTGACCTAATCACTTGTGCTTATGTCATAAAACCCTAATAAAACTCTGGACAGTGAAGCACAGAGGAGCTTTCTGGTTGGTAAACCCATGGATGTGCATCAGCAGGGTGACGCACCCTAATTCCATGGGAAGAGGGTATAGAATCTGCATGCAGGACATCTCAGATCTCATCCTATGTGCCTCTTCATTTGGCTCGTCCTGACTTTCAGCCTTTATAATAAAACTATAACCGTAAATTACAGCGCTTTCCTGAGTTCCGCGAATTGTTCTAGAGAATGATCAAACCCGAGAGGGGTTTTGGGATTTGCAGCTAGTTGGTCAGAGCACCGACAGCCTGGAAACGACCCCTGAACTTGCAGGTGGTGTGTGAAGTGGGACAGCATTGTCTTGTTGGAAACCTGTTGGAAATCTGATACCAGCTCCAGGTGGTTAGTGTCAGAATTATACTGCAATACATCCAAACCATCTTTACCTGCTTGCTAACAAATATTTGTCCCCTTGGCAGAACGTAGTCGAAGACTACCTTCATTTCGGCATACCAGCTAGTAGTCTGAGGCTGTGGATGTATAGCCCATAACCAACTCTAACCTGGGAGGCCACAGATGTTTACCAAAGCAACCCGACCATTGCTGAAGGGTCAAATTGGCTTAGATCAGCCTCACGGAAATCCTTTCTAGAAAGTTCTGACAACCATACACAGCAACATAGTTTATAGGACACTAAGAGCAGAGGGCCAGTGTTTCTGCTTTCCTGTTAACACGGTGCTGGCTCGTGGCAATAGTGTAAAAACATTTAGCAATTCACTGGCTTTCAGCTTTGGAATTACATATTATTTTATTTTTTTCCTGGGGTATTTGAATTACATCAAAATTTGCTTCTAAAGTAAAACTTCATTAAAATTTTCATCGCACTATTTCAAGGACACAACTCCATGGCGCATAAAATGCAGCTATGCACAATTCTGGATTATCCATTTCCTCATCTGTAAACAGAGAGAAAAGTGAGAATGGCCCTACCATTTGTAATGAGGTTCAAGGTAAGTAATAGAAGTGCAAGAGCTTTGTAAACTATATACGTGATTTCTCTAACGGAAAGATTTGATTTTTGCACATTGGAAAAAATGCACACAATAAAAAAGAGCTTTGTTATTTATTTATTTATTTATTTTTATTTCAGCATATTATGGGGGTACAAATATTATGGTTACGTATATTGCCCATGCCCCCCCCCTCGAAGCAGAGCTTCAAGCTTTGTTTTTTAAAGGCAATTTATGCTCAGAGTTGGAATTATTTGATCTTGGCAAATGTTCAATGCTGAGCCCCAGCGGGAGGGAAGGAGGGCTGCGGTGGCCATTCGAGTATCTGGAAACCTCACCTTCCCCTGGAGAGTCGGGGTGAAGGGCAGGGATTTGCTGTGCTGAACACGCAGTCTGGCTCCCCATCCAGGAGCTACATGCGATGGCCCCACGGTGCCCTCTCCAAGAAGGACTCGGGGACCGCCTGTGGCACGAGTGGCCCGCGTGGTCTGCCCCCAGGCATCCGGGCTGGGAGAGCTCAGCAAGAAGTGGCAGCTGTCAGTGGCGCCACAACTCTCAGCTCCAACGCCACCTCCTGTGCTTTCTGGCTGGGCCGGGGCTGCAGAGACAAGAGCTCTGCTGCTGGACGCCTGGACCCACTGCCCTCTGGGGGCCCCGCCAGGCCCTGCCCTGGGCCGTGCTCCAGGCCTCAGTTACGGGAAGGTTACGGGAACGCTCATGTAACGTGGGTGGCAGTGACTGGGGAAGAGGGCTACCAGGTCTTGCCCCTATTCCCTGAGCCCCCGGCAAGCACCATTCTATAATACTTTCAGTTTCTGCACATTGTACTACTTTACATACCTGGTGTAAGTGGAATTATACAGTATTTAAATATGTATACAGTGTTTCACCAAAACATGGTGAAATTTGATTCCCAATGTGGCAGTGTTGGGAGGTGGGGCCTGGTGAGAGGTGTTTCCGTCATGGGGGCAGATCCCTCATGAATGGCTTGGATTAGTTCTTGTGAGTGCCACATTTATGACTGCCTTATTTTTATGACTGCCTTATTTTACTTAACTAATGTGCTCAAGGTTCATCCATGGTATAGCATGTGACAGGATTTCCTACCTTTATAAGACTGAATAATATTCCATTTATGTATGTGTGTGTGTGTGTATATATATATATATACACACACACACACACACACACATATGTATATGTGTATATATAATATTCTTTATCCGTTCATTTGTCAATGGACATTTGTGTTGTTTCCATATCTTGGCACTGTGAATAATGCTGCAATGAACTGGGAGTACAGATATCTCTTTGAGATCCTGATTCAATTGCTTGGACATATACTCAGGAGCGGAATTGTTGTGTTATGTGATAGATCTATTTTTAATTTTCTGGAGAACCTCTATATTGTTTTTCATGGTGGTTACACCATTTTATATTCCCATCAACAATATCATTTCAATGGTTCCAGTTTCTGTACATATTCAACACCACTTGTAATCTTTTGGGGGTTTTTTTGATAAAAGCCTTTCTAACAGGCATGGGCTAATATTTCCTTATGGTTTTAATTTGCATTTCTCTGATGATTAATGTCATTGAATACCTTTTAACATACCTGTTGGCTATTTGTATGTCTTCTTTGGAAAAATGTCTACTCAAGATTGTCTTAGTCTGTTTTGTGTTTGTTGGCATATAATTGTTCATAGCAGTTTCATTATTTTTTTTTTATTTCTGTAGTATCAGTTGTAATGTCTCCTTTTTCATCTCTGATTTTATTTATTTGGGTTTCCTCTCTCTCTCTCTCTCGTTAGACTGGCTAAAGGTGTGTCTATTTTGTTTATTTTTTTAAAAAACCAACTTTTTGTTTTGTTGATCTTTTGTGTTTTTTGTTTAAATTTCATTTATTTCTGCTGTTATCTTTATTATTTCTTCAACTAGTTTTGGGTTTTGTTTGCTCTTATTTTTCTAGTTCTTTGAGATGCATTGTTAGGTTGTTTATTTAAAGCTTCTCTACTTTTTTGATGTAGGCACTTATTGCTGTAAACTTTCCTCTTATTATTGCTTTTACTGTGTCCCATGTTTTGATATGCTGTGCTTTCATTTCCATTTGGTTTGAGAAAATTTTAAATTTCCTTCTTAATCTTTCATTTGACACATTGGTCATTCAGGAGCATATTGTTCAATTTCCATGTATTTGTATATTTTCCAATGTTCTTCTTGTTAATGGTCTCTAGCTTTATTCCATTGTGGTCAGAGAAATTACTTGATATAATTTCAATTTTTCTGAATTTTTTGAGACTTGTTTTGTGGCCAAACATATAGTCTATCCTTGAGAATAATCTATGAGCTAAGGAGAAGAATGTGAATTCCATAGCTGCTGGATGTGCGGAGCGAGAGTAGTAGTTGAGGCAGGCCCGTGAGTCGATCAGCGGCTTCTCCCCACGGAGCCAAGTCCCTAAGATAGGGGTCGCCACAGAGGATAAGGAAATTGATAGGCAACAGAGAGAAATAAAAGAATACACAGAGACTAAGGTATAGTTTATAGTTTTATATATATATATAAAGATCAGATATAACACAGCAGGGAGTACCTAGGGGACTGGCGTAGCCCCATAAATGCGAGCAATATGGTTAGATTCATACAGGTTTTTATAATCACAGACATCAATTACCAGTTGTCAGGGTAACATATTTGCATATCAGGGAATGCAGTTGCTAGGGGATACAGGTAGTGGGTTAAGGTCAAAAGTCCTCTCAAGGGGCTTCTAATTTATCTCAGTGAACAAACAGGTACAAAGTCTTTCAGGGGCTAGCTTCTAAGTCCTAAGAGGTAGTTGTCAATTAACAGAGGTAAAACAAAAGAGGTATAGTGACTCAATATATCTTTGATTAGTTATGGTTGACTTAAAGGTAGACAGACAGGAGAGAGCAGGAAGCCCATCTCTAATAAACAGGTTGTTTATAACCACTGGGGCGCTTCTCTGGGCAAAGAGCACTCATTGTCTCTGGCTCCCATCCTGTGGGCCATATTTGCCTTGCCTTGTCTTTCAAGACACAGGGAAGCTCACAGATTTTGAGATACAGGGAAGCCTTCCTGGAAAACATCCCTACTGGAGATTTGAGAGCTCTCCCATGATAGCAGCCTCTAATAAGTGAACCATTGAGTCCGCACATTCCTTCAGGGCAAAACTCTGCAAACTCCTGTTTCTGTCTTGAATATAGCAATATTGGGTTATATAATAAAATAATGATCTTATGAGCCATGTTTCATTAATTCCTCCATCATATTTTCCCAACATGGATGAAACATTCTGTAAATGTCTATAAGGTCCATTTGGCCTATAGTGCAGATTAAGTCCAGTGTTTCATTGTTGATTTTCTGTCTGGATGGTCTGTCAAATGCTGGAAGTGGAGTGTAAGATCTCTAGTGATTATTGTATTGGGGTCTCTCTCTCTCTTTAGCTCTTGTAATATTTGCTCTATATATCTGGGTGCTCCAGTGTTGAGTGCATATATACTTAGAATTGTTATATCCTCTTGCTGAATCAACCCCTTTATCATTATATAATCACCTTCTTTGTCTCTACAGTTTTTGTCTTGACTTCTATTTTATCTGAGAGAAGTATAGCTACTCCTGCTATTTTTTGGTTTCCATTTGGATGGAATGTCTTTCTCTATCTCTTTATTTTCAGTCTATGTGTGTCTTTTTAAGAGAAGTGTGTTTCTTGCAGGCAACATATAGTTGGCTCTTGTTTTATTCTATCCATTCAGCCACTCTGTCTTTTGATCAGAGAGTTTATTCCATTCACATTCAATGCTATTATTGATAGGTAAGGACTTACTCCTGCCATGTTGTTATTTGATTTCTGGTTGTTTTGTTGTCTTCTCTTTCTTTGTTTCTTCCTTCCTGTCTTCCTTTGTTAAAAAGTTATTTTCTCTGGTAGTGTGTTTTAATGTCTTGCTTATTTTTTGTGTATCTATTGTAGGTTTTTTGATTTGAGGTTAACATGAGGCTTGAAAAAACATTTTATAACCATTGACTTTAAACATATAACAACTCTGCTTACAAACAAACAAATAAACAAGCAAAGAGAAAGTGAACAGAAATTCTACCCTTCAACTCCATACCTCCCCAACTTTTTAACTTTTTGTTGTTTCCATCCCTATCTTCTTATACTATCTTTCTCTCAAAAAGTTGTTGTTATTTTTGATAGGTTTGTCTTTTAGTCTTCCTTCTCAAGATATAAGTGGTTTATATACTATAATTTCAGCAATATTCTGTATTTGTGTCCTGACTATTACCAGTGAGCTGTATACCTTCAGATGATTTCTCATTGTTCAGTAACGTCCTTTTCTTTCAGATTGAAGATCTCCACTTAACATTTCTTATAGGACAGGTCTGATATTGATGAAATCCCTCAGCTTTTATTTGTCTGGGAAAGTCTTTATATCTCCTTCATGCTTGAAAAATATTTTTGCAGGATACAATATTCCAAGGTTAAGATTTTTTTTCCTCTAGCACTTTGAATATGTCATGCCACTCTCTCCTGGCCTGTACGGTTTCCACTGAGACTGTCTGCTACCAGATGTATCAGGGCTTCTTTTTGTGTTGTTTCTTTTGCTTCCCTTAGGACCTTTTCTTTATCTGTGCCTTTGGGAGCTTGATTATTATATGCCTTGAGAGAGACTTGTTCGGGTTAAATCTGCTTGGTGTTCTATGACCTTCTTGTACCTGAATGTTGATATCTTTCTCTAGGTTTAGAAAGTTCTCTGTTGCTATTTCTTTAAATAAACTTTCTACTCCAATCTCTGTGTTTACCTTCTCTTTAAGGCCTTCTCTTAGATCTGTTGTTTTGAGGCTATTTTGTAGATCTTGTAGGTATGCTTTATTCTTATTTACTCTTTTTCTCTTCTGTGTATTTTCAAATAACCTGTCTTCAAGTTCGCTAGTTCTTCTGCTTGGTCAATTATGCTGTTGAGAGACTCTGATAATTTCTCAGTTTGTCAATTGAATTCTTAAGCTCTACAGTTTCTGATTTTTTAAATTATTATTTCAATCTCTTGGTTAGATTTCTCTGACAGGCTTCTAAATTCCTTCTCTGTGCTGTCTTGAACTTTATTGAGCTTCTTCAGGACAGCTATTTTGAATTCTTTGTCTGAAAAGTCACCTATCTCTGTCAATCCAGGATTTGTCACTGGCACCTTATTTAGTTTGGTGAGGTCATGTCTTTTTGGATGTTTCTGATGCTTATGGATGTTTGTCGATGTCTGGGCATTGAAGAGTTAGGTATTTATTTTAATTTTCATACTCTGGGCTTGTTTGAACCTGTCCTTCCTGAGAAGGCTTTCCAGATACTCAAAGGGAATCGATTGTTGTCATCTAAGTCTTTGGTCACTGCAGCTGTATCAGCCCTGAGAGAGCCCCAAGCCCAGTAATGACCTGACTCTTGCAGATTCCTTTGGTGAGCTTGATAAGATACAAAAGAATTCCCTGGATTTCCGGGCAAAGTTTCTCACTCTCTTCACTCACTCTGTGTGCTGTGCTGCTGGATTTGGGAGGTGTGTCATGGATACTCTTTGTGGCCACCAGAGCCAGGTCACACCTGAAGACAGCCCAGTCTCACACAAAGCCTGTGGTGATTGTTGCCTGGCTACCTCTCATGTTTATTCAAAGCGCAAGGGCTCTCTAGTCAGCAGGTGGTAAATGCTGCCAGGACTGGGTGCTTCCCTTCTAAGGTAGCATGTCTTCTTCTGACCCAGGGTGGTTCCAGAAATGCTATCCAGGAACTAAGGTCTGGACTCAGGGCCCTCCAGAGTCTGCTTAGTACTTTACCTTACTGTGGCAAAACAGAATCCTCTGAGCTCTTCCCTTTCCTCAAGTGAAGAAGACTGTCCCTGAGCCACACTACCTGTAGTTGGGGGAGGAGTGGCCCAGGCACTGGCTTGACCACAGCTGCTGCTGTCTCATTGGGTCGTGTGTATCTCCAGTCCACTGGCTCCGAGCCAGCACAGCCACAGGAATTGCCCAAGGACTGCGGCTCTTGTGGCATGACTCCCTTAATAATTTAGTCCCTGACCATGCTGCTCTTTATCTGCTGGTGGTGGGGCTAACTTGGGCTTTGCAGTGGAGGATTTCCCTCTGGTCAGGCTTGTCAAAATGCTCCTTCCATGGGAACTAGCAGAATTCTGCCCTGTGCTGTGTTCCTCTGTGCCAGGGCCATCCTGAGTTCCAATGCAAAGTGCCACAATCACTTCACTCTCTCTCCCCCGGGCACACAGATTCACCTCTCCACATGTTGGCGCAGCACTGCTGTGGGATGAGGGAGGGGTGGTGTAGGCAATGCAGGATTGTCTTTTCTGCCCTCTCCAGTGCCTCTTTCCTTGATACAATGTTAAAACCAGGTAGTGATTACTCACCTGATTTTTCATTCTTCTGAAGGTGCTTGCTTGAGTGGATAGTTGTTGAATTAGGTGTTCGTATGGAGAGACAATCACTGGAGATTTCTATTTGGCAATCTTGCCCTGCCCTCTTCCAATACCATGCTGTTTTGATTGCTATAGCTTTGTAGTATGCTATGAAGTCAGATAGTGTGATGCCTCTAGCTTTGTTCTTTTTGTTCAAGATTGCTTTGGCTATTCATAATCCTTTGTGGTTCCATACAAATTTTAGGATTTTTTTCTATTTATCTGAAAAATATCATTGGAATTTTTTTGTTAGAGATTGCATTGAATCTGTAGGTTGCTTTCTGTAGTATGGATATCTTAACCATAATAATTCTTCCAGTCCATGAACTCAGAATGTCTTTCCATTTATTTGTGTCTTCTTACATTTCTTTCATTAGTATATTGTAGCTTTCAGTGTACAAGACTTTCATCTCTTTGATTAGATTTGCTCCCAAGTATCTTATTCTTTTTGATGCTATTGTAAATGGGATTGTTTTCTTAATTTTCTTTTTTGGACTGTTCATTGTCAGTGTATTAAAATGTATAGGAACAACTGATTTTTGTGTGTTGATTTTGTAATCTTGCAACTTTGCTGGGGTTTCTGTGTGTGTGTGTCTGTGTATGTACATATGTGTAATCTTTAGGATTTTCTACATATAAGATCATGTCATTGGCAAACAGATAGTTTAACTTCTTCCTTTCTAATTTGGATGCCTGTTTTTCCTTCTTTTGCCTAATTGTATGGCTAGGACTTCCAGTACTACATTGAATAGAAGTGGTGATATTGGGTATCCTTGTCTTATTCCTAATATTAGAGGAAAAGTTTTAAACTTTTCACCATGGGTATGATATTAATTGTGAGCTTTTCATACATGGCCTTTATTGGAGTAGTTTTCTCTGATGGCTTTTTAGCCAAACCTGTTTGTATTATTTTTAGTGATCGCTCTAAGAATTATGATATACATCCTTATTACCATCTACTTGGAATTAATATTTGGTCATCTTACATTTTACTCTTTACACCTAACTCTTCCCATTTCATAAATAAAAAAAACTTCAAAACAGTTTAATTTCATATAAACATTTTACCCCTGTTTTTTAAGCTATTGTTTTTATATATTTTAATTTTTCATGAGTTATAGATCTCATCATAGTGTTATTATTTTTACTTTAAGCAATTATTTTTAAGGACATTAAAAAAATAGGAACATATAGTCTTTTATATTTGCTTACAAATTTACCATTTATGATCCTCTTTTTTCCCCTTCCTGTGGATGTTAATTTTCATCTCATGTTATTTCTGTTCAACCTGAAGGATATCCCTTAGTATTTCTTATAATACAGTTCTGTTGGTCACTAATTCTCTCATCTTTTCTTTATCTGAAAATGTCTTTATTTCATCTTATATCTAAAGACTATTTTGCCAGATATAAAACATATTCCATATTATTTTAATTCTTTAAAATTTATGAAGGTCCTACTTCTGAGGCCTGACCATAGGGAGGACAGATGGGACACTTGCAGTGGTCAGGGATGGGGACAAGAATTTTGAGCAGTGAACAATGCCAATGTTTAGGGGAGGTGAGTGTTGACATGGACCAACACGGTCTGACAAAACTGGGATGGACTAATAGGACCAACAAGTTTGATGTTGGCCGACATGGGCTGACTTGCAACATCACTTTCAAATCTTATTGATTCTACAGCTGGAAAGGACCTTAAAGCTTTTGTCACTTTTCAGAGGTGAAAACTGAAGCATGGAAAGGCAATTTTCTCAGAATCACACAATTGCATAAAAACAAAATCTGGACTCTTCTTTCCCCAAGACTCTTTCCTTCCATCGCACCTGCCTGTCCATGAGAGTGAGGCTTCAGAGTGCTGACCCATCTGGGCGGCACATTCCTGAGAACTCATGTATGTCCCTAGAAAGACCTGGAGCAGCCTTCAGGACAAAGGTTATCCCAACTTCTGGAGGAAAATTTTCATGTTTTGCATTATCTGAGTGAAACCCCTGTGGACGAGGACCTTATAGCATCACCGACCCTTGAAAAGCAAGTGGCAATAAACACCCATAAGTACTAGGTGTTGATAACCATCTGTAAGTGAGGACATCCAGATATGGACACACAGGTTTTGGATCGCAACACTTTGGGCACTTAATATTAACCACCTTGTCCGATCTATTGCTTTTTAGCTTTTATCTCCAACCTTTATCCAGGCCAGAAGGTACAAGACCAGGAGTATGACTAAGCAACCCAGGGATTTACTTGGTTTGAATTTTATCCCATATGCATCTTTCTTCATATATTGGTATGTATATTAAAGATATATGTTAGTAATAATTTATTGATCCTAAACTTTAAAGAAACTGTTTAAAACATGGTCAAAAAACAATACGATCATGAATATCATCATAAAACAATCCAGGGCACATCAGCAATGCCCCCACCCCAGGCACATCACAACAACATCCCTAAAGTCTTGGGAATCTGTGGGGATCTGTGGACACTATAATTTGGAGCAAGTCAGTTCAAGTTGTCATCTGTAAAAGCTGGACGAGGCACTCAGGGAGCCATATTTTGGGTATACCCCCTTTTAGGGGTAGAGAAAAGTAGATGCCCCTTTTATATTCATCTTTAAAATTTGGAGTGCTTAACCTACCCCAAAGTGAATGCAGGGACCACCCCAAGGCAAGCCATCTGCACTGGCATTGTTGCTCCAGCCCCGCAGTCCAGAAAACCCCTGAGCCTCCCAGGCATCGACGCAGCACATCTAGCTGGGTCTGCTGCCTCGGTGGGACCTCACCTAAGAAGAGTTGCTTCTTCTAGTACCAGGCAGCCCATCAGCTCGTCAGAATGCACCTACCTACCTCCCCTCCTTCCTTCCTCCCTCCTTCTCTCTCTCTTTCTTTCTTTCTTTCTTTCTTTTTTTCTTTCCTTCTTTCCTTTTTTTCTGTTTAGAGAAACAATAATACTCTACAACGTAAATAAATAAGAATAACATTGTTTTCAAAGTGACAAACCCCCTCTTTTTAAATTTTTATAAGAAAAATTTTTTTAAAAGTTAATTGTGAAAAGCATTGCTCCTATTGGAAAAAGGAAGTCTGACCCTTGTCCTAGTCAGCTGAGATGGGAACGGTCCTATGTGTTTCCTTTTTTGCAGCATCATTTAGGAAGTGACATGGTGGTCCCATGTAAGGGCTTGACTCTAAATACAACAGAACGAGAGGAGGAGGAGGGACTCAGGCAGAGGGCAGAGGTGGGAGGTGCACTTTAGAACTGATTGAGCTTAGTGTAGCCGACGTGGCCGGGCGTCTGACCGTCTTCAGTCCCTGTGAAGCTTTGCCCTGAGTCTGGCAAGTTTCATCAGGATCTAAGCAACTGTAACCTATTAGTAATATGTAACATTTGTTAAGCACTACCTATGTGCTGTGCCTGACTTATAAGCTTCTACACGTATTGTATCATTTAATTTTATACCAAGTGAAAGAACCACTCTGAGGAAGTTCCAGAACCTGGACGTGCGGCACTGGCTCTGTCTCCCCACCCACCCGTGCTTGCCTCCCCGGCACTGACCTCACCCTGCCTCGTCCATCCTGTCTTGTCCGGAAACTGCACGGCTATTCCTAGCTCTACTGTCCCACCTCCAGCATCCTATTTCATTCCTGCCCTCCCGGGGCAACGGCTGCCTCCGACCAACCTGCCAGTAATGACCTCCAACTCTGGAAACTTCTCTCTGGACCTATGGCTCTTCTGTGAGTCCTGCCCCTTTTCCTGGCACCAGCAGTTTATTTGTATTTGAAAAATAAAATATAACACTGTATATAGGTGCATATGGGGAAAAAAGTGGCTAAGACACAAATGATTTGATTTCCAAGCCATGGCTATGGAGACGCTGCTGGGACGTTTACAGATAGGGCCGCCGGAACATATTGTCTCTTGTTTATCCCCTGAGTTAAGATGTTTGCGTTAGTAAATCGTAAGTGAAAAAGTCGGAGTTTAAATTAGGCAACGACGTGGGATAACATCAAATTAAAAGATTGTTCTTCTCCTCGGCCCCTCCCTTTGGTTAGCCCAACTGCAAAGTTAGTGTTGACTTTGTCATCTTCTAAAATTCCACCTCTCTGTGGGTGCTTGTATTTCTGGAACATTCACCAAAAATAATAAGGTTGCGCTCTCTCCCCTGGTGTTGGCTCTGGGTTGTCCGGGAACCCGGCTTATCGGAGGGAAGTGGCCTCTGGACTTCCCAGTGAAGGGCAAGCGTGGATGTGTGGAAAAGGGGGTGCTGTGCCTTTAAATCCTGCAAGTGAGCTTGGCTCGGGAAGGCCAGCAGCTCAGGGTCCAGCCCCTGGAAGAGAGAAGAGCTACAGATTCTCCATCCTCAGTCTCTGGGAGGCGACGGCTGTGCCAGCCGGGCTCTGGCAGGCTCCTGGCAGCATGGCAGCGAAGCTCGGGGCCCTCCTGCTGGCCCTCGCGCTGGGCCTGGTCCAGCCAGCCTCTGCCCGCCGGAAGCTCCTGGTGTTCCTGCTGGACGGCTTTCGCTCAGACTACATCAGCGACGAGGCCCTGGAGTCGCTGCCGGGTTTCAAAGAGATTGTGAGCAGAGGAGTAAAAGTGGATTACTTGACCCCAGACTTCCCTAGTCTCTCGTACCCCAATTACTATACCCTAATGACTGGTGAGTACCGTGTCCTCTTCCGGGTGGGCAGGGGAGGGCTGGGGTCACGCAGGGAACAGTTGGCTCCTGGCATCGGAGTCTTATTTAAATGCTCAGGATTCCCTAGTCCTGTGGGACACCAAAGATAGACGAGGTCTGCGTTCTTGGCCAAGAAGATTTTTGTTCTCACAGTTATATGTTGCTCCCCAAAAGTTACCCCAAGGACCTGTTGTGGAGTCTCGGTGTGGGGAACAGAGAACTACAGCCATCGATGATATTTGATGATTTAAAAAGTGGTTATTTATTTTAGAAACAGAAATTCTAGCTATTTTCTAAGTTAAAGTTTGAAAAATCGACAGGTCTTCATGCGTCTACACCAAATCCCTTCTGTCCCTGTGCTCTGCAGTCATCTGTCACCCTCGAACCTTTTTGGCTTGTTTATCAGTGTGCCGGACTGTGGAAGTGCCCATAGGATTCCTCAGAGTGGAGTCGTGCTCCTGCCTTGCTTGGGGAGGGTGTGAATTTTCGGGTCATATCGTTCAGTGTTACTCAGCAATGCCACCGCCCCCGCCCCGCCTTTTTATTTTGCCTTTTTTGGCCAGGTAAAATGACAGGGAGAAGAAAAAAAAAACTGTTGTGTAGTTCAGATTCCCCATTTTTAACTTCCAGCATCTGTAAAAAAGAAAACCCAACAAACAAAAACTCAACAAAACAAACACAATCCCAGCTAAGCCAGGCTGCCGGGGTTCGGGAGAGCTGGGTTGCCTAAAGGTGACCTTCCAGAGCTCCGGACTGCTCCCCTGTCCTCGCACCAGTGTGTGCGGTTTCTCTCTGCTCACATAGTTGGGCTTCAAGCTCTGCTTTGTTTTTCAGCTAACCCTTGTGAGGGCAGCGAGAGGCTCTCAGAAAGAATTTAACAAACTATCCGGGGAGGCTGTTAAGAATGCACTGTTATCACTGGTTATGAGGGACTTAGCCCTGTGCTCCCAGCGCCGGGAAAACTCTGCAAATTACGTTAACAGAAAAGGGATGAGAACTCTGCTGTCTCATTATGGGTTGTCACAGAACACCAAAGCCCAAGGAGTCTGGAAATATGGACAAATTATTTCTAACTCTGTGCATATATGCATATGTGTACATAAAAAAAGCCATAAACTGCTGCCCAAAATTGAAGGGAAGAGATACTTTGGAGAATTAGAAATAAAAGCATGGAGAGAGAGAGAAAAAATTCAGACTGCATGCAAGCAAGGAATTTATTTATTCGTTTTTTATTTCCCCCAACAGACAAACAACCAGTCTGTAACATAAACAGAATTAACAAAAGTCCCTCTCGTCCTTACTTGGCATGCCTCTCCCTTTGCAGGGAAGCGGTTTGCAAGCTGCTGGGTCACACATAGATGTGATTGTATATCACAGCCGGCTTCAGCTCTGTGCAGGGGCTTCACATACACAGCCCACCCCCACTCCAGCTGTCTCGCAGGGCCTTGCTGGGGGGCCCAGTTCATAAACTGCCACGTGCAGCTTCTGCAATCTCAGTGGAAAATGAACAAAATCCATTTTAGAAAGGACTTGAGTAAGTAAAAAGGGACCATTACAGACTCTACAGAGAAACCAAGCCAGTGACATGGCCTTTTGTTTGTCAGACCCACCCTCCTGATATTGGCAGAAGGAATAATTTGCACAAAGCCTCTGTCACATTGAGACACACCTTCTTTTCAGTCTTGGGGTATTTTGCTTTGTGTGGTCCTAAGAGAATAGCCCTTTCCAAGGTGGGACAGTGCAGTTCCCATGAGTATGTGAAGAAGATCTCACCCTCGTTTTCAAACTGAGGCTGGCCTAAGGAAGCTGCAAGATCTCTGTATGTGTTATGTCTATATATTGTGAGACGCCAAAATATATTCTCTGACTTGAAAGTTGACTTGGTCTATAAGTTGGCTTTTCCATCTTCATAGAGGCTATACTGCACACAGGATGTGTCTAGCATGGCTCATGTTTATGTACAAATGTCTTTGCGTATGATTTCTCGTGTACCTACTGAGTAAACTTACAGACTTGGAGCAGGATTTGCAGCTGGGAGATGCCAGACCATGAAGCTAGTATCATTTCCCCTGTCTTGGTACTGACTCAGGGCTAAATTTAGACTATTTTCACCAATATCCATACTTATTTTTCTACCTGATGCTGGAAAACTTTTTTTTTTCCATATAAGGAAGGATATAGCCATTGTGAATTGTACTTAAACATATGGTTTGAGCATTTGAACATTTTATGAACCAACAAAATTGTTATGCTAGATCTTCTTGGTACCAAAAGATATGCTATTTTAGGGTTCCTCAGAATTCACAAGAGAGTTTATACTCTCACTTCATTACATGAATTACTGCTTATAGAGAGAAAGCCCAGTGGTGTTCTCCTCTTTGCATAACGAGGCGTGAGATGGGCCATTGGAATGGATGCTGGCCTCGGAGCTGAGGGAACTTGCTTGCAGCCCTTGCAGGGAGACTTGGGGCAGGCCACTGTGCTGCCCTGGGCTTGTTTCCCAGCTGCAAAACAGAACTAGATGAACTGCCAGGTCCTCATCAGGCCGCGATTTCAGGTGCTGCCGGATGCAGACATGGAACTAAGCCATGCACGAGGAATTTAAAAGAGCTAGGACTGGCCCCCTCTTGGGAGGCCTTCATGTAGAAATTAAGCAAACAGCTGAAACTCCCTGAATCTCACAAACAGCTGAATCTCACAGGGAAGCCTTGCGGATGGAGATGGGAAATCAACAGGCACGTTTGAAAGAAACCTTGGAAATCCTCTAGCCCAGGCTCCAACATGAAGCCACTGTGGCTGGTTACTTACTTCCCTCGAAACACGTTTGGTTCAGGTCAAATGTAGACAGAATTCCAATAGTGGCCAAGAAGGTCAATCATCGCTGGGAACACAAAATCTTAACACAGTGCCTTTCCCCCAGGGAGCATACATTCAGTCGGGGAGGACGGACCCTCCCAGAATGGACTCCCACTAACGAAAAGACGGCTATGAGCTGAATTGTGTCCCTGTGTCCCCACCCCCAATTCAAGTTCCAACCCCCAGGACCTCAGAAGTTTACCGTGTTTGGAGATCAGGTCTTTAAAGAGGTGATTAAGGTAAAATGAGGCCACGGGAGAGACCCTGTTCCAAGATAACCGGTGTGTTCTCATAAAAAGAGGAAAGGGCACTGGAAATATTCGTGCACAGAGAACAGGCCACGTGAGGACACAGCAGGAGGAGGCCGCCTGCAAGCCGAGGAGAGAGGACTCAGGAGATGCCAATCCTGCTGACACCTTGTTTGTGGACTTTTAGCTTCCAGAACTGTGAAAAAATAAATTGCTGTTGTTTAAGCCACTCAGTCTGTGGGACTTAGTTATGGTAGCCCGAGCAAGCTAACACACAAAGGACAGGGGTCACCTCCCAATACGCTACGGAAGACCCAAGGAGAGGAGAATTTCCTTCCAGTTGGAGTAGCGTGAAAGAGCATTTTGCAGAGGTGAGAGCTGAGCTGGGGGAAACAGCCACCAGCGTGGCGTTATGTCATTCTGTCTTAACTTTGGGCATGAGGTCTCTTTCGGAAGAGCTGTGTGTGGATCAATTTAACTTTGGTTAAAACACAACCACAGTTTAAACGCCACTGGAGTGCTTTCTGTTTTAATCTAGTAATATCTTACTGTGGCCCTTTTTGTAAAGTTATTCTCTCTTTGGGGTAAATCCACATTTGATTTAAGTGCAGTTTAACAGGAAATCAATGGAAGAAAGCAGTGATTTCCATCCAGGTCATGGGGAAGAGAAAAGGCAGCGTGACTCAGTGTCATTTTGCTGAGGCTAATGGTGACATTTGTCTATAATTCTCCAACACTTCTGGTTAAGCAGTTAGGGAAAGTGGCCCAGAAGAGTTCTGAGTAGCAGGGAAGCCAGTCTAGAATTTTATCTCTACTGCAAATAACCTACCGAGAGATGAACATATGCTGAAACAAGTTTGCTATACAGTGCATTATCATTTCAAATTTAGACACTTGCAAATGAAGTGCAGGGAGGTGGGGTGTTTTGTTCCGGACACAGGCCCCAGAAGCCTTGTGTTCATGCAGCAGGGCCTGGGCCTGTGTCCTGGGGTGGCCAGGACGTTGTCCCCTCGGCCTGAGACCCAGGGGCGGAGGTCTCCCCAGGACCACTCCAGGAGTCAGTGAGAGGCTGAACAACTGTGGTCCTCCATGGAATCAAAGCAAAACCCCGGATGTTAACTGCTTAGAATTAATATTTGTGCTGCTGTATTTCCTGTCACACTCCTAGACATTACATGTGACACAGATTCTAACCAGATAAGTAGGACCCAACATTCTGGAGCAACAGACAGCAGAGTAAGGTATGCTTCCTCCCCACACTCCACACCCCCCCGCCACCAGCTACTTTTAAGAAAATATTTGATTTAAATTAAAACCGGCTGTCACTCGGACCAAAGGGAATCGATGCAGAAAGTACTTGAACAATCATGTTTTGGAAAAAGCCCACGTCCTCAGCCTCCTGCAGCATCAGGCTTCACACAGGGGGCTGTTCACAGACCTCTGCACGCCCACAGCTCCAGGCAGGGTGCAGATGACCTCCTGGCTCCCTCCCCTCTCCTTCCACAAGATCGGTGCTTGCACGGGGACATTCCCCAGCTTGTCATCTGCCTCAGGATGGATTTAGGCACCTCCTCAGTTCAATGATCTGTATTTGGTGTGCCCTCCTCCCCTTCTCCTCCCGTTCTCCCCTGCACCAAACCCAGCCATGCTTCTGTTTGCCCCAGTGCCCTCCTGGTGGCCCCCGGCCATCCCCCAGCTCTGGTGTCCTCACTCAGGAGAACATTTGTACATCCCCCGGACAGCCCACTGGGTTCGGGGGCCCCGGCCTCTCTCAGTTTGGTTTCCTCCTCTCATTTCCCTGACTCCTCCTTGGTCCCTTCCATCCCCTGATCTTTCCAGATTCTCCCTGCAGCATCTCCTCCTCCTGCCTCCTTGCTGTCCCCTGGCTGAGGCCACCACCTCCTGCCTGGAGCCTCCTGGCCGCACTGGCTCTCTGGCTGTTCTCTGCCCGACAGCAGCCTGCTCTCCACGCACAACCAGAGCAGCCCTGGAAGACACCTCCCATCCTGCCGCTCCTCGCTCCTCTGTTCCTCTCTTCAAACCCCGCAAGGGCAATTGGAAGTCCTTGCAGACCTGGCCCCTCTCTGACATCGCTCCTCCCCGCGCCTGCTGTGGGGTCCCGCCGGGCTGGGCATGTGCCCACCTTCCTGTTCCTTCTGGCAGGTGCCTTTCTGCTTGTCCCCCAGAAAGACCCAGCGTTGGCATCTCTGCTCTTTTCAGATCTCTTCCCCGAAGTCACTGCAGTGGATCCGCCTTTCCTGGGCACTTGACCCATCGCTCGCCGGCCCCCCTCATTGCCCATCATAGCGCCAACTTGCTTATTTATTTCTGTTTTCTCCAAATAAAGTGTATTGTAGGAAGAAGCATTGTAATAATGATGAAAACATTCAGAGTTTCAGGGAAATTGTTGATTATTACTTTGATTTTATCTATTCCTAAACTAATACTGAGGAGAAAAAACTGAAGGTGTGCTTTGCTCACGGGAAAGCAATGAGCCATTTAGGTGAACTCACTGCCAGGTATGTCCAGTCATCTTATGTATTCATGTCGCAAACTATGTCCTTCAATTGTATTTTAAATTTTGACCATAAGGTCAGAGGCAGCGAGAGGGCTGAGGACAGAGTCACCCACAAGGGAGGGCTGTGCCAAAGCAGGGGGTGCGGGAAGCTAGGAATTGGGAGAACTTTGCACCAGAACACTGGTGGCCAGCAGAGCCGGGGGGAGAACCTAAGTGTCGTCAGGGTTGCCGAAGCCACGAGGGCAGAGGCAATAGCAAAACACTGAAAGGGACAAATGACTCAGAGCCAACGTGGAAAACGGTGGGAGGATATCGAAGGCTCGGTGTTACGTGGGCCTGTCTGTGGGATCTGGGGATGGGTCCGGCAACTTTGAGGGCCTGGCGAGGCCATCCTTGTGTCCTCAGCCTCCATCGCAGGCTGCATGTATGGCCAGACTGTGGGCGCACCCGTCACGGGAGGCTCCTTAGATGTTTAAAAACACGAGGCAATGTGAGAGGCTGGCTTGTGTCCCTCCCCAGATCCGTGTGTTGAAGTCCTAATCCCCCGTATCTCAGAATGTGACTGTATTTGGAGGCAGGATCTTTCAAGATGCAATTAAGTTGGAATGAGGTCATTAGGGTGGGCCCTAGTCCAGTACCACTGGTATCTTTATAAGAAAGGAGAGTAGGCCCAGACAGGCACAGAGGGAGCACAGTTCGCAGACGGGTGGGAAGAGGCATCTGCAAGCCAAGGGGCGAGGCCTCAGAGAACACCAGCCCTGCTGACGCCTTGATCTTGAACTTTGAGGCTCCAGAACTGTGAGGAAATACATTTCCATTGTGTAAGCCACACGGGCTGTGGCTCTTTGTCAGGGCAGCCGCTGGAATCGGGCACACACATGATTGCGAGTCTAGACGGGACACCTCAGCCACACGCCCACTCATGGAGAGTTTCTGGTGATTTCCGCCCTGAGAATGAGACACCGTGGTGTTCTTGTTTTCTAGGGCGGCCGCCACAAATCACCGCCAACTGAGTGGCTTAGAACAACATCTCACATGGCTTTCTGCCTGAGTGTCTCTATGCGTCCCTTCTCCTCTCCTCACAAGGACACCAGCCATATTGAATTAGGGGTCACCCTAATGGCATCGTCTCATCTTGATCACATCTGTAAAGACTTTATTTCCAAAGAAGGTCACATTTGCAGGTAGTGAGGGTTAGACCTCCAACATACCTTTCTGGGGGAGATAAGTCAACCTGTGACAGATGGTAGAGTGAGTGGAAAGAGCTGTGGATTTGCCACCGAAGATCTAATTTAATCTATTCTATTACTCTTTTACTTCCATAATTTGAACAGGCTCCTTGTGAGTCTTAGTATTTTTTTACTAGTAGAATGGAGAACTTACCCAATGGGATTGTTGTGCATACAGAATGAGAAAACATATGTGTGAAACCACCATTATTAACACTGTGCATGCTACACACTGCATCAGTAGGGTTACGCTAAGTTATGCTGTAGTAACAAGCAATTCCCGCCTGTACCTGAGGGTCCCCACAACTGAGGTTTACTCCTCATCCGGGCACCTGGCCGTTAGCAATGAACTCTACTCCCTTTCCTGTTTGTTCTGGGATCCAGGCTGGAAAAGCAATTTCTACCTGAGAGCTGCTGGTCTCTCAGCACAGGGGACAGGGGAGCTAGCAGGACATTGTGATAGCGCTTAGAGACTGCGATGAGACGAGGGGCGTGGCATGGGCAAAGTAGGAGAAGTGAGCGTTACAAGTCAGAGGAAGGGCGCTAAGCCCTGGGACCATCCAGGTGTGGGCTGGAGGGTTACAGAGAGTTGAGTGTAAAACAAAACAAAAACCACATGCAATGGGTCTAAACCAAGGACAGTCCAGTAAGCTCTTCTTTCCCTCCTTTTCCACATCAAACATTTGATCATCTGGTGAAGGGCACCCTTGAGGCTGAGCTCGTGATTGGCTGATGCGTGAATGTGAATGAACCGAAAGGAAGGGAGCTGCAGCGATTCCAAGGCCGTGAGATATTCAGAAGTCTGAATAAAGGGGCTCCTATTAGCAGAGACGGGAGAGTGTGAAGGGCTGTTTATTTATTTCAGTGAGATTTATTTGGAGAAGGAAATTTTCATCAAATTAGATTCCAAGTTGAGTAAGGTATTCACCTGGAGTTGGCCCTTTAGGGGGCCAGAGACAATGTCTTAAAGGAAGGTTTCAGAAACATGGAGAGAAATCGATCCTGTGGGTCCCAATAGACCCTAGTAAATGGACTTCCTGTCTCTCTGCTTGCCACACAGCTGGTAGAGAATATTTGTCACGGATGCACAGTTAGAATCTATTTCCTCACCTGCATGAACTTTTGTCTAAATTGTGTCGCTTACTTTTAAGAGACACCTAATAACATCTTTCCACTTTTCCACTTAAAACTACAGTCTCTGTCATGAGCCAGGGTCTGTCGTGAGCCAGGGTTAAGCTGCCTAAAGAAGTGGGCAGGGTAGCTGAGGTGTTGGGCCACAGAAGCCGGGCAGAGCACTCACCAGCCATGCCCTGAGAAAAAAATGTGTTCTAAGAATTTCCAAAAATAATGTCTCCTGGCACATCATGATTTAAGCTCCCATCAACAGACCTCTCTGCACTGAAGTGTCACTTTTCAAAAAGTATGTTTCTTTTGGCTTCCATGGTGATGAGAGGTAGTCCTGATTGTAGGGCATTCGGCTGCTGGAAACTCACTCCCCGAAGAAGGGAGTGGTTAGGGGAGTGGGTAAAGCTTTAAAACCTGGTGAAAGCTTTTGATTGTAATAACAGCAAGGCCTTGTTCCGATGGTTCACCCGCACGGAGCCACCGCGGTCTGCAAACCTCAGCATCCCGGCCCCCTCCTGCGTCCCCGTCCCACTGTTGATTGACAGATCCTATATGCCTCCCGCCAAGGCCCCTGGGAGTTTGCCTGAGCCATGCTGCTCTTGGTCCCTGCTCCATCATGAACCTTACGCCAAAAACCAGTTAAAGAATGTTTAAAATGAATTCGGAGGGAGCCTGACTCAGCAGGTTAACGCTCATTTCAGAGACACTTTAAACAACACCTACTCGTGTTTCAGAGTCCCCCTCCATGAATAGGCCCATTGTGCCCACAGCCCAACCAGGCAGGGACCTGGGGCAGGTCTGGGGTTCCCGTGGGCCCCACGTGTAGCGTTTGGCTCCTGTTGGATACTTTGCTTAATCTCAACCAGCTCCCATCCTCGGCCCTTTCGGTAACAAGGAGAAAAGATGCAGCACGCAGGTGACGGGGTGATGTGTGGGCAGTGTGACTGAGACAAGGACTGCCCATGGCTGGAATGTGGGTGCAGAATGTGGAGGCTACTTTGCTTCTTGATGAAATAACTCCCCCCGGGCGCCTTGGAGAGTGCGTGCGTCTGTGGTTGCCCAGTCCGAGGCCGCAGGAGCAGTGGGGTCTTCATGAGAACTCGTGTGAAAGTCTGCACAGAGCAGCACAGCCACGCGCGGGTCGCAGTGTGCGGGCGGCCGGGCCCGTGGGAGGCCGCCTGTGGTTGTGAGCAGTCTTGTCCCTTCAACCCAGGTTCCCCAAGCGAAAACGTCTGGTGGTGGGGCCGGTCGGAGGCCCCAGTGAGTCGGAGGGCAGGAGAAAGGGAGGCAGCGGGCCAGGCTGCTTCTCCTGACCCCACCATTCAATTGGGACATCTCCCTGTCCCTGAGTTCCTTCTATTTAACAGGAGAAGGCTGGGCAGATGGGCCCTGGGCTCAGTTGTGCGTTAAGGAGTGCCAGGTGTGTGCTAGGAATGTTCTAGAGGCTGGAGATACCGCAGTGAGGTTCCCAGGGGCGACTTAGCAGCGGCAGAGGGAAAGGGTGGCTGGGACGGGCTCCCAGTGACAATCTGTGTCCCTTGCCCCTATTTTGACCCCAGTGACTCCACTTTGACCTGTTTTACACATTTGAAGAAACTGGCCTGTAGTGACCCCCGCTGGACCCTGAGGGTCCATGACGCGGACTGGCCTGAGGGGGGGGGGTGGCAACAGACAGAAGTCCCCTGTCTGTGGATGCTGGGCATGGGACCCCCACAGAGTTTGCCTGAGGGCTCCCTGGGCCAACAGGTTCTGTTCTTCCGGATCCTGCACACGAATCACACACACCAGCCCCCGGCCCGGCGGCATGTCTGGTCCTCTGAGAGAAGATGTCTCTGTGTGTGAGGATTTGGCTTTCGCAGCTGGACTCGAGAAAACATGTTGTTCTGATGGTTGAAGGCAAAACCTTAAACAAACATAGGTGTTTGGAGGAAAACCTCAAATACTGGGTTCCTCAGCCACTCACTAGTGGGCCACGGGCCTAGCCTGGCCCAGGCTCCCCAGCCTCCTCCAGCCTCCACCCTTGTAACCCAGACTCAGAACAGCATGTAAAGGGTCACTGCCTCAGGGCCACCCCCTGGGCCGTGTGAATGTGGGCACCCCCTTCCCTCTCTGGGCATCCATCAGCTTTCCCATTCGTAGGGGACACAGCGCTCCCTGGCCTGCAGGACGTCCCGTCACGGAGCCCACCAGAGAGGGAGGATGTGGTGGCGTTGAGGGTGGGACGTGTCCAAGCAGCAGGGCACCGCAGAGGAGACACTTGGGAAGTGCCACCAAGTCACTTAGCCCGAGATGTTCCAAGCAGCGTGTTCTGCATGGATGTGGCCAGTTTTGTTAAAATCTTTCCACACACGTTCCCTTGGTCTCTGGTCTCTCTCCCTCTGTGCAGCCAGGCTCTGCCAGAGGCAGGAGGTGGGGGAGGCCCCCGTGGCACACGCCTGCACCGTCCAGAGACACCAGGGCCCAGCAAAGGATGTTTGCCAACCGGAGGGAAAACGTGGTTTTTTTAAAGAACCGTGGTTACCTAGTTTGGTGGCAACTGACAGACGGGAGACAAAGCTGGGACACAGACATCTTGTTGCCTATCTTTTGAACAATGTGAGTTCCTTATCTGTTTGAAATATTAAATTAAAAAATGCATCCATATCCAATGGGGCTTGTTCATCTCTACTTAAGCAGATAATATTTTTATTCAGTATTGATTAAGCTTCCCACTTGTGATTTTGGGAAATATATTCACATCAAAAGATTATTTTAAAAGATGTTTCCCAGCCTAGTGGACATACAGCAATGTTCTGTGGTTTGCTTTCTGCCGTCCGTACTGCAGACGCGCAAACAGCAAACAGCCGGGGCTCAGAAGACCCCTGTTGAAGGTGGCTGTCACCATCCTCCTCTGAACACCACCACCTCTGAGGGGCAGGACGAACGACAGTGGATGAGAGCCCACCTTGAGTGCTCTCTGCAGGGCTGCCGTCCCCTGGGTGCGTGCCCTGAGCGTCTCTGCAGGGCTGCCATCCCCTGGGTGCGTGCCCTGAGCGTCTCTGCAGGGCAGGCCAGTTGCACGGCGCTCCACCTGCTGCTGGCTGCGCTCCCTCCACATCAGCCCCGTGCTCGCTCAGCAGAGGCAGCTGATTCACGTTTGCTGGACTGCACCAGCTCAGTGCCAGTAACTGAACTTCTGTCCCACTTCATGGTGGAAACCTCGAGTTACCCACCTTTCCACTGGGCACTAGAGTTTTCTTACTGGACCTCGCCTGTTGGCTGAGGTTGCAGTATTTTCTAACAAACTACCTAATGCACTCATATGACCCTTCTGATCTCCCTGGATTCTGGGTTCTCCCAGCCACACTCCATATACCTCTAAGTTCCCTCCTCTCATCTTTGCACGGGAGTCCTTTTCCTCCTCGGGGCAGGAAGCCACACCCTACCTCGCTCACCCTGCCATCCTGGACCTCCCGGTGCCCCGGGCTATCCCTCTGGGGGTGGATCTAATTCCAGATTCTAGTTACTGGTCCCTTCCCCTGTGGCTTAGCCAGCTGGCCTCATCCCAAACCATGACACCCCTCCCTGTACATTTCTGTGTGACAGTCATAGTTCATTTTAGCGTGCTTTTCTCTGTGTAAAATATAACACTAAAACTATGTGAATGGGCTTGGGAATATGTAACAAAACCCACTACATCCCAATCCAAACTTCCACCCAAAGACATTCAGAATTGCAAAATGTGAAAAGCAGAAGAGAACTTAGAAATGCTAGTGCATTTGTCTTATTGTGCAGAAGGACACAGGGGCCTAAGAGTCAGATCCAGCAGCTAGACGAGGGTGGAACCACACCAGTGCAGGTCTGGATTTGGGGCTGGTGCCTGCCTGCCCTCCCCCCAACCCCAGGTGATCAGATGGAGGCCCCGGCATTCCCTTCTGGTCCCTCCTGCCTGTGCACCCGGGCTGACCTGTGCCTGGGCTCTCAGCGTGGCTCTGGGCACTCCACTCTCTGCTGGTCGGACTTCACTGGATTGCTTTTGCTTTTTTCTCACCCCCATTAAGATCACCCAGGATATATAAGCTGAAATGGAGATGAGGTTCAAAGCAGAGTGTGTGTGTGTGTGTGTGTGTGTGTGTGTGTGTTTCACCAAAGATCTGGCCAAGGGGGAGGTGGAGCCACCCAGAAGGTGGCAGGTGGTGCTTGGCCTCAGCTCAGCCACCCTCCCTACTTCCTAATGCCACGGGTCATGTTGAACAGGCTGCTCTTCCTTCAAGTCCTTACATAATTTCACCAAGTTCTGATGGAACCGATAAGAAAAGCTCGTTCCAAGGAATTCACTCGCAGCCTGTGTCAACACAGATGACAGCATCTCTAGCTAAAAGCTGAAAGAATCAAATGAAAACACAGTGATTTTACCCAATTCCCAACCACCTGTTTGCCTGTTCTTTTGAACTGACTAGCCAGCTGGGTGGGTGTCCTGGAAATGCCCCCAGGAGACGTCCTCAGTGCACAGCAGACCGATCCCCAGCCTGCTAGCGAGGGCGCATCAGAGTTGAGTTCTCCTGGCCGGTTATGAACCCCCGCTGGGATGGAATTTCAGCAGGTCCTCCTCCCCTCCCCCTTTGCAGTTCCCTGTTTTTGTTGGAGGCTTCTCTGGGAACTGTCCGTCTTTCTCTTTGTTGATCCCACATGTTCCCTCCACAAGGGCTCTACTCGCTTCCTCCCAAGCTCACAGCCCAGCCCCGGCGTGGCTTTCCTCCACCTATCTTTCCCTTTCAAGCCAAAATATTATAAGATGTCCCCTCTATGAAAGTCTTCAACCAGTAGACAGTAACATTTCAGAGCTAGGTGGTGCCTGGAGATCTTGCTATTTTCACCCATTTGCTGATCCCTTTTCCACTGTCTGTCTGAAGCACAGATCTTGGTAATTCCACCAACATACGTGTTGACATACATTCCTACAGTACATTCCGATATGCATGTCATCCGTTCCAGGACACACTGAACGCCTGCCACGCGAGAGGTGCTGTTCTAAAGATGACCAGGCTATGGCCTCTGTCTTGGACTTGCAACGAAGTCAAAGCAATTAGATGTGTGTTGAAATAAACATAATCATAAGTCAGAGTGGACTAGGCAGCGAGGAGGCCAAGACCATGTCTGACAGTGTGTGGTGAAGAGGGAAGGTTCGCTGATGTGATGGTTACTTGAGTGAAGCCTGGAGGAAGGGCTGTGTGTGTGGACAGCACTGCGCAAGCCAAGGGCAGAGGTGGGGACCGGCGCGAGTAGATGAGGGAAGGTTACGGCAAGAGAAGAAAAGAGAGACCTCGTGGAGCTCGCTTATATTCAGTGTGCTCGGTGTGGAAGAAGAAACACCGCCGGAGACTAAGAGTAAAGAGCTACCAAAGACCATTCTAGCAAAGTCCTAAAGTGAGAATTAGGATCGAGCAAGGTCAAAGTAATCAAGGAAAGATGAAATTCCTAACAGAAGAAGGTCAGTTATCAAACTGAAACATAAGGAACAAAAATGTCTTTAGGTTAGGGCACTTGTACTTAGCAGCAGGGTTTGCGAGATCCCTGGGCAGCAGAAAGGAGGGAAAATGCTCTGTAGGTAAATTCCGCATTTGCGAGGTTTGGGGGCTGGTGTTTGCGTAGCTGGGAATGTTGAAGATGTAACTTAGACTCTATATGCTAATTAGGTCCTACAGATGGATCTGTCGTGGTGATCTCAATAGATCTTTAAAAATTATTATTAACTGCTTAATTGAGATGTAAGTTACACACTATAAAATCCACCCATTTCAAGAGTCCAATTCAATGATTTTTAGTATATTTATGGAGATGTGCAACCACCACCACAATATAATTTTAGAACAGTTCCATCACCCCACAAAGAAACCTTATGCCCTATAGTTGCTCCCCATTCATAGCCCAGCCCCAGGCAACTGTTAACTCTTTTGTCTTTATAGATTTACTTTTTCTGAAAGAGTAAATCTATATCTACTTTTATTTAATTATATTTTATTTATTTATATTCCATTTCAGAAAAAAATGGAATCCCACAATATGTGTTCTTTTGTGTCTGGTTTCTTTCACTAAGCATAATGCTTTTGAGGTTTGTCTGGGTTATGTTAGTACGTTATTCCTTTTTATTGCCAAGAAGTATTTCACTGTGTGGATAGAGCACATTTTGTTCATCCATTCACCGGTTGGTGAACATGTGGGTTGTTTCAGCTTTCAGGCTATTGTGAATAATACTCCTACGAACACTCGTGTACAAGTCTTTGTGTGGTATGTGCCGTCATTTCTCCTGGGTAGATACCTAACAGTGAAATTGTTGCATCACAGGGTAGTTCTATGTTTAACATTTTGAGAGATTTCCGAGGTGATTTTCAAAATGGCTGCACCATTTTACATTCTCACCAGCGACATGTGAGGGTTCTCATTTTCTCATTTCTTCACATCCTCACTAGCACTTGTTATTGTCTTTTTAATTGTAGCCATTCTAGTGTGTGTGAAGTGGCATTTCGTGGTGGTTTTGATTTGCATTTTCCTAAAAACTAATGTGTTGCACATATGTTCATGTTCTTATTGGCTATTTAATAATTTCTTTGGGGAAATGTCTATTCATTCATACTACCCACTTTTAAAATTAGGTTATTTGTCTTTTTATTTTTAGTTGTAGGAGTTCTTTCAATATTCTGGATATAAACTCCCTATGGGATATACAATTTGCAAATATTTTTCACCCAGGCTGTCTGTGTTGGTCTGTTTTGCATTGCTATAAAGAAATTACTCTGAGGCTGGGTAATTTATAAAGAAAGAGGTTTATTTGGCTCACAATTCTGTAGCTGTACGGTAAGCATGGCACTAGCATCTGCTTCTGGTGAGGACCACAGGGAGTTTCTGATCAAGGCAGACGGTGAAGGGAGAGCAGGCGTGTCACAGGGTGAGAAAGGGAGCGAGAGAGAGGAGGTGATGCCAGGATTCTTTGAACAAACAACTCTCGTGTGAAATTAATAAAGTGAGAATTCACTCATTATTGTAAGGGGGGCACCCAGCCATCCACAGGGGTCTGCCCTCAGGATGAAAACACTTTCCCCCAGGCCCCGCATTCAACACTAGAGTTCAAATTTCAATGTGAGATTTGGAGGAGTGAAACATCCAAACCACATCATTGTCTTTTCAGTTTCTTGATGGAGTATCTTGAAGTGTGAAGATGTTTAATGTCAATGAAGTCCTATTTATCATTTTTTTCTTTTACTATTTGTGTTTTTTGCATCATATCTAAGAAATAATTCCCTAACCCCACATTATGAAGATTTGCTCCTATGTTTCCTTCTAAGAGTTTTATACTTAAAGCTTTTCCATTTAGGTTGTGGCCCATTTTGAGTTAATTTGTGTGTACAATATGAGGTAGTTGCCCCAGGACTATTTGTTTAAAAGACTATTTCTTTCCCACTTTTTTTGACACATTGGTAAAAAATCAACTGAACTTACGGTTAGAGTTTATTCTTGGGTTCCCAATTTTATTCCATCAATCTGTTGATCTGTATGTCTATCATTATGCCAGGATCATACTGTCGTAATTATTACAGCTTTGTGGTAAGTTTTGAAATCGGGATGTGTAAATCCTCCAACTTTTTTCTTCTTTGTGAATATTGTTTTGGTATTCTGAGTCACTTGTGTGTTCATATAAAATGTGAGATGCGCTTGTCAATTTCTGCAAAAAAAGCCAGCTGGCATTTAGATAGGGATTGTGTTGAATCTACAGACCAAATGAGGGAGAATTGCCATCTTAGTCTTCTGATCCATGAACATGGGATGTTGTTCCATTTATTTCAGTTCCAGTTTCCTTCAGTAATGCTTTGTAGTTTTCAGTGTACTGCTTGTACTTCTTTTGTTAAATATTTCTAAGTATTTTATTCTTTTTGAGATTATTGTGAATAGAATTACTTTCTGAATTTCATTTTGGCAGTATATGAAATATAATTCATTTTTGGTTGTTGATCTTGTATCTTGCTACCTTGCTGAACATTTTTTATGAGTTAAAATAGTTTTTTGTGCATTCCTGAGGATTTTCTGCATATAAGAATATGCAAGATCATATTTTCTGCAAATAAAAACAGTTACATATTCCTTCCTAATCTTGATGCCTTCAACTGATCCTTATAATCACCCTGGGAGTTGTATAAAGGCATTTTACAGACAAGAGAACTTTAGTCTAAAGAGGTTTAAATACCTTTTCTCAGGTCACCTAGCCAGGAAGTGAGTAAATAGGGACCAGAATAGAAGACTCCTGTCTCCCCATCCATCACTCTGCATTTTCCACATGCCGCCTCCAGTCGGGAGAGTCAGAATCAGAGAAGACAATGGATCGCCTGTGTCTCTGCAGCACTTCTATTGTCTTCCTTTGTTACAAGCAGCCAGATTCAGCCAAGCAGGGAGCAGAATGTACATTTCCCAAATGTCTACTATGTTTTGTACCACACTCAGTGCTAGGTGCATTCAAATACTATTTCAATGAATCCTCATAAAACTCTAGAAAGTAGTCACGATTATCCCCATTTCAGAATGAGGAAACCAAGGCTCTGAGATATGAAGTTACTTGTTGAAGATCACAGAGCCTTAAATGGAAGAACTATGAGTACAAAATCCTGTGCTCCTCCCATTGTATCATGCTGCCTCTTCCTTCCTGCGTCCACGGAAGCAGCTCTCAGGGCAGCACCGTCCTTCCTGTGCAGCCCTCCACGTGTCCCTGCCATAGACAGCGATCCTGTGGCTGCATTGTGCACATGGCCTATGCCTGCACACACAGACACCCCTGGTGCATGAGTCACTGCCCTTCCAGGCTTCCTCCAGACTAGGCAACCTCACGGGGAACTATTTTTTAAGCCCTCCTTTGTGTGTCTCAATGGACAATGTGAACAATAAGCGCTTCTGGGGTTGAGTATAAAAGAGAGGATTCAACCTCAGACACTTAGCTACTTATCTCCGATGGTCAAGGCTGCACAGTTGCGAGCAATGGCTTATACAGACCTCTTTTGAAAAGCCACATCTGGGATATTGACCCAGACCACCAAGATGCAGCTCTGGACAAGTTGCTTCTAGTTCTCTTGGTTATCAGGGTCTGAGGGGCACAGTGGTCCCAAGGAGAGCAGGATCTAACTCACCCTACATCCCACTCACCCTGTCTCATGCTCTAGGGCATTCAGTAGACACTCAATAAATGCCTCCTTGTATTTGTTTTAAAGTTACTTGAAGCTACTTCATCCTAAATTGTTAGCTAGCTTCCCTTTTAGCTGTCCTCTCCCCCATCCCACGCCCACTCCTAACAGGAAAGAAATTCCTGCTGCCAATCTATCATGGGTGATATTTTTAGTCTTACAGCAGATAAAACATGCAAATAGACGTGGAAAGATCACACACGTGGCAAAGATCCAACATAGCTCTTCGGTTCTCTTTGCCCTCTTCTCCCCGACGCCAATCCACATGCAACCCAAGATAGGTTCTAGGCACACAAAGCAGAAATGGAAATAATTAAATATTTTGCAAACTCTGTCAAATATTGCAGGAGGAAAGTGGGCACCAAACTTAAACTCTTATGGTTTACCTTTTCACTAAATTCCTGATTGCTGAGTAATCCAGCTCTCTGGTGGTTTAAACAACTTCTTTTGTATTACCCAAGAGATTTTAGGTTTGGGAGTTTAAGCCGTATATAACAGAGGGTCTGGAAAAGTTCTCAGAAACAACAGTTCCCTCGGGCGACATGGTGTGCGGTAGGAGGTATCCTGTTTTAGCCCAGCCATCCTGCTTCCAGGTGGTTTTGTGGTCAGCAGGAGAATATGATTTTTTAATAATGTGAAATAAAAAGGCAATGCTTCTGCCAAAACAAGATTGCCTTGCATTTTACTCAGCCGTATTTTATATTCTCTCAGTTCATTGCCAACTCCAACCACTTGTCTCCTCTTGTGAGTTTCCTTCCTATGCAGGCTTCCAGACAGATCTTGGGCTCTGGCCTGGTCACTCCTTCTCTGTCTCTTGAAGACATTCATGGGAGGAGATCCAGGCTAGACTAGGAGCAAGAGACATGGGCTTTAGTCTGGTCTACGGCAAGATCTAAACTTTGTGACCTCAGACCAAGTTTCTTTGGGCTCAAGTTTTTTTCTAAAAACTTCGGGTGTTGAGGACTTCAAGGAGTGACTTCAAATGCTACTGCAATCTCGTCTTTATCTTCTACTCTTTAGACCTCTTCTGGTCTGTTTCCTCCAGAAACTCCCTGGCCTATGCATGTCAGTGGGCAGGCAAGGCCGCTCCCTGCCCTGGCTACGGAGCCCGACTGGAACCTCAGCTTTGGCTGGCCTAGGAAGGTGCATGTTTGCACATTTATTTTTAAAAGCATGAATTTAGTCTTTACACACTCCCACCCCTAGTTAAGACTCAAAGTTATGATTTAAAAGGAGGGAAAATGGCCTGGCTTAAGGTAGGATGTTGAGGGTTAGAAACCGAGGCCAGACATTTCTGTTGCAAATCACATCCTTCACTACCAATTTCCCTGAGGATCAGGGTTCAATTCTCATTGGGAAATAGCTAATAGACTCCGTCCCCTCTGGTTTCCGTGGAGTAGCCCCTACTTAGAGTTCTGGCTAGGGAAGGGCGGGGGCCAAGAGGAGGAGTCCCCTGGCGCCCACTGAGGCAGTATTTATCACACCAACCCCAATCCATTTCCCCAGCACAGCCCAGCTCACTCAGCACACGGAGCCGCAAGGTTCTGAGCCTCAGTCCCCAAGCAGCCTCCCAGACCAACGGCCACCCTGGAGCCACGGATGGAAGGTCCAGGAAATTAAGTTTTTAAAGAATGGCAAATACATTTGCTTGCTTAATCACCTTGTCAGTCATTTTACTTCCTAGCAATCTTTCTAGATCCATTCAGGTTTGAGTCTAAGTGTTAATAGGGCCAGAGTTGGACTTCTACGTGAAGTCAGGACCTGTCTATCACATAAAGAAACAACAAGTGAAATGCAAAAATGGTTGCATCAATGGGCTCAGGGGATTAACAATGATTCTCACATGTGCGAGATTCTCAGATGTCTTTATATTGAAATAAGCCTCCCCTGTGTAATCGACAATACATTTTCCCGAAGCTTTTCTCCTAAGAATTGCTTCTTCCTCCAGCTAAATTGCTCCTAAATTTTCCAACCTCTGGAGCAGTGTGGCATCAGTTTTCACATGCAGCTTCTTCTGGACTCGTTTTACCTCTTCCGTGAGATGCCTGTCTGTGGTCCCATGGAGTTAGTCCTAGCAACCACCAACAAACCTAGAGCGAGTGGCAAGACCATGATGCGGCTTCAGGGTGGAATGTTCCAGTCGCGTGCCTTCCCTGCCCGTGACACAAGTAGAACACAGGCGCCCAGATCTTTAGATAATTAGGGAGATGGGGAAGGGGTGAAAATGGCAGTTAGGGAAGAAATTGCCTTCTTTGTTTAGAACAAAAACCTAGGTCAATATTTGATTTTGTTAAATGAACGGGGTTGGTATTTTGAGAAAATGTTTGCATCGTTAGTCTCGGAATTTACCCCACAGAAGTCAACCTCAGTTAACGTTTTCATAAGGAGATATCACTGGGAAAGGCTTAAGGCACAATATAAACCAACACTTGACTTCTAGAAGTGAAACATAAACATGAGAATAGAAACAAAAGACCACTGGGTTTGTTCAACCCATGGGCCATGTTATATTCTTTCCTGGGATAGTCTTCTACAAGAACGTGCTCCTTTATAGTTAACACAAGGAGACTTACATCAAGATACCTCTGCTTCCATAAATATGAGTCTAGCATCCAGTAATCAATCTTGGATTTTTTTGTTTTTTGGGTTTTCTTTGAGACAGAGTCTCACTCTGCCATCCTGGCTAAAGTACAGTGGCAACATCATAGCTCACAGCAACCTCAAACTCCTGGGCTCAAGCCATCCTCCTGCCTCAGCCTCCCAAGTAGCTGGGACTATACTCTGGTGCCACCACACCCAGCTAATTTTCCTATTTTAGTAGAGATGGGGTTTCACTCTTGCTTAGGCTGGTCTTGAACTCCTGGCCTCAAACAATCCTCCTGTCTCAACCTCCCAGAGTGCTAGGATTTCAATTTTGTTTTTATTAAAGAATGTGTGCTCCATGAGAGCAGAGACTTCGTCTTGTTCAGTGCTATACCCCCAGCTCTGGGAGCAGTCCTGGTTCATTCATTTGTTCATTTATTAAACAAACATTTTCAGATATGGCTGTGTGGACACAGTAGGTACTTATCATTTATTTGTTTAAAAAGTACCTATTGCTTTCCAGGGGCCTAGAAATATACTCCTCTTCCTCTAGGCCTTGAGGATGAAAATGAACAAAACAGTGCAAAGCGTCTACCTCCTGAAACTTAAACCCTTGTGAAATGCTACAGACAGATAAATGTAAACAAGGTCAGGTGGTAATAAATTCTATGGAAAAGGTTGGAGAAGGTTCAGGGCACTGAGAATGCTCAGAGAGAACCGTTGTGTATAGGGTGGTCTGGAAATGCCTGTCCGATAAGACGAATTTGAGCCGAGACCTTAAGAGAGCGCTGGTGCTGCCTCTAGAAATCTGAGAGCAAAGCATTCCAGGCAGAGGGAGCAGCAAGCGGAAAGGCTCCGAGGCAGGTGCACACTTGGGGTGTTGGAGAGACAGCCCAGAGCCCGTGCAGCTACAGCAGAAAGGGTGACAAGCAGCGTGGCGGACGA
>VBSM01000483.1:31277768-31445343 GCA_008086735.1 Cheirogaleus medius
GGGCAGCTGGAGAATGAGAGCAATCCCTCTGCCCCTGGCACGAGGAGAACTCCTGTCCTGGGTGCTTTTAGGGGAAGAGAATGCAATGCCCCACCCCCCACCTGCAGCAGACAGTGTGGGAGGGGCTGGAGCCTGGTTTTTGCCAAAGTCACCACCTCCACCAGTGGGAGGAATACAGTCAATCTGATGCTTCCGGGGAAGAGAGGGTAGGGTGAAGGTGCTTCAGGATAGAGGTGTTGGTAGAATTTCATATATGGAAGGATAAGTGCCCCAAATGAGAAGTTTCTCCCTCCAAACCTCTACCATCCTTTAACCACTTCGGTACGGCGCTCACCGGCCGCGAAACCTTGCCCACAGCCGGCACTCACAGTCCGCACGATACTTTGTGCTGTGCATTGACAACGGATCCATTTTGCTCTTGTGTGATGAGGAAAGCTTTAAAGCACTGAAAGCTTGTTTGACTTTGCAGGCAGCTTTACTTGTAATGTAAATCAGAATAGGTAACATATACATATATGTTTTCATTACATTATTTTTAAATGTTCACAATTTTATTTTGATAAATGAAAAATTAGAAAAGTCATATCACGGCTGTCAGCTAAAGTCGCTGCGCGCCTTCATCTGTGGCTATCGACTATAATCGACGCTGGTACCGAAGTGGTTAAGAAGCCCCTATGAGAACTCAATAAAATGGGAATGTATCTCAAAAGAGATTCCATTTTAAATTCAGTAGTCAATTCAGCTCTTTTCCAACTCTGCACAGAGGTGAGGATGGATTCAATTGTCTGGAAATTTCTCTGAGCTTCTATATAAATTAGCTTTCTAAAAGTAAAACATGTTTAAATAAAAATTTCAGAATTTCTATTTTTGTCGTTTTGCAGGAAACTAGTTTTTGTTTCTTTTCCTGTATTCTAGTTGTTAAATCATCGTGCCAAGCTAGTGGGCATCGCAGAAAATGAAAACAGTGCACTTGTTTTAGTCTAATGACCTCAAGAGAATGAGTGTGAATGTCTCCAATCAGAAGAGTCTCTCCTTTTAACATTCTGGGGTTATTTTTGTTGCAGTCCCTACACTTCACACTATAATCAAAGCCTGTTATCTCGGTCTTGCAATATTTGTGCCTCAGACTCTAATCACGACTGTGTCTGGCATATACATCAGTAGTTGCTTTTAAAGATGTGCAAATTGTGAGCTTTTCTTTCAACTTAATCTTACATATTTCACTGGAAACCACTTCTTTAACATACCAAAGTCTCTCTTTGAATGAGTTAAGAAAATAAAATTTATTTCTCAACAGAGGTGATCTGCAAGGCAAATTTCAATTTGTAAGTTAGGTACTTTGAGCAACGCATGGTTAATTCTTTCGAGTGTCTTGGGTTTTAAGGTAGTTATTTGGAAGTTCACTAATCCAAGCAGGGTCTAAACTAATCTTTACACTTGGCAAATTCAAGGAAAAGTACTGAGAGAAGTCTCGTAGTGGGAAAGTCTGACTTATTTAACATTCTCAAGCTGCCTGGCTCTGAATCAGGTATATAAAGTTACTTCTTGGAACTGTGTCAATTTGAGATGATAGATTAATATATACATTAAGTCTCTAAAATGCACTCATTAACTTGAGATCCCCGGATTTCAGAACTCTGGGAGCCTCTCTTTCCACAGCTGGCCTCCCTCCAGAGGAAGAGGAAACCTAACATTACTGTCTGCTTTGCTAGTGTCCTTTGTCTTCAGAGGTATTTGCGGTAAATGGGCACGATAGCTGATTGCAAGGCGAAAGAGTATGTCCAGCATTCTGGAGATCTGTGCCCCTCCGTGTGGTTACTTTGCTGTTAGTCTCAGAATCAAGCCTGATTTAAGAGGCAATTTCTACAAAAAGGACCAAGCCCGGGTGAGCCGATGAGGCAGCGCCACACTGGAGGGGGGCAGGTGGGTGCTGGTGCCAGCGAGGCTGGGCGACAGAGGCCTGGCTGGACCTGGGGCTCTGCCCTCTCCCCAGCTGCAGGGCTCCAGCCTCATCGCTCAGCTCCTTCCAGCCTCAGTTCTCCCACCTGCAGAGTGAGGATACTGCTGTCTGTCTCTTAGGCTTGCACTGAAGACTAAGCTGCAAGTGTAAGGCACCTAGTTCCAGCCACATGGAGGTGGCCAAGGACTGGTAACTATTCTTATTATTAAACTGATCAGCAAATTCCAGTCACATTGGTTTCAGCCTTTGCCCCCAGGTTGTGACTTTCACTCCTCTAGAAGCCCAGGTAAGAGCTTCCTGAGCGCTTCCCTGGGACCTTCCTCCTGGACTGACATGTTCCCCCGAATTCACGCTGTCCGTGCGGGTGGAAGCCTTGCACATTGCTTAACAGCTGCATAACAGCAGCAGCTGCCCTTTTCGGGCGTTTCTTAAGGGCTGGGAACTGTAGTGAGCTCTGGTTCATGCAAGCTTGGACGAGTCTGGATCCAGGCTGCCCGAGTTTGAGTCCTGGCTCCATTACTGGTGTGAGACTTTAGGCAAGTCCCCTTCCTGGGACCTCAGTTATGTTACTTGTAAAGTGGGGTTCACATAATAGTACTTATTCCTTAAGGCTATTGTGAAGATTAAATGCTGTCTTAGTCCCCTAGGCCTACTGCAACAAAGTACCATAAAATTGGGTGGCTCCGAACCGCAGACATCCACTGTCTTACAGTGTGGAGGTCCGAAGTCAGAAATTAAGATGTTGGCAGGGCCTGCTCCCTCTGCAAGCTCTAGGGGAGAGTCCTTCCTTGATTCTTTCAGCTTCTAGTAGCCCCCGGAGTTCTTTGGTGTATGGATGGCTGTCTTCCCCTGTGTCTCTTCATACTTCTTCCCTCTGTGCATGTCTGTCTGTGTCCGGATTTCCCCTTTTCGTAAGGAAGGACACCAGTCATGTTGGATTAGGTCCCACGCTAATGACCTCATTTTAATTTGATGGTATCTGTAAAGGCCCAACTTCCAAATAAGGTCACATTCTGGTATTAAAGGTTAGGACTTCCACATATCTTTTTTGGGGAGACACAATTCAACTCATAACAGTTGCGCTTAGAACAATACCTGGAATATTACAAGCATCACATATGCATGAACCACTTTCATCTTAATACTCACTGCAGTCTAGCTGGGATAGAGTAGCATTCCCATTTTAGAGGTAGAAAGACTGAGACTTCGAGAAGTTGGGATTTGCTTCAATTCCCACTTGTAGAAAGTGGGAAGACCCCTACCCAAACTGGTCTGTCTGACCACATTCCTCTCATCTCCCCACTGTACCCACCGCGTTGCAGAGGTGGGCACATCACCCACCCACAGGGGCAGGGGTGGTAGCTGGAAAGACACGTAAGAACTTTGATGTCTAATGTTCAGTTTCAAGTTCTTTGTGTTGCTCTCAATCTTCCCCTCCTCACTCCACTGAGGCCCCAGTAAAGTTCACCCTACTCAGGAACGTTTCATGTGAGGAGGTTTCTTTGTGTCTTATAGCAAAGGGCTGAGTTTCTTTTCCAGGTGCTATATATTATGGGAGGAAAAGTCTAGAGGCAGAGGTGCCTGCAATTATGTGCATCTCCTGCACATAACTGGGGGAATTGGGGGAATCTTTGTGGAAATAGGGTTTGAACCAGCTCATGAGAGAGAAAGCTCCAACTGACCTTGGGATTACATTTGCTTATATGACTTTCTCCTCTAATAATAACATAAAAGTTAATATTAACAGTGCTTGCTATGTGCTACATATAAGCATATATATGTATACACACACACACACCTTGTTTGCATAGCTCAAAATAGGCAAAAGCTCAATTACCACATTTTAGTTAGGTAATACCACTTCTCCAACAACATGATTCAAATTTCAGTTTCTACAATATATTAGCTAAAATAAACCTGGCAACCCTAATTGGAGCTATTGTAGCATTAAACTATAAAAAACTTCACTGTTATCTCCTCTGTCCACAAATCACTGTGTAAATAACAAATGAGCATGATGATCAGTGGCCAATCACATCACTACTTTCAAAATCTGCTGGTGATTGGCTGCTGCTCATCTGTTCATTAGCTCATGCACAGACAGCAAAGTATGTAGCTGTGTTGCTTCCTTGTCTCCCATTAATAAACCCATATAATTTAACTTTTGATACATCAGCATTATTGGATAATGCCCCAAGTCACCCTGATTCTCATGGGAACCTGAATGAATATGTGAAAATTTGCTTTTTGCTACAAAAGCAACTTCAATAATCCAGCAAATGGGCAAAAGAGTCATTTCAACTTTTAAAGCTTATCATTTTAGACGTACATTCAGACAGGTTATTGATGCCACAATAGGAGATCATGCAATTTCTTTAGCTGAGCTTTGGAAGAAATATGACATGAAACCTGCAACTAAAAACATTTAAGCATCATGGCAGAAAGTAATAGCAAGTAATAGGCATGCAGGATGGCAGAAACTTTTACTGCACTGGAAAATAATTTTGTAGGATTTGAATCAAATATAGATGGAATTATAAAAGAAATAGTTGACAAGTAGATATGACTGGAGTCACTCAAGAAGCCCTAGGTACGCAGCCCAGGGAACTTAGTGAAGGTGAATTTATTGACATAAGAGAAGAAAGTGATTATGACAAAAAGGATGAAGATATCTCAGAGGAAGTGATGCTAGCAACAAAATTTCACCTCAGTGGAATTCTTGGAGATATCTCATGACATTAAAGCACAAAGGATGGAATGTTGGAAGCTGATCTAAACCTAGAAACCATATGGCAATTAACCAAGACATAAAAGAGATGTTCACTCATATTGTGTTATACCTCTAGGAGAAGCAGGCAAGCACTGTTCCAACCATTCTTGAAATTTCTTACAAACACAAAAACCTCCTTAATTCTCAATGTTTCTAATGTTTCAAGTCATGCTATACCAATAAATGATTATTTATAATTTTTCATTTCCCTATATAGTTATAAATGATAGTAAAAGAATTTTTAATATTTTGGCAAAAATGTTTAAAGGTCACAGAGCAATAGTAATTTTTCCCACTGATTATCAAGATAGCTTTGTATGGTTTCAGCTTGCATGGCCATTTATATGGTCTCACGCTGCCATGCAAAAGGAGGACTGAATATGTATATATCTCACAATAGCTATTATTACGCCCATTATGCAGGTGTGGAAATTGAGGCTTCTGAAAGTCAAAGCTTCTTGTCCAAAGTCATGCAGCTAGTAAATAGTAGAGCTTGTATTTGAACCTCTGCAATCTGACTCCAAGACTTGTTCCTGCAACTACTGTGCCATGACACTGTCCACACCAAGCTGTGAGCCAGTCAAAGACAGGGACCATATCTTTTGATCTTTATATGCCTAGCTTGTAAACATTATTTAATAAATGAACATTGAATTAATAAAAAATATAATAAATGAAGTAAAGAACTGTAAAAGGAACTGACATTTACTGCTTGAAAATAATGATAAAAAATTAAGGCTGAAAAATAAGTAGTATCAACCTTATAAATATCCATTGTTAAAGATAAATTTATTCATGACACTTATTAAAGATGGTCCGGCAGACTTTCTACAAGGTGGAACCATTCGATAGGTATAGAGACCGCTGCAATGGAGTCTTGCAGCGAGGACAGCATCAGGCTCTACTCCAAATACAAGGACAAGTGGGGACTGGTAGCAGAGAAGCGGTGGGGGGGTAGTGGTGGGAAATTGCTACGAGGAAACACAGGGGTAGAGGGATTCTGGCTACATCAGCTCAACAGAACGCTTGCTGGAGGCAGATAAGATATTGAGGGTGGTCACACACCAAGGACGGAGGGCTTTCACTGAACTGACTTGGCAGGATTCTTGCTCAAACTGGCCTCTACAAGGACAGAGAGGGATGCCCAAGGTTGGGTCTAGTGGAGCAGACGGCTCGGAGGAGCCTGATTCAAGTTGGTCAAGGAGAAGGACTTTGTGACCATCAGTTACAGATAGGATGGATGATGGATCCTCTATTTTCTCATCCAGTGTGAAGTCCAGCCAATTCTCAGATGTTTGACAACATATAATAACGTGGTACAGAGGTTTACGGGTGCTTGCCAAGAAACTTCTAGTGACAGTCATTACATCAGAACATACTTGAATAAGACTCTGGGGAATAAAAACTGAAGGTGTCACATCCTGCCCTGTTGACACAGCAGTCCAGGTATGGGAACTGTTCCAGGAGCTCTCTCTGAGAAAGGCAAACTTCAAAGCACCCTACAGTTGTCATTTGGAGAAGGAAGAGCAGAAGTAGACATTCCTTGCATCGTACCGGATAACCACCTGAGATTTGTGGTTTGTGAGGATGTCAGGAAAGTTTCTACTCAAGCCTTGAGCAGAGGGTCCAAATAAGCAAACCACAGCAAAGCTCCATTTGGAAAGCACAAACCGCAGAAAAATCAAGAAGAGTTGCAGATGTGTAAAAATAGATACGGGTCAGGCAGGAATATGGAGATGAGAGCTCGTGGGCTGCGGAAGCTGGTACATTGTGTTCTGTTCTGTTCTCTCAGCCGCCGCTTCCACCCAGGCAATAACAACGAAAGAACGAGAGAGAGACAGGGCAGGTAGGGAGATCAGCTTAAGAGCTGAGCCTGCCGCAGACACAGACTGCCAGCTCCATGCTCGTGGGCAGGGAAACAGCTGCGCCGGGAGAGAGGATTCTAGGCGCCATCATCCTGCTGGCTTCCAGGGGAGGCAGCCCTCCCCAGAGCAAAGGGAAGGCCCTGGGGACTAGCGTACCCTCCCCGCTCAGCCCACCAAGACAACAAAACCAACTTTCTAAACAGGAGTCTGAGGAGACCTTCTTGTTGAAAGAGCATCAACCTACAGAAGTTCTCTGGTAGAATGTTCTCTCTCTCTCTCTCTTCCACACACACACACACACACACACACACACACACACACACACAGTCCAGTCATACAACAGCTCTTCAATCCCCAGGAAGCTCCTTATAACTTTCTACCCAGACAGCAGAGAACCAAGGAGCATGAGAGCGTCTGGACACTTTAGGGTCCAGAGTGCTGTGTGGAAAAGAAGATGGAATTTTACCAAATGATATCGTGGGGCTTCGGAAATAGACGAGGACAGATTATAAGAACTGTACAGATTATTTTTGGTGGCTTCCTGCTACTTTGAATGCAGCACCTCGTGAATACCGCATCTCAGGAAGCCCTCACTTACCCTTTGGGGTTCACGCGTTTATCCTAAAATGGTCCCAACAGTTCAGACTTGGTAGCAGAGATCCCTGTACCCGTCCCGCTCAGCATCGCTCCCGTTCTTCCCATATCCGATATCCCAGCCCTCCTGGTCCTCCCCTGGTGGCTCAATCAGAGACTCTTCTTTGGTTGCTGACCACAGTAGTACTCTCCACACTCCCTTCCGGTCTTGCGCTTCCGTGTTGCTGTGGCCACCAGCTCCAGGCGAGATGCCCTCCTGCACTTAGAGAGCATCTGCACGGAGACTGTCCCTAAAGGAGACCTTTTCCCATGGATATTACCATGATTACCTTCCCTGTGAAAAGGATGAGTAAACATCGTTAGGATGGTAAAAATTTTTGATGTGGAGTGCATCATTTTGAATAAAGAAAATAGATAAGAACTTTTACTCGTAAGCGGGGCTCTCTTAATATTATTAAATGTTTATATACTGAAAAAGATAGTATAGTTGAACCAATAAGAAGTATGCCCTCACTTTTAATGAGTTAGTTAGAACATAACAGGGATTATCCTCAGCAGCAGAGTGGGACCATCACGATTCTCGAGTTACGGCAGGCAGCAACCCGGTCCCCTTCTCAGCCCCAGCCCCGGGGGGAGGGGGGCCTGTCTCTTTTACGCAGGAGACCCTTTGTTGAGTAGTAAATGACAAGCCACTTGAGGATGGGGACCACATTTATTCAAATTGGAATCTCTGCACCTATCACAGTGTGCTAACACATAGAAGAGCATCTAATAAATGTTGGTTGAAGGAATGAATACAAGCAATAAGTTCTTTAACCACTGGAGAAATTGCTCCACGTTTTTATTTTATTTTATTTTTAAATTTTATTAGTCCACAGGTGAAAGCTTTGGTCAAGATCAAAACACTAACCCTACAGCTGTGGGTAAGAATCATTTTGTCTGGTGCTCTGGGCTCCGCATTCAAAGCGTGGTTTGTGGAATGCCTGGCTTTCTGTGATGAAATAAAAGGTTTGTCTTTATGATATTTTTAGTGTGCACATTTTTCAAAATTGTACTTTATGGCTTCTCTTTGTTTTTGTTTAAAAATAAAATGGTGGTGGGGGGAGAAGAAACAACAACAGCAAAACAAACACAAAAAAGCCACTTTGACTCAGCACAGTGAGGGAGCGCAGCGAAGCGTGTTTCATTCTGGTGCCAAATGACGCTCTCTCAAATTGCAGCAATTTTTGATGCACTTGCCAATGTTTGTGTTATTTTTACTTTAAAGATGTAACAGATTGCTCCAAAATAAATAATTTAAGCATAACGTTTCAAAAGAGTCCAAGCGCTCGCGTCTCTCGTTTCTGGTTTGTCTTCTGGGACTAAGTTGCGCCTAACAGAACCGGCCCTCCTTGCTGCGTAACACTCCATTTGCAGAGTTGTGTTCTGCCTTTGTTTCTCAAAGTTGAATCTATTTTTGGCCGTTGTGTTCCAAATGTGATAGGTTGTAGCATTGTTCAGTGCTGAAGCGACAGCTCTTATCCAAGGAAGGAGAGAATAAACTCCCGTAACAGCTAGATTTCTGGTCTCACGGGAGTGGGTTTGGAAGGTTCAGAGAGGGCTCTAGGCTGAGCACCTAACCCAAGTCCCAGGAGATCCAAGGATTTCCATTCTGATTCATATTTGGACTTCAAGCCCTGCACACAGTGTCTTCGCTGTAACTCAAAACAACTCAGACTTGAGAGGTTAACTTCAAAATGACCCCACCCTCAACCAATTAGTGGCCATCTGCATGGACTGTTTGCCTTAATGGCACAGTTTAAGAAAGATGAAATATCTATCATGTTGATAAAAAAAAAATTGAAAGCAAATCTTTATGCTGTTCTGTACTTCCTAAATGAGCATGAATCACTTTTATAATCAGGAAACAAAGATAAAAATGGAAAGGGCCAGCACAATAAACAGACAGCTCTGGGTTCTCGTTGACACAGGCCGCCACTGTGAGGTCCACCAGATGGTCGGGAACTACATGTGGGACCCCAGCACCAACATGTCCTTTGACATCGGTGTCAACACGGAGAGCCTGATGCCTCTCTGGTGGAACGGATCGGAGCCTCTGTGGGTCACCCTGACCAAGGCCAAGAGGAAAGTCTACATGTACTACTGGCCAGGTGAGTGCCGGCCTCAGGCCCCCCAACCTGCCATATCTCAAAACATCATGGAGTCTCTGGGAACAACTGGTATAGAGTTGCTGTTTGAACACCAAGCCAGGGTTTGGAAATTGGGATCTTTATTTAAGAAATATGTCTTATGGACACGTCTTACAAATTTTTGCTTTGCACTCTCTAACATCAGAGCAGACACAATGCCATTTACTGATTCCCCTGGGTCAGCAACACTACTGCAGGCTACTGTGCTTTTCTTTCATGTGCAAAATTTTGTATATACAGGACAGCCAGTTATAGGGTGCTTATTTGCCTTAACAAAGAATTTGGTACACCATTTCTATTGATTTTTGAGCTTCTCTGAAAAATATCAATATTAAAAAAAGAATTCAAAGCGCTCACATCTTTTGGTGGTGCATTAAACGAAGTCCCTTTGGATTAAGACTCCTCCTGCGCACCTCAGATCAGCGAGGTAAGTAGTCATGCAAACCGCTGCGTCCTCGGGACGCTCTCAGTTTTGACAGTTTTGTATCTTTCATTAAAGATGAGAGGATTCGGCGATAACAAAGTAATAAGCTTGCCAATGTCTTTCCATGGGTGGGATTTGTTCTTTAGGTAAGTGGAGAGTTTGACTTTCCCATGCACCTGGCTATAGACACTTTTCCCCTAATTCTTAATAGTGTAATACTGGTGGTCGCCGTTTGGAAGACGGTATCAGGGGAGGCCTAGAAAAAATCACGAGCAGCCTGGTAGGAGGATGGAGAAGCAGCGGAGGGGACCACACTGGCCTGGGCCGGGGGCAGCGGCTGTCCGATGGCACTGGGAGGGTGCGGTGGGCTGTGGGGCGGTGGCAGGGAGCGGGCAGAGAGGAGACAGGTGGGCAGGCCCAGGCTGCACCCAGATGGCCCGCGCTGAGGGCGTGGAGCAGCAGGAGTCTGGAGGACGCTGGCTGGGGGTGGTCCCGTGGAGAGCTGCGGGGGCCCCGGGGCCGTGCCAGCTCCTGCAGGAGCACAGAGCACAGACAGATGGAGACCTGGAAGGCAGCCCCACAGCCCGGCTGGGTGGGTGCTGTGGAAGCGGCCCCCGGCCAGCGACAGCATCCCTGGGTGAGCTCGCGAGGGCCAGAGCAGGCTGCAGGAATTCAGAACTGGGCCGGAGAGCAGGCAGACACGGGCCGGCTCTGCCAGCTGATAGAGTCGCAGGGGAATTGCTCACGGTTCCTTCAGAAGACACCTGGGATTCTGTCCCTGACAGCCACCTCGGCTGACAGGAGAGCCTTTTGAGCAAGGGAAGGGTTCAGAAGGACTCCATGACCTAACAAGGAGACTCGACTTTGCATGGCGGAGGACATTAGATTGAGGAAGCAAGTTGGTTCAGGCCCGGGCTAATCAGGCCTGTGAGAGGAGCCGGGCTCTGGGTTGAGCCCAATGTGACACCATGTAAAGCCAAAATACTCTGCTGCCCTTTGTGCACTCTCAGAAGCAGGATTGTCCCCAAATGCATGCATAGGCATGGATCGGGCACCACCTTAAAACAAATCCAAGGACCATCATGATGAATCAGGGCCATCTTCCACGACATCTGCTTAGTTTAACCTTCTCTATCTTGGAAACTCGGTTCTTCATGCTCCAAAGAGCACCCCCCACTCACACAGGCCTCCTCCACACACGAGCTCCTGTCGGGAGCCTTTTGGATAGTGAGGATGCTGGGGGCAAAGGGCGGGGACATCCCAAAGAGGGACAGTCACTGTATTTCACACCTCTCTATGCAGCCGGTCGGAGCATTATTCCGTATCTCATCTTGGAGACTCTGAATTTATATATCACCGAGTATCTAAAAAAATCTGAAAGCGAATTTACATGAAAAATATCTTGTTGCTCCTCCAAAATAGTTCCTTAAGGGCAAGAATGGACCAATCACTTCCTCTGATTCACAGTTCAGCAGCTAATGTAATGTGACAAAAAAGCCTTAAGATCAGTTATCGTGTTAACTGTCAGGAGGAGAGAAGCTAAAAAGATAGTCTCCAAGAGTTTCCACAGTGACCTACATGGAGATCCGCTAAAGACCTGGCTGTGTTGAAGTCTTTGTAGAAATGGAATAAAACGTCTCTGTCTCTTAGACTCTGCCCAGTCCTTCTAGACCAAGTACACAAACAGAGCTCGCTGCCCCACCCGCCCAGCAGGACTGCTGCCTCCCTCCGTCCTTCCTGGTGGACGCTGTGGGATTCCTGGTCACTGCTGTTCTTTCTCTGTCCACTTTGGTCCCTTCCAGCCTCAGCCACCAGCCCAGGGAGTGCTCATTTGTCTCTGCAAGATTAAGTGAAGTGGTGGGTCATTTCTTCGAATCATGACTCAATTTTATTTTTCTTCTTAAATCCTCGTCTTCCTTCTCTGCGCTCCATAGGACATTGCACAGAGCTCTCTGTGAGGCCTGGAAAATCTTCCTTGCTCCAGGGAGCTGGGGTATGAATGACACTTAGCGTCTGGCCATTTAGTCAATATTTAGAAGTGCAATTTGGAAGTGGCGGTAATGCATGTCAGGTAGAGAAAGCAGCAGGCTGAGAATTGATCCGTGGTGAAGACTCCAAAGTGCCCCGCCTTAACATTTAGTGTTGTCAGCAGACCCTTTAGTGCTCCACCCAATGGTGCCATTGAGCTGCGCCGAGAGAAATGAGCCTCAGGAAATGATCCTGGGCCTTAAATCAAAGATTTCTTTGGACAGGCCCCAGAAATCAGCCAGAACTGTACAGCAAGGACCCAGCAGTGTTCTGCAAAGGACAAGAGCTGAGTGTGTGTTGTTTGCTAAGTTTATTCCTCCACCCCGTCCTTCCAGTTTGATGATAAAGGAATTTTACTGAGGGAGAAAAGTAAGAGGCTTCGATAGTTACTTCGTATTAGACGGCAACCCAAAGCAGAGAGGGATGACTCGAGGAAGGAGGAAAAATAGATAATATGGGAGGATAATTAGATATTGTATGGAAATAGAGTTTGATTTTCTTAGATAATCTGTGCTACCTTACATGGTGGCTGCAGTTTTTAAGTTTATTTTCATAGCTATCATAAAATACAAAAAAAAAAAAAAGAATAAAAAATTTTCAAGAATCTGTGGTGAAAACTCTCTGGAGTTCTAGGTTCCACACCTTCCATCATGCATTTTGCAATGTCAACTCGCTGCAGCCAGTAGGCAGGAGGACTTGTGACCCTCGCATGCCCCTGGGCCCGTGTGCAATGTGGGTCTGGCTCCTCTCCTGGCTTCTTCCTGTCCTGAGTGGGTGTTCAGAACAACAAGGCACCTTCTGTGCAGAGAAAGGCACATTTCCACCTAGCTCCTGCTTTCCAGAAGTGGGCTGGGTGGGGAGTTCAGGGGTAGAGACCCGACGCAGCACCTGCCAAATTTTGGTTGTTATAATCACAGTGATTTCATCTGAGTAAGTAAGAGGCACATGTTGGTTACTGGTGAAGAATTGTGGGTCATCTGCCACCTCTCCCTCTTTCCTGCCCTGCTGGGTCCCTGACAATGTTCCTTGAGGTCTCAGGGTGACCTTAGATGCACCCAGGCACAGGGGAAGTTTGGAGCCCATACTGCTCACGCAAAGATGTGAGTTAACACAACAGCTAGGTCATTGCCTCTCTGCACATGACACCAAACATCGGGGTAAAAACTGGAATTTTTTTCAGGCAAATATTTGACACTGCAAATAAGGGATCTGGATAGTCTCTAAATTTTCCAATAATATCACCATTTGACATTAGACTTTGAGATGTATGTAATTTTAGAACAAGAAGAGGCCTTAGTTAGGACATAGTTTGCTGGCTCTTACACTTGTAAAAAATTGATCAAAACTATGGATCTCCTTTCTAGAAAAATACACCAACATATGCTATACTTACGATTTCGTGCTCATGTTAAATAGGAGACTACAATGATGAGGATTGCCGAGTGGTCTTTGACGTGCTAACACATACATACACCTATGACAGCTAATTGATTTGACTTTTTAATGTGATGGAAATGTGTTAAAAACTCATCAAAGTATCAAATTAAACCTAAGCTCCTGTTATTAAAGTTGTCTGGCAAGGGTAGGCTTGGGTCAAAATTCTGTAAGACTCCTTGGGTTGAATTCACATTGCATCATTTCTTCTGTCAGTAACTTTGGCAAGGTCTGCGTTGCTCTTTTCTGTGCCAGCAAGAAAAAGATCACAGATTCGCATTTCAAGTGTGAGATTGTCTCCAAAAAAGCAATCTTCAAAAGAATTGTGCAGGGTTTCTGGGCATCGACCACATCTGCTGCAGAGAAATTGAAGAGGTCCTGCCTCTCCGGACTGCCGTCCCACAGAAGCGACATCTCCGGCCTTCGAGCATTTCCATAGCTGTCTGCCCACCCAATCTCCTTTTGCAGGATGGTATTTCGGCCAGAAGAGCACATAGTTTTTCAACAGCATCCATTATGTTGATTAGAACGTCTTAAAGAGAAATCCAGGGATGAACATCCATCCTTCACAAATCATGGCAAATCCATTTCTTCACAAAACATCTTTAAAGGGTGTGACTTGAGGCCCTGGAATGGCTCTCAGGAGACAGGCATGAGCAAAAGCAGACACGGGCTCGCCTCCCCCTGCACCCCATCCAGTGAAGGAGACAGGTTATCCAATACTCACCCAAATAACTGTGAAGGCACAATTATTACAAGTGCAATAATGAAAAGTATACTGCATAATGACATCATCAGATAGGGGGTCCAGTTCCAGCTGAGAGGGTTGACAAAGGTGTCCCTGGAAAGTGACAAGAGTTAACATCTGAGAGGATGAATGTCGGTGACAAGGAACATCCAGACTGAAGGTACCAGAAGAGGCGAGGAGAGGCGAGGATGGTTCAAGACATGGAAAGAGGGGAGGGTGGGTGTGGTGTGGGCGGGGCTGAGGCCAGGCTCTGTGAGCCGAGCTGAAGAATTTATTCTTCTCCCGAGAGGAATGAGGAGTCACTGGAAGGTTTCAAGGAGGAAAATGACAGCATCATACTTGCTTGTTGAAAAACTAACTCTGGCTGCAACGTGGAGAATGGGACGGAGGCACCCAAGAGGGATGGATGAGGGGCAGCTGACCGGCCAGGAAATTATTGCCCGAACCTGGACTCAGCAACACAGGTGGCGAGAAGTGGCCTGGTTGGAGGCATCCTTGGGGCTGGAATGGCCAGGACCTGGTGACGGACTGGGTTTGGGAGTGAGGATTGAGCAGCGACAGGCATGGGCCTGGACTCTGGCTTGCAGAGCGTGCAGATGGTGATTCTTTGCATAAATTGCGGGCCTGAGAGACAGCAGTCTGGAGGCAGGGGACAGTGGCTCGGAGTCGATTCTGGGACGTTGAGCCAGCAGGACTGAAGGTTGCAGAAGAGGGCTGGAGATGGAAAGGCGTGAGGGAGGTCAGCGACGTGCGGGGGTGGAGAACCTGGCCCGGGGAGAGTGCAGACGTGGAAAGGGAAGAGGGTCCCAGACACAGCCTCGAGGAAACGTGATTTTTACTGACCAGATGGACGAGGGTGGGCCTGCGAAGGAAACCAAGAAAGAGTGGCTCAGGCGCAGGAGAAAACACAGAGGAGCTGTGACAAGGAAAGGGAAGCAGCGTCACTCTCTAGGAATCCATCTGACGAAGGACCCGATCTCATCCGAGAAAGCAATGCCAGTTGACATCTGTTGACACACACTTGTCACAGAGCCCCCAGGAAAGCGAGAGAGGAGCGGGCATCGTGGGTGCCTACTGACGTCACGGGGTCTGCAAAGGGAGCAGCCGGATTTATTAACCAGGATGTCACCGGCAAGCTCAGAATTTGATAGCTGTGTAATTCTTTAACATTATAATTTCTGACTTTTTTGGCAGCAAAGATGCATTGTTTTTGTAGCATGAGAAACAACTCGGGTTGTTTCAACTAATTTCTTGACATTGCTAGTCAAGCCCCAGCTGTGCCTGGGAGTGACTCAGAGCCACCTTAGGAGCCTGGGAGACCAAAGGACCCCCACAGCATGGGGGATGAGGGCATCATTTGCAGGCCTTGGAGACCTCCAGCTCAAACAGGAGAGGTGGGGGAAGGAGTCCCTAGGTAGAAGCTAGAGCTCCGGCAACCCCAATGGGCTTTGCACTGAAGGGCGTGTCAGCATCTTGCATGCTGACTAGGTCCAGGCTGCTGTGACCCAGGTACCAGGAAGCCAGCCCCTCAGAAAGGAGGCTTCGCTCAGGATTACCATGTGCTGCAGAAAGTCAGGGGGCTTCCTTTGTTTGGGTCAAGGAGTCACTATAATCATTTCATTGTTTTCAGAACTTGGAAGATCTTGAAGTGTGTGCCTCAGACACAAAGATGCTGTTGATCGCTTATGTCCGGGGCCTCCAGGGACTGGAATTCCAGTCAGGTCATTCCTTCCCCACCTGGCCCCATGAGGGAGGAGTGCAGCCCCCGACCCTGGGCCAGAGGCTTTTCCCGATCTGAGGCTAAGCAGCCGATACGGAGATCAAAGCCCTCCCCGTGGCCTCATTATGCCTTGCCTTGGTTTCACCACCTGCCCTTCCTAAGGCACCCAGCCTGGGGATGGCAGCCTTTTCCTCTCATCTGGCTTTCCTATTGGCCACTTTTTGTGCTCAGTGGGCCATTTTCAGTTGAGTTTACAATCAGCTCTAACGGGCAAGTTGGCTCTCATCTAGCTTGTCTTCCCAGCTCGCCCTCAACCCTGCGCACAAGGCCTGTCTGCAGGGCCACGCCGCGCCCAGGCCAGCACCTCCCAGCCCCCATGCCAAAGGTCCCATGGGCCAGGCCAACCCTGGGGAAACTGTCTCTGAGATCAAAGGCCATGTTTTCCCCGAAGGACTTGTTCCCACAAGCTTCTGTGCCTCAGATGTGTTTTCCTGGAAAAGGTTACATGCTTCTAAGAGAGTTAATTGGCTTAGCTGTTTTAATAAGCTCTCTTGAGACATGCATTCAACAGTTGCACACCTGTCTCGCATCACATAAAATGCAGCTCACAGGGGTTATTGTTACAAGATGTGTCAGGGTTGGCAGGCAGGAGCTGCTCTTGGAAGGGGAGACCTGTGCTTTAGGAAGTTTGGGGAAATGTGATTTTTATGGGGTCCACTTGGTGGTCCTTGGAGAGAGCTGCCAGGAAGCAGGTCTCACGCAGGAAGCCGTGAGCGCAGTGGGACCGCACCAGTGCTGGGGTGGTGGCTGGCAGGCAGGGACACCTTGAGATGCTCACTTCTCCCACCCAAGGCCTTTGGTTTCTCAGCCGTACGTGAAAGGATTTGATGTCAGACTGCCGGGTATGGCTGTGAACGCTGTTAATTGCACAGGGGTGCCACGTCTAAGGGGCATTGTCCAGCCATATGGTAAACATTGCAGATTTGCATATTTGTTTTGACAATTTTTGGCCCAAGCCAATAAAGTGTTATGAAAAAAAAAATAAGCATACCAGCATAATTTTCTGATGGATGGATAGAAGTTAAGTGTTTTGAAGAAGATATGCTTTAAAAATGTTGTGTGCATGTGGAAAAGTGCCTGTGCTTAGTGACGGCCCTCATTGGTTGCCCTTTAAGTTCCCTCTGACTCTGTGTTTTCCACTCAGGGTTGGTTTGTTAGGCTATGGAAGGAGCCAGCCTGAGGTGGGAATTCCCAGCGGGAAGGCGGACTCTAGACAGAGATAAGAACAGGTCCTAAAAAATGAGCCCTAATTAGGGGGATGATGAGGAAACAAGCTGGAAGAAAGCTAAAACATGTGCTCAAAGTTTTCATGAAGCCAAAGTCTTGCTCCCAAGCTCCTGACTGATCTTTGAAACTGCAACATCTAGGCCGCTGCCATTGACGTTTTCTTCCCCCCGGATCCCTGAGGCAGAGATTCAGAAACCCCTGCTTTCCTCGGAGTCTTGTTGGAGTGACTGGCAGTGACCCCATTTGACCAAGCCCCGTGCTTCCTCTGAAGCCAGGACAGCAGCCTGGAGGCAGCAGCCTGCAAGGTTGTGCAAGGCTCGCCCACGGCACGGACTGGGCCTGCGGTAGATCCAGAGAGGAGCCCACGGACTCCCGCCCGGAGAGCCAGCTCATGGGATCCACACAACACTACCCCTCCCGACTGCTAATTTCTATCTGACAAAGACCAGAGAAAACAAAACAGAGCACCCACACAAATTCACCTTGGAGTAATTAACTTTACTCTCTCGAAACTACCAGTTTAACTTAGTCCATGTTCCCTTCCATTGTCACTGTCATTTATAGCTGGCTGTATCCTTTGCCAGTCATTTACTCATTCTGGGTTTTAACATTAGATGTGAGGTAAAATACTTTTCCTTTTGAGATTTCCCTAGGGAGAGACTACTGGGACAGACAGAGCAGAAGGACTGCACTTGCCTGACTCTCCATCCACCTGGGTGCTGGTCCAGTCCCTCCTCAGAGGCCTGTGGAGGTGAATGGCTTCCACCCAAATTCAGGGAGCCTGCGAGACTTGCATCCAGGACATCTCTGATGAATCAAGATGGGATCTTCTCATCCCATTGTCTGGCTGTCTGACCATCTGAATAGGTAGTAAATTATAATGCCCCATTTGCTCTGCTGTGAAGATTCTTCCCCTGTCTGCTCTGCTGACAGAGCCTCAGTGGTGGGATGACCCTGAAGAAAATAACTTGATCTCACCTCTCACCTCCAACTCCCAACACCACTTCACGCCCTGCGGCTTTCTGGATATTACAGTCTCCATAGAGTAGAGCTACTGCTGCCTAGTTTCCCAGTTCAGGGAGCTTCAAACTGGGTTCTCCAGAATTTCCAAGGGCAATATTAGTTTTAAGGGAATCAATTCCAAGATCTTCAACTTTCGTATGTATTGCTAAAATCATGCTGACTGAAAAATGCCCTTTTCCTACTTTGCATCCTTTTTACCCATAAAGAATCCTACTGAGGGGCATCGCTGAAGTACATAAATGCCTCCAGCACCAAACAGATGGACAGTTCAAAATGCTGGTGTAAGTGCTGAGAAGCTGAATGAATCTAGTGACAAAATAGCAAAACTTTAAAAAAGGTATTTCAATGTTTGCTTTTAAATTATTTAAGAAAAACTTAATTGTCAGCTGAAATATTATTTAAAAATTTATGATGATAGATCACTGTGTGAATTTTGGCATTCAGAGAAGCAGTTCAAAGAATTAAATGACATTGGTACAACAAACTACTTCTATTTCCATCTACTTGTTTATATGAACAACTTTCTGAGCACTTAACTTGACTCATTCTAGAGATCAGCCCTATTCATCCATGGATATATGAATTAATTTTAAAAAGCACCCCTATTCCTTTCATTAAGAGATGTATTTCTAATAAAAATAAAAATAAAATTCTAATAAAATATAACTTTTTATGCTTAACAATTATTTATTGAAGTTTGGTTTCTACTTGATAAAATGATAGGCTAAGTTGTTTTGAAACAACTTGTCTCTCCAAGAACAACTAAAAAAATTGCTGGACTATCCACATGTGTGTGATGGACCAAGGACATACCAAGGCCTAGAGAAAGAAGTGCAGCTGGCAGTTGGTGCCACATCTCTCTTCCAGTCAAATCCTGATCCCCAAAGCAGCAGTTGAGAGGCTAAGACACATAGGAGCATTACAGGATACAGGAAAGGAGAAAAATCAGCGTTCAGGGCCCATCAAGGAGAAGAGATCTAGTAAACATCTCAGACTTTTAATTGGAACAATAAAGGGCAACCCTCTAGGAGGAAGAATGAGCTAGAAATAGAAAAGAGGGAAAAGTCTTCATAAAGACCAAGCTGAGCTTTGAATCATCTTAATCCCTGGTTAAACCCACTCTGGGTTAAAGTGGTCTGCCCATAGCCTAAGTGCCCACCATAAGCAAAAACAGATGTTCTCCAGAAGAAGATAACAACATATGGGGCATCAAATGATATCTACAACTTTTATATACAATATGAAGCATTGAATTTAAACTATATAAAAGAAAACAAAGCCTGACTAAAATATCAAGAGAAAAAAAAACAGACAATAGATTCAAACGCACAGATGATCCAGATATCAGATAAGGACTTTAAAAGAACTATAGTAAAAGAACTAAATGACAAAATGGAGACTTGTACTAGTAAATGAATTTTTTTAACAAAAAGGTAATTCTAGAACTAAAGACAGAGCCATCCAGCTTAAATGTGGAGAAACAAAGGGATTAGAATGGCAGAAAAGAATGTGAGAGATGTGAGACTTAGTGAAAGTTCCACAGAAAGAGAAGAAGAATGGGACAAAAGTAATATTTGAGAGATAATGATTGAGGATTCTCCAAAACTGACCAGAGATATCAAACGATAAATTCAAGGAGTGCTATGAAACCCAGGAAAGAACATTATGATTTTCAGAACTGCTGAAAACCAAAGACAATGAGACAATTTTAAAAGCAGCCTGAGAAAATTGTTCAAAGGGGCAATAGTAAGACTAACAGCTGACTTTCTAGCAAAAATATTGGAATCTGAGATGACAATGGAACGATATCCTCAAAGTGATAAAAGAAAACAAGTCTCGACCTAAAATTCTATAGCCATGAAAATATCCTTCAAAAATGATGGCATAATAAAGACATTTTTTTAGAGATAGAAAACTAGGAGAATTTATTGTCAGTAGGTCTAGCATAAAGGAAGTTCTAAATTCTTCAGGAAGAAGGAAAATGGTCACATAAGGCAGCACAGAGATGCAGGAAGAAATAAAGAGTAACAGAAAGGCTAAGTATGTAGGTAAACCTAAATGAATAATAATAAAAACCTGTAAAGAATTAAAATATATGACAGAAGAAGCACAGAAGATGAGAGAAACAAAATTCAGAGTTAAAGTGTTCGAATGTACTTGTATTATCTGGGAAGTTGTGGAACTGAAATATTATATTAGGCTTTAATAGACCAATATTTCAATTTTTTATCATCTTTAGAGTCCTTTGCAAGGAAGAAATTAATCAGAATATATAAATAGCAAGCTAATAGATGAAGGGAAATGGTACAATAATACTTTATTCAAAAGAAATCAAGAAAGGAGAGGAAAACTATCAAATGTGTGATGAATATAGGACATACAGTTAAATGGCTGATTTAAACACAAAGGTATCAAAAATGCATTAAACGCAAAATTTTACTTTTTTACTACTATTTCATTAAGTATTCCAATTAATCTGAATGGTTCCATTTATATAAAGTTCAAAGCAGCTAAAACATTATACAGTGCTGGAAGAGTGTTTAGACTTGGGCAAACAGTGACTAGCAAGGAGCCTGAGAAGGCGCCGTGTGTGAACGTCATGTTCTGTGTCTGGATCTGTGCTTCTTACGTAGCTGCCTTTGCAAGAATTCACCAGAGAGTACACTTACAATTTATTCACTTTCTTGTGTCTACGTTAAACTTTAATCAAAATTTATATAAAACCAACTATCATCAGACTAGATAAAAACAAAAACTAAAACAAACTGCTTATAAAAGACATATGTTAAATGTAAGTATGCAGACAGATGAAAGTAATAGCAATTTTGAAAGATATCACACTAACACTAATCAAAGGAGAGCTGGTGCCGCTATCCTAATAGGCAATGTAGACTCTAAGCCTAGAATATTTTTAAGTAAAGGACATTTCATGTTGATACAAAGTTCAATCTACTGGGATGATGTAACAATTCTAAATGGTAATGTTCCCAATTACACACTCTCCAAATAAATAAAGCAAAAATTAACAGAACTAAAAGGAGAATAGGTAGACTCACAATGATCGCAGGGGATTTTAACACATCTTTCTCAGTAACTGATAGAATAAGAGAACAAAAAATTAGAAAGATACAGAAAATTTACATAATATAATTAACATATTTACCTAACTGATATTACTAGAACACTGCACCCAACAACTGCTGAGTACATGTTATTTTCAAGTATACATGGAACATTTTATCATAAATTACCATATGTTGGCCATAGAGCATTTCTCAACAAATTTAAAAAGTCTGAAATCATACATTATATGTTCTCTGATTACAGTGTAGTTAAACAAAAATCAATAGTAAATATAAAATTTTAAATCTTCACGTATTTGGAAAATAACCAGGAACTTCTAATTAACTCATGGTTCAAAGGAGTAGCTATGAAAATTTAGAAAAATCTTGAACTGAGGGATAGTGAATATACTACATATGATATAGTGGGAGAAGTAGAATGCAACTAAAGTCGTGCTTAGTAGGAAATTAATGGGCATACATGTACATATTAAATAAGAATAAAGGCTGAAAATTAATTTAAGCTTCCATCTCAAAGCAAATTAAATTCCTCCAAAATATAGAGAAGAAAATAATAAAGAACAGAAATGAATAAAATAGAAAATAAATAAACAATAAAGAGAATTGACAAAGCCACATTTGGTCTTAGAAAAAAAACTTTAATAAAATGGATGAAACCTTGGCAAGGCTTATCAAGAAATAAAGAGAGAAGACACAAATTACCAATAATAAAATGGAAAAAGGGTCTCAACATAGAACCTAAAGACATTAAAAAGCCAGCAACATAATATTATGAAAAATGTTATACCAATGTATTTGAAAATGCAGATAAAATAGATAGATGTCTGGGGGGAAATTACCAAAACTGACAAAAAGAAATAGAAAACTGGAATACTTCCATATCTATTTTTAAATTAAACTTTTAAAAATCTTCCCTAAAAGAATATCACAGTATTAGATGCCTCCACTAGTGAAGTTTTCAAACATTTAAGGAAAAAAACCCACAATATTACACAAATTCTTTCAGAGAATATATAAAGATAATCACTTCCATAATGAGGTTATTATACTCTTAATACTAAAATGTGACAAGCATATGAAAAGAAAGTAAAATTATAAGACCACCTTTTCCAAATACACATAGATACAGAAATTCTAAACAAAATATTTGTAAACTGAATCCATCAAAACATAAATAGAATAATATATGCCAACTTGTTGGGTTTATTACAGGAAAACCCAGGTTTAACATTTAAAAATCAATCAGTATAATTCATAGCGGTAATAGGATAAAGGAGAAAATCATTTGATTATCTCAGTAGACACATAAAAAGCAATTGATAAAATTTAACAACCATTCATAATAAAAACTGAGTAAACTAAACTAGAATTTATTAGATAAATTTGGGTAACTAGTAAACTATATCCTTAATCTGGTAAAGAATACCTGCCAAAGACTACAGCAAGCATCATGGTCATTGTGAAATGTGTTCAGAAACCTGACGTCTACCCAGCGTCATGCTGAGGGTCCTATTCGGCTGGGGGAGCTGGTGAGTAGGGCAGAGATAAAAGTAAGACCATTAGGAGGGGGGAAGATTGTCATTATCCACAGATGACTGCTTATGAAAAAGCCCCAAAGAATTCACTTGTAGTATTAACAAGAGGCATTTTGATATAAGATCAATATTTTAAAATTTTTGTATTTATATATACTAGCAACAAAAAAATAGAAAATGAAATTTAAAAGCCAATACCATGTATAACAAAATAGACAACATGAAAGATGTGAGAATAAATGTAACAAAAATAGCTAAGAACTTTATATAAGAAATATTTAGAGAAATCTAAATAAGTGGAGGAATATTTTATGCTTATAAATTGGAAGTCTTAATAGTATATAAATTTTCTCACAAGTAATTTATAGATTCAGTATTATCCCAATCAAAATCCCACCTCGTGTGTGTGTGTACACATGTGTGTGTGCATGCGTGCATGTGTGTGTGAATTGACAAGTCGATTCTAAAATTTATATGGAAATGCAAAGTCTCAAGAATAGCAGAAACTATCTTGAGTCAAATGAACAAAACACAAAGATTTACTCCATTAGATGTAGACCTATTTTAAAGCCACAAATATTAAGACAAAATGGTATCTTTGCAAGAATAGACAAATAGTCTAAGGGTAAGGTTAGAGATTTTTGAGACAGACCCACAAATATATGATCCAATATCTGGTTTATGACAAGAATTACACTGCTGAGCAGTAATAAAAGATGCCTTTTCAAAAAATTATAATAGATCAATTGAATATATACATAAAATAATGTATATCTTCTAACTCATATCTAACACCATATATGAAAATTAATTTTAGGTAATTCCTGGTGGAGTGTAGATCTAAATATAAACCGTAAAACATAAAACTTCTAGAAGAAAACATAGGTAAATATCTTCATGATCTTGGATAAGAAAAATATATTTTTAAGCAGGAAAAAAATAGCACTAATATAGAAAAATGATGAAGTAGACATTAAAAAGAGAAGCTTCTCTTCATGGAAAGACATCCTTAAGAAGGGCAAAAGCTAATCACAAAGTGGAAGGAAATAAAACAAACAAAAAGTTGCCCACCTGGAATATATGCACAACTCCTGCAAATAAAAGAGAAAAAGCTAACTCAATAGAAAAATATGCAAGAGATTTGAGCTGACACTTAACATAACTGGGCATTCAAATGGTCAATAAACATATGGAAAGTTATTCAACCTCATTTGTTGTTAGAAAAAATGCAAAATAAAACTACAATGAGATAACTCTTCATACCCATTGTGATGGTTAATTTTACTTGTCAACTCGACTGACTGAGGGATCCCCACATTAGACATTATTTCTGGGTGTGTCTGTGAAACTGTTTCCAGATTAATTAGCATTTGAATCTGTGGACCCTGTAAAGCAGATGGCCCTCCCCAATGTGAGTGGGGACCATCCAATCCTCTGGTGGCCCTGAACAGAACAAAGGCTAAGGAATCCGGAAGACTTTGCCCCTTTCTGCCTGATTGCTTCAGCTGGGACATCATCTTCTGCTCTCAGCGCCTTCAGACTGAATTCAGACAATTAAAACTACCAGCTTCCCTGGACCTCCAGCTTGCAGGTGACTGATCGTGGGACTTCTCAGCCTCTATAATTGTGTGAGCCAATTCCTCATAAGGAATCTATTTATATAGGTGTGTGGATATCCTATTGGTCCTGTTTCTCTAGACCTTGACAATCACACCCACTAAAATGAAAAACGAGTAATTTTAAAAACCAACCAATCCAAGCATCAGTAAAGATGGAGCAACTGAAAGTCTCAAGGTGCTGGTGGGAGCAAATGGATATAACAACTTCAAAAAACTTTTTGGCATTGTCTAATAAAATCGAACATATACATACCCCAAATCTAGCACTTCTACTCATGTATGTAGCCCAACAGAAATGCATACCTAATGCACCAAAGAACATGCACAAAAATATTCATATTCGTAATATTTAAAAACTGGCAACAACCCAAATGTGCAACAACTGTAGAATGGATAAACAGTGATATAATCATACAATGGAACTTGTGTGTCCTAAATATTAGAAGAGAGTTGGAAGTTATCACTAAAAAATAAGTTTTTGGTTTCTATAAAAATAGCATTTATTTTGGAAAAGTTAGTTCAATTCAGATAAGCAACAAATAAGAATATAAAAGTCACCATGATCCTGTACCAGTTAGGAACTGTTTGCTGTGAGTAATATAGAAACTAGTTTCGAGTGAATAAACACATAGGAATTTATCTGTATCACACAGCAAGAAGTACTTTATGCAGTTCAGATGCTTAATGATGGCATCGTAAAAACCCAGGTTCTTTATATACACCTCTGCTTCATTTCAGCACACTGACTTTTTATCATCATGCTTGTGGCCGTGGAGTTTCAAGATGACTGCTGCAGGTGCAGGGACCCTGTCCTCACCCCACATTCCAAACTGGAAAAGAGGGGGTGGGGGAGCATGCACACAGGGCACCTTTATCTTTCACAAGGAAGCAAAGCTTCCCACCCTGAGCTCCTCAGCAGATTTCAAGGCCTGTGTGAGGTCACGTGACCATTCCTAGCTGCAAGGGAACCTGAGAAAGTGAGAAACCTTTCCTCTTTTTTATGGTACAAGATGGAAAGGGAGAAGGGTATTTGGAATGTCTTCAGTTTAAAAACCCCAAAAAGTCTTCCAAACCAGTCACCATTGAAATTTTGTTGTATTTACTTCCATTCTTTTTTTTTAGCCATGAATATGCTTTAAATATTTACAAAAGGAGATCATCCTTTATACACTATTTCTGTAGCCCCTTTTCACTCAAAATATTATGTCAATAAATACAAAGACATAATGATTTTAATGCCTGCATAGTATTTCATTATGTGGATATACTATAATATAATTTAACCATATTATCAAATGTTTCCATTGCTTCTCAATTTTATTTTACAAATAACATTGTAAGAAGATGCTTATATATACAACTTTATTTTCTTAGAATATGTTCCTAGCAGTGGTTTGCTAGACAAAGCATGTATACAATAAAAGTTGTAGTCTCAATAGATGTGAGTGATTCAGGAACACACGCCTAAGTATCTGCCTCATCTTGGTATTTTTCAAACACAGATTTTGGTCCATAGTGGCAGTGAAGTTGATTTAAATCAACACTTAAAAAATACCAAATAGAACAGAATAGAATAGAAGAAGAAAGTATATGTATGCATTGCCCATAATCTGGTGAAATTTTGTTTCCGTTGTGGAGTGTGCGTGTGTCCGTGTACTGTGTCATGAAGCAGTGTGAGCATTTTGCCGTGGGTTACAGACAGAAAGTTCTTACCATGCTCCCGCAGAGGAACTCTCATGCTGCCTCCTGATTTCCAGCGTTCATTTCTTATTTGTTTTTCTTGTTTGATGAGAAGTTCTGTAACAGTAATAAATTACAGTGGTGACAGCAACATTCCTGATTTGCTTCTGACCTAAAAGAAAATGCATCCCCTGAAGTTTTGAAATGTAGAATTTTCACTGTGGTTAATAACTAGCCTGTCAGTAAAGTTTTCATTCCTCTTTACATCAAGTCACATAAAGGTTTCTTTTTCATTTATAAGTAGTTGGATTTATTTTTAGTTAACTATTAACGATTAATCCCTAATTTTATTACCTATGATAAGATAATATGCATTGTGGCCTATAAAATTCCTGCTTTGGGGAAATTATTGAGATTTTTTTCGGACCAGAATATGATCAGTTTTTCCAACAGTTATATTTGAAATGAATGCACATTCAATGCTAATAAGATAAAATTTTCAATATCTATTGAATCTAGCCTGTTGGTACTACCATTCAAATCCCCTATGTTTCCATTTATTCTTTATATCTTGAATGGTCATTAAAAACTTCCACTTCCAAGATGGAAGTTTTGCACTTTATATTTCCAAGATTTCTTTGTGTTTGCATGTATTTGTGCTATATAAACCATCATACAAATTCATAACGATTTATATGGATTTCTATCTATTTCAGGCTTTTGATATCATCATCTATTTTAATACTATTGACATACTCAATTTTTTGGTTTACCTTTGGGGAATTCTTTTGGTCCACTCTTTTGTGTCTATTCTTTCTGTGTCCTTTTATTTAGAGTATGAATTTTGTAAATAGTTTACAGTTGGATTTTGTTTCTTGCGTCGCCTTGACATTCTTTAAAAATAGAGTCTAATCCATTCATAATCATTTTGAAACGAGTAGATTTAGTTTTCTCCTTTGTTATGCTTTCTGGATGTTTCCTTTTTTTCACTTTTATGTACTTTGATATTTGACTAATTTTTTATGCTTCTTTTTTCTTCCTTTAGTGATTTGGAAGTTATGCATACAACTGTTGTTCTGTATATTCAAATCTTTTAAATCAATATCTAGAATGAAACATTATCTATTGACCATCCCTTCCCTTCATCAACAATGAAAATGCCTTCCCTCCCTTCCCTGGCACACGCTCCCAACTTTTGTTGAAAAAATTTTGAACTTTAGATCCAGATTATTACATTAAAAATGCTCAATATGTACTTTATTTTTCAAGAAAATATTTTCATATAACCACCTTATTATTTATTGCTTAGGCTTAACTATGTTTTGCCATTTCATTGCTTAATGCTATTTATATTAAAACCCCACTGGTGTTCTGTCTTGAGTTCTTTATTTTGACTTCTTTCTCAGTAAGCTTGAGTAAATATTAATAGTATATAAAGCATAATTTTTGCCCTTGCATGTCTGAAGTTGCCAGATCCCATTTTAAAATAATACCTAAAAGTTTTAGAGTTAGAAAAAACTGGATTCAAATCTTAGCTCTTCCTGGCGCTGGCCCTGTGACAATGGGGAAATCTTTTCACCTCTCTGTCTCAGTTCCTTGTAGTAGAATGGAGGTCACATGAGCTACCTTACAGGATTTGTAAGGAGTGTACTGAGTGAAGTGGTTGTCCACTTAAGTATATATTGGCACATAGCAGCCAGTCGATAACAGATTGTTATTGTTAATCTTTGCACACTACTATCTTTGTTTATTCACATCTTAATAAAATAGTATGCATGTTATAGGTAGTCAATTGAATTATTGTTTTAATTTTGGAGACATAATCTGCACGCAATAACATGGACAGATCACATGAGTATAGTTTCATACATTTTCAAAATTGCATGCATCTGTGTAACTACCAATCAGGTCAAGATAGAGAATTTTTCCATCATCCTTCTTCCTTCCAGGCAATTGCATTGTCATTGGTTAGGTTTGTCCAATCTCAGGCTTCATATAAATGAAATCATACTATTAATATAATATAAATACTCTTTTGTGCCTTTCTTCTTTGTTCAAAATAATGTTTTTGAGGTACACCCTTATATGGCATGTGTCAGTAATTTATTCTTTTTTATTCTGTTCAGTAGTATTTCATGGTATAAATATATCAAAATTTGTTTTTCCATTCTCACATTTATGGATATTTGGATTATTTCCAGTTTGGAGCTATTATGACTAGATTACTGTGAACATTCTTGTACAAGGCTTTTTGTAGTCATTCGTCTTGTGTAAATACCAATGGCTGGAATTACTGTTTCATAGGGTAGATGTATATTTGACTTTATAAGGAGCCATTGAACAATTACGAAGTTGCCATATCATTTTACTGTCCCACCACCAGATGATAAGAGTTTCAGTTGCTCATCATTAATCATTTGGTATTTTATAGTAATCTACTTTGTCTGACATATAAATATATCAACTTGCTTATACTTAGTGTTGCATGGTATAGCTTTTTTCTCACCCTTTTCTTTTTAACCAATGTATTTACATTTTTTAAAATTTTCTTTTGTAAACAACATATATTTGAGTCTTGTTCCTTTTTTATCCAGTCTGACCATCTCTGCCTTTTAAATAAAGTGTTTAGTTGATTTACATTACATTAGTTGATTACATCAGTTGATTTACATTTTATTGATATTTGGAGGTTTCAGCCTCCTATGTTGACTACTTTTTTACTTGTCTTAACTGTTTTTGTTCTTGTGTTTCTCCTTTCCTGTCTTTTCCACTAATTGAGTACTTTTAGAATTCTATTCTATCTTCTCTATTGATTTTGAATTTTATTATGTTTTTTCTAATTGTAACTCTAGACATTTCAACACCCATCCATAACTTATTCATGTTCTACCTTGAAATATTATATTGCTTCACAAATGGTGTTAGTTTTTGAATTTTATAATGCCAATTTGTCCACATATACACTCTTTATATTCTCATTGCCATATATTTTACTTATACATATGTTGTAAACCCCATAATGTATTGTTATTAGTTTTGCTTTAAATAGTCAATAATTTTTTAAAGAAATTTCTTCACATTTACTCTTTCTGGCCAACATTTATGTCATCTGTGGATCTAATTCTGTTGATTATTTATTCTCTTAATTATGGGGCACATTTTACTGCTTTTTAGTATGTCTCATGCCTTTTTATTATATGTTGAACATTGTATGAAAAAGAACAATAGCTTGTGTAGCAAATTATATTTTCCCCAGAAAAGTCCATATTCCTTCCTCTGTCAGGCCTCTAGGGTGGCATCCAAGTCAACCTAATCTGTAGATGAGCTGGGTCTGGGCTTTTTAGAAGATTTAGTTAGATTCATTTTGCCACTAGCATCAAATGTGAGGAAAGATAAGGCTTATCACTTTAGCAGGAATTTGCCCAGTGGCGAACTCTCTGTTTTACACAGAGAATTTATGCTGCCAAGTTTTGAGGTCATTGAGGACTTCTTTTTCTCTCCAGCATTATCCACAACTTTCTGCAAGTTGGAAGAACTCTCTTCAACTTGATGTTCTATCCCTAGTCTTTGATAAACTGTTACCTTGTACTCAGTGAAAATGTTGTGTATTTTGGGGGAATTTCTCTCAATTCTTCTATCCTACCCTTAGCCTTTGGTAGCATGCTGCCATGCCCCTTGATTAAATTAAAATGAATTATGATTTCTAAAAATAAAGAATTCCCTAACAGTGTAACAATAGCTTTACTTTGTCACCTATTGCTTCTAGCCATGCTATAGAACTTTACATGTAATTAGTAAATAAAAAGTAGCTGTTCCCCTACTTTAACCTGAGGCAAGGGTAAATTTCTCAGGCAAACTGTATTACTGTACCAGTGTTAAGTCCAGATTCATTTTAATCAAATAAAAGTACTAAGAGAACATATGTTTGATCATACTAACAAACATGCTTATTGCTGATTATACAAAAAACACTTATGGTTTGATGTTCATGTGCAAACACCAAAATAAAAAAGCATGCTGTTTCTTTTATTTGCAAAACCATGGCGAAAACTGCATTAGTTGCAAACTCACATACACGTGTCAGAGATGCCAGAAGCAGACACCTGGTCACATTGTACACGGCTGTTAAACTTTGAAAGAGTAGGCAATATCTTATTTGCTTTTGAGTTTCTGGCACTGAACATGGGGTTCAAAAATAACCTTCAACAAATAAAACACAGATATCTAAAGTGATAAAAACCAGTCAAGATTCCACTGGCATTTCTTATGATAATAAGTGTTTTCCCAGAAGCTATGAGCAGGATTTCTTTCTGGGTCACCTAGCCTATTCATCTTATTCAATAAATATGTCTTGGAAAAGGGAACATCCCTCTCTGCCTTCTATGAAAAGTTCTCTCTCGGTTGTCCTAGACAGCCCCTGCTCCCTAGATATAACGTCAGGCAGAGCGGGGCGGCGTCTCCCATGGCGCACTCAGGTCTTGCCATGATATGCCGGATGAAGGGATTCTTCCCGGAGGCTGCCCTGCTGTCTTTTAAATCAGCTGTAACCAGCTGGCCAATGTGCCTGAGATGGGGTCGATGTGCTTCCTGACAGAGGGACTCCTACCTCCCACACTCCCTGCTTGTCCCACTTCGCTCGCTTCCACCTGGGGAATCATTTTCCCCGGGCTACCAGGAAGAGCCACTCTGGTCTCCGGGCACCGCTGCCTGCGTCTTGCTGTGCTACACAGCTCTCCACACACACGGTAGTCTCAGTTCTCTGAGCTTTTGGTCATGCTGTTCTCTGTGCCTGGGGCGTCCTCCCAGCCCCACCTCATCCCCCGTTGCCTCGGCCAAGTCCACAGGTCTGTAAGATTGAGCCCAGCGTGGGGACTCGAGGAAGGCTTTCAGGAGGAAATGATAGCTAAATTAAACGCCCCAGGTGCATCGAAGCGCGCACCTGTTTTCCCGAGTGTCCCTTCCCGCTCGCTACACTAGACTCTGGAATGCTCCAGGAGGGAGACCCCGACTGATCGCTCTTGTTTCCACTATGTCTGAATGTAGTGATTAGTTCATAGCAGCAGCCCATAAATATTTCTTCAACTGCCGTAAACTGAGACTGGCTCATGCCTCTCCTGCTCTATGTTCTCCTAACATGGTTGGGAGTCTCTTCCTCAGGGCCACTATGGCTACTTACCAAGAGTCTGGGGCAGAGAAGCTGAGCTTGTTCACATCTGGACACCTCTGATTCTTTTACTTCATTTTGGGACAGGCAAGGTCATGGCTCAGAATCCTTGCTTTAACCCAGTGATTGTCAGCTTGCTAATCTACCTCTAAGTCTTTGTGTAACACCACAGGAGAGTGAAATATTTATTTTATGATTCTTTGACTAGTCAGATATTACCTAATACTTGATTCTAGAAAAAGCAAAGTATACTAGAAGACTTATTCATCATGAAAAATCCATAGGAAAAAAGTTTTAATTATTTGTGCACATTAATTAATTTTTGTTTTGTTTCAAACTGAGAATGACAGCCACTATCTAACCTTTGCCAGTCTCTGCCATGGGACACCGGTGTTGCATAGGAGTGACATTTGAGAACTTCTGCTCCAGTTAAGCAAGGTAACAGTTAAATACACCACCTATCGGCAATAACTTACTTTAGTTCGTGAAAATATAACAAACCTTATTTGGACTGATGGTGCTTGCTTCCTGAAACAGGCTCATAACCCTACCTTGGTTACTGAAGAGAGTAACTATTGCCATCTTTTTCCTTCTCAGGCTGTGAGGTTGAGATTCTTGGTGTCAGACCTACTTACTGCCTAGAATATAAAAATGTCCCAACGGATATCAATTTTGCCAATGCAGTCAGCGATGCTCTTGACTCATTCAAGTAAGTGTCCTGAATTCTCAGCCATACCATCGTTCTTCCTTGCTTCCAGTACAAACATGGATCCTAAAGTGAATGGAGAAGTCTTGGTGGCGGTGAAATAATGTCTCAGAGAGTGGTGAGCCTCTTGCATGGTGCTGGTTAACTGATATTAGGGGATAATTGTGAGCAAGTGACTTCACTTTTGCAGGGGCAATCTCCGGAAATGTTTAATTGAGAGCAAGAAAGTCTCCAGGGGTTTGGGACCTCCTTTTTTATTAATATGTTATTGGAAAACGGAGAAGCAATGTAAATGTCAGCACTTCTCTAATAATGATTTAGTGAACGATTGTATCTCAGAAGATATTAATAATTATTTGGCAGAAAGGGAGGATCTGTGGTCAGATAACTTTGGGAAATTTGCCTACCCTAACTGTTCTTGGAAATGTACAAAGTACATTATTAGCATATTAGAACACAGAATCTATTTCTTCCCTCCCACGTGGAATCATGACACACAGTTTGAAAAATGTAGAAATCAGTAATGTTATCCTGAGCAGCACACATGAGTCTGTCAGGGAAACTGATCAACAAGACAGGTCAGGACAAAGCCTCAAGTCAGTCTCAGAAATCGCTGGAAGTGGAAGTTAAGATGGGAGATGGGTGGGGATCTGCATCAGAAACCAGCAACCAAGAGGCTCAGGGTGTTGGGGGCTTTCAGTTTTCCAGGGGTGGACTTGAGGTCACCTTGGCTGCAGAGTGGGCTTCCTGGGTGTGGCCAGCCAGGTGACCCATAGGAATCAGAGAGTAGAGACCAGGGTAGGACTTTCATCCTCCTGGAGAAGGAGCCTGGTTTCAAGCCGGGCACCCCAAGAACCAACATATGCTAAGCACCGTGCGCAGATCACTAGCACTGCCCACATGAACCGGCCTGCAACTGAGACTGCTCCAGACACAGAGCTGACCCGATACGGATTTTGTTCTTGCCACGCCCGCCTCATCCTGGTGAGCAGCCATCACCCCCACAAATCTATAAAAGGAGAAAACACCACCCTTCCTTCACTGCTTCTTAGAATGATCCCACTTCCAATGAAACCTATCAAAAAGGGTCCTTTGGGCACATCAAGGTTCATGCTTTGATTGACAGGTTGGAGAGAAAATGGGTTTGAAATACTTAAAAATTGAGAAGTAACAAATCTAAAAGTATAATTTTTTTTTCTGGGGGAAGAAGGAAGGAGCAGAGTCTGGGGGAGTAACCTTTAAATAAATATTCTTCAGATGGTTTGCAGATCCTGTGTGTTATGTGATCCTGCCTCCTACCTACTCTCCTTTCTTTTGCTTGCCCACAAGTGCTGGAAAACCACACATGTGACAAGCTGGAATGTTGTGCCGCAGTCTAGCTTTGTGCTAGCCAAGCAGAATAGCATAGCACGCGCAGCAGCGAGCTGAGCTGGAACTCCAAGACAGCTCTACATCTGACCAGTGCTGCTTCCAACATATCCAAAACCCTAGCCATCCCCACAGCCCACCGCCTTGCCAAATGTGAAAGTTTGGATTATAGATGTCATACAAACACCTCCAAATTACCCAACAGTCTGTTCGGCAGTGTCATCCTTTTCACGTTATCTCGCCGCTGTAACAGCCGAATGGACTCCCACTCTCTGCCACCCAGTGACCACAGGTAGAAGAGCACACAGCGCGTAGCCGTGAGCCCCCTGGGCAGGGCTGGCCCACAGGCTGCCAGTCTAAGCAGACTTCCCTGTGCTGAGGGTCACCAGAGTGCGGAGGAATAAGTACCGGGCTCTCTTCCCCCTAGAGAAGCTCTTCTTTTTCCCTTTTCAAGCATGACAAGGCAACAGTATTCTGGGGAATTACATCTTTACCTTGGAGAACATTTAGGAATGGGGAGAGTTTTGGTAGTGGTAGTGATGGTGTGTGTGTGTGTGTGTGTGTCTTTATCAAAGGCATTGGGTTCCACTAGAAAGAAAAGGCTACAAAAAACCAGAAGCCCAGAGAAGTGGCCCCAGGCCAGGCCTCTACATGATGTGATGTGTAATGTGTCCTGGGGTGTTTCCTGGGCTGCCACACTGCCCAGCGCAGCGCCATGCATATTGTGGTCTGTGGAAATGGCCCTGAGCTCCAGGGATGGCAGTCACATAGCCTGCGACATGAATGATGCCCTGGGAGGAAGGAACCAGGCCAGTGCAATTGTCTTATGGGGTCTTCATGCTACCAAGGTTAACAGGACACCAGAGACAGCCCCTTTGCATAGTAGAGGGGAAGATGGAGACCCACCATCTCTAAAACTAGTCAGTGCTTGAAAGGAGAGAGAAGAATAGAAGAACAGTAATAGTCTGGGGAGGCAGTAATGACTTAGACCCTCCCCCAAAGACAAAGGAGCACCTCCTTCTGCCATCCCCTGCATTCCCTTCTTACAAGGCAGAATAAAGGACTGAAAGTTGTAGGTCAACATTTTTCTTTAAAAGAATCTAAACTTAGTCCTCTTTAGGAGCAAAGTAAAAGAAGTACCCAGTCTAGAACAGTCTAGGCCAATCAAGACCACTTTGCATGTAAGCAGCTTGTCTGTGCAATAATGTGGCTCGAAGGAATCATTAATTCTTTTGGCATGTCTGTCTAGACCAAGAACATAATTATTTATCTTTCCATCAGAGAGCCCTGAAAGGAAGAGCGTGTCTAGAACTCCACAGCTGACCTCTTGTTTTCTGTCCAGCTCTGTCTCAAATGCCCAGCTGTGACAGGAAGAGAACTCAGAGTTTTTGCACATGAGCGTCTCTGAGCCAGCATTTGCCCATGGCGTGTCTTTGTTTGCCCACTGTGCTATTAGTCTGAGCAGCAGAGAGAACGGGACCCAGGATAGGTGGGCTTCAGCAGAAAGCAGGAGGGTCTGCTCAGATCTTGAACAAGGAGGTCTGTCAGGGATGCTTCAGCAGAGGGTCATGTGTGTGCAGGGTCACCTCTCTGCAGGAGGGACAACCCATTGTCCGTGCTTGACCCAGGCACGGCTTTCTGAGGTCATATGCTTTATTGGCCCAGTCGTACCCTGGGAGGCACTCCCTTTGGACTCAGACAACTTCTAGCACAGAGCAAAGGAGAGGGAAAGAGAACCGATGTGGTTGACACCCGTCTTCTAGCATTGTGTCAAAGGGCCTTATTTCTAGTGACCCATTTTGCTCTCACACCCACCACATTAAGTAGCTGTTGCTCTCCCCAGCTCACAAAAGAGGCCGCCACCTCCCTGAAGGTTGTACACCTTGCCTGGGTTCTCTCAGGCTAACAGGGGTGGAGCCAGGGCCCAGCTCCTTCCACAGGGGCTCTGAGCCCCGTCTCCTGGGGCCCCCCTGAGTGTGCCGGGACTGAGAACTACTCCAGGGTCAGTCCCTCAGCCCTGCGCCCGGGTCTGCACCCACACCTCTGAGATGCCCTGGAGCAGAACCAGCTTGGGACGGGAGGTTGAGGACCACCTCTTTGCAATTCCCCTCCTTGGGCCATCCTGGGGCCCAGGGCTCTGAAGGGCTACGGAGGAAAGCAGCCCCGCACCCTGCACACGCTGTCCCTCCCGTATGAAAAAAGAAAGCAGTTTGTGGTCAGCATCACTTAATCCAACCTCCCGGAAGTTCCGTTTGCGGGATATTCATGCTTCCATGGACAGGAAGAGGTGCTTGGTGCTAAAGCCCAAACAAACCTCGGGTGGCTCACGGGCTGCGCGGGGGAGGACGTGGAGACAGCCACAGCCAGACCCGGCTGTCCGGAGGGGACCAGCACAGACTGACCGTGCGGCCTCACAACAGGGTTGTCCAAGGAGCAGCTGTGCCGCAGGAGCGGCGGGTGCAGCCAATGTCCTTGGCCAAGCTCCAGGCTGTTGAAGACTCCAAAGGTTGCCCTTCAGGACCCCAGGGCCTCAGAGGCCGCTGGCACTAGTGAGGGCATGGATGGATGATGGCACAGCTCTTTCCGTGAGCTATGATAAAGCTGGCTCTTGTGTCCTGGCCTTGGTCCCTCCTCCCTGGGGACTACAGGGAAGACAGGGCTGGAATCAGGCTCAGACTCAGCCGAGCCTGGATCCTGCTCCCAGCTCCGCACACATACTCAGGAAAGGGATCGAGGGATGCCTGGAAGGAAAGGGGACACAAGAGGCATTTCTCCCCCTTCCCTCCCCTTCACCATGTGCCACGCGCTTTGCAAACATTGGCTCCTTTAATACCCAGCAAAGCCCTTTGAGTAGATTTTTCAGATGGGGAAACTGAGGCTTGGAGATACTTTTGCTGTTCATCTGAGACCTCCAGGTTAGTGAGAAGAGAAGCCAGGGTTTCATCCTAGATTCATCTAGTTTCAATGCCCCTGTCAAAAGAGAATTTTCAAAGTCAAAACTTTGGTGCTTGTCCGCTACATCTCTGTATGAGGATTACGCCAAAGTTCAGCTCAGTTTCTCACAGAGGGGAGTCGGGAGGATGACAGGCCGGTTAAATGGAGGACTTGAGAGACGCACACTCGCAGGTGAAGACACAGAATGGTGGAGGATGATGAGTTGTGGCTGTTGTCGGATGCAGATACGACAATAGTAACACAGAGGATAATCCAACCACAACTGAGACTGCTTTCTCTTTCAGACAGACATAATTTTTATCTCATTGGTTTCCTACAAATTAACAGCTAGGTTTACAGAGTCTGAAATCTAATCAGCAGTGAAATCTGTGACTCCGGCAAGCTTATTAGACAGTGCTCTAACATGGCACCGAACAGACAGTTATTTTGGGGGGCCTTATTTCTAAGTGATGAAAGATTTTCCTTAACAGTCAATAACGAGCCATTTGTTTAAACTGCCTCTATTTCCCTCTCCCTAGCCCCTTTCTCTTTGCGGCCTACTTCAGTAGGAAAAATGGATGCAACATTATGAACTTTTTTTTATGGCAAAGAAATTCAGACAGAACCTTAAGGTGATAGGAGACTCGAGTGTCCCCGAAACCCCATGGTTGGGCGCCCCTTGAAGCTCTCAGGTAACTTGGCTAATGGCCACACATCCTCTGGCCTGGTTCCTGGACCCTAGAACCATGGCTGGCCAACAGCAGATGTGCAGACGTGGCCGCCCGTCTCTCCTCACCCAGCCAACCCACTGCAAATGAGCTAACCTGGGACGGAGACCAGACCCATGTGGAAAACAGCTGGCAACTAAGTCTCCCAGCCACACTCCAGACAGGCAAGTGCTCTCAGCCCTTGAAGACTTAGGTCTCCAGTGAATCAACGAAACTTCAACATAGAATCCTTTCACAAAAGGCAGGTGTATAATCCCTGAATCGCATGCATCCCAAATCCAGTGCTCCTGGCATCTGGAGTTGATGGCTTCCTGATGCAAAGCCATCAGGTAAATTGCAGCAGTTACTGGCTTTCTGATCACATGGAAATTTGAGAAAATGGTAAATAGCCCCAAAGAAACCAGCCCAGTGATTGCTACATTAAGTGAGATGTCTACCAGGAAAAGACGTAAAAGTATTTCATTGAACTAAACAGCAACAGTTAACTTTATTCCTGAAAACTCCTCATTGTAGTAAGTCACCACTGTATTAAATAGGATTTTCCTTACGTAGAAGCCCTGGCCCGGAAGTGTGGACACCTAAAACATAGGATACACTACCAGGTGTGAATCAGCACACCAGGAATGCTGAAGATACAAGGACCTAAAGCAACTAAGTGCTGAGGCTTCTCTGAAGGACAGATTTTATGGAAGTTTCCACTATGTTCAAATATAGCAGTAGAGAAAGTATTATCAACTCAGTCAGTCTAATGAACATGGGTCTCAAAAAAGTTTCAGCATATGTATTAAAATGCTATTATCTAGTACGAGCTTTTACCCACCACCTACACACTTGTGGGACCCTAAAGTGACTTTTTGTTCTCTGCTGTCTATAGATGCAGAGGGAGTTTGGATTAGTCATTCACACATTAGTGAGTATGAATAATGATAATATCATTTGTGAGAAAGACCTACATAATAACCTAATGCAATCCACAGTGTGGAGGAAGGTGGTAATGGGGCTTATTAATGGGGGGCTAGTTTGTTTTATTCCAAAAAGAGAAAAGAACATTTGACTAGCAATTTCACTTAACTTGAAACCAATGTATCCTCCAAACCACTAATGAAGCACACCTCAGGGTCCCCAGCAGAACATTACGGCATCGCAAACAAGTGTGCACACTTGCAATTATGGCCAGAATGAGGGAAGATGCCAGGCAGAACAATCTGGAACATGCTCCCCAACGTAGTGGATGGAGTAGATGTGGATGTTCAAAGACCCAGTCTGGTAGAGTTAAAAGTGTTCTGACTACAGAGGTGGAAGATTTGCATTTCCAGTTCTAGCCCTGTCTCAGAAATCTGTGAGGCCTGAGTAACTTCTAGAACCCTTTTAGTCCTGTTTCCTCATCCGTAGCTGCAAATGCTTTCCTGGCGTTGCAGTTCTAGACTTTGGAGGCATATCAAACACAGACTCAGAGCGCGGAGCATCCGGAAGTGGAAGTGACTCAGTGTCACGGTGGTGCCCTTGCCTTGTCTCACACCCAGCTCTCCAGGGGTTGGTAGGGTTCTCGTAAGAGAATAAGAGCCATTTCCAAAAGACCAGTTCGGCTAAGCAGAACGTTTCCTCATTGGCTTGGGCTGCCAAGTTCTTTAAGAGTATTCAGTGGTTGTGTTTAGGGCCTTGGAGTCAGCTATGCCTGGTTTGGATCCTGGCTCCACCCCTTACTGGCTGTGTGATCCTGGAAACTATCTCGAACTCTCTGTTCAAGACATTCCCACCCTTCAGGGTGGTTTTGAGGATTAAATAAGGTAATATATGTAAAAGCCCTCCAAGTAGTGCTGGACCCATGGGCGCTGTCATTTATCTAGCACTTACTGTTATCATACACTCAGCAGGCAGTTACAGAGCTCCTACTGTATGCCAAATGCTAGGCTAGCACGGAGACACAACAGACAAGGAAGCATCACCCCTAGGGTGAAAGAATCTCACGCTCCAGAGAGGGAAAGGACACATAAATGAGTAATTACAGCACACAGTGTGAAAATTCACAGCCCATAAGTGACCTTAGAGGGCCGTGAAGCACACAGGAGGGCCACCAGGTCTAGCCTCGGGCATCAGAGGAAGCTTCTTGGAGGAGGCGATACCTCCCCTGGGACCTGAAGGGTGAGCAGGGGCTGTTTAACCCTGAGTGGGCAAATCAAGTTCTCCGAACACCGGGCTCTTTTCCCTCCCCTGTGGACGGCAAGACCCACGGCACTGCGGGCTCTGAGGATGAATCCTTTCAGTCCGGTGTTGTAAGTGTTGGGAGGCCAAGGCAGGGGAAACCATGCCAGTTCATTTTGTGTGTGTGTGTGTGTGTGTGTGTGTTTAATATATAGTTTTTTCAAGAGAAATAAGGCAATCTGCCAGGAGTATTAGCTATTAACCCTTGTAAAGTGCAAGCAGAGAAATTAGCTTTGATTTCCATTGCTTTACCTTGTGTCGGTCACTGCTAACATCATCATCATCATCATCATTGCTCTGACCTATTTCAAGTGCTTTATGGGGAGGGCGTGGGCACAGCCAGAGCTGGGGAGGGACTCACGGTGGGAAGCACGGTGGAGAAAGGAGAGCTCACTCCACGGCACTCCCCTCCCCTCCTGGCTCTGCCAGCCTCCTCCTCCATTCATGTCACTAGTGCCTGGTCACTGAGCCCACTGAGCATCAAGGGTGAAATAGTTTGGAGTTTTACAATCAATACTCCAGCCCAGAGGGAGAGTTTTGTCACAACTGGGCCTTCCTGGAGGTGTGGTCACTCTCTATTCACATTGGAGCTGACCCTTCACAGGTCCCCATAGCACAAAGGTCCTGGGGTGTCTGCCAAGGTCAGGCCCTGAACCCGGGGTGTCTGCTGACGTCGGGACCCGAACACCCATCTGTTCACCTCCCACAGGGTTGCTGAAGTAATGCTGCTCTTATTCTTGCCAGTCAAGTAGACACACAACGTAGCACTTTATTTAGAGACGCCCTTAAAGTCCAGCAATCCCTGAGCAGTAGTTATTCAAATGGTCGCATGGCAGGGGGTGAGGGTGGAGCTGTGAGAACTAGTCTCTGTCCGACACCACATCCTCCCCGTCTCCACATCCTCCCCCTCTTCGGAGCACGATGAGCAATGCCATATGGTCAACAGGGAGTGACAATAGACACACTCTCTGACTTTCATCACCAAGGTGCTCAGGTCTGGCAATTTGTGGCTCCCTGTGCCTGTTTTTCCCTTGGAGAGCTCCCCCTGTTCATTCTAAGGTGCTGGCCCATGGGCAGGGTTTCAGGGGATTCGAATCCTTCACGGAGGACTGGGGGTGACAAGGAAGCAGGCTAGCAGGGCCTGCCTCAACCACACCCCTCTCTCCTGCCCGCCCCTCTCCCAGGAGTGGCCGCGCTGACCTGGCAGCCATATACCACGAGCGCATCGATGTAGAAGGCCACCACTATGGCCCTTCGTCTCCGCAGAGAAAGGACGCCCTCAAGGCTGTGGACACCGTCCTGAAGTACATGACCAAGTGGATCCAGGTGACCTGTGGCAAGGGCGCCTGGTCTGACCTCGTCCCCTGACACTCTCTGTTGGTCTCTCCCCGCGAGCCCCGGCATCTTCCTTCCTACCCTCAGTGGCTGGCGGGGCCAGCGCAGGCTGTGACGAGTCTCTCTGCTTCACACAATGCCCCTGAGGGACCAGGAGAGCCCTGTGCCACAGCCAGGCCAGGGGGGTGGCAATGAAATGACCTAGATGTGCACTATTACCTGGCTTAGGTAGGGAGATGGACCGGTTCTTTAGAATCCTGATAAGTTTGGTAAGCTCGGCGTGGACACGGGTTCTGGTCCCAGTTCTGCCACACACTTGCTGAATGACTTAGCACACATGTTTTTGTGTTTGCTTTTGTCTTATTTCCCCATGCTATATTTTTTACCTCTGTAATATGGGCAGGTGACAGTTCTCATATTAGCCCAGAACTTTGTTGAAAAAGCCACAGAAGATGAAAACGGAGAGTGTACCTTGAAAAGCTAAAAGCACTGTATGTCACATCAGCACGTACAGGAATGGGACTGTGCTGTCACACTCCCTCCCCAAAGGGCCGCTGCTGTGATTTGAACTGTGTCTCCTCAGGGCAGGATAGTTACATAAATTCAGAATTGAGAAAGTAACCCTTCTCCTATCATTTGCAGTTTATAAGATTTTCTGAGTGTAAGAGCCTTTCTCTCTCTCTCTCTCTCTCTCTCTCTCTCTCTCTCTCTCTCTCCCCCTGTGCTATAATGACGGCTTTGCCCACCCACAGGAGCGGGGCCTGCAGGACAACCTGAATGTCATCATTTTCTCAGATCATGGGATGACTGACATCTTCTGGATGGACAAAGTGATCGAGCTGAACAAGTACATCAGCCTGAGTGACCTGCAGCAAGTGAAGGACCGCGGGCCTGTCGTGAGCCTCTGGCCAGCCCCTGGGAGACACTCAGAGGCAAGAGACACCACGACGGGGGTGGGGAGTAGGACACACCCTCATTTGCCACTTCTTTGGGCTTTGTCCTTTTTTCATCGTTTTAATGCAAACTAGGTCATCTGCCTCCAGAGTCCACACCTCCAATGCTGGCAGGTAACTTAGTTTGCCTCTCACTCCCTGAGTGACCTCTCTCAAGTTGTTCAGTTTCCCCGTCTGTTTTCTCTTCTCTAAAATGGGCATAATCGTGTCAACCCCATTGACTGTTAGGAGAATTAAATGCGCTAATGGATGCACAGTGCTTAGCGTATGCACATGCTAGCAAGCCCTCCCTAGGGCTATTTTATCAGTGGCCCAAACGCAGCACTTCTCAGGCAAACCCGAGGAAGAGCAGGTGCATATGTAGTGTGCTCTTCTCTGGGAGGAAGCTATCAGTCTGGTCTGTTCCATGGGGGACTGGGGACAAGGTGCTGAATGACGGGAGCTGAGGCTGTGTGTGCAGTGGCCCCAGTCTTTTATCTCAGGAGCCACAAATCCCAGCTCCGGCATCAATCAGAAACCGGACAAGCTACCCACGCTGGCCTCTGCCCCTCCGTACGTGCTCCTGGTGGTATAGTCACAGCTGCCTGCCATGTAGAGGTGCAGACGCACGTAGAAGCATGCTGAGCCCACTGCAAGATCACATACGTGTCGGTTGTTATGGTGACCCTATCTCAGGGGGATGCTCCCAGGAGGGCGTGGTTGTACTCCCCCAGTATGCAGACGGGGGGCAAAGCTCCCCTCCCCACAGTCACTGCCTTCCAGGAACTCAGCACCCCGAGATGACTAAACCTCTACTTATCATTCCCTCAAAGCAACCATTATATCTGGCAGTATGGGGTGAAGCGCCCCAAGAAAAGGAGGAGGAGCACATGGCTCTACTGGCTGACTGCCTGGCCAGGGAGTTCCTAGTCACCTGGCAATACAGCCTTGGTGGCTTCTGCCCACTCCCATAGAGGGTCTGTCGATTCTGGGGTGGAGGAGCACAGGTGACCACAATACCACTGTCACCAGCCTGCCCCCATCCCCGGGACGTGAGCCTTGCCTTTTTTGTCAGGCTCCATGGTCAGAAAGTGCAGGAGCAAAATGTGTTCATACAGTGTCTCCATGAACTCCCTAAATGTGAAACCAGGAAGAATATTTCCCACATTGGCAGGTTCTTGAAAAGTTCCGGGTTTTTTTTTTTGCAAGAAAGATCATTTTTGTCTCCATTTGGCACTTAGGAGCATGGTCTCCAGAATACTTGGGCAACAGCGTATGGGCTGGGAAGAGCTTCTTCCGAGTCGGTGTGTAAGTCGGGCCTCGCAAGCAGCCCGGAGCAGTTGGGAGATTATTCAAAAGTGGGGGCTGTGTTTGAGCAACAGTTTGTCACGTGACGGACGCAACAGTTTGTGAGAGCTGCTGTTTGTCACCAGATTTTTCACTTACACAGAATCTCTCTACAAACCCACCCTACTTCCCTTCAGAACTCTGGATTTTCTTAAGTAGGAAATCATAACTCAGGGAGCCATCAGAAACCCTCTACTAAATTATTTTTCAGAGTTGAGTTGATAAACTCAATTTTATATTCTGTGATACCCAGGAATATATGCCTGATTTAGCCAAAGGCCAAGTCAACATCAACCAGTTGACTTTAATTTTAGCCACAAATATTTTAGCTGCTGCTAACACTAGAGATACAATGTTTACATCATCATCAAATTAGCAATGGAATTAATGGTGAACAATTACTAGTTCTTTAAAGATTCATGAGTAGATTGGATATGCCCTAGGTCCAGTGAAAAGAAAAAATCCTCTTTATTTGATCTTTGTGATATTTAAGATCAGGCAGATCAATTTCTCACTTTCCCTTTAATTTTAGCGTGGACTTTTTGACATACATAAGTTATTGCAATTTGTTTATTAATTATTGAGTGAGAAAAGAACTATTATAAAACGTGTAAGGTGTAAGGATAATATTACAACGAACACTTTAAATTCACTAAAACTTGAGAACACGGCGCATTACCGTTATCAGTGACATCTGTGCGTCCTTCCCAGACCGACCCAGTCACCTCTTCCGCCCCCGCGGAGGAAACCATTGTCCTAATTTTTGGGTTACATTTCTGTAATTCTCTTTATAGTCTTATCATGTGTGTTGTTTAGTTTTTTTAGTTATTCAAACTATAATAGAAATAATTTTATTCTGCAACTTGGTTTTTGTTTTCTCAAGCTGAGATCCCTGAGATTCTAACAGATGTCTTTGTAGCCATAATTCATTCATCTTTATTGCTGTATAGTATTCTACTGTAGAACCACACCATGATTTCTTTATCCTCCACTGTTGCTGGGCATTCGGGCTATTCTTGTTTGTACTACATTAGCTTATGAAGTATGAAATGTCCAATTTCCTTAGTTACTAAGTTTGACAATTGATATCTCTGACATTCCACTTTGACACTTCTTGTTTTATGTTTATTGTGAAGGTACATCCTCAGTCTTTCAAATGTACATTTTAGCTTGTGATTATCTTTCACAGTTTTTTTTAGAGCAATATTTGTGAAACCATGGATAAGTCAAAAATTTGTGTTATTTTCAAACATGAGTTCCACAGACAGCTCAAAATAACCATGAAGTGTTTCAGAAGGATGTGGCTAATGAACGCACAGTATGTCGATAGTTTGAGAAGTTCCATTCTGATGATTTTAATCTTGAAAATGAGCCACGTGGGTGACCTGAGACCAAGATGGAAAATGATGAGCTGAAAGCTGTAGTAGAAGCAAATCCATCTCAACCTACTCAACCTACGTGTGAATTAGCAGCAAGGTTCGATGTTATTATTCCAACAATACTGGACCATTTGAAACAAATTGGCAAGAGAAAGAAACTGGATAGATGGGTTCCGCTTGAATTAAATGAGCGTCAGAAGAGAAATTGTGTTGAAGCTTGCCTTTCTTTGCTGTCACAGCATAAAGGCGAACAATTTCTACACTGTATTGTTACATGTGATGAAAAATGGATTCTTTTTGGCAATCACAAGAGTTCGGCACAATGGTTGGGTAAAGACGAAGTGCCGAAACACAGTGTCCAAAACCAAATATTCACAAAAAAAGCTAATGGTGTCTGTTTGGTGGTCCAGCACTGGTATTATCCACTACAGCTTCATGAAACCTGGTCAATCGATGACAGTGGATGTCTACTGCAACCAGTTGGATGAAATGATGAGATGCTTGCGATTAAGCAGCCAAGATTGGCCAACGGAGACAGGCCAATCCTCTTGCAAGACTATATGTCACACAAACAATGGTGCTCTAACTATAGCAGCTGGACTTGGAAATTGTCATCCACCGTATTCACCAGACCTTGCACAAACTGACCACCACTTCTTCCAGGCTTTGGGCCACCCTTGCAAGGAAAAATATTCAATACTCAACAAGCTGTGGACAACACCTTTTGCAATTTCATCACCACTTGCTCTGCAGGTTTCTTCGCTGCTGACATAAACCAGCTACCATTAAGATGGCAAAACTGTGTGGATAGTTTAGGTGCATGCTTTGATTAATTGTACTGCTTCTTGTTTGAGATATAATAAACTACACTTTTGATTCGGAATCAGACATTTCATATTTAATGACCTAATGCATTCCTCTACATGTCTGTAGGTGCACATGCATGAGGGGTTTTCACTATATCCCTGGGAGTTAACTTGACAGGTCAGAGAGTATGTGGATCTTCAGCTTTACGAGATAAAGCCGCTTAGTTTTCTGAGACATAGAAAAGTCTCTCATTTTTACATAGTCAAATCTATCAGCTGTTTTTGTAATTTCTTTCTTTGGTCTTAAACTTCTCCCCCACTGAGTTCCAATAAATATTCACTTATGTTTAAGGAAGAGAGCACAAAACCAATCATTCTTGATTTTCTTTGCAGATATATAACAAACTGAGCACCGTGGAACACATGACAGTCTACGAGAAAGAAGCCATTCCGAGCAGGTTCTATTACAAGAAAGGGAAATTCGTCTCTCCTTTGACGTTAGTGGCTGATGAAGGGTGGTTCATAACCGAGGTAATTATAAAATATATGACGATGTATTCAGTATACAAATTCTATCACACAGTCCAAAGACAAATGGTAATTATTCAGTTTTTATATATAAAAGATTTTTCCACTTAAGCGCCGTTCATTGCATCATTGCCTTCTTTAGAGAGTCAAAAGGCTTGCTCGAGTGACGCTGTAGACACAACTGTAGCCCTGCACCCAGAGTCACGGTTTAGACTTAGTGGCTCCAGACTCGCTGTGTTTTAACAAACGGGCCTTAACTCGATTACCCAGGCATACAATGTAACCTGTTCAGTCTAAAGCGGAACAATTACTGTGAACCAAAGCAATTGCTCCAGGCAGTCAAAAGCAGGCAGAGAGGCTCAGCCTCGCTTCACCTTTCAGAAAAATGTTTAGCAAATGAGACTCTGTAGATCCAGGTCCTCAGCTTGAAAACTTGATTTTACGGGGGAGATTGTCTTGCATTTTGGGGCCAAATCTTAATTGCCTCATGCCTGAATGACCTCAACAGCCTCCTCCCAGTCTGCTTGGACTCCAGGCGCACCCGGCTTTTGTATCAGCTCAGGATATTGGGCCATGGCGGGAAGGCCCTGCCCCCCCAGGGGAATCTGTGGTCATGTCATGTTTGAAATTAATTCCTGAAGGGAGCATGGGGTATGTGAGATATGCATTTGAAGGTGGGTTGCAATTAGGTGGAACTACAGGATAAAAGAGAATAGTGTGTTGAGGCCAAGGAAGTGTAAGACCCAGGACTCGTGAATAAGCCAGCAGAGAGAGGCAGGTGACGATCAGCAGAGATACTGATTGGGGAAGGGGTGGGAGGCTAGGGACACAGGCCTAGAGAAGTGGGGGTTCCGTGACATGAACCTCAGATACTCAGGAGGACCGAGTGGCCCCTGTGTGCCCTCAGACAAAGAGGGACACCTGGTACACAGCAGATCTGGTTAGAAGCATCAGTTTCGAATTCAGTTTACTTTCTCACGTTGGCCGGAGGTAGGCATTCCCAGGCGTGCTAACCCAGCAACTCAGCGATACCAAGTCTCTGCATCCACTCATCTGCAGTCCTTTAGGCTTTCCTTTCAAGGGTCACAAGGTGGCTGCTGCAGGTCCGCGCATCACATCCCCTCAGGACACCCCAAGACAGGAAAGCAGGGGTGTGGTTTCTCCTTGCACGTCTCCTGCTTTTATCAGGAAGCAAAATATATGTAGCAGAGCCACATGCAGGTTTTGTGAGACTATGAAGATTATGGAATTTGGATGAAGGGAAATCTCTCTTTAAGAAAAAAAAATACATAATTATGAACACAAAATTAGGTGTAGGGACCTGATGCTCAAACTTCTTTAACTGCATTGTAAACCTACTTCAGCCCAGAACCCACTGGCAGCTTCCACTAGGGTCTCATCGATTGATGGACTAGGGTTGCCAGAAAATTCCTGCCCTGGGTCAGCTTTGGTTCTGAGACCTGACACAGTCTGAAGTGCAGACCAGAGGGCCACAATCACAAGATGAAAATGATGCAGAGGCCAGAATCAGGCAGATGGGGTCCCTGAATCGAGAACAGCAAAGAGGAAGTGAGGAGAGAGAGAGAAAAAGTGCGCCAACTGAGCACTGTGACTCCTGGTGCCCACCAGGAAGCTCAGCGACAAGTTCGAGGAGCCTCCTTCTGCCCCGGCTCTGCTTCCGTCCCTTCCCCGATGACACCCCTGCCCCACACTCCACACTCTGTGGGGGTCCAAGTACCTGCTCCCCTGCAGGAAACTGGCCAGTTAGTGCCTTCTGAGGGTGAGGCCAGATGGTACATGTTATGTTACATTATATATCATTTTGCAGGTACTGAGCAAGCACACACACATACTTTTGTTTGAGTAAATCAGAGCTGAGAGTCAGTGAATTAGCAAGGGCCACCCAATATTGCATCGTATGTCCTAAGGAAAGGGGAGAAGCCACAGAACAGAAAAGAAGAATGCCGAACTATTGGCAATGACCTGAGCAGCTTTTAAAAATATATAATTATTGCAAAAGGGACATTTGAGGTAATCTCAAAGATATGTGAAGCAGAAAGTTTGAGAAAAAAGAAAGAAATCGGAAATAAGATAAATAGGATGTGAAAAAACAAGATTAGTTCTTAAAGGTTAGTGTGACTCACGAATACAGAGACTAACGAGGGCATCTCGCACACCGGGAGTTAGTGATGACGAGCACTGTGACACCAACCTTCGTGTGTCACGCCTGGATCGTTAGAGACTTTAGAACGACCTCTTCCCCAGAGTCTCAATGACATGCACATAAAGTTATTTTACATTTTGAAGATAGTAAATATATCAAGAAAAATTTCTGTTTAAACGTTGATCAAGGACAACAACAACAATAATAGCTATCTTGAATAAAGTACCTCCCAGTTACTATTTCTAATCCTCCCAATGACTCTACATTGTGGGTATTGTTTATTCTGAAAATAACATACCACCACATAAAATGGAACACAAATGTGGGTTTGAGCTTCCTAGCAGCCAACCCAAAGAGGAAAGTACAATCAATTCTATTACTACAATTTATATTGTCTATATGTATGAACACAAATGTTTCTCTGGAAAATCATAATTGACCCTGAGTCCTGAGAAAAATGTATGTAACTTTTAGTGACACCTATTTGTACCTTTGCAGTCGCCTAGATGGCATACCTTAATTATTTTACTCCTATCCTTGAATTTATGGATTTTAAGACATCACATGTAAAAACTGTAATTTCTTTTTATTTTATTTTATTTTTTTTAATTTCAATATATTATGGGGGTACAAACATTTTGGTTACATTTTATGACTTTGCTTCACCCAAGCCAGGATTTGGGATGTGGCCTTTCCTCCCTACAATGCTCACTGTGTCCATTAGTTGTGAGTTTACCCACCCCCTCCCCCCAACCCCCAATGAATATTCCTACTGTGTGAGCACCTTAGTGTTGATCAGTTAGTGCAATCACAGCAGCAACAAAAATAAATAAATGGGACCTGATCAAATTAAAAAGCTTTTGCACAGCCAAGGCAACTATCATTAGAACGAATAGACAGCCTACAGAATGGGAGAAAATATTTGCTTTCTACACATCCGATAAAGGGCTGATAACAAGAATCTATGTAGAACTCAAAAAAAATCAAACAACCCCATCAATAAATGGGCAAAGGACATGAACAGAAACTTTTCAAAAGAAGACAGAATAATGGCCAGCAAACATATAAAAAAAATACTCAACACCTCTAATCATTAGGGAAGTGCAAATCAAAACCACCATGAGATATCACCTAACCCCAGTGAGGATGGCCTCTATCAAAAAATTACAGAAATAACTGTAATTTCTGATTCTACCTTAATATATATAACATTGAGGTTTTATTTTTTTTCTGAAAAATCCTAAAAAACAAGCACCCATTCTTTCTTTATTAGCTTAGACCTTTTTTTTTTAAAAACATCATTCTATTGTTTGTTATACTTTCTTGGCTACAGACAATTAAAAACTCCATTCTGTATGGAGTTCCTGCTCTATGCCAGGGCCATTAATCTCCCACATTCCTATCTGCAAAATTTCTCCCCAAATGGTCCAGGAACGTCACGTTTGGCTCTGTAACCTACACCCAGCCCGCAGTGCACGGGACGGGGCTCCTGCGCTGGGTCACACTTCGCATCTGCAGGGTGGCAGCGTTCCCAGTCCCGGAAGCAACCTCGCTGGGTCTGGAGGCAGACAGGACTGTTTTCTGGATTAGACGTGATTCGCAGAACAGCTGAGTCAGGGCAAGGTGGTGCTGGCGGGAGCCCATAAAATAGAGCCCCAGCCCCGCTTGCCTTCTCCCCCCAGCTGCCATCCTATCACGATGTGTGACTTGGCTTCTTTGGTACAAATGCCATTCCCATACAAACACTAACTCTCTGCCTCCAGTGTAAGTCTCGCAGACTCTAAGGAAGCTGCTCTAACAGGAAGACTTAATTGAGTTCCTTTTTTCTTCTGGTTGCTCAGAGAGCTGTCATTGGAAAAGATAAAGACAGGGGAACGGATTTAACGTGTCACCTGGAATTGCACAATGATCCAGCCCGACTGCTGACGCTGCCGTAGGAAAGCAAGCTCCCCGCCCCTGCCCGGGGCCCCCCAGTGTGCACCTGCCCCTCACTGCTTAATAAGCAGGCTGGGTTTCCAGCTGCTGTCAGTCCTTTCTCCCGTCTCCCCTCCTGAAAGGGCAGGAATCTGAAGGGGTTCCTGTTCCCAGAGCAGGAAAGAGGCAAAAACACAGGCCACCTCCAAAGGTCCAGCCCAAGCCTTCAGGGACAGGAAATGGGGCTTCCTAACTGATGCCCCACCTAAAGCCTGGTCAATGTCCTCTGGAAAGCCTTGGCATTGCTTCTTCCTGCCAGGGGCTGAGGGCCACTCCTGAGCTCCGGGAGAGCACAGTAGTCTTGCACGGGTGGGCTCCACTGTCGCTCACTCACCTTCACAGGGGTTCTCAGTCAGCCACCTGCCACTCCCTGCCCCAGGGGGCTGGGTCAAAACTGGGTTGTCACAATGCCTATGGGGGGTCCAAAGACACTGAGGAGGCAGGTCTAGCTGTGCTAAATGTCCTTGGTGCTAAATGTCCTTGGTGTGTGAGATAGGCAGGAACAACACAGCACAATGCCAAGTGGAGAAATACTGTGGGTAGTTTCCACCAAATTCAAGTATCCTCTCTCATCCTCAACCACGAAGGCTATACATAACGTACCAGGCAAAGTCCTAATTCCATAGTGGAGAGCCACTGGGAGTCCCTGCCCCACCCTGGGGGCTTACAGCCTAGCGAAGGAGCCAAACAGTAAATATACATGCAAGCCCTAAGATTAGACGAGTGTGTGACTGCAGAATGTGTTCGCTGCTGTCATGAACACAGAGGGTGCCATGAGAGAGAGTACTGTGTCTGGGGGGAGGCGGCCCATGTGGACGAGGGGCAGGACGGCATCTCTGAGGAAGGGAGCTCAGGGCTGACACCGGAAGAAGGAGTGGTCAGGGATTGGGCAGGGAGACGCTGCCCTCTGGGGAAGGGAACTGGATGCAGGAAGAGCCAGAGGCTGGAAAGTCCTTCGAGAATTAGAGGAACTGCTATTTTACTGTAAGTCCAATGGGAAACCATAGGGAATCTTAATGGGGGTGGGAAGGGCCCCGATCCATAATCCTCAGGGTGAAATAATTTACAGCTCATAGAAAAAACAGAGTGAAAGAACTTAGGTCATGAGCCCTTCCACAAAAATTTTTATGTATCTTATGTTGACCCACTAAATAGACTACTAACGCTACTTCATACACTTTTAATTAGTAATACCAGGTGCTGTAAAAAATAATCATATATCATGCCTGGGTCCTTAGAGACTTTAGAATGAGCCCCCTACAACTCCCAAAAAAGCTTTAATGACATACACATCAAGTTTTCTTTTACATTTTGCAGATAATAAATATATCCAGAGAATTAAAAACAAATTCACTCAATAACAACAATGACAATAATAGCTATCTTGAATTAAGTACCTTCTGGGCACTACCTCTGCATTGTGGACATTGTTATCCCAATTTTACTGAGTTCAATTTCACTGAGTTAGGCAAGGCACCTGAAACTCTGACCCTTTAACCACTTCGGTACGAGTGTTGACTATAGTCGACAGCCACAGATGAACGCACACAGCCGAGCATCAACTTTAGCCAACAGCCATGATATGAAGGCGCACAGCCGAGTGTCGACAGCCAAAGGCTTTTACTTCTATCTCTGCAGTTGCAATGTGTACGTTCAGCTAATAAGTTACTACGAATCTGTGACCTTTTAACAAGTCCTTAGTAGGAGTTATTATAGTTATTTTCCTAAAGCTGCCTGTAAAGTAAAACAAGCTTTCAGTGCTTTAAAGCTTTCCTCATCACACAAGAGCAAAACGGATCCGTCGTCAATGCACAGCACAAACTATCGTGTGGACTGTGAGTGCCGGCTGTGGGCAAGGTTTTTCGGCCGGTGAGTGCGGTCCCGAAGTGGTTAAGCATGAAGTCCTGCCCAGTTCTCTAAAGATCTCCCAAACCTTTCACAGAATGTTCAGCGTATTCTGATTTCATGCTTCCCGGCGACAGACTCAGCCTGCTGTCTCTCTTGGGGTCTAGAGATGCGTCTCAGCTCCTTCACACTAGTAGAACACATGTTCTGACATCATCTTCCTCTGTTGTTTTCCCTGCTCGTGTGCTGCTGCAAACTTCTGCAGCTGCTCTGTGGCTCACTTAGCCCCCTTTTCCTCTTCCCAACCCCAGCCCTCTCCTTTCCCATCACCAACATGGGCGATTTGTATATATTTGAATCAAAATTTTCATTTTCGTGGAAGTAATTTTTCCCAGTCCAAGACTTAAGTGTTGGGAAGTAAGTGGCCAGGGTGGGGTAACTGTGCTCTTCCAAATAACTTCAATCAGCTCATAAATAGTCAGTAGAATCCCTGGAATGTTCTCTCCATCCCAACTCCTGCCCGTCCTTCGAAGCCCAACTCGAATACCACCTCTTCCAGGAGACACCCGAGGAATTCCAAATTTCCTCCGTCTCAGAACTTTCTTAAGACCTTACTCACCCCACCTGGCGTGTTCGCCTGCACGTGGGCTCTGCCCTCCTGGGGCAGAAATTCCTTTCGGGCAGGTCTTTGGCATCTTGACCCTACGGTCTCAGTACAGGTCAGAGGATTGAATGAATTAATACCTACTGAGGCAGTGGACTCTCGGTTACTTACTGACAGGTTGTTCACTTTGCGGGTTTGTAAATCGGTTCCCGAGTCAGCAGAGAGGAAGGCTGAGTCAGGCCTAGCAGAGGCATTTCAGCAGGGACGAGGTGTTGGAACCACTAATGGCAATTCTCCTAGCTTCGGTCAGCCCAGCGCTGCAGTCCAGCTCTCCCCACCCCCTACCGGCCCCTCCTGGACAGTGTCCACCTCAGGCCACCATTCCCGTGTTAAAAGGCGGGCTGGGCCCAGAGCCTGGGAAAGATGAAGAGACCTGGGGCTTCACTGTCGATCCGGACTCCCGCCTGGGCCGGGAGGAAGGCAGCAAATCCAGGCCCACGCTCTAAGGGAGGCCAATGTTTTTCTCCAGAGGAAAGATTCATTCTGAAAACTGGCAAAGGATAGGAGATGCCAGGCTCAATTCCGAAGCCTGTGGTTGGATGGCAGTTAGGCCAGGACCCAAAATATTTGGGGAAATCGAGACACTCTGGAAAGCACGGCTCCTGCATCCTGAAGGCAGCGAGCGCGGTGCCGTGCGGGCACCTGACGGAGCCCCAGGGGGTCAGATGTGGGCACCGGAGTCCCGGGCTTTCTAGGGGTAATCAGGGCCGAGTGTGTAAGCGCCGTGGGGCACATGTGTACCCTCCCTCCCCACCACACTCCTGTAAAATGTGATCCTGGGAAAAAGAGTAAAAAGAGACCCTGTCCACTTAGTGCATCCCTCCGACACTTTGCTCCACTCCACGGACTTTCCCTTCTCTTGGTCCTGCTGATTCCGCTGCGTGGCTTTTCCATCTCAGGATCAAGCTGTGTGTGGCAAGGAGCCCTCTGGTGTCAAGCCAGAGGCCTGAGGCCCCAGAGAAGGGGAAGCTTAGAGGGACGTCTCTTTGGAGCAGTGCGTGGCCAGCGCGTCGCAGAGGCTCCTAACCGCACTCCCAAGGGGCTCCCGAGAGTCCCGCTCAGCGGAAGCCTCTCTGGAGGACAATTTAGAACAGCAATGCCACAAAGTCGGAGAAACCATGGTTTGTAACCATAGCTCGACCTCAACCCTAGCAGCAAAAACACCTGAGCCAGCCAAGCTGTCATCGTGTCACAAGAGGTTTCATGGAAGCTTGAAGTCGCCCCCGACTTGAACATCACCGGGTGCTTTTCTCAGCCTGGGGTGATGTCAGAAGGTTACTGTATTTTTGAGGAGATGAGAGACTTTGGTTGTAACCATGTCCTAGGAGAATAAAGTAGATTTCATTTTTCTTAGGCCCTAACACACCTTAGACAGGTTCTCACCTTTTCTTTATTTTAATCTGGCCAGATTTCAGTGGTGTTCCCACTGCCCTGGAGATCTGTTGAGATGCTTCAAGGGACAAAGGGAAACTTGGGTCTCTGCCCCCACACCCTGGAAGAATCACACTTTTAGTAGTTGGGAGGAGGGATGATGGTCCAGTGTGCAATAAGCCATACCTGCAGGCGGCGGCCACTGAGACCGAGCACAGAGGAAATAGCTGGTTAAGGCCACACTGGCTCCCGTCCGTCGGAAAGTAGGCCAGTGTCAGCTGAGGCTGTGCCTGGTTCTGCGGTCGATGAGGCCCCGGGGACTTTCTGGGAGGGAGGCCCATGCTGCTAGGTCCGGGGCCACACAGAGGGATGTGAGACACTGTCTCCAATCTCAGGATCTCCTTGGAAAGGACAGCTCATCACTGAACATAGTGCATGGCTTCCGGGGGCTCTGACAGCCGATCACCCGGGGGACATTGTTAAGAAGAGATTCCTGGCCTCAGCCGGACCTACCCGATGCAAATATCCAAGCGTGGGCAGCCCCGTGTGGACAGCACATGTTCTGGGTTCCAGGAGCAGCGACGACTGTGGCCTCCGTGGGAAGAAGGCCAGAGAGGAAGCAGCAGGAGGAGCAGGAGGGACCAGACAAGACCCCACAATAGATCCTCTGGTCAGGGAGGGAAAACTTGGAGGACGGATTTCAATCTCCCCAGCCACCCTGCAAGCAGTCACTGGGGGACGCTGGGCAGAGCCAGGGCCACATGTCGGGCAGCTGCTGAACCTCCCACCTCCTCGGGGGTATTTTTCTCTGCGGCTTAGCAGCCATTTGATCTGCAGTGAGGAGAAATAGGAAGAAACAGGTGAGAAATACGAGTGCTCATGTATTCTAAAAATGCAACAAGAAAAAACGAGTAAACACCCCATGCATTTGCCAAAGCAAGTCCCTTGCCCCTGTGCAAACAGAAAAGAACCACAGATTGTTCAGCACTTTCTTCTTCTTCCTGGCCTTCCAGCTCTCCTTCCGCCTTCACCCTCATGCCCAAGCCGGCCCCACACTTCTAACGGGGCTCCCCAAGCAGCTCAGCCCAGCGCTGTGAAGGATCCCATCACGGTGATCTTGGAGAGACTGGCCCTGGCAAGGGTGGAACAAACTTCATCTACTGGGTTTCTGATTTGGGCACATCTGTGGAATTGAATGAACCAGCCCTGCGATCGCTGGTTCTCCCCCATGCTGACAGGGACACCCCATCACCTGGACTCCCTACCAGAGACACCCCACTCCTCTCTGCCTTCATGGAGCGGAGATTCCATGATTCCCTCCTGCACCAGTCTGTCCATGGGGACCGCCCTTTCCAGTACATGGTGCAGAAGGACAGGTGCTTCCTGCAACCCTGGGAACTGGCTGCCCAGCCTACGACGGGCCTGGCTTCCTGAGAGCTCCCTCTTATGGCCCTCCTCTCCCCTCCCCTGCCCCTGCCAGCCCTTCCTCTACTCTTGTTTCTCACTTCTAAACAGAGCTGGGGGGGGGGTTGGTGACCTCCCTAAGGTGTCACCAGGTGGCACTGTGTGGCAGCCCATGGGCCTGGTAGGGGCTGGGTGGGGTCAGCCCCAACCAGTAGCTTGAGGAGGGCAGGCTGGGGATCCCCGCTGCAGAGGCTGAGAGGGGGTGACGCACAACCCTTCATCAGCATGGCCTTGGGAAGACCGTGTGGGGTACAAAGCAAAGATGCCAGAAGCCACAGGGAGAGGACAAGGAAGAAAATCACCAACGCACCATTTTGAATTGAAAGCTGTGTGTGGAATGTGATCCATTTGGTCACTTAGATGAAATGGTCACCTTCTCATGAAACCAACCAGGGTATTATTATTGTTTTAAATCAGTAAGAGCAGTTGTTTTGCTGGGGCAACTTGTCATTTTATTTAAAACTAGTGGATTTGCCTATGACCAGACAGGTCCCAAATTACCTTCAGGGCTGAGTTTTCATGGGTGTTTGGGCTCATTTATAGAATTTAGAGTGTAACTTTGTAATCAGGCCACCCGTGTTCATCCCCCCCTTCCCCCGCTTGCCCGTCACGGGGCACACAAGCACTGCAGGGGTCATACCTGGTGAGGTCGTCAGGAACAAAGATGCCCTACTTAGTGCTTCAGGACTCACTGCCTGGCAGACTGCGAGAGGCAGAAGCAACACATTAAGTTAGCTGACGAAGCTAAACTGGGAAGTGGTGTGATCATCACCGCAGACAGATAAAGAACAAAAAGAAACAGTCAGAGATGCACCAAGTTAACGAAGCATTCCCATGGAAAAATACAAGCCACAGCTGGAGAAGGAGGGACGAGGGATGATGGAAATTCAGGAAACGGAGAGATTTGGAAAGCAGCAATGCAAGGGGGCGATTTATAGGGTGAGACCGGATGGGTGTGCAATGCGACATGACACTAGATAAGCGAGAGAGGGCTCAGCCCTCCCAGCCCCCGCTGCCTGCTACGCACGGCCCGAGCGCCGGCCCCGCTGCCAGTGGCAGCTTCGGACCAGACCACAGCCACTTCCTGAGCACCTAGGGAGAGTCAGGGACGTAGCACACAGTCAGGCTCCCCCTAAAGACCCTGCAAGGCAGGGGTCACCATCCTCATACCCAGCAAGGAAACCGAAGCTCAGAGAAGTGAAGTAGCTAGCCGGGATCACACAGCAAGAAAGTGGCAACTGGAATTTACCCTGTGCTGATCCAGTTCCAAAATCTCTGGCCACACTGAGTGAGTGAGAATGCAAGAGACTAGGTGACACCTCGCTGTCCAGTGCCGGCAGGAGCTCTGCAGTGACCTCTGGCTGTGGGCAGTGGAAGGGGCACAAGGACCGGGCAGCAGACGACCTGACTTGCAATCCCAGGGCTGCCCTGCACTGGCTGTGTGACCCTAAGAGTGACACATAACCTCTCTGCGCCATAGTCCCTTCAACTACAAAATGGGGAAAACGACTATGCTGGGATGTTTTGACGATTAAGTGGGCGTCAGTGTCGGCTCTCCGAGAACTGCTTGGCTCACTAAATATTAGACGCGGTCCCGTCACTGGCACTGACAGCCAATCTGTCAGTTGCTGGTAGTTTAGCTGTTTTGATTCTACTCCTTCTTCACAACCAGCCAAGTCTACCTCCTGCATTTGAAATAGTTGTAATATTAAAGCCTACTTAGCAGAAAGATGACGGGAGTGTCAGGAATGATTGGTTGGTCTGCAATGAATGGCTGGGGTTGTGTTCGACTGGCTGCATCCTCGTTAGGATTCATAGAACCTTCAAGCCCTTTGCTTTGCAACAAGCGAGCATGTGAGTCTAAGAGAATTTAGTTCTGAAGGAACGGAGGGTGACGGGAAGTGATGGTTCTGGAACCCATCCCAAATGAAGAGCGGTTGAGGGAAATGAGGATGCGCAAGGCCTGGCCAAGGAGCGTGGGCGCCGTGTCCGATGCCTGCATGAAGGAAGAGGAGGAGGCTGACCATCCCGAGCTTTCCCGAGGGTGGCGCTAGGAGGGAGGAAGGCCAGGTGGCTGCACGGTGGAAAGGGCACTGGCAGGAAGTGAGGGGACCCCTGTGGGCCTCAGCTGCTTTGCTAGTGAAGCGATTAGCCAGATACTGTGTTTTCCAACAACAGTTCTCCAACATCAGCTGGGTATCCTACAGTTCAATCCAACTCTGACACTAATACCTGGAGCTGGAGCGGGCCTCACAGGTTAAGGTGTTGAGTCCTGCAAGACGGGGCCCCCACTTCAAATGCCAGCTACAAGTTCTGGGTCCCCGGGCCACCAGCGCTGGTGTTGGATTGGACTACAAATTCGAGGCTTCTCACGATCTCACTTTAGGTTTGATAACTCACCAGAGTGAATCACAGAACTCAGGAAAACACTATACTTATGATTACAGTTTTATTATAAAAGATGCCGCTTAGGAACAGCCAAGTGGAAGATATGCAAAAAGTATGGGAGGGGAGGGCACAGAGCCCCCAGGCCCCAGAAGCTCCTGACCCAGGGTGCCCCGTGGGCTTTGTGTGGATCTCACGCTGTATGCACAAGTGAGTAAATCATGGTCACATGATTGAACTCAGTCTCCAGTGCCTCTTCCCTCCACTGGGTTGGTTCCTCTGGTGACCAGCTCGACCCTGAAGCTACCTGGTCCCCCAAGCACACCCCACAACTCATCTCATTAGCATAAACTCAGGTGTGGGAGACAGGAGCTTGTTATGAATAACAAAAGACACTCCCACCTCTCAGGAAATTCCCTGGGTTTTAGGAGCTCTAGGTCAGGAACCTGGGACAAAGACCAAATACATTTTTATTACACCACATATGCACTTTAATTTCCCTTCTGTCACTAACATGCCATATTTAGTGGATATAAAACTGATGATGAGATACAATTCAGCTCTTCTGAACTAGAGCTCTTGGCAACATAACAGGCTGCTGCCCAAGGTCTGAGCTACCTGGAGTGGCAAGTGAGCCAGCTGAGGTGGGGTGACCCCCATCAGGGAGGCTGAGGAGGAAGTCCCACCCTGGGTGGCAGTTTGGAGCAGATGCCCACTCATCACCATTGTCAAGACGCAGTGTCATGTAACTGCCTTGCTTGATTTCAGAATCGAGGGATGCTTCCGTTTTGGATGAACAGCACTGGCAAGAGGGAAGGCTGGCAGCGTGGGTGGCACGGATACGACAACGAGCTGATGGACATGCGGGGCATCTTCCTGGCCTTTGGACCTGGTAGGCAAGGACATGACCAAATGCTCTCAGTCTGCCAGTCCCCAGGTGTCTCTCCTAGGGGCTGGTGGTGCCGGTAGTGGCTGCAGCGACTTCCTTACGGACCGCCTTTCTGGGCAAAGCCCAGCAAACCCAGCCAGGCTCCAGGAAACATCTTGTGCTGGCTTCCTTTCAAATGCTTCTTGGTTTTGGCAAATATGGCCAAAAACTTTTCCTTGTAAAATTTAAATCCTGAGTGCAGTGAAGAAAATGTATTCCACATGTTGGTGATTCATTTTTTATTTAATTCATCAAAATGTTATTTCACAGCTATCTGGTGTCCAGGAAAGCTTATTGAATACCAGGCTGCTGACAGCTGTGAGTCTCAAGGTTGATGAGATCAATTCTTGGGGTCTGGCTCTTCCACACACCTCCCCATCCACAGCACCCACCCTGTGGGGCTCTTTCAGTTCAGGGCCCAACCAGAAGCTAGGACAGGCTGAAGGGCAGGCTCAGAAATGACCTTGATACTGACTTTGAGCCAGGATGACTAGGGGTGTCTTGAATGAAAGCGAATTTCCTGCACCCTTTCTTATCAGACTAATTCCCAGGGCTGGAGGAGAGGGAAGATGGAGAGGGTCTATTTGGTCATTTGATTTAACTGATAGAGCACTGTAGGTTCACACTTTGGAAAAATGTATCAAACACTCTGAAGATTGTATTACCATCTAAACATTGCCCTCTTCCAAAAAATGAAAATAAAAAAGGGGAAAAAGCATTCAAAAGCCGTCAACTGTCCATTGACTGGCTCAGGGGCTACTCTCCCTTCTCGCTATTGTCCACTCTACTTCACTGAATATCATGAGCCTACCCTGAGCTCTGCATTCCAAATGCCTTCTTATGCATGTTGATCAAATGGTTCAGCCCACATAGTCCATGTTTTCCTTTCAAATTACGGGTTAAACATCACACTCACAAGCTCTGCTTTTCTCTCCCATGCATGTGGCAAAGCCAAAGACATATGTCAATGTGCCTCATTCGGTCTGCCTTGGTTCATTCTACTTACCACAAAAATCACTGTTAGGAAGTATGAGGTGTCAGCTTCTGCAACCTTCACAGGTGCTTCTGGGAGCCTGAGCTTAGGGAACACCTTGGTCCAAATGCTTACCCACATGTGATCCAAGTTTCCAAGTCCTGAAGTAAGCATCAGAACCAGTAGCAGCAAACATTTATGGAGCGATAACTGGGTTCACGACATTGGCCTAAAAGAGGTGGGAGGATGTCTGAGCATGTTGCCATCGACCAGTAACAGTCACCAGGTAGTCCCTGTTAGCCAAGCCCGGGGGCAGGTATGCAGAGCCCAAAGCTAAAGGAATTAGAAACGGACGATGTTGAGGTCCACTGCTAGATGAGGTTGGAGACCTTCCAGGGCCTTGGCCTTCTTGTGGGGGAATATCAGGCAGCAGGGGTGTCATTCAAAAGCACTGCTCCTCTTTCCCTGGAAGAGGGGAAATAAGACCGTGAATGCAAAACAGTTGTCTCTTTGGGGGAGCGTAAATGAGCAAGAGTTTTGGGTATATTTTAAAGCAGAACCAAATCTAGCCCCAAACCCCAATTTTTAAACAAAGTACCCAAAGCTGCATTAACTTAAGTTCAGTGGGGGAGATTCCGTCCATTAACAGAGGCCTTCCTCATATGTTTCTTGAAAACTAAAAACCCTCCGTCTTTTACAGACGGAAAGATGACCCCCGATGAAAATAACTAGGCTAATTGCAAAATGTTTCCAGGCAGATAGAGCGTTGAGAGCCTCCCGCAAACCATCACGTTTCTGGCTCCAAGTCTCATGAAAGATTAAACAGCTTTATGCACTGACTGTTTACTGAGGAGAGAATGTAAGAGCGAGGCCTTGAATGGCTATCTAGCTGCACGGTGAGATAAAGGCGCGTGCCTCCTGATTAACTGTGTGAGCGTCTTGCTTAGGGAGGCGACCAGCATCATTGCAGCTGCCCAGAGACGGCCTTAGAAGTCACTAAGTCTGGTCCGGCAAAGAGAAAGGGAAATCGTTCTGGAAGAAAGCCTCTCTCTGGTTAATCCCAGTTTCTAATTCGAACAACCTAATCTTGCCCTGGAGAACTCCACATTCGAGATAAGACAGCAGGGGTGTGCTTTAGTGAGCTGCCTACAGCCAGCAAGCCTCCCTTGGAAAGCAGCCCAAGGCGGCCAGGCACGGTGTGGGCTGCACAACCTTCTCTCTTTAGGAGACACGTTTTCAATATTCAAAAAAAAAAAAAAAAATTAAACCCATGAGGATAACTTGGATTCCCAGTCCAGGTTTGCAATGCCATGTTGAGCTAGTGGAGCCTGTGTGGGTCCTCCCCAGTTGCTATTCAGGAATTTTCTAGAAGCTTTCATTCCGGCCTGGATTATCTCTGCATGGAGCCCAAAGTCCCGCCCCTGCAGAACAGGAAGCCACTAACTAGAGGGGGTGGGAAAGAAAACCCAATTCTCCTTCCTGCTTACGTGCACAGAATTGGCTTTTATACTTTCAATGTAAAAAGATAGTATTTTCTAACACTTTTGTCAGGAGAACCTGATCTCAGTTTTTCCTGCAAAATGTTAAGGAAGTGGATTTTTGAAAGGCTTCCATTGGGCAACCACCCCACGTGCCCTCCCACCCCCACACAGGACAAGGACGTGGCCACAAGTGGTGGCAGTAGGATTGTCACATCCAGGGCACACGGACAGTCAGAAGGAGAGAGACGAGCTGCCTTGGTGTCTCGAGGACAACCTTCCGACTGGTTTCTCATGCTGTAGCTGATTCTTCAGGTGGGGAAGTGTAACCACCACCCTCACCTAATTGTCTAATTTGCCTTCACACTGAGGGGCCGGGACACAGGGCAGCCCTGCCTTCTCCGCCCCAGACAGGGTTTAAGTCATTGTTTAGCCAGTTTTTACTCGAAGGGGATGGAGATCCTTAACCTCCCTGCCTCATAAGAAAAGCAAACCCCTCCAAATAATTTATAAGGTGAATATATTCCATCCACAGTTTGCTCTTGTCATATGTGTTTATTAATAATAACAGCTACCATTTATTAAGCATATACGGTGTGCCTGGAACCATGACTTCCCACGTCCATTTCCTGAGGTCCCCCAACTAGTAAGTGGGTGCAGGCTGGCGGTCGAGCCCATGCACCTCTTTATATTGAATTCTACTTTACTTCTCCAAAGTGAGCAAATCCTGTCACTTGGGAAGTTGCCCTGGATCTAACACACTGTGCGGCATAGTTTTCTGTACATAACTCTTTTCAAAATTGCCATACCTGGATAAATACAGGAATAGGATTTGGTGTCAGCACCTCTGGAATATCTTGCCGTTGTTATCTGTTTGCTTTTTAAATGAAGTATTTGAGATCATTTTAGCAAAGCAATTACAAAAATAGTTTTCTAAGATAAAAAACTTGGCTTTACAGCCCCCAAACTACTCATTTCCTTTAAAAGTCTCAGGTGAACTAAAAGCACATGCATAGGGCTTTATCGTGGATCAAATCTCCTCCTTGAATTCGACCTTAATGTAGCCTTAGGTATTTTGTTGGAAGCTCTGGTTTGGGGCCTAAAAGTGAAGTTGCTTTTATGTATCCCTAAAATCTTATATTTACTCTTTAGATGGACAAGTGCTTTGAATTCAGCACCGTATGTGCCTCTTGTGGAGAAGGAGAAGATGTGCTCAATTAAAACTCCTTCAAGAATTACAGAGTCACCTTCGGCCCTTATTATGCTGTGAATGGCCAGCCCTTCCCTTATGTCCCATGAGTGCTCGAGTTTGGTGCTCTGGTAGAGGCACAGTCCTCTCCTCCAGTAGGCCTCCCAGAGCCCTCACCTGCATCCCTTACTCCAATACCAGTTTGCTCACTTTCCACATGGCTAATTTATTTTGTCTGTCAGAGAAAGGCTCCCAAGGAATGTCCCATTGACCTTCCAAGTGTATTTAGGGAACCGTTGCCATTGCTGCTAAACTAGCCAGCCCCAAGGAAGCTGTAGGTCTCACATCCCGAAAGAGGAGAAACCATTCTTGAGTTGCTGTGGGGTCTCTGCAGTAGAAATCGGCACCCTGGCCATCGGCCCTGGCTAGACAGATGCTCTGGGAGATGAGCGTACCGTAATTTGGTTAAGGGGAGCCCAGCACGACAGTCACTCTGCGACCACGCCGGCTCCCCAGTGCTCTGCAGACACAGAGCAGCTTCGGACGGCCCTTCTGCCCCCGCACGGAAAGCACTCTTGTCACAAAGAGAGCACAGTCATGCACAAAGTCTGTTTGCTGACTAATTTTTTAAAGAAGCTCCTCTTTACATAGAAATAGAAAGCTCTTTCCCTCCATAAGAGTAGATAGCCTTCCGTCTACTCGTCCACGGTTGCAATCCCTAGGCCACACCTCGGTGGTGGAGCTGACTTCCCAATCCCAAAGTCTCCTGGAGCCTGAGTGTAATTCCTCCTCGTTGTGGTTCACCCTCTCTGCCCAGCAAACAGTTATGACAGCTTCTGTTTGCCTTTCCATTTCAGATTTCAAAACCAACTTCAGAGCCGCGCCAATCAGATCGGTGGATGTCTACAACGTCATGTGCCACGCGGCGGGCATTGCCCCTCTGCCCAACAACGGGTCCTGGTCCCGGGTGGTGTGCATGCTGAAGGGCCAGGCCAGCGCCGCCCCGCCTGTCCCGCCGAGCAGCTACGCACTGGTCCTGATTCTGCTCCTACTGTTTGCGTAGCTGATGGCGTTACTTGTCCCAAAACACTGTCAGCAAAGTGTGCCTCCAAAGTGAAATGATTTTCATCTTCTGTGTGAATAATAGCTTCATTAACACAATCAAGGCCATAAAAATTGTAAATATATTATTCTTGGATGATTCTATACATAAAAGTATCTACTTCTTTAAAAGAAAAAAAAAAAAACTTTGTTTTCCCCGAAGGTAGGAAAAATCCTAGCCCTTCATTTGTTCAGCTACACGTAATTTTCTCCTTTCTTTTCATATAGTTCATATAGGATGAACTGTCTGAACAGGGGCCTGCTCCTACAGCGACCAAACTCTGAGTGCATACCGCCTGGTCATCCTGGGCCCCTCTTTGTCCTGCCTTGTGCAAAATGGCCCTCGAACCGGGCCCTTATCTGTTCCCTGTCCACACCCAGGAGCCATCTTTGGGGTCTGTGGCCACAATCCTGGACTGTTTCTTCCATCCCAGAAAAGAAGAGCATGAGAGCAAAAGCTGCTGTTTCTCACCCAGATTGCAGAATTTTTTCATCTTTATACAAAGTCCCAGAAAGGATGTTATCTTAGCATGGATCAATAATCAACCAAAAGGAAAAGAAAAGAACAGAAAAAAGAAGCCACTAAGAATTGAAGAATTCATAGAACACGGTGAAAGATGTGGGTCCCCTCCTGAAGTCTGAATGCACAAAAGTTTCTCCCTTGCCTTGAGGAGTAGAAAAGCTTCCAATGAATATGGGCTTCTGTGAGATTCACCTGCTGGTGTCCCATGGTCTGAAGCATTCATCAGACTGGTGGGCTGCCTGCCCGCCTGCCCCTGCCTGTGTGAGGCTTCCCCAGACAGTGCCATGCTTTCGCCCTGGATCAGGGTCTAGACCACAGGAACACCAGACACAGCAGTACAGGCTGGGAAAGGGGTGTGTCACCGGCGAGCATATGGGTATACTTACCAGCAGGCGCTCAGTTCGCTGCATGGAGTCGTCCTGAAGCAGGCTTGCTTAACCATGGCAAAGAGAACCTTCCAGTGACACAGAATTCCTAAAAAATGGCAGTGGGTGGGGAATGGTAGCTGAGTCCCAGTCCTAACCAACTGACCAGCTACTTGATTAGGAAACAGCTTGGTCAAAATGCCACCTCAGTTCTTTAGAAACCCCAGAGAAGAACCACTGAGCCTGACTTGAAATAGTTTAGTTTAGTTACCTAAGTTTGCTGTAGGAGAACTTGTGAAACAAGGGATAACTGCATTTTCACATGATGAGTTGTTTATACACACACACATATATATTCCCTATTATTGCATTTAAAATGAGTCTGCCCTAAATAAGGCACATTCACAAGTACAAGAGACTTTTTGTCAGCAAAAGGCAACACACCAGGTCTCCTCTGGATGACGCAGCCCTTACATGGTGTTTTACCTTGAAAAATGAATCTCAACACTCAGTCCAATTCAGGAAGGCTGGGATCCGACTCCGTGCCTTGAGTCATGAGAGCAAAGGATCACTGCTTACAAATACTGAATTTGCCTTCACAAAAGATTTCAAAGGATTTATGTAATGTGTTTTTAAAGCTCTGGCAAGCCATCGAATCCACTGGAAAGAAAGCAAACCAGCCTTTGTTATCTGGCTAAAAGCAAATTAGTACTTTCCAAACATGGGCAGTAGTTGTTGCAAAAGAAACCTATTGTTCAAAGTTTCTTTCTCCTTAAAAGACAGTGTCCTAGTGAATTCAGCCAGGCCCACTGTCCTGTCTTATGAAGGAAGGATCCCTAAGAGATATCCATGTGATTAAATTAAAATTATATCATCAAAATGGAGAGGAGGCTAAATATGTGCTCAGTCTTTTTCTTTCTTTCGTTCATTCCTTTTTTAAAGACAGAGTCTTGCTCTGTCGTCCAGGCTGGTGTGCAATGGCATGATCACAGCTCACTGCAGCCTCAAACTCCTGGGCTCAAGCAATCCTCCTGCCTCAGCCTCATGAGTAGCTGGGACCATGGGCAGGCGCCACCATATTTTTTGCAGAGATGGGGTCTTGCTATGTCACCCAGGCTGGTCTTGAACTCTTGGCCTGAAGCAATCCTTCTGCCTCGGCCTTCCAAAGTGCTGGCACTGCAGGTGTGAGCCATCACACCCAGCCTTGCACAGTCTGGCATTTGTCTTTCTTGCTCTCCTGCCATTTTCCTCCTTTACTCATCCTGAAAAATCTGTAAGTTACATAATAAAATTTCACATATTTGTCTGAAAAAGTGTAATTATTCAATACATAATGTTAAATAAATGAATGAGAATAAGATACAAAAGAAACCATGAATACTGGTAAATAATAAAGAAAATTCAGACACTGAGTGGAAACAAACCTTTTTGCCTAAAATAATGGATACATTTTGATGGCTCAATTATTTGGTTCAAATTTGTTCCCTTTTATTTTTGTTTTAAAGTTACATTGTTCTCCCCAGGAAAACTCTACCTTCTCTGAATGTGTTTTGTTCTGTAGGAGCAAAATGTGCCAGGAATATGTGCAGACACCTTTTCTCCTGGATTATTTTATGACTTCACTGCTAATTCCAGGAAGAAAATAATTGGGTTGACCTACCAAGGATAAATGAAAGAAACGATCCTGAAATCAAAGATGAGATAAAGGCTGCTTTCCCTACCTGTGTGCCTAACCTCCAGAATCCAATTCAATTAAGTCTGAAGACCTAGCATAACTAAATTATCATAGGCTCAGGGAATTCTTTTTAGCCTAGAAGAGTCCTGAATTATAAAGTCCCAGTTCCCTTTACTTTTAAAAGGACCTTAGAAATCCACATCAGATCTGAGTTCAGTCACAGAGGAGAGTTTGCAAACTTTCTGGGCTTTTAAGCATCATCTGACTCAACTCCAGAGATGCAGGTTCAGGGGATCTGGGATGGGGCCTCAGACAACAACTTTAAGTCATACTGATCTAAGGTTTGGGTTTGCTCCCAGGAGAGGTGACCTGAGTCTCCTGGGAGCTATTTCATAATCAGTGGGTTTCTCCAAAGGCCATTAGGCTGACATGGGGCACTAACCTCAGTGGGGCCAAGCTTCTAGGCTTCCTAAACCAAAGTAGGTCTGCAAGCCCTCCTGGTGGAGGAAGAATCCCAAAAAGGCAAACTTGGCTTCTCCACCACCCAGTCCTTGTGGCTCTAAGATTCCCAGCGGTGCTATCAGACAAACTCAGACATTGGTCTAGACACACAACTATTTTATGAACTCTCTAAGAAAGTGCTTTGCATTTCTGTAAATATCAAATGATTTCCAAGTGTGATTGTGTGTTTTATCTTTGTAAGCAATTTGTGATAAACCAAAGTCAGCTACTGTAAACTACTGGCTAGAAGAAAGGGAGGGGGTAGCTTTGACAGACTAGGTATAAAGCATTTGAAACTTGGTCTCAGGTTTGTGCTATGGAAAATGTACTTATGTGTTTTTTTGAAATCACAAAATAGCACCTAGTACAGTGCCTCAGATGTTTAATAAATGTCCCATAAATATGTGTTGAACAAGAAAAAGAATAAATGTCATTAAGGAGACCTGCTTAAACCTCAGATGTTCTCTCTCTCTGTCTGTAGTTTCTCAAATTAAATGAACTTTCTGCTTTGTCTTTGATATCTTTTGTTGTTACCCAACTGACAATATAATTACACTTTATTTTATGGACTAAACATGTTCTATCCCAGGCTTATAAATTAGACATGGGAAAGGAAGGAAGAAAAGAAAGAATGAAGAAGGGAGGGAAGGAGAGAGATTAGATTTTAAATATACTATGCTTATTAGCTTTTTAAATCTATAACAGCCTTATTGAGATTGAATTCACATACCATACAATTCATCTATTTAACACTTCAGTACGGCGCTCACCGGCCTCGAAGCCTTGCCCACAGCCGGCACTCACAGTCCGCACGATAGTTTGTGCTGTGCATTGACGACGGATCCGTTTTGCTCTTGTGTGATGAGGAAAGCTTTGAGGCACTGAAAGCTTGTTTTACTTTACAGGCAGCTTTAGGAAAATAACTATAATAACTCCTACTAAGGACTTGTTAAAAGGTCACAGATTTGTAGTAACATATTAGCTGAACGTACACACTGCTACTGCAGAGATAAAAGTAAAAGCTTTTGGCTGTCGACTAAAGTCGACGCTCGGCTGTGCGCCTTCATATCATGGCTGTCGGCTAAAGTTGACGCTTGCGTTCATCTGTGGCTGTCGACTATAGTCGACACTGGCACCGAAGTGGTTAAAGTGTACAATTCAATGGCTTTTAGTGTATTCACAGAGTTGTGCAACCGTCACACAATCCATTTTAGAACATTTTTATCACCCCAAAAAGAAACTCCATACCCAGTAGTACACTAGCAGTCACTCCTCGTTTCCTTCCACCACCACCCCAGGCAAACACTAAGCTACTTTCTGGCTCTACAGATTTGCCTCTTCTTGATATTTCATAAAAATAAAATAACAAAATATATTGTCCTTTGTGGATGGCTCCTTTCACTTAGCATAATGTTTTCAAGTTTATAGCAAGAAGTCAGTACTTCCTTCCTTTTATTTACAAAGAATATTGCATTTTACGGATACACTACATTATAGTCATCTATCCATTGAAGGACACTCTTTTTTTCACTTTTTAAGACATCATAAATAATGTTGTTCTGACCACTGGTATACACATTTTTGTGGACATGTGTTTTCATTTCTCCTGGGAACACCACTAGCAGTGGAATTACTGGGTCATTTAGTAGGTTTATGTTAAACTTTTGAAGAACCATCAGACTATTTTCCAAATTGGCTGCCCATTTTTGCATTCTTATGAACAGTGTGTAAGAGTTCCAATTTCTCTGCCTCCTTGCCAACACTTGTTATTATCTGTCTTTCTTAACTGCAGCTAACCTTGTGACTTGAGAGTGGCATCTCATCGTGGGTTTGTTTGCATTTCCCTAATCGTCAGTCATGTTGAACATCTTTTTGTGTGCCTATTTGTCATCCATCTATCTTTGTTGGAGAAAAGTTTATTCAAATACTTTCCTCATTTTTAATTGGGTTATTTATCTTCTTATTATTGAGTTGTAAGCATTCTTTATATATTGTGGATACAAGTCCTCTATCATATATGTGATTTGCAAATATTTTTCCCCTTCTGTGGGTTTTCTTTTCACTTTCTTGATAGCATCCTTTGAGACACAAAATCTTTTAATTTTTGATGAAGTCCAACTTATCTATTTTTTTCTTTTGTTAGTTATGCTTTTCGTGTCATTTCTAAGAAGGTTGTGCCTAACCCCAGATTATGAAGATTTATTCCTGTAATTTTTTTATGAGTGTTACAGTTTTAACTCTTACATTTAGATCTATGATCCATTTTGGATTCATTCTTTGTGTTTGATGTGAGGAAAGGTCACACCGTCATTCTTTTCCACGTGGATATCCAGTTGTCCCAGCAGGATTGGTTGCAAAGCATGTTTGCATTTTAGAGAGCTGTTAAAATGATTCTGTGGAACAAAATACTTATTTTCTTTTTAAAAAAACAAGTCCAAATCACTTAGGAATTTGAATTTCTGTACTTCTGGTTACACCACACTGCATATGCAACACTTAAGTGAGTGTCCCATAAATTCAAAGAGAAACATCTTCTATAAAAGGTGAACACAAATGCTGTTCTTGAAAACAGCTCACGCCTCTGGGAAGCATCAAGAGCAGAAGATGCTACCAAGGGGAGCCTGTGCCATCTTCTGGCCATTTCCACCAGGACCCCTGTGACAGCCCGAGTCCAGTCTCCCCCCAGCTTTACCACGCAAATTTCCCCCACATCTCCTGGAGCATCCAGCAGAACCCCCCGAGCCCTTCCTCACCGGCGCCCCAACCAGAGTTCTGCCTTATCCTGGTGTGGTGGCCTGCGGTCGAGTTTCCTTGAGATCCTTAGGGCTGCAGCTTGCTCTCCTCTCTGCCACCTGAAGAAGGATCTTTTAAAATGCAAATCAGATCAGGCCATTCCCAGGCTCCAGATCTTTCGGTGACTTTCTGTTATCTTAATTGAACACTTTTAGCATGGTTCGCCAGCACTGGCATGAATCTGTCAGCCTGTTGAATGCGTGAATGACTATGCATTTTATCGCATTTTCCTCCCATTTTCATCCACCACCACCCCCCTCCAGCTCCACTGTTTAAAGTCTATGCTTCACCATTTTAATTTAACCTCCAGGCTTCTAAATTGCACTTCCCAAGTATTTTTGTTTCTATTTCCTTGCATTCATACACATTTATATTTTTCTTTTCTGTCTCATTACAGTTTCTTCGGAAGAGGAAAACTCTTTCCTCTCTCTCTCTTTCTCTCTCTTTAGAACATCAGGGTTTGAGGGACACTACACGAGTTGACATCCCTGCACCCTAATCATTTCGGAACTCACTGAGGTAGACACAGGGTTTGGCAGACAGAGAATAAAGCATCCCCTTTCTTACAACAGCGCTGCTAACTATCGGAAAACATGGCTTACAATGGCGCACCTCTGAATTCCACAGACTTGCCCACTACGGCCTTGCACCTGCAAGGCCCAGAGCATGGAGGAGCTGAGAGGCCCGTGAGCCTGGTGTGCACAGGTCGCTCAGAGAGGAGGGAGGGGAAGCGGCTCCTTCCCACGCTCACCGATCAGGCAAACCATTTCTCCTCTCCTGGTGAGACATGGGTGCAGGGAGCAGAGAAAGGCCACAGCTGGGACTCTAGCAAAGGTATCTGCAAAGGAAAGAGGCCCCAGGAGTGGGGGCAAATGCTCGCCCACCATATGGAGCCTCTTCAGCGCTGGAAATATGACCACAGCACCTTCCCCTGACTGAGAGGACGAGAGGCTGCAAGATCCAGAAGCAGCTTCTGTCCCTGTGAGACGTGCTGCTAAAGGCTTAGCAAAGGCAAGGCCCAGCCTAGGCTAGACAGTCACGGGAGGCTGACGAGTGTGGAACGTGATGACAGTTTGTGGATGAAGCACAGGCTCGCCCTGGAGAACGGCAGTGCCACCAGAACGCCGTCGTGCAGAACATCACGGGCTTTACATGGACAAGGGTTTCACTGGGGCGTGGGGGATGAATTTGATTGATGAAATTCAGTGTTTTATTTCTGCATGGACTGTACATCTCTGCTTCTCACACTGAAGCATTCCAAGGTCAGCAGAATAAAACGTCTTATAGAGGACTTTCAGCCTCACACATATCTGGATTCCTCTGTAGCTTTTTGGTGAAAAAAGCCAGAAGGCCCAGGACAGGAAGGGTGTGATGGTAGCCAGAGGCCATGCTAGGGAAGCTGAGAAAGGGAAGAAGCCACAAAGACACAGAGTCAATTCCCTGAATAGTGAATACCTGTGAGGATAATTCTCTGTACCAGCCAGTGTACTCAGCGGACCCAGATAAGCTCTTAAGGAGCATCCTTGGTGGTTCCAGCGGCCCCAGGGAGATTCAGGAGCTCCCCGAGTCTCCCCTCCCTCTGCCACCCACCCCTCAGGCCACCCACCCCTGCCGCCCTGGCATGCTCAGAGATGGGGCACCCCAAGAGCCCTTGTGATTAAGGCATAATTCTATAAAATGACATTTTCCCAGTCATGTATCTTAGTTTAACTGTTGGCAAAACAAAAAACAAAAACAAAAAAAAACACGATTAATTTTCTTTCCTCTTAAAACTTTTTTTAAGCATGTGTTAATAACTGCCAGAAGAGTTCCTTATTACTCTTGGCAAGTTTAAAGCACAAACAATTTTAGTTGATCAGAGCAGATTCCTGGTCTGGCTTATTTATCTCTCCATATCTAGATCCTAAAACAGTGTCAGGCGTGTGGTAGATCCTCAGACACTGGAAGAATGAATGAATCTAAATTTTAGAAGAGAGAGTGCTGACTGTGTAATCTAATAATTACCGAAGTTCTGGAGCTGCCTCTGAGACAACCGGTCCCGTGTGAAATGAGTCTGGGTTGAACTGTGTCCTCCCAAAAGACATGTTCAAGTCATTTACCCCTGGAAAGGTATCTCTGAGTGTGAGTTTACTTGGAAATAGGGTTTTGCAGATGTAATCATGTTAAGACGAGGTCACTCTGGATTAGGGCGGGCCATCATCCAATGACCGGTGTCCTTGTAAGGGGGAAATCTGGACTCAGTGACACAGAGGAGGCAATGAAATGACAGTAGAGGCCGGAGTACTGCCGCTGCAAGCCGAGGACTGCCAGCAGCTCCCGGAGGCTCAGCAGGGGCAAGAAGGGTCCTTTGCCAGAGCTTTCAAAGGGGCATGGCCCTGCTGACACCGTGGTTTCAGATTCCTGGACTTCAGGACTGCGAGAGGATACATTTCTGTTCTAAGATACCTAGTTTATGGCGACTTATTACCGTAGCCACAGGAAGCTACCATGCCTTCAAACTATCGTGGAGTCAGTCCAGCCATCGAAGATGTCTCCAGCTCCTCCTTCATACCCGGTACTGTGCTGCGTTCCGGGAATACCCCGAAGAGAAAGACGTGGTTGCTGTCCTTTCATAACGCACACTGTGGTCATTGCATTCTCCCATTTTTGAGCAGAACTGAATTCTCATTTTCGTGGGACAACATGTTCTGGTTGCTACAGGCAGTGCATGGAGAGAACCTCGGAGGAGGCGAGATTCAGTAACACATGAAAGGAAAAGAGGAGCTGGAGCGGGAAGCTCAACTGCCTGCGCACACTCCCGATGACGTCCCCGTCACTGCCTCCTTGGGGATCTCACTCCTGGCCGCCGTGTGCCCCGCTCCAGGCTGCTGTCCGCCTTGTCCATGCAACTCTCTGTCACCAACAGCGAAGAGGACAGCGTTACTCGCCTGCTTAAAAGCCACCCTTGTCTGTCTCATTCCTGTAGAATTAAATTCCGAAGTCTGCTTCCAACCCATTTCTGAGACTCCCCTACATCTCCCGATGCTGCCCATCGGGTTTCACAGCTAAGCCCCACCCGTGCCCTTCTCAACACCCCTGCGATGGCTGTGTGTCCAACGTCCCTTCCCGCTCTCTGCCGAGAACACGATTATTTACCCCTCATACCTGAGCTTCTCTGTCACACTGTTGTGCTCGTTAGCGTTCTGTCTATTGCAGAACAAGCTGCACCGTATCGCAATCAGCTGTTTTCAAGTTTTCTCCAACTAACCTGTGAGCGAAACAGAATGCTGGGTTCGTGTCTTTCCACTGTGGGGGCCTCCCCCAGCAGACAACAACATCTGCCACAACATAGTGGATGACTGTCTGTTGAATAAACAATCAGGTGATTGAATGAATAAATAAAGCGGAGGGGTTAGGATGCTCTGGTCAGAAGAGCACCTGAGTTTGGACACAGCAGCCCTGGGGCGGAGAAGCCAGGGGCAGGAAATGTTTTGCCGAAAGTATCAGGATTTGAGAAATGACGGGCTGTGTGACACGGCATCCAGAGGGCAGGGGTTTCTGTTTCAGCCTTTCAGCAGCCGCCCTCTTTAGGCATGTACAAAAGGAAGCGGAGCAAGGAGGAGAAAGGAAGCAAAGATAAATTAGCTCTGTCTTCACCACACTTAATTCGACTTTTCAACAAGACGGTGTGGTACAAGCGCGTACTGTCAATTTCCCCTGCCTGGGAAGACACAATGGAAAGAGCTCAGAGTCCCGAACACCCACGACTGAGCACGTGGAAGAGGAGGAAGACTTCCAATACCGGCTCCTCCCGCCCACGCCTTTGCAGCCGGATTTGCCTTTGATTCCAGCAGCCCCGGGAAGTGGGGGCGGCCTTGTTGACACCTCTCGTCTCTCCCCTGCGTTCTGCTGGTGAGGAAAGTCCTGCCAAGCAGGGAGCTGTGCCCCAACCCCTATCTTTGAAGGAGGGGGTGCTCAGAGCACCTCCTCACTCCCACCATTGGGAAGGAGAGGCAGAGAGGGACAGGGTGCCGGTCCAGGAAAAAGGAGACACAGGAAAAAGGCGCCCCATGAAAGAGGTTTGAGTGAGCTTCCTCACCCTTCCGCTGTGTGAGGACACAGAAGGCTCCATCTACGAAGAACGGCCGCCCGCAGATACTGAAGCTGTCAAGGGCCTTGACCTTGGACTTCCCAGCCTCCAGAACTGTTAGAGATAAATTTCTATTGTTCATAAATTGCCCAGTGTAGGGTATTTTGTTATAGCAGCACAAACACACTAAGACAGGAAGTCAAGGCAGGGCTTTCTTTGCAAACAGTTTCAGACCGACTCTCAGCATGGGCCCCGCTCAAACCATCACCCCAGGGTCCTCCATACTATTTTTGGATGACCCCAAAGACCCCATCACATGACCTCTATAAACCCCTAAAGGGGAGTACTCTTTATCTAGGGGTATTGTATGATAATCAGAACAAATAAAAATGTTTTGACCGAAGTCACTGATTCTCAAAACTGGCTGTCCAAAATTATCTGAGGAAATTATTTAAAAGTACTGATGTCTGGGCCCCACACTGGAGATTCTGACTTGAATGTTCTGGAGGGATCTCAACTGTTGATATTCTTTCTTTCCTTTCTTTCCTTTCCTTTCAGACAGGTCTTGCTCTGTCACCATGAGTAGAGTGCAGGAAAAAAAAAAAGCCCACATGAAGCAAACAGAAATCATTTAGACCTCAGTAAATAAATGGAGAAGGGAGATAGATTACTACATACAAATATTTAATAAACAGAATTTTTATATAACTTCATGAATAGTCCAAATTGTAAATAAATACGATTTTTGCCTACGAAATTGGCAAAGGTTTTCTTCAATAGTTGTGGCAGGGAGACATGGCCTTGGGATACAGAAAAAAATGCAGTCCAGCGCCCCCTGCAGCCCAGAATGAGTAAGGCTGTGTCAGCTCTGCCGGCAAGCAAAGGCACATAGACCCTGCAAGACACCAGCTTTTGTTCCAAACGCTTACCACTGGGCTCCAGGGAGCTGGGAGCTATAGGTAACTTCTTTCCAGAAGACATGGTATTCCAAATAAGTATGAAATGGAAGAACACATCTCCCACCTGAAGTCTTCCAGCACAGCCATTAAAACAATCCTCTCTCTTCACCTGAGGCAGGAAGTTGACACACACAGCATCTTAGTGAAATGCTTTCATCAGAAATCCTTCCAAATGGGTTTCGATGACCACAGCAGAGTTCAGTGGCCAAGGATGTGAAGGTGCAAGGACAGTGGCTTCCAAAGAGAGAAACAATTCAGCCATTTACTTTGGACCCAAAGTTTCTTTATACGTGAACTATCAGATGCCTCGATTTCCCTCCTGCCAAATGAAGGCAATCTCACTTATATATTTTCCAGGGGTGCGATGAAGAATAATGAGCAGATGTTTATAAATATCCCCAAGTCCCCTGAGAGCAAGTGGTTGTATAAGCATGAGGTGTTGCACATGCAGAGCTATCCTGGCATACACAAAAATAGAGGGGGAAAAGTCCAAAAAGAGAGTCTGAGTCTTAAAAATACACCACACAGAGCGGCTTCTCAGTTGCCGTGGGTGTTATATAGGGCTCCGAATGCAACTGGCTGAGAGCAAGGGGCTCAGGGCACACAGCACAGGGTGATGGGCGGCCTTGCGGGAGGCGCACATGCCTTGCATATGTGTGAGCGGGGGCTGTCTGTCGCAGGAAGCCGAACAAAGGCGGAGTGAGAAAAACCAGAAGTTCCTAGAGAAACCATCCTACGCTGAGAGTCTGTGGCAGTGTTCTCAAACTTTGGTGTGTACTAGATCACCTGGTGATGTTGATAAAAGGCAGATTTCCAGGCCTTCCCTCCAGAAATGCTCATCGGTTGGTCTGGAGTTGTGCCCAGGAACCTGCACTTTAATAAGAAGATCCTTATTCTCCACCAGGGGTCTGAACTTTCCAGTCTGAAGGTCTGTAGTGAACTGATGGGCACATCGTTCTCTGAAGGCAGAGAAGAGCTGGGGCTACCCAAATTCTAACCCTAGCCCTAAATGGTGTTCCAGAATGGATAGTGGAGAGAAATATAATAGCAGAGGACAGGAAAAGCAAAATTTTCTAGGCCAGACTCTCCACCATTGCTAAATATAGTCACTTGTGTACCCAGAACCACAATGGTCACTAACTGAGGCTACGTAATCATCTGGAGTAAGTATTCTAGGTCCGTGCTGTCTGGTACAGTTTCCACCAGCCACACGTGGCTAGTCAGAATTGAGATTTTAATGTATGTGCAAAATGCACATCAGATTTCAAGAACTTGGTGATATATATATATAATAGTTCATTAATATTTTATATCGATTACAAGTTGAGGTGATAATGTTTTGGACATATTGTATTAAATAAAATATATTAAAATTAATTTCACTTGTTTCCTTTTTCTTCTCGAAATGTGGCTACCAGAAAATTGAAATAGTCCTGTGATTTGAATTATATTTCTATTGGACAGCACTGTTTTAGACCATACTGTCTAGGTCTTCATGGATAGAATTTCTTGATCTTGGACAGTGTTCCTTCTAGATAATACTGCTGCACCAGGACCCCCTTTATTGCTATTGTAGTAGGGTGGCTTAATTGCAGTAGCCCCCAAGAGAGATAAGGAGCAGACAGGCCTGGCCCAGCTCACTCGCCAGTCCAGAAAGCCTGCCAAATATAAACACCACTACTATATAGAGAAGGAGTCAAGGGTACACTTAATAATTGGAAAGATAATAAAAATCCAGCCGTGTCCAAAGCTTGTGACCACTGTGTGCTGTATAGCAGGTGCTATATCCTGGTGACCTGCTCCTACCTTTCCGACAGGGAAGGGATGCAGGAACAGAGTGAAGGAATTGGTAGCTCCTCCTCTAGAGAGGACAAGAGCAAATGAGGACCATCTCATTTTCTCCTGGAGTAGACCTTGTACCTGATATAAACCTACCTGGTCCCATCTGCAATGTCTTGAAAAGACATTTTTGAAAAGTATTTCTTTAAAATAAGTCATTACACTTAGTCATTATTACTTAGGTTCTTTTTACCACTGGCCCAGATGCCAATAAAGACACAATTAAAGCATTAGCAAGATTCTTTGTAAATGACAGAACAAGCAGAGATAAATTTGTAGGTTATTTGAGAGCATGACAAATTTTACACCTAGAGAAAAGTGTGAGAGAAAAAAAAAAGATTCTCACCTTGTTAACTGAGCTAGAACTGAGAATTCAGATGTGTTCTGACTTCCTGGCTGCTTTGGGTGCTGCAGTGCCCTGAAATCCTAAAAAGACTCGAGAACTCTCACCAGCCTCCAGCTGTCTGCTGTGCTCATTTGAGTTCCTCTCGCTCGTGCCTTCTGTTCTAGAGGCTGCAGAGACACCGGTTGTGAGTTGTTGACGAGCTCTCTGCTTGGATCTCAAGATACTTCCAGGCATCGACCCCTAAGTCTTGGAGTCAGTGGCCATGGCAACTCTGCTGAGCGACCCACATTGTAGCATCTTTATTCATAGGCAAGAGCTGTGATTGATGGCGAGAAAAACTCCAACTTTTTGAAATGCAAAGTTCACAGCATCTTGTTAGGCCCTTGCTTCAGGTGTGACCTCATTCACCCAACACAGGAACTGGACCAGACTCCAAATGCTATGAAATCATAAAGAGGGAACCCGTACCTTTCCTCGCCCAAAGGCTGACCCTCAGGACGCGTCCCAGTCTATCGCCTTGAGCTATGCTGCGTCGTGGCAATCCATTTTACGCAACAGGGTACAAGAAAAGTCACAGGCATGCGTCGTAGTCACAGACTCTCCGTGGCAGTGAGTTATTCCTCAGCCATGCGGGTCAGAGGCCAGAGAGTCTTCCAATCCCACCATTTTTGTTTTACTTAGTGTGGATTTTCTGACAGGAAACGGGAATTTGGTTGATAATTACCAGGCGTACAGATAAGGTTTCCTCATTAAAGTCTCATAAAACCATAAAAATAAATCATCGCAAGTGAAGAGAGAAAGAAAATCTTCTGTTTAGACTTTTCCATGACCATTTAGGCCAATTATTTCTTTTTCTCTCCCAGCCCAGTGATTTGTATTTTCGGCTCGCGTAAGGCCTGATAATCAGAGGAAAGAATTTAGAGACCCCACAGAACTTTTCTAACTTCAAGTTAATGGCCTGGTATGTCAAGGACATGCCGAGCCTGGCAGAATAAATTATCAGACTGCAGCTGAGGAAACACAGGGGAGGAAATCCACGTAATGCATGTCTGCAGATATGATATAAACACAAATAAATACTGTAATTTTAAGAAAATCGAAGGAGTCCATTTGGCCTGTCCTGGAGATCAAAGCTGTTTAGAAGTCACAGGAACGGTGACAGTCCCAAAGAAGCCTCAGCTAAAGACTGGGACAGACTACACTCTCCTACTCCCCCTCTGGGGGATTTCTTCTCTGAGCATCCACGCCAGGCCCTGGGGACCCTTCCGTGATTCAGTTTCTCCTGGGAATTCCTCTCCAAGCGTTTCCCAACTCAGCACAAGCTCAGGAGCTTTTTCCAGTTTTTCTACCAAAATTTCCCTGGTACCAAGTACTAGCTTTTCTGCATTCTGGAAAAAAGTATTGCTGCATCCATATATGGCACGCATGGCCTTCAAGGTTTCACCTTGCGTTCCTGAGAAGCATCTGACCTGTCCCAGTGGAGGCCGTGCCTGGAGCTGCTTTCTCACTACACCGCCCTCCGAGAGCAGGAAGGAAACACACTCTCAAGCCATTTAATCACTTCAGACCACAGTGAACCCAGGTCATCCATGAACCCAGTTGCTAAAAGGAAGATACCAGAGCAGATCACTGGGAGGCAAGGTGACCTACTGCCCAGGTGTGCTGGGGACTGAGGGATTCCAGGAGGTGAGACTTTCAGTGCTAAAACCTGTCAAACCAAGATGAGTCGGTCACCCTACCGGTGGACCAGAGATAGTAACTGAAACTCAAGATAGTGTTCATTTCACTCTTTCCGGGGAGACTCAGCTATTTCCGAAGCAGTGACTGCAAAGTCCCAGCACATAAGGAGGTTTGGATCTGTCTATTTCCTCGCCTTCAGTGGCAGGCAGAACAGGGGCATGAGGCTGCTCCAAATGTGACTATAGGTCATGTCACTGCACCAGAAGGAACTGGCCAGTTTTAAATCCCTATTCTCAAAGGTCAGTTGAGAAAATGGATGTGACAGTCCTTGGTGGACCAGACGTCCTGCCCAAGATGATCCTGCTGTGACCATCATTGATGAGGGCCAAACACCAGGACATTGTTTTCTGTCTTCTACTGAAACACCCAATTCCCCTTTTCCACCTTTGTAAATGTGTTTACCAGTCAACGGCTTTTGTCTGCTGCATCTCCCCTGTCATCTGTGCTTTTAAAAGAGTCCTAGAACAGCCTCCCCTAGACCCAAACTGCCTGGCCCCGCTGCCAGACACACCTCTTCCCACTCTGTCCTCTGTCCCTTTGTCTGCATGCCGCCCGGCGCCAGCGGGCAGGGCGGGTGGCTGGAGAGAGGAAAGTGGCATGTTGGGGTCCAAGCCAGGCTCATGGGTCCCTCTTGCTACCCGGCAACCCTTCTAGCTGCCGTGTCCTGGGCTTTTGAAGGTCCCAGCCTAGGAAGCTATTTCCATCTAACTGTGTAAAGTCCCCCACTACCCAGATAACTGTATTCAGCCCCCTCGCCACCTTACTTGATAAGGGTGTGTGCTTGTTCTCAACTCTTTTCTGAAATCAAGAATGGCACAGTGCCGGGCCCAAGGAGCTTTCACCAACGGACTCTGGAAGTGTTACCACTGCAGTGCAGGGGCCTCGGGGCATCGTCGCTTCATCACCTGAGTCTGTGTCTTGGAACCCTTATCTCTAACTGAAATCCGTCCAGGCAAAAATTCATTCCTGAATCCAAGCACCAAGAGCCCAGAGAGAGTCCCTTGTTTTTCTGAACTTCCGTGGAAACAAGAGCTTTGTGGCTATACCTTCAGGCCTTCAGTTGCCGGCCGTGTCTTGAATAGACTCCCACTGTTTGTTGAGCATGGTGGCTGACCCTGCAGAGGACAATCTGTGCTCGTCACGGGAGCCTCCTCATCCGTATGAAGTGCCCTTGCGGATGCCTGGCCTGTCTGCGGAAACGTCTGTTGAATGAATACATGAAGACAGGATTCTGCTACCTGCTCCTGCATTCACGCTTTTGTTCCTCCTGGCTGGGATCTCATGACTGATAGAACTGGGGAGAGTTTTAAATAAGGATTCAAGCAGAGAAGAACTGTTGGCTGTGCACGGGAAAGTGTCTGACATTGCAGTGGAAACCGGTTCTCCTGTCGACTGCGGACGTACACCGTCTCCCACGCTGCAGCTGCGGAAGATTTTCAGTTTCAGCCTCTGAATGCTCTGGTCTATGTTTGGACGGCGGAGCAGACGACAAGGCCATCCAAACCTTCAAGGCTGGCGGTGTCTACACAAAGCATCCACCTGGTTATATTATATAAGCAGCGCAGCATAATCATGGGAACAAGGTTTTTAGAAATTTAAAAGAGTCGGGAAGCAGGGAGAAGAATGACTTTACAATGGAGAAAAACCGATAAACACAAAAGAGTAACTTTACAGGGGAGAAACCTGACAAACACTTCAGCTGGGTGAGCAAGGTCGATTGGTATCGTTAGTCATCAATAACGCTGATGCGTGTCCTTGATACAATATGCTGTGAGTGCCACTCTACACCTGTGGCCTTTCTTTCCGAGACCCATAGCCAAAGGCCTAGTCTACAGTACACCTGACCACACTCCTCAAAACTGCCAAGGTCACCAAAAACAAGGACAGTCTGAGACGCTGTCACAGGCAGGAGGGGCCTTAGGAGACAGGACGACTAAACGTGATGTGGTGTCCTGGATGGGATCTGAGAACAGAAAAAGGACATTTAGGTAAAAACTAAGGAAATCTGGACAAACTATGGACTTTAATCAATAATAATGTATCAGTATCTCAGTTATGACAACTGTACACACTAATTTAAGACATTAATAATAGGGGAAAATGTGTGAAGGGCATGGAAGAACTATGTAGAAACTCTAAGTACTACCTGCTTAAGTTTCTTAAAACTCTTTTAAAAAATAAAGTCTATTAATAACAATAATAATAAGGTACAAACAAGACAACGGTACTAGTTTGCCAAGGCAAAGGGAGACATTAAGAATAAGTAAAGTACCACCCCGCCCTTGAACATGGAAGCTAAGGAGAGAACAGTTAACAATCTTACTAAGTTTACTGTTTTTCATTTTACTTCTTAATGTCTCAAACAGTGATTTAAAATAATTAACAAAGAAGCCAGACACAGAGGGAATGTACTAAATGCCACTGAATTGTGTACTTTAAAATGGTTAATTTTATTCTACGTGAATTCTACCTCAGTGAAAAATAACTAATGATAAAATAATTTAATAACTTAAAAATAAAATCATTTTAAAGTAGAATGATTTAATAATGATCATTCAAAAATAATATAAATGCGATGCTTTTTGTCAATCTGCTATTTTTTTCTTTTTCGGAGTTCTGGATGTTGATTTAGCATTATTGTAAAACCGTTAATGACCAAATAAAATAAAAGTTGGTTTCATTTGAAAAATGAAGTCAGGAAGGAATTATTTAGTCAAAAAAGGGGTCTGACTCAGAACGACATATTTGGAGTGGGACCTCATCTGTTGGCGGGTGGGAGAGGGACAGGTTCCCAGGGACAGGATACAGGCTCCCAGACCTGTGTCCTTCAGCGGTGTGGCACCTTCAGCCAACAACTTGAATTTCATGTTTGTTACCATCTCTATGAATGGAGAGGAGAGGGCTGGGGTGAACACTGAAAGACCCTGCCAGGGAGGAAATCCAAGAGTTCTCAAGGAAAATTCTAGTTAGGCCATCGCTGTGTGAGTGTTAGCAGGAAGACAGAGGCGGAAGGGCCTTGCCCCGGCAGCCAGGTACCTGGTGGCAATTTGGGTTTCCTGGGCTGGACTGACCAGTGGTTTTGGTCTCAGGTAAACCCAGCAGGGAAGACACGCACTGCAATGCACGAGGTTTTAAGTGCAGCTCAGATCTGTTTCATCAGGTTCTTGAGACACTTAGGCCGTGACAACAGGGTCCTGGGATGTGGCAGTTTTTAAAAGATGAGCTGGGAGAAAACTTAATCTTGTGCCCAGTTTGAGAGCTCTTCCCCACTTTCCAGCAGCTTCTCCAGAGGCATGTGTGGTGCTGCCAGGCCGGCTCTTGCCTGTCCCGCCCTTCCTGTCTCTCACAACTCAAGACCTGTAGTCGGAAAAGCCATGGGTGAAGGCTACAGGTGCTCAAGAGGTTGCTGTTTCTCCTCTCTCTCCTCAGTGCCCTTTTCCAGAGAGGTGGTGCTGAGTGATGGGGTCAGCCACCCCTGGGCAGGGGACTTAATGCTGGAAGATCTCAGTAGGATGCTGGGGGAGGCAGCTTGGAGGCAGGTCTTTCTTACCACAGGTGGTCACCTCCTCCTCACACAGGGCCAGGCCAGGCAAGGTGCCAATCCTGAGACTTTCTCCTTCCCAGACTCTTCCCATTTGGAATTACTAATAGTAGGCCATCTATCTTGAAGGTTTAGAGCAGGGCAAATCTTCCCACCAACGGCAGCTATTGCCTAACTCAGAGATCCCTCTCTGTCACTTCTTCTAAGCACCAGACTAGGCATGGGGAAGAGAAAGCCATCATTCCCATGTTCAGGGCAAGAAAGTGAAATCTAAAATCTTGGACAATGTTCAAGACAGGGGGGTGTGGTGGTTCACGTGTGTAATCCTAGCACTTTGGGAGGTCGAGGCAGGAGGATCACTTGAGACCAAGAGTTCAAATCTAGCCTTGGCAACATAGGAGAACGCTGTCTCTGCCAGAAATACAAAAATTAGCCAGACGTGGCGGGGCTCGCCTGTAGTCCCAGCTACTCAGGAGGCCGAGGCAGGAGGATTGCTTGAGGCCAGGAGTTTGAGGTTGCTGTGAGCTATGATGACACCACTGCACTCAAGCCCAGGAGACAGAGCGAGACCCAGTTTCAAAATAAAAAAAAAAAAGAAATGGTGAAAGGCAACAGAAGCCAGATCCTGGCAGAAACAGTCCAGTACCTATTTACAAAACTGAGCAAGAGGTACAGCCAGTCTTCCGTATCCATGGGTTTCATATCCATGGATTCAAATAAATGCAGATTGAAAATATTTGAAAAAATTATGTCTGTACTGAGCATGTCCAGACTTATTTTTCCTTGTCATGATTCCCTAAACAATAGAGTAGAACAACTGTGTACACAGCATTTACATCGTGTGGGTTAAAAGCAATCTAGAGATGACCTAAGTATACGGGAGGATGTGAGTAGGTTATATACAAGCACTACACCATTGGACACCAGGGGCTTGAGCATCCTCAGGGTGTAGTATCTGTGGGTGTCCTGGAATCAGTCCTGCTTGGATACTGAGGGACAGCTGTATTGATAATTCACCTTCTGACATGTCCCGTCAGGAGGCTCTGAAAACAGGCACAAATGAAAAGCTGCTAGATACTATTTTAGACCTTAAATGGCAGTAAGTTATAGTCAGATACAATGGAAATAAGAAAATTTCAACCCTTTAGGTAACAACCATAATTTTTTTTTAAATCTCAAACACTTAACATACCTTTCTTCTAATGAAAGATAGCATAATATTGGGGCATTTGCTCGTTCATTTATTCAACAAACAGGTGTCAAAAGCTTGGGATGTGCAAGGTTAACAAGGCGAAGGGAATACAGAGCTACGGTCTCAGCGCCTGCCCTGGAATGACTCAACCAGGGAACATGGGAAGCAGGTAATTACAGCAGACTGGAAAGTACCTAGCTGTGACACACAGTTGACCCCCGAACAATACAGATTTGAAGCGCGTGGTCCACTACATGCAGACTTTCTCCCATCTCTGCCACCCCGGTGCAGCAAGACCAATCCCTCCTCCTCCTCAGCCTACTCAAGGTGAAGACAGCGAGGATGAAGACCTTTCTGATGATCCACTTCCACTTAATGACTAGTAAATACCTCTTCTCTTCCTTATGATTCTTTCAGTAACATTTTCTTCTCTCTGGCTTACCTTATTTTAAGAATACAGCATATAACATATATAACATACAAAATATGTGTTAATCGACGATGTTATCAGTAAAGCTTCCAGTAAACAGTAGTTAAGTTTTGGGGGAGTCAAAATTATATTAATACACAGATTTTCAACTGCACAGGGGTCAGCGCCCCGAACTCCCACATGGTCAAAGGGTCGGCTGTATGTTCGGGACGCTGCGAGAGCACGGGGGAAAGGATCAAGCCCTCCCATGGGGGTGAAGGGACATTCCCAGAAGAGACCCCTTGCTGAGCCTGGAAGGACCTAACCGGGCACAAAAGGTAAGCTGAGGCAGCATCTGTGCCCTGGGACTAGGCAATGCAGACATCAAATGAGGACCCCGGCAGAGTCAGTTCCAGGACCCTCAGGTAGCTCTGTCGGTTGCCCTGCAGATTTGAGTCTGCTGCATCTCAAGAGCAGAGTGGCACCAACGTGGTCCCATCAAATCCCCTCCCGACACTTATTAGCTACGAGAGAAACCCTCCTCACCATCACACTGCCCCCCTCCTACATGCACACACATTCTGGTGTAACTGTGCAAGGATTTTCCTGCCTCTCAAGTTAGAATCAAGAGCTTCCAACTGTACACAAAGATCCCAGAGGCCAGCAGTCAACACGCAAGGCAGCCTCTCAGGGGCTGGCTTACATCTCCGGGAAAACTCGGTGACCCGGGCCCAGTCTAACAGTGAGGCTGGGAAACACAGGGGAGCACGTGGATGTTCAGTCACCACCAAACGTTCTGCCAAACCCGCACCGTGATGGGAAAGGCAGACCGAACAGGTAAACGAGGGCAGGCTTGCAAAGCATTTTGGTTTCCAGGTTAGAGTGTTAGCACGCTGCCCTGTAGGCGTCAGGGAAGCAAGAGGGGAAGGCCAATGGGAAAAGCAATGCTTTGGAAAAATGAGACCAGTCCCAGGATGCAGGAAGGATTAGAAGAAGGCACTAGGTCAGGGAGACCAGTTAAGAGGATGCTGTGACAGTCTTGGCATTTGGTAACAAGATCTGCACTCGTGTGACAGAAGGGGACTGAAAAGTAGGCATGAATGTGAAATTTTCAGTAGAAGATTAATTATATGGAACGTCAGGATGGAAAATCTGGATTTTAGGGTCGAGGTGATATCTGAAATCATGGGTGGGCAGAGGGAGAGAGGAGAGGGCCCCACCCAAGCTCTGCTGCTGCCCCTTGGCACGTGGGGGCTGACAGAGAGAGAGACGTCACCTTCCTCGAGGGAGGTGAGTTTTGGGAGGGCAAGATTCAGATGTGGGCATTCTGTCTTTCTGAAAACACCTTATGCAACCTTGGGGTGAAAAATAAAGGGACCAAAAATAAAAGTCAAGATTTTTATTTCTGTATAAGATGGGGTTTTCTGTATTTTCCAGTTTACTGAAAATGAAGATCTATTATCTTTGTAATAAGGTTATAATGTTTCCACTTTTAAAAAGAAGGAAAGAAACGTCAAATGAAAGGCAAGTTTCCTTCTCCATCAACTGTAAAACCAACAATTTCCCCCCCAAAATCGTAAGCATTCTAGCCCTGCGTCTCCCATCCTCACACACAGTTCCTGAGAACCCAACACCCCATGGGAACTGGACGTGAGGGTTTTGTACGGGTGGCCACACCACGGCACACAGACACACAAACATAAACACACACACCGGTAAGGGCAACTCAGAGATTCTCTGTCGGTCTTTATCAAGTCATTCTCTGATGCAGAAATTGATGAGTTAGACTTCCTGTTTGGAATAGAGTATCCATAGTCAGGGGCAGCATGAGAAATTGTCCTTTTCTAGTCTTTCTAAATGCTTGGGCCACCCACCTCCATTTTTATTTCATGGAGCTACTCTTTAAATGCCAGATATTGCAAACTGTGAGCTGCAAGGTGCAAGACAAAGGAAACCCATTCAGAATATAGAGGAATAAGCAGAACTCTCCTACCGCTATTTTTTTTAAAAAATCTCAAAGTGTGTGCTGTTCTGGCAGAATTAAGAGCCTTTTTGTCTTCGAGTAGAAAGGATGACATCCTGCTGAAAACACCGTGTTGTGACTTCACATTTGACTGCCTCAATCCATGGATCACCGGAGTAGTCTCCTGTATCAACACCCGTGATAAACGTAAGTGAGGAAAGACCACGGAGCACAGCAGCATGGTTAAGAACACTGGCTTTGGGTTTAATCAAAGGAGGTGCAGAACTGGGCTCGGCCATTCACTCATGAGTGACTCTGGGCAAGTCACTGAGCTCCCAGTGCCCCTGTTCTTCACCTGTAAAAATGACAATAATGACTCCCGCCACACAGGGCTGCTGCAACGACTGCAAGACATCAGCGCATGAAGTGCTAAGCCCCTGCCCCACACGTGATCAGTCCTCCGCAGAGAAGGAGCCCTCCTCAAACAACCACCTTATAGACGAGAAACTGAAACTCAAATGTTTCAGCAAGGCACAGCCACCCTCCTACAGCCCCGATCCCTTGAAGCGTGGTGGCCGATGAGCTCTTTCACGCCGAGAGGAGCACGACACACTCAGGTTACCTTAGTCTCGGCAGTTTGGGGTGAGGACGCGCGGGGACCCTGGACAGAGCAAGGCGTGGTCAGTAGCAGCCCAGCCAGACTTCACCGAGCCCTGGCAGAGGTCAGGGAGCAAGGTAGTTCTAGAGATGCCATCATCGGTGCCCTGGATGGGGTCACCCGTTGCTGCCTACTCGAGGGCTCTGTCATTTTAAGGCCATGGCTGAAAAATCAACTCTCCCTCCTGCCTCTGCGGTTCCGCGGCCTACAGGCTCTGCCCACCCCCCCTGCTCTACCCCACAGAACTCCGCAGAAGGAGCTGCAGGCGCGGCAGGCAGCAAAGGCAGCTCAAACGTGTGTAAAGCACCGCCATTACCTGAGAACTGCAGTAACATGCCTCTTTGGGGTGGGGGTGGGGGTTGTCTAAAGTTTGTGAGGCTGTTGACCCCTAGTGAAAGTCTGGAATATTCAGATTCTTGCATATTTCTCTGCTTGAGAACATTAACTTGAGATATTCTGGAGTTAACCATTGTTGATTTCTCTTAGCTCATAGTAAATAATTCCACATGCAGTTGATCAGAAAAGTGACAGCTAATCTATTTCAAATTTGGTCTAAAGTGCACCATTCAATGATTTTTTTTCACAGTAGGAAGTGTGATGGACTAGAAATTTTTCTGTAATATAAACTGAAAGTAATTATATGATTCCATGAAATGTACAATACCATTTATGGATTTGGGGAACTGTTTTCTGTTCTACCAGTCTTCATTGGGCTAGGTTTTCCTTTGGATAGCTCCAGAAGAAAAATGTGATATCTTTCAGTTTCAAAGTTATGTACAAACCATGTGAACGGTCATTCAATAAACTAAGTTCGAAAATGTCTCTAATCCAATTAAAATCAATATGGGGCGGGAAGGCAGAGTCTAGAATGTAATTTAATAAAGAAACATGTAATTAATTGTATGGCACCTTGATTGGAGAAAGACTGGGAACCAAAACTTGGCACCAAGTTATATGCATGACTTAGTTGATATGTGAACACAGTCCAGAGCTCAGGTAAAGAGCTAGGGCCGAATAACCAGGGATTGGCAAGATTGACGGGCACAACCCACACAGAGAGACATGGATCAGGACTGATGGACACTAATCCATTCGGGGGAGGTGCTAGGCTGCAGTCTGCAGAGATGAGCAGATCCCACCCCACCCATCCATGCAGCCTCTCCTAAAACAATTCACTCCCCTGAGCACCAAATTCTTTGCTCACCAAGAAATCTACTGATTGCTTATTTAAATTCTCAGGTGAAATTCCAACTGGAAAAGGGAAGGCATGAGCATTCTGATCCCTGGAAACAGATAACTACTTGGGAAGCACAAAAACATGTTCACCATGAAACATCTTCAGAATCAATACCTGGAAATCACCGTGTCCCCATTCTTGTTTCTTCTCACACCCCATCTAGAATTCCTGCTGCCTTTAAACCAGCTGGGAGCCTTGGGAAGCAATTTGTAGGGAGATGAACAACAACAACAAAATCTGACTCTAAGCTCTAGACTGATCTCCTTTAAACACTTTGCACGTCTGATTCTCCCCATAACATAATCTCTCTTAATTAGATTTACAATCACAGTTTCCGTTCAGTTTTCATAAGTTGTGTAAAATAAACTCTGCAGCAAACATGACTGCATATTCGCTTTGGCTACCCGGCTCCTGGAGAGAACTGCCCTCCATGGCATGGCTCTCTAACCACAGTGGCGGTTGTGGTGCCACGTTAGACAAATCGCAAGTAGGACATTCATCATCTCCATGTATGCGAAGTGTAACATTTAGAACGTCACTTGTCTGGCCCCGCAGCGAGAGAGCAAATTAATCACCTTGCTCCTGGCATGGAAAATGACTACAATGACCTGCACAATGAGGATGTCAAACTGTCTTTCTTAATCTGACACCTGAACTGGAAATGCTAGGAATCTGTGACACTTACAATTAAATACCTAAGATTATCAAACACAAGTTCAGACAGAGCTAATTTAGAAATTATTGTCAAGACTCACTGAGGAACATTCATAATTTGGGAGGAAAAAGAGTTTAAAAATCGCAAAAAGGCCCACAGAGGGACCAAGTGCATGGTTTCCTCATTTAGAATCTGAACTGAAAATCAAAGACATTTGCTTTATTTAGCATAAAAGTCACAGAGATTAAAAGACAGGTATGATTAAGAAGAATCTTTGGTATGGAGCTGTTTCCACAGAAGAGCTGATATTACAATGGAGAAAAAGGAGAAAAGTTTAAATTCCGGATCTCCCTTCCCTTATGTTTTGGTAAGGAACAAAGAGGTCATCTCTAATGTTTTGTGTTAAAGTCAACTTTCTGCTTGATGCCACGTTGACATTTTTTCCCACACAGAATAAAACTGAGACAGGAAGTAGCAAAAGATAAAAGTGCCAGACTGTAAGTGACCAGGATCTATCCGAAGACATTCTCAATCTCTCCAGCAGCCTCAAGTCCAGGTCATCCATTAAAAAAATAACCAAAAAAACACAGAAAAGCACATTTTATATCTTATAAAGTATAAGAAGATATTTTCTCTTGGTCAAATGAAAATCCCCAACCCATTTCAAAACAAAAACTACCCATGTCTACTTGAAATATTACTATTCAGAACGTGAATAAGGAAGGTATTTGTGAACAGGGCATGACTGATGTCAACCAAAGCTAAGGGAGTGAGAAGATTAATATAAGAACATTACGTGCAAGCCTAATGACAAACTAAAACCTGGCCAAAATCAGATAAGTTTTCTGAGAAAAAAAGAAAAAAACACACCCCATGCATTAGATCATAGAGTTGAGCTTTCAGTTCAGTAGCTCGTGTTTGGACAGCGGCAAGTTGGGGCCCATCAGGAAGGGGGTGTGCCGCTGATGGGGAAGCTGGCAGCGAGAGCATTAGAACATGAGACCGCTTGGCACCCGTGAGCCAATGACAGCTCCACAAAGGCCCAGCAAGGCTCACAAACACACTGAAAGAACAGGTGTGAGAGGCCAGCCTTGCTCCTAAGAGATGTGCACCAACAATCCCAACCAGGACACACAGAACCAGAACCCCTGCTCTCCCGTGACGGCTCTTCCCTTCCCAGGAGGGGAAACCTGACTCGGGATACAGGGACACAGAGAGCTTGGGGTGCTAATGAAAAACCATTAAAACGGGGTTGCTACTTGCTTTCGAGCTTCCTGTGACCACTTTAAAGACACAGCCGCTCAGTTTCAGTCCTCAAGTGACCAGCTCAAATATGACCAATATGCAGGATGCCTGCCTGGGGCAGAACTGCAAAGGAGGCACCCTTTAGCTTCTTGGGTCACCCCAGCTTTCTCTAGATTTTTCATGATGCTTCTTTCCTCTCTGCCTCCAAATTAGTTGTGGTCTGCACGTGATACCTGGAATTGTGGTGGATAATCCTCCTAAGGGTGTATGTGACATGCACTTGTTGTCGTATGACGCTATTCTGGTCCTGTGGTATAAATGTGTACATCCTGTGCTGGGCTCAGGACCCTTCCCTGCGTATGGGTGGGGGGCCTCAACTAGAGAGAGTCACTTGGGAGAGGTCAGTCACCGGGACAAGAAACCCACTTCTCAAATTTGAGCCTGAAATTTGGAGGGAGAGTCCCAGATAGGACAGAGAAAGAGACTCTGGTTCTCTGGCCTTGACCTTGAATGAGCATGCCTTCCAAGGATGAGCCAAGAGCAGAATCAGGAACCCAGACGGGCGACCTCATCTGTGTCAGGTCTGTGGAGCTGGAAGGTAATCAGTTCAGCCTTGGACAGCAAGGCTGTTCTAATGCTCATACACGTTGTGCTTTACTTTCCATCTGCCCTGCCTTTTAGAGCAGTGTTTGAAGGGCCCTGTCCTGGCTACATGAAAGAGGATGCGACAGCAACGGCGTCCAGGCTTGGGTAAGAACCTTCAAGTGTGTTCAGCACATCTCTGGGGCCAGGAACAATAGCAGAGCTCAGTGAAGTAGAAGAAGCCTCGCAGAAGTTGAAACCCTAGGAGCAGAGCTCAGCTGACTCTCTCAGCAAAGAGGTCCTCTTCCTGCTTCTAACCCTTGACCCTGGATTTGGCATTCTGATTCTTGGCTCTGGATTTTGTTTTAATAGGAAAGTTGTGGTTTTTGCATTCCAGGCTCTTGCCCTCTACTTCCTTGCAAAACTTGCACCTAAGGAAAAAAACAGACCTATTTACTCAGCAAAGGTGTATTAAAGGTGTGCCAGTACCCGGCTCCAGGTGATGCTTTGGAGGCTGCAGGTGTGCTGGGAGCTGAGATCCTATTGGTCAGTGCTGGCCCCACCAGCTATTTCCATTCTAAGCTTTCTCTCTGTGAATGAAAATGTTGTATCCTCTATTGAAAGGATATCTGATGTCACTAGCAGTTGGGGGCCAGTGTTCTGTGAAAGGCCAATTTGGGGCACGGATCCTAGCTGACCAGGTTCCCTTTCATTGCTCTGCAACACTGGTGGCACCATGGGATTTAGCACATGACCAGGTGACTCCGTCTGTCCACCTGCCAGTAATTAACAGGAAGAAACTCGCTGCTGCCCCGGCTGCCAGCCCCATAGCTACACTAGGTTAAATCTCTACCAACTGTTTTAACAATATCTTGCCCTCTAACAAATTTAAATAGATGCGGAGTACACACCAGATTCAGGGTAATGAGCTAGATTGAATTACAGTGACTTCGTGAGCCTTTGGCAGGATAAATACGCTGATAAACTCTGATTCTGAAAGGAGTAGAGTTAAGAAGTCAACGTTTCCCAGCACTCCCTCTGAAAGGCTACGCTCAGACAGGAAGAAGGAAAAGGCAGAACGTGAAAATAAAGAAAAGACAAGATATCATCACTACAGACACACATTGAAAACAGGACATTCCATCCTCACACGGGGGAAGTCACTTCCGAGCCTTCTGTTGGCGCCTTTGATAGCTTTGTCCGACCGTCACTGTCCTTTCAGCCTCTGGCGCAGGGTGCGGGCTGAGTGTGTCCCGGTGCTTACGAAATGCTGAGAGGTTAAAAGGAAAACTGCCCTTAAAATACGAAAGTAAAACTACATGACCAACATGAATGCAGGTGCAATTGTGTATCTATTATATTAGTTGGGTTGGGCCGCCATTACAAAGTACCACAGACCTGGTGGCTTAAACAACAGAAATGTATTTCCTCACAGCTCTGGAGGCCGGAAGTCCAAAACCAACAGTTGGTGTCTCCCAAGGCCTCTCTTCTTGGCTTGTGGATGGACATCTTCTCCCTGCCTGTGTCTGTGTCCTAATCGCCTCTTCTAAGGACCCCAGTCCTGTGGGATTAGGGCCACCCATATAACCTCATTTTACCTTAATTACCTCTGTGAAGGCCCTGTCTCCAAATACAGCCCCATTCCAAGGGACAGGGTGTTAGGACAGCAACACATAAGCTTTGGAGGAGGGACACAATTCAGCCCATAGCATCTATAAAATATATTATATAAATAGGGTCACTAAATTTAGAATTCACAAATATTTTATTTACATAAAACAATGTGTAGGTTAAAGGTTCTCACTTTATTAAGAACTCCTGGATGTTCTTGACAATTATGAAAAAACTATACCCAGCTGTAAATTAAATAAATTAAGACAGACACGCATTCACAGGTATAATATTTCTAGCCCAGGCTTCTCTGCCGACCTCTGCCCTTGCACGCTCTACCTGCTGTTTGGCACTTGGGGGTGTAACTGCCATGGCCACCTCAACAGGAGGCGCTCAAACCTGCTCCACCTGTGGCTTTCTCCTCCTCACCTGGCGGCAGCAGCACAGCTGCTCAGGTCCGAACCCTCGAGTCCAATTCTGGACCCTTAGTGTTCTCACAACCCAACCTGGACAGGTAAGGAAACCCTGCTGGCTTCAGAACACGTTCAGATGTGCACACTTCTCTCCACCTCCCCTGCTACAGTGAAAGTCACGCGTCCTGCCGTCCTCGCTTGCCTGCTGCTGCTTTGGTCTCTGCTCCTCACGCGTCCCCCCACGGCCGGTTCTCAATGCAATGGCTAGAGCACTCCTTGTAAATGCAAGTCAGACCACGTCAAACCCTGCGCCACTTTCCCACTTCACTCAGAGTAAAAGCCACGGCCCCAAACTGAGCCTACAAGGCCCGCATGCTCTGGCTCCTGCTCGGCACCTGGATGTCTCACTGGCTCATCTGCCACCCACTCTGCCTTTGCCATTCCCGCAGGCCTCCATGCTGTTTCTCCAGCACGTTGGGCACGCTCCTGCCTTCGCCATTCCATTTGCTGGGCACACCCTTCCCCTTGAGGGAGCAAGGCTAACTCCCTGACCTCCTTCAAGTCTTAGTTCAAAACTAACCTGGTCTGGGAGGCTGTCCCTGCACCATACTGAGAACTGTAACCTGCCCCAGCCCTTCTGTGGGCTTCCACGTCTCCCCGTGAAGCACCCACCCCCTCCTAGCATGCCACTCATTTCTCATGTTTACTGCTACTGGACCCAGCCCACACACACCCCTGCTCCCTGCGGGCAGGAATACGCTCACTAACATATTCCCTTCCTCTAAAGTCTGCCACACAGCTGGCACGCAACAGGTATTTGCTGAATGATTGAGTAAATGTGTGAATGAAAGTATAAAATCCTTTTCAAAATGTTGTACACTAGAAGGCACGATTGAATATAGCATGTGGAGGAATTTTAACACAGGTATGTGTAGGGGTAGTGCTTATTCTGAAAGTCAGAAAGCCTAGTCTCTTTTGGATATTCTGCTCTGGTGGCTTCCTCTACCTGGTTCTTCCTATACAAACTTTTACAAATCTCAATGAACTATTTTATCATCTTCTGATTTCTAAAATGACACATTCACCTCCTTCCTATTTCCCCACTTTGATAATTCTAAGATTCATCTCTCTTCCTTAGGACCAGGTATTTTCTGGACCATTTCCAAAAGAAAAATACTTTCCGCAAAAACTTCCTTCTGGAGCCAGCCAGTCTGGGTTTTTACTCTGGCTTCACTTTCCGCATCTATGCAATGACGATAATAACAGCAGCCATCTCCTGTGCTTGTTCGAGGATGAAATGAATAAATTAATACAAATTCCCTGCAACAGTGCCTGACATATAATAAGAACTTTCTCAGAATTGGCTATTTTTATTCTCAGTATCACTGTATCATGAAGAAACTTGCTTAATTCATATATATATACTGTATTACTTTAACCTGGTTTTAAAGAGTATTGATCAACACAACCAAAAATAAAGCAAAACATAAATAAAAAACCTGTCTCCCTGCATCACACAAAATATCTGGACAGGTTTTCACCAAATTTGGAATTATATGACTTAATTATAGAATCGGAGGCATGGCCAAAATTCACTCTGGAAAAGTGCCAAAGGAAACTCACCATGATGGGCAGTCATTACCCAGAACAGCCCCAACTCGAGTCCAATGAGACTCACAGAACTGAAAATTGAGAGAGACATGCTACAAATATCAAGATGCCATGGACAGAGAAAATCCAAGTCATTTTGTAAAATTGTAAAATTGAAACTATGTATGCCACAATGTTAACATTATGGGTGGTTTTTATATTTTTCCTTATATTTTCCTAGGTTTTCTTTTTCCAATAGTTGTGTGTTATATTTATAAACAGAAAAAAGTAAACATTATTTTACAAAGAAACTTCCTTATGACTTGTCGTCATAGAAACACGTACAGCATGCTTTGTGGGGTTTATCTTGCCCTGAAGTCTGTCTTCGGTAAGCAACATCACAGTCGGGCTGTGGACGTATTCATTATGGCCCATTGTGAGCCTGATGTCACACCGAAGAGAGTGGAATCATAATCTTTGTAACTGATTCAGTTGTATAAATAGGATGCAGAACGAGAGGCTCTGTGTTGATGTCAAAGTTCACAGGCTTTGGAGTGAGGCTGGCCAGTGTTTGGCTCCTGACTCTCATGTTTACCAGCCGTATGACTTTGGACAACACAATTGACCTCCAAGTCCAAATTCCCTCCTCTTGAAAAGAAGAGGATGCCAACCACGTTATGTTGTCCACACAGTGTGGCCAAAGTGGTTAACAGTGGTAAGCGATGGGAGGTATCCACGTGCCAGTGCTGTGCTCAGGGCAGGAGCTGCGCATGCGCTCGACACGGGAAGGAAGCGTGATGCTGGGGGTGGAACAAGGAGCCAGCACAATTCTCTCCAGGCTCTGAAAGGCTTGCGTCCGTCAGCAAGAGAGGGAGTCCAAAGTCTCAGCTTACTTTCTGCCCCAAAAGATCACAGCCGACTAAGTCTGAGCAGAGGGTGGCCGGTTGAGAGAGAAAGAGAGAGAGGTAGGTCTGCGTGTTCTCGCAAGCTTCTCCCTCTCCCCCGGCACCTGACTCCTCAGTGGGGTCACAGCCAGTACGGGTGAGGGTGGCCCTCCAGGCGCCCTTGATACTCGTACAGGTAGAGGGGAAGCCTCAGAACAGGAAGGTGCTGCTCACGGTTTTGAGTGCCAAGCCAAGCCTACTCGAGCAAAAGCCACGCAGGGAGAGTTCTAGTGTGGCGCCTGCTGTTGGGTCTGTTCTCAACTTTTACATGGGAAATAATTTGAGAAAGATCAACTCCAGCATGGCCCAGGTGGATTAAGGCCAGAGAGCTTAAAAGAGACAGCTCTGTGGTTTAAAAAACATGTTCTAAACTCCATAGCTACAGGAAGACCCACAGCTTCTCTCTTTCCCATCCATGTTCTTCCCCCATGTTGGGAAGAGGCCACGGTGATAGCCCGAAGTTGGCCTTGGTGGGAGCACTTACTACCAACATGGCCCTGCACACATGCCTCAGAGCCGGATTTGGACCCGTCGCTGGGCTCACCCTCTTGTTGGCTCTGCACCATGAGTCGGGACCATGTGCTCTCATGAATCTTAGGCCCCTCATCTATGAAATAACAGTGATGAATTCATCTTGAAGGTCATTATCTCTAATCTATGAAAAGTGCCTCGCGCAGTACTGGAGAAATAAGGGAGGTTCAATTATTACTAAGGTCACTTTCCCTAGGACAGCTGGAGACCTTCAGGAATTTCCTAAGGAGCTCTGTTAGCTTTCCCTATGATTTTAACGCAAGGAGGAAGCAAGCAGGTAGGAAGCAACTAACCACAGCTCTTGTCTCCAAAGTAGAATTGCAGGAGGCAGGCCAGAGGTGGCCAGCGGGCCCTGTCCGAGGTGCCACTCCGGCCACAGTGCCCTCCACGTTCCCCTGTGACGTCCAAGTTTGCAACATCTGCAGTATTTCCAACCCACCAAACGTCTTTTAGCACCAGTTTGTAGTTACTGAAATGTGGGGCAAGTTTTTCCATAAAGGGAGGTTATTAGTCAACCTTCAAACCCTCTGTATCCTTTAGAAAACAAAGAAAAAGATGGGAGAGAGAGACAGAGACCGAAGTGGGGGGTGGGCAAGGAGGGAGAGAGAGAGGGAGAGAGGAAGAAAGCACTCAAGTCCTTGCCGCTGGTTTCCCTGATGTAATCTATTATGTCTGGGAATGACAGCCTTGAAGAAACATCTGGGACTCATCATGTGCCTTCTGCTACACCAGAGAGGAGATGATTTCGGGATATTAATCTAACATGGGGGCACTCTATAAGCCTACCAAAGGGAACAGCAGGCTTTTCTAATTTATTGTGCCAGATGAGAGAATTAGAGATTGCAGAGAAAGTTTTCATTGCACTGTCAAGGTGGGAGTCCTCAGGACTCTGCCCATCCAGATAAACACAAGCCCCATCTGTTCTAGAGAAGATTCAGACTGTGCTAAACAAGCTCACTCTCTTTGTTCTGAGAACATACTCCACTGAATAGATGAAATTTCAAGGACTTTTGAGACATTAGTCAGCTAGGGTAAGAACAAGGTTGCATTTTCTAGACTCAGTCAAGCCACTTACAACCGAGATAGATATTGATGATTGCTAATAGTTTGAGGAGTCCTCTATAGGAAAGACAGACAGTCAATTAACCTCTGGTGGAACCAAGTTCTTCAAGTAGAAAATCACAGCCTAGAACTGACAATGAACTTACTACCATGCTTTGATCGTTTAGAATTCACCTCGGTCTCAACAGGTCTTGGGAAATTCTAAAATTATTTCTGTGATGTCTCGATTTCCTTTTATAAGGAAGGGGAGCTGGAGTTCAGAGTGCCTTGAGGGAATGGACAATATCATGTATAAACAGATGATTAATAGTCAGAAAAGACATCAGTATAATCACCAAGAACAATATTTGTTCACTGTGTATACAGAAAAGATGGTTTTGTGTCAAAAGACAGCTGAAAGAAGTGATTTTGTTTTCTTTTTGATGACTTAAAAAATGAAATATTTATAGGATTTTTTAAAAGCAATCATTTGCTTATTGCCAAGAAATTCATTTGGCTGTTATTTTACATTAGGAAAAAAAGGTCGCCAGCTTTTATGTGTTAAAAATTGTAACTGTTTATTGGGGGCAAGAGACTAAAAATTCTCATTTTACTGCAGCCTATGACATATACTCAGCTATTAACCTTTAACAGTAAAACCAGAACATTCCTTCTAAGTTCTAGAATTCAATGAGAATCTAAACATTTCTCCCCAATATTCTTTTATTGCAGACAATTTCTGGTTCAGTGAAAGTGCACTGCATTACATGACAACATTTAAAACATTGGGTAGAAATATGTTTTAAACTATTTATCATCCTACGGGGTTTGAATTTTCTGCTGACTGTTATAACCAGAGAATAGAGGGTCTTTTTGAGGGGAGGGGAGAAGCTATTTTTGAATAGTTTGTGATTGGGAGCTGCTGCTCTTTATTATATATTACCTTTTTTTTTGATAACCACATTTTCATGCAAAGCTATTGCTAATAACCTGGTGCATATTATGAAAACTGCAGCAGAACTGTTACCTTGAAAGGAAGATGTCAAATAAAAAGCTCTTCCAGGTTTTCGTATCCTTGAGTTTCTTCATTTTGGAAGAATAATAAATCTGAAAGCCTGTTGCCTCTTGGGAATCTAATGTTACCAGCAGAGAAGAATACAGTGAAGTAGTTTCCGTGCAGCTTTCACTTGGGGTTAAAATGAAAAATATCTTATATGAGAGGTTGGATCTTCATGGGAATTAGAGATGCTTTTCATCCAACCCATGCAAGCAGGATGAAAATATCTGGGCTGTACTGTGTATGTTTCTCTACCAAGCTGGAGACCAAATAAATCAGACTTGCATGGTGCTCGAATAGCTGAGAACGAGAAAGTAGGCACAGTTTTGAATTTGAATATGCTGTTCTTGGCCATCCAGGTGGAAAAGTTATTTTTCTTTAAAGTTAAATTACTTTCTCTCAAAATATTTCTGATTAGAAATGACTAATACAGTTTCCCACGGTGCGCTTTTAGAGATTCAAATGTTAAAGAAATCCTTTATCATAATCCTGTTTAATTGAAACTTAATTAGGAGATGTGACACTTTATCTGGGAAAGATTCAATCAATAGGCAGAATAATTTTGCAGATTATACACCAAATCCAACCCTTGAATGTGCATAATAGAGGAATAGATACAGCTGCAAAAGTTCCGAAATGAAAGTGACCTTTAGCTATAATGGAAAATAAGTTTTATAATAACTAGACACAACAAGTCACGAACAGTAATTTGACAATATATTACAAAAGCCTTAAACATGTATATAGCTTTTGACATAGCAATTCCAATTCCAGAACATGTCCAGGTTTCTTTGAGAAAGTTTGTTGTAGCCTAAAAATTCCCATCAGGAAAATATTTAAAGAAATATCCAACAATGAGAAACAGAAGGAAAATGATTTAAGGAAGGCATCACTATGCAGCCATTTGGAGTAACGTGGAAGAAGATTTAAAATCATGAGAAATGTTAAGGATAACTATGGGGGGAAAGCAGGTTACAAAATATTTTGAACTATATGGTCCTGGTTTTGGTCAAATAATATGCAAAATTGTTCAAAGGAAATACAGTATATCAAAATATTACTTGTGATCATCTTTGGTTGATGTAATAATGGGTTAATTCATTTGCTTCTTTTCTGCTTTCCTATAATTTTCAGACTTTCTATAATAAACATATATTCATTTTTAATAAAAATAATAAATGTTAATATCAGTGAGTTTTAACAAACAGACCAGACATTTTGAATGTTTATCTGTTTTCTATGAACAGCTCCCTGTTTACTTCCCCTTTTTGTCTAATGTTGCACCTGCATTGCTTATGGGAAAACATATGCATATATTCCAAAACCTATGTCTGGGTTTTGGAATCTCTCAGGCCATGCAGAATTTAGAGGTAAGGTGGTACAAGGGGTCAAGGGTTCAAAGACAAAGCTAGAGACATTTCAGGATACATTTGAACAGTCATCCCTTGGTATCCGAGGGGGATTGCTTCCAGGAACCCCACAGATACCAAAATCCAGATGCTCAAGTCCTTGACATAACCTAGCATAGTATTTGCATATAACCTATGCACATCCTCCCATATACTTTACATCATCTCTAGATTACTCATAATATCTAATACAACATAATATTAGGTAAATAGGTGTTGTATTTTTTAATTTGTATTATTTTATATTGTTGCATTTTTTTGGTTTTCTTTCTAAATATTCTCAATTCACAATTGGTTGACTCTGTGGATGTGGAACCAGAAGATACAGAGGGCTGACTGTATTATAAGGCTGATGTTTCCAAAATTTTAATTTTATTCAAGTTATTTTTCAGGTACACAAATATATTCTATCTCAAATACTATTCAAGTATCAATTATTTTGTTTAAAAAATACTAATAATAATGTTTCCCTAGAAATACCCCAGGGTTGAAGAATGCTCCTCTAAAAGTATACCAGTACCACAGCCACGAGATTCTGCTTCTTGAAAAATGCTTCAAAAATGCTTCTGGAAAGCTTCTTGAAAGAATGGACCTCTATTTCATAGGCTGTTCATGTAACCATTCAAATTTAAAAATAAAATCAGGGCCAGGCGCCTATACGGATCTGTGATTTTGCCGAAGGTCTCCCTACCCCAAATGCCTACGTTCCCTGTACTGCTCTCATGCATACATGAATGCATTCATTCATTTGTTCATTCAGTTATTCAATAAATACTCTGCCTGTGTCAGCACAGAAAGTACGAAGATGAACAAGGCACCGCCCCTCTCCTCAAAAAGCTTGTTCCACACTAACAGGGCAGAAAGACACGTAAATGAACCGTTGTGCAACTATGTGGAAGGTCATGTTCACCAGCATCCTCCTACTGGAGGTTCTTTTATAATAGGAATACCTTGGAAAAGAGAACATTTTGAGATACTTATTGGCTTTGCTCCTGCACAGGACGGACTGGGCTGAGGGGCAGAGAACAGAATAGTGGTTCAAGATATATTTCCCTGCTGCCTGCATTTGCCAAGGGGCTGTCCTTGGGTATGGCTTCCTCTCCTACAGAAGGCCTATTTCAGAGGATGTACGTGACATTGAATTCAAAAGCAGCCATTCCAGGGGTCTGTGTTGGTGCCACGGGCCAGCAAGTTATTCCCATGTAGTACAAACCCTGACATCTCCAGGGAGTCTCTACAATTACCTAAGGATGAAGTTGTCAGTTTAAATAGGTTTCTTGTAACTGTAGGAAGGAATTTTTTTAAAGAGGGATTTCAGGTCCTTGGCAAATGTGAGTTGCTGTACAGAATGTCTCCACAGAATCGTCTTTAATCTGAGACCTCCCAGGGTGGCAGGGCCACAACTTCACGTTCGGCGTTTTAGAACTATGTCTGAGGAGGCGGGAAAAACCGCGAAAAGTGTTCTCTGATTTCTGCAGATCATTTTCAGAAATCACCACCGAACTTCAGCTACTTCTTTTCGAGAGAAGGGTTGGGGAGTAGAGGAAACAGGCTCAGTGTTAGGGGGCTTTGTCTAAACACACACGCCTGGGCCCCACTCTGCACTCACTGAGTCAGAGTCTTGAGGGAATGAGGGTCTCCCTGGAGGCCAACCATGCTCACTTGGAGAAAGTTTCTCCAGTAACAGAGTCGTGCCACCCCCATCCACTGATGAGAACTACCGCTCTAGACATTCTGGACAACGTACTAACAGTCCACAGGAAATACGTTGCCAACTGGAGAGAAAAAGATTCACCCAAAGGCTAGAAGTAAAACACTGAGTCAAGCAGAATATCGAGACCACATGACATGCAGCTCATTAATTTATTTAGCAAATATTAATGGAGAACCTACTAAGGGCCAGGTATTGTGTTAGGCTTTGAGGGTACCATGAAGATAAAGAGAGGCTCAGTAACTGGTCTTTGCAGAGTTTATTGGCAAAGAGAGAACACGGAGAGAACACGGAAAGGTCAAGGGGTAGAGTGGTGGCCCAGATGCCCTCCCAAGCCCCCTGGAATGAAGGACCTGACTGCTGGGCATGTTGTTGTCGGACAGGTCTCAGCTCTCACTCTCTTCAGGAACTACCTGGGCTCAGGAGAGCACCTTGTCCAAGGAAATCCTTCCTTCCCAGGAAGCCTGCTTCCAGTGATTGACAGATGGAGCAGGGTAGAAAGGTCTGACTCCCTCGCCTGCCAGGGGATACTTCTGCAGGACAGCCCCAGTTTGGCAGCTCCCTGGGGGTCAGCTGAGGGCTTTGATGAGTCTGCACCACCGTTTAGAGGAAAAACAAAGCAGCCCCTGGTATTCGGAAGCTGGCCAGCCATGTTACTCTCCCACTGGACATAAACAACTTCACAGGATACCAACCTCAACCATGGGTATGCTGAGACCACGATGAAAATGAAACAAAGCAAGCTTTCTTCATAATTTTGTCTAAACAGGCAGAAACAAGGTCACTGTGTTACACAAAAAGATAACAAATTCTCCCTCCCAACCCTTTCTTGGCTAAAATGAGTGACCGCTACTTTTTGTTTTAACCAATTACAACTTTTTCCTTGTTCTATTCTCTCCTCCCTATAAGATGTAAGAAGATATCCAATCACAGAAATGCTTCCAATTTCTGGAAGCGTCCATCTAAAGTGAGCCTTAGATCTTCTCCCAAATCACTCAGGAAGTATAAATCCTGGAATAGGTTCTTTCTAACAATATTTTACTGAGACACCCGACGGCCGCCCAGGGTGTGTGTTCTCCTTTGCTGCAATGAGTGATGAATTCAGCTTAGCTTCAGGTGTTTTCCTGGTGGTCTTCAGAGGAAGGGTATTGACACAGCCCATCCTCTCCTTGGCCAGCCCCGTTTCTTTCCCTTGTCTTCTCCACGGGAACTGATCCCAAGAGCATTTCCTCCTGCATAAATCTTTGTCACAGTGTCTGTGTCCTGGGAACCTGGGCTGTGACAGGAAATCCCCAACTCTGAGCTGTAAGGGACAAGGGGGCCCCTACAAGAGCCCTGTCTCCAGGCTCTGCAAGCCGGAGCACAGGTCAACGACACCTAAAGATTGAATAGCGAATGGGTGCTCTGATGGGACGATGAGAGCGGGCAATGCTGTTCCAGGTCTACATACTGGCCTTTGAAATGACCTGGAGGCAGCAAAGACCCTGAGCAGAGGTCCTGGCGGGAGCTGGAAGGCCAGCTGTGGGAGAGAGGCAGAGAGACAGGTGGGGGCTAGGACAGGGGGGCCTGACAAGCCCCAAGAAAGAGCTGGATCCAACTTACCTAACTTTGCCCACTGAAAAGATTTAAGCAGGGTAGAAACATAATTACACCTGTATTTTAGAAAGATGCCTCCAGCTACAGTGTGGTAAAAACAGGAGGCAGGACATCAATAAACACGCAACTGAGATAACTCAGGTGAGATTTCAGGGTGACCTGAACCAGCCTGGGGATGGTCGTGGAGGTGGAGGTAAGTGGACTGGCTCAAGAGCTTTTGGGGGTAGAGGAAGACAGTCTGGCGCTGGATTCCATGTGGGCTGTGACTGGGTGGCTACTCGGAGACCCTTCCGAGAGACACAGACACAGAAGGGAGACCACATTCTAATGGGAAAGATGCAAGCTTAGCTGGAAATGTTGGTTTTGAAGAAACAGAGATGCTCAATCTGAAACTCAAGGAGGAAGTTTGGGCTGGAGATTAAGACGTCAAGTCCCTGACATGAAAATTAAAGTAAGAGGGCCAGGGACGAGAAGAAAGAGGCCCTAAGATACTCAAGGAACCCCCATAATTCAAGGGGTGGGCAGAAGACTTTCAAAGGCAGATCCAAAATAGTAAGAGAAAAATCAGATAAGTGTGGTTTTGGGTTCAGAATCTAATGTTGCTATTTAACCATATCAAATCAAACATAAAATATAGTAAGATCATGGCATGTAAAATTCATGACTGTGGTGTTTTAGAAGTCTTAAAAACATATTTGGCTTTTCTCTACTCAAGTGCAAGTACATTACTCTACACGTGATTCTCTGAAACCCACCAGTGCAACTGCAACTAGATCTGACCGCAGGATTAGTGACCATGTTGACATTAAAGAGGAAGAACAGTTTGTCAGCGTCGGACCAGCAACACCAACCTGGAGCCAGCCACTCCATCAGGCTCTGTGAGATAACATGACTGAAAAACACTCCCAACTTCAAGGACGTCATCCTCCAAGTGGGGACACACGACATGCCCATGAGGAAAAGTAAGGAGCAGGAGAGCATCGGAGGGGGACAGGCCAACACAAGGGCTTCCCACTGAAAGCCAGACTTAAGGCAGTGATTGGAAGCTGGGCTTGGGGGTGGTGGCCCATCTGCAGACAAGGCACAAAGCACCAACAGGTGACAACGTCCCAATGTGTCACATTTCAACGCTCATTTTTAATGTTCTGTAGCAAAATTGTGTTGGCAAAATTATTTGTGATGTTAATCCCCCTCCCCCTATAAATACACACACAGCATTTACAATGTGGAACATTGAGTCTAGAGGAAGATTCCTTATATATCATGTCTTGCAAACGTTATCTTTGCTGCTCCTGCTGTTAAGCCTTTATTATCCATGCCTGGAATACTCTTCAGACCCCTCTGTCCTTACCAATATCTCAGCCCTCTTTAAAGGCCCAGCTTAAATCCCAATTGTCTATAAGAATACCCCTGCCGCCACAGCACAGAGTGAGCTCTTTCTCCCCTGAACATGCACAATACCGATTTTGTACCTTACCTGGTATGTACAGCTTTCATTTAATCGTCACAGAAGTCCTTGTGAGGCAGGAAAGGCAGGATCCATCCCCATTTTGGTAATAGGCCGGAACCCTGAGCCTCAGAAGTCAGATGAGTGGTGTTGGCTGCCAATTCCGGCAGTTGGTGAGCAGGTGGGACAGTTCTGGAACCTGGACATGCTTCCGGCAGGTGCGTGTTGCTATGGTATCCTGAGCATTTTGCAGCCCAGTTGCATCGCTGCTTTTCCATGTGTAGGGGTGACCTTCCCTTCTGAATCTCCTAGAAGGCAATGATCAGGTCTTTTACTTTGTGTCCCTAGAACCTACCAGGATGCCCCACAGCCAGGAGGAAAGCACTGGATATTTGCTACTTAAAATATCCACCATATCCATTAAAATAGCCATTGTGTCTTGCAGGCATCCTTGTGTATAATCTTTCTAGTGACTTGGGTTCCTTCCTCAAACATGTATTACTAATTTCAGAATTTGGAAAAGCAGTATTCAAGGTAATATCAAATTTAAACCTCATTTATTCATTTAGCTTTGCAAAAACCTAGTCTGCAACAGGAAGACCCTAAATTTTTAAAAAATGCATCCCACACACAAAGTGTACTGTCTCTTGGGGGTGATACTTTTAAAGTCTGTGATTTAGACATACTTTTTACAAATTATGGTAAGGATTAATTAAGCACATTAATTGACAAGCACTAGATTTCGGGGTCTGTAGGAAGTGTCTGCAGCTTCTCCCCTGATTCTGAGGGGAAGTGAGTTGACTGTGACAGTCCGTTTGGGAAGAATGTTTAAGTTCTGAAGTAAGGAGTAAGAAGGACAAATCTAGCCCCAGCTTATATGGCTACTAACGATCCACTTGTCTTCTCTACATGATGGCTTTTACTCTGTGTCTAAAGGAGAAATGACACAATCTTTAGTTCTGTTCCCCCCAATCCCACCTCACATAAAGGAATTCTGGATTGTGCTTTGCAGACACCAGGAGGGCGTCTTTGCTCTGGATAGCGGGACGCACATCCATTTACAACTTGAAAAAAGTTAGTAAGGCTTTTTATACTCACGAGAAATCTGTAAGCTTCAAAATTCAGCCTCAGTCAGAGGTGACCGACGTGTCCAGGAGATGCTGAGGAGAGAGAAGGACTTAGCTCACCAGAAGACTGCTGAGCTCAAGTGTCAAAAGAGAGGATGCACACGAGTCGCAATTTATGACCTTTCTCTTGTTTATTGTATGCTTAAAGATTTTATTTTTTCCATAAACAGTTTTCTGACTTTAAAATAATATATGCTTATTGTGGAAAACTGGAACATACAGACAACAAAAATTGAGAGGTGTATTCTCATAGAGACAAGACTTTCAAGAAGTGTGGATTTGGAAGCCCCTGTGCAATTTACCTGTAAGACCACATCTTCCAGTGGGAACTTGACCTTGTGGTCATTCAGTTCATCCTGACTGCAACCCAGCCCCGGTTGTGTCTGAATCCCTGGTGCCACAGAAATAACTTCGTTCTAGCAATCCCTCCGGCTGCACCAATTCCCAACCCCTCAGATAAACTAGAGCTTTGGGAGATTTCTGGCATTATGCCAACCAGAGTAAGACTTCAAGCAGAGATGCTGGCTTTTTTTTTTTTTTTAACTAACCTGAGTATCTGGGAGTAATAGCACATAGTTCATTAGTAGTAGACCTCCCTGGTTAAGCTTTAAAAATAGCCATGTTAGGGCTTCAAAATGAGTTAGTAATAGTTGGGGAAACTTCCCTAAGAAGATATGAAAAAGGTTATCAAGAAACCAAATTCAAGGACTTGTTTTAGAAGTGTGGGGCAGTGGGGAGAAGAACGAGAACAATTAAAATGAAAAATTAGCTGCAGGCAAAATCCCACAGATGCAAAAAGAGAAGGAACAGGAGGTTGGGGGAAAGAAATGACAAGAAACAAAGAAAAACATGTGGCCAAATGCAGGAGGCAGGGAGAAAACTTAAATCAAGAGAGAGAAAATAAATTTTTTGTTATACTTTTATGGAAAGTTTGCATAAACAATAGTCAGATGTCTTTAGATTTTAAGATATGGTTAAAAGGAAACACATTGTGACTGTGTCATAAATACTCCAACCGCTTTGGGAGGACCGTCCTGTCCCCCTGTTTGCAGCCCTGTGGAGCACACAGCCTGGGGTATTTCCCCCGCAAAGGGCCTGCGTTCTGCTGAGCAGGGCTTGGCTGCTCCTGGCCTGTGGCTCGGTGGCCTTCTCCACCCCTTTTAACTGCCCCCACCTGTTGTAGCACACACACATGTCAAGGGGTGCTGTGTAGAGACCCGACTGTTGCACAGAGTCCCAGCCAAGAGCAAAGGGCCGGGGCTCTGCAGCATGTGCACTTGTGATAGAAGGTGCCAGAAGCTTCCCGGTCAGCTTCCAATCTTTTAGCAAGTTCTTGACATTTCAAAGGCCACAGCTTAGTTCCTAGTTTTCTTTGGTGACAAGGAAGACACAGGGAGGCAAAAAGGGAGCAGCAGCTAGTGAGCATCGTCCCTGAGACTCCTTAGGGGAGAAGCGCCTGACCACACCACAGCCCTCGACCCTTCCAGAATCCTGCTGGAAGTCATGATCGCTAGCTAGCAAGTCCTCTCGATATGATATGATGAGAATGGCATTTTATCTCTGTGGTCCTCCTCCCTAAAACACGTTAACTCCAGCCTAATCATGAGAAAAGGATAAGATACACTCAAACTGAGGGACATGGCACAAAATGGCTGAGCAGCACTCCTCAAAGCTGTCAAGGTCATCAAAAACAAAGAAAGGTCAAGACACTGGCTCAGATCACGGAGACTAAGTAGATATGACAACTAAATGTATTATGGTACCCTGGATAGGGTCCTCAAACAGAATGACAGAGAACGAGGAACAAACTTAAACCTGAGGAAAATGCGTACTTCAGTTAATAATAATGTATCAATATTGGTTCGTTAATTATGACCAATGTATTGCACCAATGTAAGATGTTAATAACAGAGGAAAGTGGATATAGAGTATACAAGAACTCTCAGTCCTATCTTTGCAATAATTCTGTACATCTAAAATGTTATAAAAGGTTTATTTTTAAAATGCAATGGAAGTGCTCTACTCTCAAAAACTCTCTATGCAACATGCTGGCTGCTGAAATTCCTAGGGAAGTCTCTCCAAAGTATTGGTTCTTCTACCAATTGGCTAGTGCAAAAGTCAATTTATGTAAAAGATATCCTGTGTTATGCTCATTTGTCTGACTTCTTATGGGGCCATCTGGAGCCCCCTCATCCACCTAATTAGGTCCCTTTTAAAGACAGAAGGAGACATGGGAGGGAAATAACTGTGAAAATGACATCTTCTGTTCCCAAGGTCATCGCTCTCTCCCGGAGGATCTTGAAACTTTCCCAATCTGAATATCGATCCTTTGACGCTCAACACAGATACCTTCTCGTGAACTGCCATCAAATAACATATGAAGGACAAAAGAGGTGCAAAAGACCGTCTTCTCCAATCCATTTAAGATTTGTTCATTATCTGTCACGCTTGTCTTATCAACAGTGACGAACAATGTGAAGCTGCTTTGTGTCGGACAGACGTCCTGATCCCTAAACGCCAGAGCCACTGAGCTGTTACCAGCTTTAGAGGAGGTGCCTTGCAGGGGGAAGCTGCTCCCACAACATAGCATAAAGAACGCCAGGCGCTGGCTTGAAGCACAGATGTAAGAAGGTTCCAAAATAATTTCCCAAGATAAATTCTCAACTCATCCTTAAAAGGGAGTCACATGGAAGTCAAACAAGTTACCAGTTACTTATCAGGCCTCTGATGAATCTGCTGGTGGCAGATGTCCACAGAAGCCTTGGAATAGAAAAGGATCTTAATGTAAAGGTGAGTGGAAACAAGACTGCAGTGATCCGTGGACCCAAGGAGGGCAAGGCAATAGAAACATGAAATTTAAAATGCCAGCAATCAATGTGGTTATCAATAACTGAGATCAAGAATGAGTCCAAATATTAAGACCATAACAACAAATAAACAAAAATCCTTGAAGTAAAGTAAAATAAACCCAAGGTTATAGAAAAGAAAAATAACACATGGAACTTCACAATAAAGGAAGAGAAACGTGAAGGAAGGTGACCTACGAGGAATTTATTTGATGGGATTTGGAAGCTGCCTAAATAACCCACCTAAGTGGTTACCCAGATAAGCACATGCTAGCTCAGGACATCAGACATTCATTCAATCCAGGCAATAGACACCAGTCCCAGAGTCCTACATCTGACTGAGAAGGAAAGAATTTGCTTTTTATTGAATGTGAGTAATTCGATTTTGCCCTTTAGATTCCAAACTAACTTCTCTAGGCTCACTTCTCTTACCTAACACATTGTATCTCCCTCCATCACACTCCCAGCACCATTCTTTTAAGCAGATTCACCACTGAGTAGAAAACACTCTACTCAGCCTCTCTTGGGTACAGGGGCCTCAATTTTTCTTGAAATTCCTGTAGGGAGCAATGAGCTATGTGGATATGTTCATCACACGCACAATTAACTGTTTGCCTGACAGGAAAAATCCGGGGCCACTGAGCCTAAAGAGGGAGACTATCCCTAAATCCAAGTATTCCCACTGTAGGGATAAGATCTGTAGGGATAAGATCTTTAACTGTAGTTAAAGAAATTATTAAAGTCAGGTGCATAACTTCTTTTTATTATTCAGTGGTTCTTGACATCACAGCCACCAACAGGATAGGAAACAAGGATTGAGTACACTGCCTGGATCTTCTTTATGGAGGGAAGGAGGGGAGAACCCACCTAAACACTTAAAAGTAAGTTAAAACCATTTCCTTTGGAAAGAGAAGATTTTTATGAACTGTGATCATTCTCTCCCAGGAGTCGGAATCCTGCTTTCCATCTTCTTAAGTCCCGTGTTCCCTCCATGCGTCTAGTTCACTGGATCCTTCTGAGAGGGACATACAATTACCTTTCCTCGACCACAATGGCTTTGGGTCCTAGAGTAAAACTCACATATATATACTCCCAGTATTCTTGTTCGTCCTAACTTCATGCCTGAAAAAGGAAACGTCTGTATTGAGAGAGTTTAAAATATAGAGACAAACATGTACAACTAAAATAAGACGTGTTCTTCAAAGTAATCACCTTGGGGTCTCCAGACACTTATTCAAAAGACACTGTCATTGTTTTAAAAACAATTTTTGGAAGTCTGCTCTGGGTATTGCCTTCACAAGAAAATCAGCCTCAACTTTATGGCTCCATATTGCTTTTGACTAAAAATGCAGTTTCTAAGCTTAATCATTAACTTGACAGCAAATCACTTTGGTTTGAAAAAAAAATGAAGTCTATTCTCCAAGGACAAAGATTTGCCACAGTGAAGAGAATCAAAAGAATGTATAATAGGTTCTGAAGGCACTGGAACATGGAGGCATTCCAAACCTGTGCAAATGACTCACTGGAATATGTGAACAGCCTTCTGGAGTTTGCTGGGGAGAACATCACATTCACTTGGGGACAAAAGCTGTGATATCAGTGCTAATGAAAAGGAACCCTCCAAATTAACCACATTACTTTATAATTTCATACAGAAAATTATATGCATCTCTAACCGTCACTCTGTTTTAAATTCAAACAGCTAAAAATGTGCTTTTTTTTCTCAACATTGCTGGAAAAAGAATTTTGATCAGAAACTTCCATTTTTAGTTGTTTTAACTCAGAAGCTCCAATAATAAAGATTGTGCAATCAAAATTTGTTATGAAATCATATTAACTGAAGACAGAAATAAATTGACCTCGCCTAAAATAGTTTCTCTCAAGTACTAAAAAAAAAAATCCACTTAGACATATAACCAAATGTTATTTAATATCTTAAAAAGTAACACAATCCAAAATGGATATTTCACACAACACTACATAAACAACATGAACACAATATTACCATATGGAGGGACTTTCAAATATAGACTTACAAAAATCCCTGTCCTTTTTTTTCTTTTAAGTTATTATACTAAGCATGACAAGTAATCATCATTTACAATATGGTACACTGACACGATAAAAACCATGTTACAAATGTGCTGTTATAAATCAGTAACATTAGGGAAGACATTTCATGAACTGTAATTATTTCATATGAAATACTATACAATATAAACAGAACATCCATCTTGGATGACCTTTACAGCAACCAGAGACCAAGTAATTTAAAATGTTTTTTTTTCAGTGCAAACACATTTTATTCAAGGCAGTCTTGGCTGCAAAACTCCTTTCTAACATACAGTAAATCCCACTTGCACTTCTTAATTCATTTACCCTAATGCAATAGTCACATTCAGTCACTCAGAGAAAGATACCTGCAGAATTAGGATCCCTTTAAACTTGACGTTTAAATTTAATTCTCTTCTAGAACGTAGTATCTATGTCAGCTGCTCTAAGGACTTTAATTTGTAGCTGTCAATACTTCCATGAGGGTGACCGGAGGGCAGCCCTATTCCTAACCCAGCATGTGTGCGCAGTGATGCAGTGTTCTGCCCTTCCACGGTGGGAAGTGCGCCGGTATCTGGGTGGGGGAACGGGACGGGACAGGACGGGACGGAGGACCTTGCAGGAAAGGAAGGGGAGGGGAGGCGCTGCTGAGTGTGTACTTCATGACCGATTTCCTGGAACTGCAGAGCACTGAAGTTGGAGGAGATCTCAAGTCTCAGATTTGGTACCTCTTTTTGTTTGGCGGGAGCAAGGGCACGGGGGTACCAAGGTCAGCCTTTGGACAGGGAGGTGGGCAGCCGTACATGGACCAGCCACGCCTCTCATCTTACACTTCTAACTTTCCAGAGTCATCACTGCCTCACTTGGAAACACCTCTTTCTCTTGTTGGCACAGGCTGTGCGCGTGTTCACATTTAAAGCCAACAATTAGCCACTTAAGCCCTGTTACTGATAATATGCAATCATAAGAAAGTGTAGTCCCCCTTGAGCCTTGCAGAATTCTGAATCTTGTAGAGCATCACCTGTAAGTCAGAGAACAAAGGTAAAGACCTGTGTGAGGGGAGCCGCCACTGGGAATCTCTTTCTGGGACGCTGCAGGAGAGGCAGAGATCGACCCGATCAGGGAGGTGCCAATGTCTGTTTGAAACACACACAGAAATCTAATAATGAATTTTTTTTCACGTATGTCATTTATGAAATGTCTCCTAAATAAAAACTCTATGGGGAAAATATTGGATGTATCCTTAATACTATAAAACCTTCTGGGAGAGGGATGGAGTGACAGCTGATTTCTTTTATCTCACTTGGCAAAGCTCAGACCGATAGTAATCTCTTTCCTGCCGGTATTTTACTAACCCAAAGCAAAACAAGGTTTTCCATGTGTTTTGCATTCATGTTTCCTGTGTTATAGCTTCCCCAGGCCCTAAACATGTGCAGGAGAGCCACCCAGTAGCAGAAGAGTCCTGGATGACCTTGACAATGGGCAGGACAGTCCTGGGGGCAGCGGGGAGACGTGGTCCCTTCTGCGTGGCCACTGAAGTCTGACTGCACACTCACTGCCAGTGGGTTCTGGGACTGGTCTGTGCAACGGAGAAGATCCCTGCCAAGGATCTCACGTCTCCTCATTTGAGAAGACACGTAGAACTGGATCAGCTCCCTCAGAAATCTAGATCCTCCAGAGTTGGGCTCAATATATTCTAGAGAATTTCTATTGTGCTCAGGAGCACTGTGAAGAGTACTTGATAAAGTTTTTAATTAAAATTTCTGTTTCAGCACCTTCCACTGCCAGCAGCAGTCATGTTCCTGAAAGATGGCAGTTTAGCACAGGAATTATAGAACCCCAGTAGGAAACTGTAAACAGGGTGTATGTCCAGATCTGCCTCGGACTGCAATGGCATTTGGGTGGATTTGTTAACCTCCCACTTCATAAATCCATACCAGTAAAGTGTGCTAAGGTGTAAAATTCCAAACACCCTGAAATTTTTGAATGAACATGGACAAAGGTGTAAAGTTGTATTTGTTTTCTTTGACTTTATTAGCACACATCAGAAAAATAGCATTGTATTTAGTGATTTCTCATGATCTACCAAACAGATAGAAAATAGGTCATTGATAGCTGCCACTGTGTTTCTAGGTAATCTTAAGTCACTCCTGTTTATTCTTTTCAAGTATGGATATCACAAGTCTGACTTGCTTTGTTAACTGTGAATCTGAATGCTTTGGAAGCACTTTGAGATCCCAAAATGAACTATGCAAAGTCATTACTGGTTGTTGGGTTTTTAAATCAAGCTCCGAATACTGCCCATGTTACAAATGGCAAGACTTTCAAAAAATGATCCCTATTGTATTGTGAGCAATATGCCTATAATTTAAGCTAAAAACTTTATTTTCAAGTACACTTGGTGGTAAGTGGTTTGTCCTGGGTAGAATTTTACAAAGCTGTGCCAACCTAAAAAAAGGAACAATGCTTCCGCTTCCACGAAACAGGTTTCTTCTCCCCATGGTGACTGCAATATAATTTAAATTTACATTTTAGAAATGCTGGTTGGGTTATGAAAAGGAGAGATTTTGGAACAGCTGGTGTTCAGATCATTGTTAGTCCAGATTAACTTTCAATGTATGCTTCCTGAACTTGAGCTTCACAACATCAGAGAAGCAGTACTTTGTTATTTTTACCCAGCCAGTTCCTTTTCACCTCTTCTATTTGTTCTCTCTATTTGCTGGCACCCCTCCCCTTCAGATGCTCATTATGGTCCCCTGAGATGCGCAAAATATATATAATGGAATACAAATTATTTAACAGAAGTTGTGGGATTCACAGCACAGCTCTTTTAATTAAAGTGAAGTCTGGGCTCGATATGGTAGCATGCGAGTGAAGGCAGAGAGGCCCAAAGTGCTTCAACGTCGGCAGTCCAAATTTCTCATGTGTCTTCCGTTACTGAAAATCTAGAATTCAGATCAGACTTCCATAGGAGTAAATAGCTTGCTACATCTTATTTACCAATTGGCTCTTCGCCACAGAACTTTTAGCAGGGATGGGCCAGGGGGACACAAAAATTTTTGAACTTCTGTTCATTCATAACAAAATCAAGTGCTCTTTCGTGGGGAAGAGGAGAAGACAGGGTTACATCTGAAAGCCAAATGCAGCAAGAGCAAGCCATGGCAATGGGAAAGTCATGAGTCCACATAGGCAATCACCAACACACACACAGAACGCCATGGCCTAACGTCTCAGAAAGTTTTAAACTTTGCTTTTCTGAACAATACACTTTAACACACTGCTGCCATTTCATCAAATTTATGGAGGTAGTTATATGTAAAAATAAAATTACCATAAAGTAATATGCTGTATCATAATAATACATAAGTGTGCAAAATGCCGACAGATGTGTTGACCCTTTAAAGTTGAACGCTACACAGAGATTCAACCGGATTCAGTTTTGTAAACCTTTCAGTTGATAAACTCTAAGACTGGATATAAGCAGGCATGTGACACAAAGCTATGCATTCGCTGGAGAAAAAGGAGACTGGCGAAGCTTGGTGAGGGACCCAGGGTTTGGGCACTGAGGACCTCACCGTTTTGGTGAGAACCACCTTGGATCACACTGGTAACTGGCTTCCCGCCGCCACGCCTCTCCTGCTCAAGAAGCCTCATGAGACGCGGGCGGGAATATTTCTACGTGGAACATCTGCTTACAGGTACCATCCTTAAAGTCCATCATTTCTATGCTAATGGCTGCTGGTCTATGGGAGTTTTTCGTTTGTCTGTTTGTTTTTAAAATCATGTACCCCATAGCATCAGGCAAAGAGTGTGTACATATTTTATTTGAATAATGTCTTCTGTAAACCTATTTTTTGTAAATATCAATAAATTCCTATCTTAAAGCTTCTCTTCAAGGTAATGCTTTCCATTTCTGTTCACACAGCATTTGATTATTTCAATGGCTACTTGCAGAGGATCAACTAGAGGCTGATGTATTGTTTCAATGGTTATATAAATTATTTACGAACTGATAGTATGACAAAAATTTGAGAGTAGGGTTTTGGAAAAAATGAATTGAGACAGAAAAATTTAGTCACCGTATGGTATACAGCTCCCCAAGGAAACAGACTATGCAGTCTACCAGATACACCACTGTTGTTCTGGACATACTGAAGCCATGAGACAGACAATGCATTTCTGATCAACCCAGGCATGCCTTGGGGGAAACAAGGCCTGAGCTCCAAAGCCAACTGGCTCACACATTTCAGTGGCATGGGAGTTTACTAGCAAACGTGCTAGAAGTTTCACTGTAATAAGTACAAAAAAGAAAGTCCAGTTTGGCCCAATGCAACTTTCAAATAACAGAAAAAGCATGAGGGAGTATTCAAATGTTTCAAGAATTAGTCCAGGTATGTATATGACTGCATTCTTTAAACAGATGGCTAGAGATTAAACCTAATACAGAAACAGAAGTGTCTAACAAATTTTACGCCAGTTACTGAAATCTGAGGTGAAAATATTTTAGATTTATTTTTGGATATATATATATATTTTTTTATGGTATATGGCTCTAAACAGCACATACCGCTAAACTGAATAAAACTTCATGTCAGACCACTTAACTTCCATTATCTACAGATCTATTCCATTGTTCTCAGAAAATAAAACAAGGGAACTTTGAAACGTGTCTTTCCTATAAGATTGAAGCTGAATTAGTTGTAATCCCTTCGCTGCTGAGTCTGAGTCTTTGTATTCGACATGACATTGTAAACCAAAGCAAAAAGGTTAACAAACCATTTTGAAATAAGTTGGGCGAATAACTATACGTCCACCTAAAAAAATGCCTCCTGAAATTGGTTACAAAGTATCTGTAAACATTACTCTGGCATAGTTCATGTATGCATAATTGTTATTTTCATAAATTTTAGGGGAGTACAAATTATGATTATAGCAGAATGAGCACATTCTGTATTTTATTACATGGGCACATGTATATTTCTAATCAAAAATTATTTTAAAAGTTTTCTCTATAGATATCTTCCCAGGAATAAAAGGCCTGAAGTTCAACTCTCCCTAAATTTGCTCTTTCCTATAACCACTAAAAATTATCTCCCACAGCCTAATTTAGGCATTCTATTTAAAACTACATAAAATAGATTTATGTCCTTCCATTAGAAAGAATAACATCCTCAGGCCCATACTCTTCATTTGTATCACAAAGAACATTTTGCTTTTAAACAAACTAATTATTGTATCTATTATAGTAAGATAGGATCACCATAAGTATCACAAGGAGGAAATTACCTTCCTTCGATATTTGATTAACACCTTTTAAAAGTCCACATTACCTCTTCCATCACTTAGTGCTGTGCCCCAGCCAGAACTGGAATTCCCTTCCTTTGTTCACTTCAGATTCAAAGGCCTATATTCCTGTTTGTGATTATGGAAGGTTAAAAATCAGACAAGCATCTGCTACACTTCAAAACAAAATTCTGACAGCAAACACTCCCAGTATTTCCATCGCGACCCCTTCTCACACACTTCCATGGGCTCTTGCGGAACAGCGTCACGAAAACTCACAGTGAAAAATGACTGGTGCATAAACAACTCACACACAAAGGGCTGGGATCCCTTCTAGTCAGTTTGGCATTGGTTTCCCTCAAGGTGGACCCTTGCATCTGACATTTTGTGGTGGTGGTTTAGTTTTTTGTGTGGTTTTTTTTTTTTTTTTTTGGAAGTGTCAAGGATCAGTTCTGCGGCATCATTTAGCCACAGACTGGGAGCAACACGCATCTGTGGCATTTTAAAATGGAATTGGCAACTGTATGACATTGAAAATGCATATTACACTTACAGTGTCTAGACTTTCCTATGTGTGCTCAGATACAATTAGTGAAGCAAAAGTATACATATCACCCCTACTGCTATTCAGTTGCTACAGAGCCAAAAATGTGAAAAGCAATACTTTGAAATAAAGATTTTTGTTGTTTTTTTTTTTCTTTTTTTTGCCCTAGCCTACTTAGCAGCACAGTTTAAGTAAACACAAAAACTGTGGTTGAGATGCTTGTCTTTCCAAAGATGTAAACATCAGTCCCAGTGTCGTAAACTTTGCTGTATCGAATGAGACAGAAGGTCTGAGGCAGAAGGACGATCACACACTAGTCACAGAAGCTTGCAAGCAGTTGGAAGGTTTCTGTAATTTCTCAGCTTCGCTTGTCGGGGGGTCCGTGCTTGCTCGGAAGTTGAAGGCTGGCGCAGCTCCGCCATGGGCCGGGCTCAGCGCGGGGTTCTGACGACGGTTACTTTCAACAATACTTGACGTGTTGGAAGCCAGGCTCTCCCGAGTACTGGAAGAGTAAAGAGGGTTTGTTTTGTTTTGTTGTGAACATAAATAATTATATATTGAGCCCCAGAGGAAGAGCAAATGATGTCGTTAATGGATTTCCTCTGTTGGGTCATAATGTCCTATCAATACACATCTCGACTGATTATTCACATATGCGCCTCCAACGTGGCCTCCAGAAGCTTCCACAGACATGTTATCATCGTCAGCTCACTAAGTGAATAAAGGGTTTTGAAACAGCTAAATACACTTGGAGACGTCTCCCCCTTCTTTTTACATTCAAGGAAATGACTTTGACTCTGAGGTGATGGCTATCGCATTTGTTTGAAAAATGAATACTCATAAATATGCCTAAGTAATGATTTCACTTCAGGCTGGAAATTCATTGGCATAACTGCTCCTGAATGAACTCAACAATTTTACCCTGATGATTCATTTTCGTTCTGGATTAGCAGAGTTGGGCTTTGGTGGACTCGAAGTAGGCCACTCTCTCATGTGCCCTGCTGAAAATTTGTTTCAAACCCTCTATACCTCTGTTTCCTATTTCTACACTTTAGTTAAAATACATTATATTTCCAGAAAGAGGACCTTAGATCTTTCTTCCATTCACTTGTGAAGTTTACATTCATGTCTGCCCACCTTAGGTAGAAATATTTTCTTTTTTTCAAAGAATTCTTATGGAATACAGGTGTTTAAAAGCTTTACTGTTTTGATTTCTCTTTTAATTTTTTGGAGTTAGAAACATTTGAAACTATTTGTTTGCTTTAAGAGATTTGGGATATCTAACATTTCAAATGCATTTCAAATGCACAGTGCAATAGCAGAAATACGATTATCGGGCCTGATTGAGGGGAACTGAATAGGTTTCCCATTCAAGGTCCTCGACATGGCCATACAAAAGTCAGCAGCGTGCCCAGAGATTGCAAAGCCATAATCATTCTCAAAACATCCACCCCATGGGGTAGAGTCAATGTTTAGAAAATATTCTGAGACTTGGTCTCCATAAATGAGGTAACCCTGCTAAAGGTAGTCAACAGGTCAAACTAGTACAGTGGGCATAGCTGTTCCACCTCTCTCATTCCCATCCTAAGCTGACAGCAGTTTTGTCTGAAGTCTCTACCTTGGCAGCCCTTTCTAAAGGCTTAATTCAGCCTAACCCCTTGTGGCCTTGAGTTTGCTTCTCACCAAGAAGCCAAGAGTTAATTGTTTCAAAGGCAGTTTGTTGATCAACTACCAAAAAGACAACTAGACCTTTCTTGAATGTAGAGGGCACTTCCGGAAGTTAGTATTAATACATGCATAGAAATACGTCAAGTTCTTTGGTAATTATGGTAAATCTGGGCACATAGAAATACTCCAAAATGTCTTCACTAAAAGGAAGGAAAGTGCTAGACTTACCTACTTACCTGCCTGACACCTTCCCCAAGAACATTCATCAGTGGCTTTTCAGAGCTACACTGAGGCATGGGGTGAGGTGGAGGATGGAGGGAGGGCAATGATCATGGAGGACCTCAGAGACCTCGAGACACACAACTTCAGGTTCATTCTTAATCACCATAGTAACTTTTTACAGTATGTGACTTCCTCATCTCTAAAATGAGTAGGGTTAGGATGCGATTTACCTAATCACAGGGTGACTGTGAAGAAGAAATAAGCATCAATGAAGAATCTGTACACTAAAAAGCTAAAACAACATAAATTACTACACATCTAGCATATAATGAATTTAATAATAGTGACTGTGGGTTGGCATGGGAACTGATATATTACTAATGACATCTTTTCTATAGGAAAGTGCATTTTAAGGTCCAAAGGACCTACTTTTAAACTAGCTCTTAAGGAATGGGCTTAACATTTATTAAGTACCTGCTGTATGCCGGGCACTGTAAATACATGTTGTTGCAATAGATCATCTAAGTTGGGGTCTGTCTCTACCGTAAGATGCCTTTGACCATCTGTGAGCACAGCCAACACGTTAATAGTCATAAATATATAAAGTATTCTAGTTTCTCCAAAGAGTACATTTCATTATTGTTGTAATAATGATGACAGTCTGTGACATCCATACTGAGGGCTTTGGATATGATGATGAAAAAGTTAATGGAGATGGAATGTTAGCAGTGAAAATATTCCTCAAATTTAAAAGCTTTTTCTTAAGAGAGTTAGTACAGTGCAACCTTAAATATAAGTCTGCAGAATTCTATAGGCAAGAGAAATGAACCAAGTGGCTCTGTTTCCATCCTTCTGCATGCACGTGCTTCCTTGGCCCCAGGCCCCTGCAGCACATGTTCATGCAGTACGTTAAGCAGACACATCCCGTGCAGCCTTTGGTCTCTCTGATTTTGTGTCTATCAACCAGTTTTTGGCCTCAGATTTGAAAAAGCAGGCTTTTCATGTCAAGACCTTTTCGTTTGCAACATTAGATCTCATAGCATGGTTCATGTCTCTACCCTTTTTCCTTCTCAATACCTTTTACTTCACAAAAAAGGGACCAAAGAATTTTGGAAATGTGGCTGGACACGACTTCTGGGGAGCATTGAAACCCTGGAGTATGGAGAAAAATTACTTTTTGGGCTCTTTTTGTTGGTGGGGTCTTAGCTGCTCAGTGAATTATTTACTAAAAGATCCTAATAAGTGGCCTGCTTAAGACTGCCACATCCCACAGCAGTGGACGAAAACACTCCTCATGCCGGAGAATGAAACCTCTCTGGAAGTCAAATATTCTCCTTTGCAGAACATCCCCACGCATCAGTAAGAAATTCAGTGAATTTATTAAGGTGTACAGAAAATAAGCTTGTCACCTTGCTTCTAATCAAAGGATATTAAATATGAAAGGGATAAAATTAAAAACTGTTCCGTAGATTCTCTAACTGCATGAAATTTACAGGTGGTATATGTATATGGACATATATGTACTCACGTAGAGAAAATTCTACCTAATATTAGTGGACAGACATGAGGCTAATGTGTGAAGGTTAGAATGTTAGAATGATCATTACCTTCTACCATCCCATAGAATTTAACTTTAAGTACATAGTTAAAAAAATGAAAATAAACTTACTTTAAGAAATAATCCCAGTCATAAATTCTACATTCTGCATCTCAAATTTAGAGATAATAAAATATATTCTGTGGCGATACTGGTTCAACCATATCACGACCATTTTTGTTTACCCCCAAATAAACAAACAAGCAAAACTTTCAGTCTCATGCAATGGTAGGTTTTTAGAACCCATTAAGCAACTCGTAACATCTCCTTAGCAACTATCTCTGGCGCTCTGCAGCTTTCTGTCTGTGGAAGCCCAGGCGCCAACAGGGCAAAGTGAAGGGTCTGAAACTGGCTGTGCGAGAAGCGAGCAGGCAGTAGGATCCACATGACGAGAAACAGAACAGAGAGACACAGGCAAATAAGCCACACCTTCCCTCAGCGATGGTTCTGAACTTCTACCATGCATTGCATCTGGTATCTACTACTAGGAATTCAAGAGAAAAAAAAAGAGTAGAATAGGAAAATGGGGGAAAAAGGATAGATAACATACATTGGAAGATAAAGTAAGATTTGATTTGGGATAAAAAAATTATTTAGCAAAAATGATTTTGTAGAAAAGTCACTTAGAAAAGTCACAGTGGTTTTCGGGCTGCGTGCACGGCTCCCTGCGGCCCCCTAGAGCTCCTGCAGGGGCAGGTGGGGGAACCCGGAGCCGGTGGGTCTCCAGCACCTTCTCCACGGCCACCTCTGGGCTCCATTCAGACAACAGACTTCCACAAAACATGTTAACTTGGAAAAAAGGCTCCATGACCGAAATAATAATACTAATACTCAAGAACTAGCTCTTTAATAAAGACATAACAAAGGCCTAAAATGGAATAAACTGATTAATTTGATTCCCAATTTTTCTGATTTTGGGATACTCTGACCACAAATTACCCAAAGATATGGTGAAATGATCACAACAGAATCAATCTGAATTCTTAATAATGAAAATAAAGGTATGCAGTACATAATGCTGAGTACTTGTTAAAATTTTAAGTACTGTAAAATCTTGGGAATCGCAGCTGGTAAGAAATATCAATCTCTTAGTAGTATTTCTGCATCTCAGAGTCACCAATCTGGAGTAGGATTTAGAAGGAGAAAGAATGAAGTCCCCTGTTGCTCTCTGAGGAGAAGGAAGAGTTAAGGAGAAAAAAGGAAGTTGCACAGACTCTCGTTTCTTTCTTAACTCCCGAAAAACATCAGTGCTTTGGACATGACCACGGGGCAATACAAACTCTCAACCATCAACCCTTCGCTGAATTACTACCAACACCTGCTAAAAAGAAGGAACTCTGATTAGACTGCCTAAATGGGTTGTATCAATTCCGCAAGAGGATACAAGTGCTGGCACATGCTTTGATCTAACAGGGCACAGGTCCCCGACCTTTCTTTGTGGGGAGCAGTTTCCATTTCTCTGTGGACACAAGGACAGTGAAAGGCAGGTGTGGGCGCAAGGGGGCAGCCACACAGGAAACAGGGATCAAAACAGCAACAAGCTTCTAGATCTGCTGGAAAAGTTTTAAGATCTGCTATTACATCCTCACTAGAGGGACTTCCCAGCCTCCCCCCCATCCCCCGCCAGCATCGACCAATTTACTCCCAACCCTTACCCCCACTAACTATTCATTCTACTCAGAAAGTTACAATTTTCGAACAACTTAAAAAGGAACACCTTCCCTTAGCGTGGTGGCAATATGAACATAGAAGAAAAAAACACTGGGAAATGTTGATATCTTAGTTAGATTGGACTGATGCAGGTTTGAGGGAAGGAGCCAACCCACCAGTCCAGATTGGTGATCTCTACAGCTGCAGAAACATTTTTTTCAATTCCTGAAAAAGAAGTTGGAAACAGGTTGTTAACAATACAACTCACACAACTCTTAACCCTCATTCACAGAACTGAGACTGTGAAATCAGAAACATTTCAACGTATCTGCATAAAGCCCCAGGCCCTGACAGGTGTGTGTGTGTGTGTGCAGAGAGACACCTCTCCCTACCGTGGGGAGTTGAATCCACTATCCACAGTGATGCTGCTGCTGTCCATGCTGTCGAGCCGGGCTGAATGGGTGGCTCTCTGGTTGCTGCTGCTGTCGGTTTCTTTTGGGGCAAGAAGGGTGAGGTTCTTCTCAAATTTCCTCTGCAAGTCTCTTTCCTTTTCCCTCTCGAGGAGCCACTGCATGGTGCCTACATCATCTCTGTTTTTCTCCTCCTCCGTGTTTTTGTTTGCCCCTTCCTCAGAGTCGTCATCATCAGAGACGTTGTAATAGTCGAAGGATGCCTCCTGGGTCCCTCCCGACTCCTGCTGACGCTGGGAAGCAGGCATGGCTTGTGCCACCGAGGTCCCCAGGGACGGTTCCAGTTTCTCGCATCGGCCGGGCAGCGTGTCAGCAGGTGTCTTCGGGTGAGATCGGAGGAGGGACAGGCTCGATTTGTGATAGCTGTTTACAGACAAGGTGCTGTGCAGAGGTTTGAACAGTGTGTCTTTGCTGAATATCTCTTTCCTCTTGTCCAAGCTGCTGGGCTCGGCGCCGTGGTGCTGGACAAGGCGTCCGTTGGCCATCCCTTCCGCCACTCCGCCCGAAGCGGCCGGACCCCCACCTGGCCCTTTTGGCGACTCCTCCTTGTGCCCTACAGGCTCCCTGGAGGAATGGGGGGTCTGTCTATCCGATGGGGACAGCTTTTTCACCCCTTCTGCCAGGGTCAGAGTGTCATGGTCCTCCTTATTTTTTCCCAGAGGTGATGGTGCCGTGAGCACCGTCTCGCTAGAGGTGTTGCACTGGAAATAGTCGTCTGTGGCCGTTTTCGTTGGACATGAGTTGAGTTCACCATAGGACGGCAAACTCTCGGGTGGTTTGCCCGGTTCCAAAAGGCTACAAGCACTGGAAGGTTCCTTGCCGCCACTGACTATTTCTGGAATACACACGTCTTTATAGCTTGTAGACGAAATGTGAGCCCTTTGATGACCAACGGTCTGTGCAGGCCTTAAAGTACTGTCGTCAATGTAGGACTGGCTGGGGGTCTGGTCGTCTTGGCTACAGCCTTCAGCAAGGTCCTCAGGCGTCCCTAGAGAAGAAGCACCCAGAGGTCCTTTGGAGTTATCCATGGACCTGGACCTCTCCTTGGCTTTGTTGGATCTCTCGTTCCTGGACCTTCGGTCCTGGGTATGGCTGTGGCTTCGGTGCACTTTCGAGTGGGAGCTTCCCCTGGAAGGTTCAGGGAAAGGCATCTCAGTTCTCCTTTTGGCCAATTCACCAGACACGTCCCATTCCGGTGTCATGGGGAAATGCGACTCAATCACGTTCGTGTTGCTGTGCATGATAAAGTTATCTCCTTTGTGTTCGATGATGAAGCAGCCCTCCCTGGGTGCCCTCGTGAGAGGATCACAAAAGTCATACTCTCTGTCCCCCGTGATATCCAGGTGCGAGCCATCCGAAGGGTCTCCTTTAGACACCCGCGTCTTGCTGTGGGACCGAGATTTTCCGTGGGACTTTCGATGAGTCCTGCTCTTTTTACTTCTTCCGCTGTGATGGGCCGAGGACCCAGCTTTACTCCTCTGTGCTTTTTCCTCTTCAAGCTTCTTCATGAGCGCCGTGTGCCTCATGACGTTTTCCACGGTCAAGTCCGGGTTAATCCGCCTGATGATTTCCATCTCCACCTCCCGAGGGATGGTGGTCGGCGTGTCCTCATCTCGCAGGGGCCACTCTTCGGGGGGGAACTGGGCAGAGAAATTCGCCAGCTGTTTGGTCTTGTCTTTTTTAAAACTTAGCCGGAATAACTTAAGCCCGAATTTTTTGGACTGCTTTTCACTATCTTTCGGTTTTGAGAGGGTTTCTGTCTTATAAGAAAAGTTTACAGTACTTTTGCTCTTTTCAGTGGGTGGCACCTGGCACAGAGAGGGAGGGCAGTAGGGGTCTTTGCAGTCCTTGGCAGGTTTCCTCTGCAGAGTGGACGCGTGCATGCTGTGCATGTCCTCTCGGCAGCAGTGGCAGGAGTCGCAGTGGTTTCTGGGCAATGTCCTTTCCCTGACGCAGCCTGAGGCAGAGGGCGTGATGGTTCCGGGCTGTGGGGAGGTGCACTGGGACCTGTCGGGTATCCTCTCATCCAAATGGTACCATTTGCTGTTAGTTCTTATGAGGGAAGGAGTTATGAAGTAAGTCTGCGGGGTCACGATGAAATAGCCATCTGGGGTCGGATAGATTTTCCTCTCCCGCACCAGAGTGTTCAGCGTGTGCCGCAGAATCTCTTGGCTTGGGGTCGGGACACCTAAAACCGAAAAAACACACTTGTGAGAAGGAAGAGGGAACATGTGGCTGATTCCTGATTTTCAGAATCCTAGTAATTTTGCCCAGATTCGAACTTATCATCCCCTGCTAGTAAGCAGGATTCGGACAGAGGTGTTCATTAGATCTAGCGTGAATCCTAGTTCTCTCGAGTAACTCCTGTGTTACCACCGATAGAATGAGAAAATAGAAACGCTGGCAGGTGCAGCATGGAAGCTAGACGGAGTTAGATTGCTACTGTTACTGCGAAGCCTTTACTGAATGAAATCATGAAAGATAATATTTTTAAGTGACAGAAGAATGAAAAGTGTTTTATATGATATGTCATAAACTTACAGAAAAGGCTTTTTCAATAAAACCAATTAGGGAAACAGTTAAAATAGCTACCTTGATGTTGAAAAACGGATCTAATATATATAGAGGCTACCATATGGGACTTACTCTATACACTCGTTTTTTAAAATTATGTTTACTTAATAAACTTAATTTTATAAATTATATAAAAGGGCAACTAGACCTGGCCACTGTTAATGATGTACCCTCAAATTCTGAAATCATCACCTTCAATTTTGAAACTGGCTACAGCGCTGGTGAAATTCAGGTGAGACTGTTCTCCCTTTTGGTACAAGTCAGCAGGATAGAAGTGGTTTCTCTAATTTCTAACCAGAATGAAAGCTCAGACACTCTATATCTGTTTGATCACTAGACCCTAAACTCCCAAATTTGCTAGACTAGAAACACCAGAAAAAAAACAATAGAAGCTTCTTTGTACAATGAATGATATTGTTTTCAAAGAGTTTTGTGTGTATGTTTATGCCTTGGCTACCTTAAAAATCAGTATTAAGATAATAATTTTTTAAAGAGACAGGGTCTTGTTCTACTGCCCAGGCTGGAGTGCAGTGGCACAATCATAGCTCACTGCAGCCTCAAACTCGTAGGCTCAAGCGATCCTCCCGCCTCAGCCTCCTGAGTAGTTAAGACTACAGGTGTGAGCCTCTGTGCCCAGCAAGGGTATAAATTTTTGAGAAAGTATACTTTTCCCAGGCTATATATCATTTATTTTATTTCTTGGGTATTCTCCATTCCTCGGTACCAGGCACATAAAGGGTGATAATACTTGTAAGATTCAACTGAATGATATAATTTGGAAACAGGTCAGGTTGAATCATACGAAACTGCCAATATTTAAGCAAGATTGAAACACAAAAATGGCAATTTCATGTGGTTCAACCTAACGCGATTAAGGCAGTGTAATGTGGAGACTAACAGCTTGGGTTCCGGTGCCAGACTGCTGATTGAAGTCTCAGCCCTGTCACTGCCAGTGGGTGTCACTGGTCAAATTATGCCCCCACTTTGTATGTTGAAATCCCAACCCCCAAGTACCACTTTCAAATATGACCTTATTTGAAGAAAGGGTCTTTACAGAGATTGCCACGTTAAAAATAGGTCATTAGGGTGGGCTCTACTCCAATATGATGGGTGTCCTTCTAAAGAGAGGAAATGTGGACACAGAGACAGGTGCAGACAAAGAGAAGACCACGTGAAGGGACACAGGGAAGACGGTGTCCACGAGTCAAGGAGATGCCCTCACAGCCTCAGAAGGGACCAACCACCCCTGTGGACATCTTGATTGTGGACTTTTGGCCTCCAGAGCTGTAAGATGATAACTTCCTGTTGTTGACGCCACCTGCACCGGGTTACAGCAGGCCTAGCAAACTAACATAGCTGGTGTGACTTTGGGCAACTTAACTTCTCTGAGCCTCCGTTTACTGTCAACCAACTTATGAGAAGTAAGTTTCTACCCTCTGGGGCTGCTGCGACTGAGCCGAGTGTGTGTAGAACAGTGCCCGGCACACTGAGTGCTCAGGAAATACTAGCTATTTGTTCGTCTCAACTTTAGGGTGGCTACCTTCAAAGGACAGGGTGCAGCAACCCAGAACTGGGTGAGCTGAGAAGCTGAGGCTCCCCCAATTCTTCCAAAACTATGACAGTGGGAAATAAAGGCATTAAAAATAGCCAGGAATTCTCAAGAGAAAGACTCTATAACTGTGAGGTGACATACACACCCATTTGTGTCACCATCTTCAGGAGGCATCCTTAGTGACCAAGGGAGAAAGGTTAACATTGTTCATAGATCATGTATTGTTTAATATAATTATTTAACTTTTGAGTCACATGGTTTCCTTTTAGTCTCATGCTCTACTTTTGGTAATTAAGACTGGTATAGCAACAAAATTTGTTTTTGTTTTTTTTAAATTTTATGATACTTTCTGTACAAAATAGAAATGCATTTTATTTAAATTAATGATCTAACCAAAACCACACATATGCAATTCTTAAGTGCCATCATAAAACAAAAACTCCTTGCACAAAAGATAAGCAGCTTAAAAGAACTTCTATGCCCTACTAATAACCAGGACTTTCTGCAGAATAATTTCAGGGGATACCATGACACACAATACAGCTCCTGAGATGAGGACACACCATCTACACCATGGTCTCACAAATGATGCCCACTGTCGTCCTGTGGCACAGCAATCAAGACAACAAATCCACGTTTAAAACTCACTTTATCTTAAATGGTAGCATACTTTCAGTAACATAACAAAGTTTTTCCAAAATTCATGAGGTTCGTTTATAAGAATTCACAACTATTCATAGTTTGCCACAGCTGCTAATGAAGGAAAGTTGAGGTATAATTCATAAAAACAGCTATTACTATAAAGTAAAATTTTAATTGTGTTATAGAACTTACCGGCTGTAGGCCTTCCAAACAGTGACCTTAGAAATCTCACAGAGCTATATGGAATCATAACTATAATGCAGTTATCTTTACTTATCATTAAGAACAAGTTCTCTGGTGGTTTTCAAAGGAAGGAATAAAAAAGAGTTTCCATAGAGAATCTGTACTTACGGGTGTTTATGTCTTGGATTTTCAGGTATATCAATCAAATAATGCTCAGTTTGAAAAAACAAACTAGAAACATTATTTGCTCCCTGTCTAAACTGTTTTCCATGCTTCTACTTGTGAGTTTTCAACGATTTAGCTGAGAGTTGCTGGTGTTTATGAATATCATTGTATTACCAAGCCCTTAGTATAGTGACTGATATTTTTAATTGTCTGTGAAATCCAGGGTTCTACCAGAAATCTGCAGGGCTGACTTGAAAAAGTGCAAGTTGTGATGGATGCTGAATGTTTGCATATTCCATCACTTCCAGATTCTAATCCTGAGAGCCCATCAGGTATTCGGAGTTTGAATAACAGGGCTGAACCTGACCTCTCTCCTTTTCCACACCTTTACATCTTCCAAAGCAAAAATAGCTGTTTAAAAATACTGCATACAACGTGTTGTCACTTAGACCGACACACTGCTTTAATCCTGCAAACCTGACAAACTGCCAGAATAGAGAGCATGTACATGTTTGTATGTTAAGCATTTTAGATTGAAAACTTTTAATGGGCATCGTTAGGTCATTCTTCTAGTCTGTGAAGAATGCTGGCTGAGGGAGAATTCAGTAAGAACCAACGTAAGGGGAAGAGCTGGAGCGTGAACACGGTGCAGGTAACATTAACATTCTGCAGCCTTCTCCAAAGTCAGTTTTGACGTCACCCCAGCCCTGCAGGCCTCACTCCAAGTCCCGGAAGGCCAGCCTTCCTCCCAGGAAGATCCAGTCATGACAACTTAACAAGTCCTGGCCCGATTTAAATGATCATTCATTCTGGATGAATGGATGAGTAGCAATTTAGAAATCTGAGAGGCAAGTATTAATTTTTTTAAACCTTTTAAAAAACAGACACAGACTTGATTCTGTAACAGTAACTGGTATATAAAAATTGTTGAGTTGGTTTTCAAAAATTCAACCCATATAGAAAAGTGATGAAAAGGTTTAAGTTTCAGCATATCAGACATTTTTACTCAAAGACTTTTCACTAAAAACTTTCTTTAGTATGTGGATGTCCAAAACATATACAGAAGCCAAGTTCCAGACTATTCCTTTTATCTATAAAATATGCATTAAGTATGAGAATTCAAATGTTTTAATAATGTTTAGTTAGACTTCAAAACTTTATTTCCAAATCATAAGATATAAAAGAATGAAATAATTTACTCTTACCTTTAAAAAACAAAAAATATAAATGATATTTAAATCCCTCTAGAGTTTTAGCATTATCATTTTCTGAAGTGTTTTGTTCTGCTGTAGCTTAAGTGAGAGCAAAAGAAAGGCAAGAAATCAAAGGAAGGAAAGTAAAGAAAAGAGGGAGGGAGATAAGAATAAAAGAAAGAAGGCAGGCGGGAAATAAAACCTCATTTTTAATGAAATACCAGTTTAAAATCTGGAGCTACTGTTGAACAAAATTTTTAATAATTACCACTATGCCCTTGACCAGAGGTCTACAAACGTTTTCTGTAAAGAGCCAGACAGTAAATAGTTTAGGCTTTGTGAGCCATATGATCTCCACTTACTCTCTGCCACTGTAGCATAAGGAGCCGAAGGTGATACATAAACCAACAGGCATGGCTGTGTTCCAATAAAACTTTATTTACAAAGATGGGGGTGGGCCACACTAGGCCTGCAGTCCATAGTTTGCAAACCCCGCCCTAGATTCAGGTTTGTGCAGTGTCCTTGCAAACTCCTGGGGCTGGCCAATAAGTCATCAGTGCCACAAAGAAAGAGGTTTAATTAGCCCCTCTCAGTCCATCTGAAAACCTTGGGATTTAAGTTCACTTCCCATAAAAGCTAGAAAAGCAGTTATTCTCTTATGTACAAATGACCTATGGATTTCTCTACAAAGTATTCCAACTTAGTGATATTGTTATCAGCTGCTTGGCAGGGACAAACATTTTACTATCACATACTGACTCTGTGTTCTTTCCACTCTTTATTTTATAGCATGGTAATGGGAGGCATGTAACCAATTCAAAAAAGGCTACAGGACCTCTCATGAAGCTATATTAAAAATATAAGGATTTAAAAAGCTGCTGGGTTGTTTGATGTCAGAAGTGGCTACCCACTCAGAAGGCTGCAAGAAAGGCCTTCGTCCACGAGAGCATTGTGTTTGCACCTGTTCCCCGCTTAGAGATCTCTCACCTGGGATTCTGTTTATCTTACTACTGAAAGGAAAGATTTGCCTGGAAGTTAACAAAAAGAGACAAATAATCAGACAGTGAAGATTATTCAGATAATAAGATGATACAAAATTTAAGATAATTTACAGGTTGCAAGGGTAGGTTCATGTTAGAATTTTTGAACTATAGACATTACATCAAAACATGGATTAGAAAACTTTAAAAGGAGAAAAGCATCATTAGGAGAGAAAAATAAAATTTCTTTGGGGCAAAAGAAAAAATGAGGAGAGTCAATATGGTAGATTAGATCACTATTTAGCTTAGAATTAGTCCTTCCATCCTCTCCCCATGTGTGGGGTGCACTTCCCCACACCTTGACTTTGGGTCTGGCCAGGTTTGCCTTGGCCGGTGCCATGTTAGTGGGTGTGATGTGTCCAAAGTGTTGAAGAGCCCTTGTGTAATGGGCTTGTGCTCTTGTGCTTCTGCCACCCCCATGTGCAAAATAGGCCTTCACTTGCCTCCCTTTCCAAAGAGGATGGGGTACGGCTGCAGCAGAGCTACCCCATTTGCCCTGCCTGGCTCAGCTGCCTCCTGGGGAGCCCACAGACACACGAGCTAAATAAACGCTTATTGTCCCATGCCCTGATGTTCTGTGGCTGTTTGTTACCCAGCATTTTTGTAGCAAAAGCTAACTGATACAGTCAACAGCTTATATTTACTAAGGTCTCTCTTTCTTTTTAATACCGAGGGCTGGGGAGTTGTGAGGAGGGGTGTTCAGCTGCCTTGTTTGTTTTTGTTGAGACAGAGTCTCCTTCTGTCACCCTGGGTCGAGTGCAGTGGTGTCACTGTAGTTCACTGCAACTTCCCGCTCCTGGGCTCAAAGTGAGCCTCCTGCCTCAGCCTCCCAGGTAGCTGGGACTACAGGTGTGTGGCGCAACACCTGGTTGGTTTCTCTTTTTCCTTTCTTTTTGGTAGAGATGCGGTCTCACTCTTGCTCAGGCTGGTCTCAAACTCCTGAGCTCAAGCGATCCTCCCACCTTGGCCTCTCAGAGTGCTAAGATTACAGGCATGAGCCACCGTGCCCAGCCACTAAGGTCTCTTTTAAATTGAATGAAAAATATAGCAAGCATTTGTTTTTAATATACTCTCTATTTCAGTCTATGAATAGGTTGAGTCCACATCAAGTTGGCAAACTGGTGACCCAATAATGTGCTTGCCCTGCATGCTGCTGGCATGCACATGTTATAATGTACACATACACACACACACACACACACACACACGCCAATATTTAAGGGGATCTAGAGATTTGACATAAAACTTAATTTTCAGATTCTCTTGAAAAATGAGATTTGGCAACTCTAGCAGGATTCTACATTTGGGCTTGGGGTGACAAAATCCTGGAGCTGAGGGGTGGGCTGCCTCAGTTGAGACAGGCATGCGTTCTTTAGCCCCTCACTATCCCCAACACCTTCTAGCACTGGGAACATCAGCTGTCATCCACAAAGCAGCTGGGCTGTTGCCTTCTTTTTATAATATTTAAGAGAAAACCAAATATTTATTTTTTAAAATGAAATCTAAACTAATTTATCCAATATTTTCTTCAAACTCATCAAGCCATGACACAAACACGCAAAATACGTTTATTTTGGACATTATTTTTTTCTGTAGTTTAATCGTATAGGACTAAAATTTTCAGTTGTTTCTGGCCAGCCCTTTGAACTCTCATGTTCATGTATTTAAAGAAGTTTGGACTGCAAAAATCCAATGCAATCCTGGTCATCTTTGCCAGATTCTTCATGGATTCTGATTAATTTCTTTCTCTCAGTGTCAATTAAAAAACCATTACAGCTAAAGCAGTTAAATTATTTTTGATATAACACAGGTGCCTTGATTTTTAATTACAGAAGAAAGAAAAATTTCTGGCCAGTTTTGGTGAAGTATTTTTTTCCTATTATATTTAAATATGGGAAGGACAGTCCACTTGAAGTCCTAGAGCCACCAGAGCACACCTGCATTTGGAAAGTGCTATGTTTTTTTCCCCTTACCTGGGAAACACGTTGTCAGGTGCTCCATGAGTGCTTCTTGGGTGACAGGTTTTCTCGCAGAGTTCATTGCTGAGATGGCCAAGCAAAGGATTTCCCCAAGTGGAATAAACTGAGACTGACTGATGGGAGACATACTGATTGGTGACACATCACCTGCAGAAAGACGATTTGCAAGTGAGTGGTTCATTAAAAGACCCAGTCATTTGCCATACACACACCTTCACACGTGTGTGCCCCGCCCACGACCACCTCCCTCCCCTCGTATTATGAATACAACCAACTCTGAGCACGGAAGTTGGTCATAGCCACAGCCGATTCCACTCGGGTGGAAAGACGTCCACACACAGCGGAAGCTCCTATTGCCTCGACAAACGAAACCTTCCTCTACCACCTGAGAGCTCATTTAAATAGGGTGCCGAAAGTCTTTCTACAATGAGGCTTTGAAAAATGATTCCTGTTTTTATTAACTTGCAGCTGCTTTATGTAATAACTGCCATTCACATCTCAACAAATGCACCTGTGGTAAGTTGATGATTCATTCATTCAAACGTGCAGTGCCTTTACGTGTCAGGCATCTGCTGGGGGCCTGGGGGCCATAGGCAGAGTGAGTACACTGTTGTCTCCCCTAAACACCTCTGCCCTTGAAGAGTTTCTATTTAAGTGGAGGAGACAGGCAGGTAGATCAAAGGTCACAGTGTTGTGTGACAGGTGCCCAAGAGAAGACACAACAACAAGCTGGGAGTGGGGAGCGGAGGGGGTGGGATAACACCACCTGGGGGTGAGGATGGGGTGGAGACGTAGGACGGGGAAAGGTTTCACCAAGGAGGTGCAATCTGAATCCAGCACCAGGGGGCAGGAGTGTGCAGGGCAGCTGGGGGCAGGGGCAGGACCGGTAAGCAGGTGTTTTCTGGGGCAAATCAGAGAAAGGGACAAGTATGTAGCGACAACATGAGGAAGAAGATGAGTGCCCAAGTCCTTCATGCTACGAGGACGGTGAGCCCTGGAAGAAATTTAAGGAAGGTGGCCATGGGATGATGGCCTGGGAGGAGCAGAAGGTAGCAGATCATCCCGAGACTCCTGCAAACCTCTGCACACTGAAAGGACCAATGGAGGCAGGAGAGGCTGAAGACCCAGCATTGAAGGTGACAGACAGTGACTCCTGAGGAGCTGTCAACCTGCGATGCAAACATCCGTCTTCATTGCTGAAACCTTTACACCACAGTGCGGTGATTTTCAAGTTACGCTCCAAGGATCCCTAGAATTTCCTTGGGGATTTCTGGGGCGGGGCTGGCCTCAGCAGAGAGGCTGGGAGAGTGGGAAAGTCAGGAAGGCTCCTGACACCTGAGTGCCACCTGTTTTATGCTTTGGGATCCTGTAAGATTTCATTTGAAAGGAGGTCCTACAGAAAGAGGGCACAAACTCTCAACAGAGTAGAATATCTGTGAGCTTCTATTCTTTCCCACGTGACCTATACAATCTCTCCTTTTTGTATCTTAAGCATGCTTTCTCTCCTCGTGTAATCGGCTACCGTGGCTGGCCAGGACCGCAGCTCGGGCCTGTGGCGTTAAGCATTAAGCAACACCCTCCCCAGGAGATGCCTGGCTGCTCTGGGGTAGACCGGCCTCCTCAATGCCGGGACACCTGGAGCTTGTCCAGCCACCACCCCTGGTTCGCAGGAGGGGTGCAGAGGCCCTCTGGGAAAGGACTTGAACCCTGCTTTGATGGACGGGATGGGAAGTGGTTTGGTGGATGTGAATGAGGACCATCATGCGTGGGGTTAAGTCCAGCAGGACGAGGCAGTGGGAATTCAGTGTCCAGGGTTGAAGCCTGAATCCCTCCCCCCGTGCAGCTCAGTCCAACGCCCTCCTTCCCCTTGCATCACGTGGGCTCCAGCCAGCTCTGCTGGGGCTGCGCTCTCTTCAAGATGGACGAGAGGAAGGTATTGTCCCAAGGCCCGTGGGAGGGGGCAGAACCCAAATCCAGAAAGGGAGGCCAGAGGAGATAAAATTCAGCAGAAGCCAGGAACTGACCTAACGTGGAACCCAGAAACCTCTGGGGCCTCTGGGACGTAAGCACCCTAACAAGAAGCCCTCTGAGGAATTCCTACGTCAGCAGGGTCGCGGCAGGTGGAGGCTACACATGGAATCTGGGGCCACTATTGAGGCTGTGAGTGTCACTCATTGGTGGGTGAAGTTCAGTTCACATCGGTGACTCAAAAGGACAGAACTGGGGCCAGATGTGGTGGCTCACACCTGTAATGCCAGCACTTTGGGAGGCCGAAGCAGGACGACTGCTTGAGGACAGGAGTTCGAGACCAGCCTGGGCAACACAGTGAGACCCTGTCTCTGCAAAAAATATTGGCCAGGTGTGGCGGCGCACATCTGTAGTCCCAGCTACTTGGGAGGCTGAGGTGGGAGGATTGCCCGAGCCCAGGAGGTCGAGACTGCAGAGCTATGATTGCACCCCTGCACTCCAGCCTGGGCAACAGAGTGAGACATCTCGAAAATAATAATAATAATAATAATAAAATGACAGAATTTTATGAGGGCTGAGGCCATCTCACTGGGCAAGCTTACAAGTACCTAGAACAGTATATTTAAAATTTAAACAACAACAAAAAAACCTGTCCTACCCTTTATTCAAACAAAATCTCATTCTAAAACCTAATGTGTAAAAACAGACCTAGTGCTGGGGGTGAGCTGCAGCAGCGGTGGGAGTTGGGAGCTTCCCCTGACCAGCTCTGCCCCCACAAGGCGGGCCTTGCAGCTCCGCCACAGACCCCCTCAGACTCCCCTGTGTCCTTCTCTCTCCGCCGCTGCAGTGCAGGGCGAGGGGCTCAGAGGCCGGCTCTCTGGCTGAGTTGCTAGGTTGGCCACACGGACCTCAAAGTTACCTGGAATGATTTTAAAAGAAATGAGAAGGAAGATGGGGTCAGCTGGTAACAGGGCGAGGACCAAAGCAGACTCCAGTATCTTTTGACTTGTGTATCATTTGGGAGGTTAATGCCTTCTAAAATTTGCCTATTCTATCTAAGAACATCTCAGAAGAAGAAAGGTACAAAAATATTAAATATCATCCCAAAAATGCGGTATGACTATTCCTTGAGTTTTGTATGTTACAAGAGGAAACCAGAGCCCTCTGTAAAAAAAGAAGAAATGACTATTAGCAAAACTACCTGCTTTGGTTTAGGTCATGCTTTTAATGGAAATGATTTGTTTAGTTTCACTGCCATCTTCTCAGTTAATTTCTTTGCATTCATTGCAGCCAAGTGTAAGAGGCAGCGCGCTTTACGTGTGTCTGACTTGAATTTGCTTTGAAAAAGCTCAGTTTCGCTATAATAATGAATATGTGCAATAACTTTTAACGCAGGATATAGAACAAAATGGAACTTGGATGCTCTATTTCCGCGTCATCTCGTTTTTATACTACACTAAGATACATTTTTGTCCATGCCCTTCCCATCCCGAAGCCCATCAGCAATGCTATCTACTCCCTACCCAGACGCTTCCTGGGTCTGTTCCCGACTCCATCTCCAGAGCTGCCCCGCACACTGTCCCCTGTCACCAGGCCTCCCCTCCTGCATCGACACTTCCTTCTCTGCAGCACAGCCAGAGTCCTCTTAGGAAAACGTGAAACGCACCACTTCCCTGAATAAAATCCTACAGTGACTGCCTACTCTCCTTACAAGGACATCTGAACCTCGTAGGCACACAAGGGCATGCAGGGTCCCAGCCCGTGTCCTGCCCCTGGGAACACCCCCCCGCCAGCCCTGCTCACTCCCCACTTCCCTCCCTACCCCACACTCAGAGCCTCCTCTGTTCTCTGAACATGCCAGGCTCTTTCTCAACTCAGGGACTCTGCATTTGGGGGGCCCTTAGCCTGGGATGCTCCTTGGGTGGACCTTTCTGGGACTGGCTTCTCCTCCTGTAGGTCTCGATTTCCATGGCGCCTCCTCAGGGAGCCCTACCCTGATCGCCTGGTCTAATGCTGCTCCAGAGTGACTCGCGGTTACCACCCTCACCCTCTGAATGTGTGTGCGTGTGTGTTTGTTTACCAGGCTGCCGTCTGTCTCACCCACCAGAATACAAGCTACGGGACAGAAGGCAACATGAACGCCACATTTCTAGGACCTAGAACAAGGCAGTGCTTACACGGGACACCCCATAAATGTTTGTTGAATGAATGAACATCCATTTTATGACATTATAATCCAAGGACTCTCTCAGGGTACTTTAAAGGATTGTGATTTTCTTCATATTTTCGCTAATTGCAAAACAAACACACAAGAAAAGACCAAATATACTGAACCATGCAATTTCTAAGACTCCCCTCCTGATTAATTTTATAAACAATATCCCCCAAAACACAGCAGTTACCATAGAAAAATAATTGTATAGTACTATTATGTATCAATTAAAAATAAATAAATTTTCAAAAGAATAATTATGTATTAAGTGAGGTTTAGAACATGCATGTAAGACTTGCATTAAAGGAATCACAGGTATCTCTCAAGACAACATAAACATTATTCAAGTTTACCATAATTTTTTGTGGATTTTATATCAACCTGCTTAATGAGCCAACTAGTCATTCTTAAAATACGCTACTAGAAAATTCTTGCAACTACTAGACCATATTTATTGCTTCAAGGAAGAAAACAAGAGAATGCAGATACTTCTATAATACTGTTGGTCACCATAATCTACATGATCTACAGAAACTACCACGTTCTGCATAAACTATGAACTGTAACTTACTTGTGTATAATTTACAGGACGGATTTTTCTACTGTCCACATTAGTCCTGAACATATTCATAAAGACAGCTCATCTAAAAGCTCATTGGTACTTTGTGGGCTAATGAATTCTTTCTAAACTGCTATAATTCTGTCCTATTTGTTCTAACAAAAGAAGAAATAAATAGGTTTTAGTTCAGCTTTATTTTCTTACAAACATCCATTTAAGTGCAGTCCTCAGGGGACATCTGTCACATCTAGGCTAATTCAGACAAAACCAAGCACAGTGCCTTGGACAGAAGCAGCATTCAATAAATTTAAAATGTGAAAAGACATGAAACTATTATCATTTTAAGGAAACTTTGGGTGTAGGAGTGCTTCACATTTAAAACACGTCGGTGACAATTTGGATGCTGCTGTCCTGTAAGGCTAGCTGACTGACATGAAGAGTGGGTGGAGGATGAGGGGGTGGACGATGGGCCCCGCACCGCGGCACGCCGCTCCTGATGCCGATGGCACACCACCCGGGTCCCGATGCAGGGGAGTCACGTGATGTCTGGGTCAGAAAATCACTCTCCTGCGTCTGTGGAGGATGAGCTGGTGGCACAGCACTGGCTTGCGTAACTGACAAGCAGGGACTGGGACGCCACGTGGACATCCTGCAGATGCCAACCTGCTCTGCCTTTTATTGTCCACAGCTAGTCACTTCTACCCCAGGAAATGTCTGTCTCCAGCCCGTACGTTCTTACTGTTTCAGTTCCCATCTATTTTCCTTCCCAACTTCTGGCCAGTTACTTTAGTTGGAATTATTTCAAAACATGCTCTCACATAATTCATCCTTTCAAGAAATATTCGAATGCCTATTACATATCAAATAGCTTTAAGCACTCGAGTTCCAAAATTGTTCCTACCTTGGTTCTATCTGTAGGCCAAAAAAAAAGTACTGCTATAAAGCCCCATCCTGTATAAACCCCATTTTCATGTTTTGCAGTCAATTCAGCTTCAACTTTTGCAGGTGAGGAAGGACAACACAACTCTTAAGATGTGACTTTCATGACAACTTGTATTCTTCCTTTTATGGATGATATCCATAGCTTTCTAAAAGACATGCACTAAAAAAGCAAACACGAGCCTATTTTATAATATTTCATCTTCAAGTACCCACCCTCATACAACTGTGTAAGAAAGGGGAAGCCATAATTTTTCCAAGTGAACCGCATCATAAACAACAACCCTGGAAGTACCAACACCCATCTTCTATCTTAGCCTTCTTTAAGTAATCTGGGTTTTTTTTTTTCAAGCACCAGCATTCTGTATGAATTATCCTGTTTGTTTGTTTTTCTTTTTTTAAGAGACAGTATCTCATTCTGTTATCCAGGCTGGAGTGCAGTGGAGCGATCATAGCTCACTGTAACCTCGGATTCATAGGCTCAAACAAGGTTTCTGCCTTAGCCTCTTGAGCAGCTAGGACTATTACAAGCATGTGCCACCAGACACAGCTAATTTTTTTGTAGTGATCGGGTCTCACTGTGTTGATCAGGCTGGTCTCGAACTCCTGGTCTCAAACAATCCTCCTGCCTCAGCCTCCCAAAGTGCTGGGACTATAGGCATGAGCCACTGCACCTGGGCCCTGTTTATTTTTAAGCACTATTTTTCAGTGTAAATCTTAATATAATCTATTATCTGGGTCGAAGAGTTATCTTGGACCCTGATGAAGATTATGTACCAAAACAACCTACTTACAAATGCAGTTCTGAAACTGCACTAGTTTGTAATTGGGAAATTCCCAATAGAAAAAAGCATTCAGGGGATATTTTGATAAATACCCAGTCTCTTAAAACAAAATGCAATTACCCACTCTGCGCCTGTTTCCTCATCTGTAAAATGAGGGTTTGGATGAAATGATTTCAGAGATTCCTTCAGGCTTCAAAATTCTATGATCCTATCAATGCAGCAGAATTCTGGCATCAAAGCATAACATAGTACCAGTGTCTAGCTATTTTCATCATGCTGGGGAAAACTATGTTAATGATCATCTGATCTGAAAAAGTAGGCTTTAATTTTCAAAGAAATGACTACATATATTGGCTATTAATTTTTTTCCCTTGCAGTAAAGGCTTCATAATTTTCTCTTTCTAATTCAAAGCCTTGCTCTGCTTTGTTCTTCAAGACTGAAGTGTGCCTTTTTCGTTCTCCGTGCTGCCAAAATTAACACTAAAGTTAGAATTATGGATGCCAATAAAATTACCACATGTAGTAGATACTGTGACTCCTCATAAAAACAGTCAAACATGTCTGTAAAATGCACAGTGGGCACAGGGACAATACAACTCTATTCCTTTCAACACACCATTCACAGAACTACTAATTTGCCAAGTTTTATCTCAAATGGCCTTGGGCTTGGGGGAAATCATAAGTTCTCTGAGGTTACAGTTAAGCGAACAACTTCTCTGATGCAGACCTTCAGACAAATCTTGTGTTTTACAATTTAATTCAATTTATTAACCCCAATTTTATGTATGCATGCTGTTTGGTGCTTTTAACAGAAAGTCTGCTACAGAATTTTTTTTAAAAAGCTGTTCTGAAAGAGCAGGAATTCCTTCCCCATACCCGGCTTGCAGACCACAACCCCTTGTGGTGGGGCGACATCTGGCTCCCGTTAACCCCCCTGCCGCTGCGTGGTAAGCAGCTTCCCTTTGAAACCAGATGACTATACTTGACTTTCAAATGTTTGTATTTGAAATTTAAAAGAAAACTGGCCTTGAAAAGGCACTTTTACCAGTTTACTGTAGGTGTGTTTGAAATGCCACTGATTTTGCAAAAGTTTAAGGCATCGACTATGGCAATAGTCGATGGAAGGAGATTTGGCATTAAAAAAAGGAATTTTAGAATATTTAGAAATTCTATGATAACTTTTCTCAAGCTTCCTGATGTTTTATTTCAACACTTGATGGGTCTCTTAAAGAAAATCTAATTCCTTAGCTATTATTTGAATAAATTGTTCTAATGCAGAAGAGAATATACATAGAAGGCCCCCATGAATAATACTGAAATTAACGGTATCCATCAGCTATGACTTACTGAGAAACTTCTAATGAGAGTGGAGTTGCACAAGAATAATCACGGTGGCTAATGGCACCAAAAAAATGAGTTAATGTCACCCACATCACCTGAATCTTTATGCATATCAGCCTAAGGTAGAGAGGTGTCACTAGGTGAAATGACACATCAACTGGCTCTTTGGTTTACAGAAGAAACCCATCGTCTTCCCAGCCTCCAAACTTTCATTAGTCATATTAGCCATCACTCTTGTTGCTGAGATTTGACTACTGATTTAAAAAAAAAAATTGTGATAGAATAAGCAGAGATAGAGCAGGAAGGGCCACTGATGGTCAAGGCTGAGTGAGAACCCCCTAGCTGGGGAGGCTTCCCCACACCACCAGAGAGGATTCCTGACGTATTCTCTCATCAGAACATCATGGACCATTCCCCTATTTGCAACAGATTTGTAGATGAAAAGTCAGGATGAAAATATGAGCCAACAGCCCAATTTCAGGCTTCAGTACTTCAAACCTTTGCTGAGGCTCCACGTTATAGCCCAACAGACGCTACAAGCATGGTGTGTGTCTGGCACTACGGAATCAAACACAGCAGAGTGCTATCTACACGGCAGGCACTCAAATGTCTGTTGAATAAAAAGGCCCTACCCATAGACACAAGACGAGGCCACACCCTGCTACCTGCCAAGATATTTTCCAACACCAGCTGCTACTTGTTCTTCAGTCCCTCGACTGGGATGAAGTTAGACTATTAACCACCAGGGATAAAAGCATGATGAAATACCCATCCTAGGTGGCGACAATATGATCTCTCAGATGTGCGGCTCTACAGGACAGACACCTGGCTAACAAGAGTTCCTATGTGATATGTTGTCTTCCTTTTCTAATAAGTGCATGCCAGAGGACAGAATCTAAATTCCTCTTTTAAGCCACCATGTCCTTGCCTCTCCGTTCCACAGCAGAACCTAGCCTGGCACTGCAGACACATCGCATGCCCCGATTTCCACGGATGCTACTTCCCAACTGCAGTTTAATGAATCAGTATGACATCCCCAGGGCCACACGTTTTCTTCCCCTCTTTTTAAGTTAGAACCACCATAACTGTTTCTCAACCTTTGTATTCTTTGCCTCAACAGCTCAGATATCAGGACTCTACTGTGACCGATTTCTGTAAAATACAATTGTGGTAGAACAAGAAGGCCTAATTAAACACAGTCCAAACACGTATAGGTTGACAGTTTCCAAATTACAACAAAACTATGCTGACTGACTGCTACGGACTCCCCAACAACTGAACACCCTATCGCCCCTTCCAACGGCCCTGAGATTATTCAGAGTAAGAATTCAAAGGAAAGAAAGAAAAGCACAGCAGGCCAGAACAGATACAGGAAAAACTTCCAATTCGCTGTAACAATAAGTAACTTTTCTCTCCTAAATTTGGCATTACAAGACAGTGGAAAAGATCGTGGGTTTTGTAGTCAAACCTTTATTTAGGTCCAGAGCTCAGCTGTGTGATCTGGTGCAAATCATTTAATTTTTTGAGTTTCAATTTCTTCTTTTGTAAAGTATACATAATGACGTTTACCTCCCAGAGCCACTGGGGAGATTAAATGAGATAATGAATGTCGAATGCTTACACTGCTCCTGAGACCCAATACATATTTAATAAGTAGTAGTTATTAAAAATATCTTCCCCAAGTCTATCTAAATTTATGCAATTTACTCTTTTTACAGTATTTGCATTCACTTACCAATAGTGGATTCACTTGGTCCTCAAAGGAAGCCTTTTTTGAAAACTAAAACTTCTTTGGGAAGGCTAAGAGGGCAGCGGTCTTTCTTACACTAGTATGAATTAGTTTAATCAGATTGCCTTCCTCCTGATTGTCAGCTGTGAGTGTCTGCACTGAGTGAATGGAACATTCTGCCTGGGAGGCTGAAAAGATACACAGAACATGTAACATTTTGAATGTATCACTGGGCTGGGAGAGAACTCTCTTAAAGCAAATGGGAACGTGCATTAGATGAGGGACTTTGGAGGGAGAAAGGTGCTAGAAGGGAAATAGTATAGATAGGGAGTTACAAGAACATCAAAGAAAGTTGGCCTATTTCAAAACTTGGGCTGGGCGAATCCGTTACCTAAGAATGAGAAGGGAAACTTAGCACTTAAGTACTCTTAGTACTTAGTGATCAAAGACACTAGGATTTAGATAATTTCTGAAGGCATCTGGAATGCTAACAGCCATGGCTATCTGTCTCTTGGCAAGGAAAATCTCCTGTAAAATTCAAAAAAGTGACTTTCACACAAACTTTCCAAATTTAGCATACTTCTTAAGGATGGCTTGTCCAATAAAATTCAAGTAAACCATAATCAACGTCCATATTTGAGGACCTCACATTCACATTTGTTCTGAATGATCACAGACCTTTGCAAGCAGTGTAAGGCAGCTTTCCTGCTTAACTATATCTCAAGGTAAGAACAATCATAACCTCTAGAGTGACCTGCCTAACTCCTGGGGTCTACCTGAGCATTCATCTACCCTGTGAAGATTCTTAAAATTAGCAAAACAGATCATTCTAACTCTCTATGACAAATTCATGCTTTTTTAACTGCCTGTCTTACTCAACTATTTATTGAGCAGTTTCTACATGTAGGGAACTGCTAGGAGATGGAACTATAGGAAAAGGCATGACTCTTGATCCCTGCCTTCAACGAGCTTACCATTTAGGTGGGAAAACAAGATACAAGTGTGTGTAAATTTAGGCAATCATAAAATAGTCACATGACTGTTCAACACATCCTTAGAAGAGCTGAAGTTGAAAATACATGAATGACTAGAATATTAATTCTATAATAGGAGCTTCAAGGACTTAGAAATAACTTATTAGGCATAATCGGGGAGAACTCTCTGGACAGAGAGATTTTAAATAGGGTCTTTAAAGATTAGTAGAATTGATGAGTGTGAGAACATTATAGAATTACATTGACAACACACTATGCTTGTTTTTTTCCTTTTCCTTTAAAACTGACTCGACATTCTCAATTTTTCTCCAAAGATGCAAAGTGCTATGCACGAAGTAAAGACCTCTTTGACAATGAAGAAAGGAAACATGCTTTCTTTTCTTCCATGAAAGGGTGAGCTATATAGGATAGATGTGATCACAAAGAGAAAGGAGATGTTCAGGGGGCCTATTGAATATAGTCTGCATTATTTTCAAATGTTCTGATTATTCTTACAAATTACATAAAGGATTCAACACTCTCAGAAACATCTTTAATAAACACAGTGCTAAAACCATACATTTGATGAGGTGATAAAACCATGCTTTCAGATGTGCCAAGTTTCACTTTGGAAATGAAGCATGTAATGCACTTTTGAGGACCAAAATTTACCATTTCACTATAATTTTTTTTTAAAGCTTTTGTGTGAAAAGCCCATGGATGTTGTAAGAAAACAGCTCTGTCATACTCTGAATCCTGGAGCAGACTATGATGAAATATGCTTACTTCCGTAGTAGTTAATAGCAGCCTCAACGTGATGTTAGTCTTGGACACCGTCCCTAGGCATATAAATCAGGCTTTCTTGGGTTTTAGTGCATTGCATGTAGGTTAACAGGCCAAATAACACACAAAATTTCAGGCACCATATATTAATTGAGAAGAAAAAATGTTGAATATTTACTGAGTGCCTCCCTTGGAAGAGTCAAAGAGAGATACAGCTGATGGAAATCTGAGCAGCTTATTTCCTACTGGCAAATCCTACAGCTGTTGACTTTTCGGGTCTGATGCGATGCTCTGGGACGACTCGTGCTGGCGAGGTCGCGTGGGGTAGGCAGCCTACACGGGAGATCTGGACTACCTAAGATCGAGGCTGTGTGAGGATTACAAAGCAAGCCACTTTTCAGAGTACCGTGCACCCTCATCACTGGTGGTGTAGACATTTTACCATATTTCTTTGCACACAACAACTCTTAAAATAAAAGCAGGGGAAACCTACCTGACCCTTTCTGGACTGGCTCCATCCCCCAGGTAGCTTTGACGCTAAAGCCTGGTGCATGCTAGGGGGTTGCATCCAAGCACAAGAAGGAGCCAGTGACAGAAATGGACGTCCTAGAATCTGTAATAAGAAGAAAGAGTAAACTTTCGAGTCAAGGGGTCCTAAATGAACATTTCAGATTGGCGACTGCGGGCCGGTGCAACACAACAGTACTTTACCTTCGCAGATCTACTTTCTAAAAATGAGTTCCAGAACTCTCAGCTCTTCTTACAATTCAGGGCTTGAGATACGGGTACAAGTGCAGTTCAAAAGCTGGCAAAAAGCACCTTAAAAGGGCTCTGTGAATGTACTTTGCTGGTAACGTTTTTTAGGAAGAAAAAAGAAAAAGGCATCCTCTTTACCATCTTTTTATCCTATGTGCACGGAACACGGGGATCCCGTCCCATGCCCATCCCACACATCACGGCCACTCGCACCGAGCCAGCATCCCACTGCAGTGCCTCGGGAATCTGCAGTGTCACTCCTCTTCTGCTTGTTCTCTGCAAAGTGAAGTCATAGGGATGGATCAGCCAACCTGACTTCTCACTACCCTGCCCAGAATCCTTTGTGAACTGGAATGAGTCATCGCTCCAAGAAAAGCCACAGCCTCTGTCTGTCTGTGCGGCTCCTTTGTCTGTGCCGCGCGGAGACTCTAGGTCAGAATGTTCCCCAGGCACAGGGCTGCAAAGGGCACGTCCTCCTCTGCTGGGGGCCCGGGTTCCCTCACATGCATTAGCACCAACTCATATTTTTCAATCATTAAAACAGTAAAAAGGGCACATACCTCCAGATGCTTGAAGAAAGAACACTCACATTAAAATTGATCTAGCGTCATATACTCACCAGTCCGTAATTATAGACCTGACACATTTTCCTATGTTTTTTTTTTAAGGCTGGCTTTTCGCTGTGATGAAGGACGAATCTCCCTCCTGTGTGTAACAGGCGGTTCTACTGAACAGTGGATCAAAGTTTAGCTGCAGTGAGCTATTTGTCATAAATTCCAGTTGCCGTGCAAGTCTGTGCAAGCCTGGATCATTCCCGACACACAGCCGGCAGGCTCGCAGCCCGGGCAGCGGAGCAGCTCACCCAGCGCCCGCCAGTAAAGCTTCTGCTGCTGCCGATAAAGGCGGCGTTGGGAATGAGGTCACTATGTCAGGAACTCGCTCACAGCGTGAGCTGCTCCTGAGCTTACAACACAACTCCAGCCGCACCGAGTGGGAGGACGCAGAGGGTTTTTTATGTAGCTGTTTTGTCTGCTTTTTCTTAAAAATGTCTAAGTGTAAGATCAGTATGGCAAAAAAATCAATCACATATCTGTTCAAAAATGTCCTTTTTGTTGCACTATTTGTACCACACTCATTATTAGCCCCACACTGGATCAATTGCGCATGCATATACATATATATGTACATATTGTATTTATACACACACACACACACATGCAAACAGAGGAACTTATTTCAGCAGAACCACAGAGCAAACATTTTGTCTTTATTTAGAGTACCAGCAGCAACACATAAACATCTCAAGAGGAAGAGGAGGCGGGAGTTGAGAGAGAGGACAGAACGGAAGGAGGATTAGTAATCATATAAAAACCAGAGAAAAATAGAGTCAGAGAGGAAAAGAATAATTTTAAAAGAAATGAATTCTACTGTATTAGTAAATAAGACTGACAAAACTCTCCCAAACTAAATAATACCAAAACAGGCACCTTTTGCTATCTCAACTCGGGAATCAAACAGATCTCAATAAATGATCCCCTACTCAGGAACTGAGTAATAGATTTGGCTAGCAAGATGTTTGTACAGCGCATTCTCCTGCATCCCCGTGAATACAGCAGCTGAGCTACAATGATCACAAAGTGGAGGGAGCAACCCAAGGTGGGAACTGCAAAAATGTACCGAAGCTCTTAGTAAGGTGATCCCGAATCTCTGGGTTCTGTGAGCCCGAGGCTAAAATCCTACCAGCATCATATTCTCACTTAACTCCTGTGACTCAGCCTGTCCTCCTGCACCCCCTCCCACGGAGCTTAGGCCTCAGCATATGCCCTCCCGTCACCCCCACAGTGATTCCCATCCTGTGCTCGGGAAGCTCAAAAACCTACAGCCCTCTTTTGCCTGACAACCATCCCGACAGCTACAAATAATACTCCAGTCTCCACGTCCCGGGTCATCTCTTCTCTAGCCGCCTATGGTTTCGGACGCTCAGCAAGCATGCAGACTGTACATTCATTTACCGAAGGACTGATACACCTGATTGGAACGTTATTAAATAAAACCTCTTCCACGCCTCCCAAACCATCTGACGCTTTTCAGATCCTCTGCTCTCCTGGGCTCCCCCCTTGACTTGGTTCTGGTGTCGCGACTTCACTCTGACAACGTGGCATCCTCCAGCTGTGTTCCCGTTGCATCACTGTCCCCTCCCTGTTCTGGACTCTACAGTGTCACGCTGCCACCGCCCTGAGAATGTTTTCCAAGATAACTGCTATTAAAACATTTTGTCTCATTTATGCACTTTTTAAAAACTTCATCAATTATACCTTTTACCCTTGATCAGAAATGGTTTGGTCCTGATAGTCCCATTCAGTGTACGATTCCTCTCCTGTCTGATGTGCCACGAGGGTCTCATCCAGGCCCCAGACTGAGCCTAGGGCCCAGCACCGCGGCCCCCCACCCACACAGCTCACCTTTAATCAACCTTTGAGTCTGGCTGTGTCGTTAGTTATAAATCCACCAAGATCACTTAATTCAACCCATTCCTGTCAGGCATGGTCTAGTCGCTGTAAGGTTAGAAAGTACGCCTAATAAGCTTCCGCACCTTAGGAATGCAATGATGTAACTATGGAACAAACGTGTGAAAAATTCAGATCTTAATAGATATCTTTAGCCCTGGCAATGTAGGAGCCGCCTCTGGGAAGCTCTAGGCTGTTGTACCACTTCGTAACAACAGTTAAAGATTCAAGTTTCTTCTATGGTAAATAAAAAGTTAAATACGTGGATACATTTAAAAAAACAAATACTAGAAGAAAAGGGATGAAAAGTTACAAATAAAAATGCATTCAAATCTTCTAGTATCCAGACATGCATGTTTCCATCTATATATGGGCTACAGTGTCCATGTTCAGAAATGCATTTAATCTTTACAAGGACCCCATAAGGTAAGTGCTGTCATGATCCCCGCTTGAAAAAGAGACAAACTACCTTCCAGAGGTCACGCAGCTGGTAAGACGCAGAGGTAGGAGGTGAGCCCGAGGCAGCTGGCTCCGGAGCCTGTGCTCTGAACTGTCACACATGCTGTCCCTCGATCATTGTAATAAAATGACCACAGCAAACAAAACATTTTTAAAAATCTATACCTCAATTTTTAAATTTAATTTGAAGCCAATTTGCTTACTTGGCACACGGGCCAACGAGGTTAAGTTCGCAGGTTGGGTCTCTTCCGTAGAAGCTGTTGCTGCCGGTTTCCGTGACCCCCGTCCGCCCGCCCTGCGGGCTCCTGACCGAATGGCCATGCGGGAGGGTATAAATGACCAGGCACGACCATAACCACAAGCTCCTCTGGCTGCCCTGCTAGCAGCAAGATGGGTTTATGGTGGGTACCCATTAGCCTCAACTCAGAAATAAAGCCAAGAGGGGCCCACTGGCATTTAAGATGCCAGGGTCTGATGCAGAGAGACGCCCAAGAACCAAACACAGCCGTAATTAGCAGTCCTCCTCCTCCCCGGTGCCTCTTGCTCCTTTTAATAACAGCTTCGGTGTTACAGTAAAGATTTACAAACATCACATAGGGTATCGCAGAGGTGATTTGCTCAGTTGATGAGGTGTGGGCAGAGGTTGTGCTTGGCACTTGACTGGAACTGGCCGTGGATTAAATAGAAGCACCACATAGTGACACAGTCGTGCGGGATCTCAATAAACGCTTTAATGACTAACGGGTCTTGCGCGGTCTTGGAGCGGCTGCGCTTGAAAAACCAAAAAGCAATAAATGTCCTTACATCAATTACAACCATTTATTGGGTGCCTCATGGCAAAGCCCCATGGTCAGTTTGGGAAGGTAAACATGTTTAAGGGAGTCTACACAATGCAGGGTATATACCTTGGCACACAAGCTTTTCATGAACAAATGACATGGTCCCTGCCCTCAAAAAGTTTAAAATGCACTTGAGGAGATGAAATAGTCACATAAATAGTGCAAAGAATACAAGGCAGTGTCTGTCAAAGGGGAGGAACAGGGAACAAGTACTCCTAAGGATCCAGGAAAAAAGAATCAGGCTTGAAGCAAGTCAGGAATGGCTTCCAGGGAAAGCAAACTTGCCCTAACATCTGGACAGGTGAGAGAGAAAGGGCAGCCCATATGTCAGAACAGAGGCTCTGTGAAGAGGGGGGTTTTGCATGTTTTGTGTTTACAGCTGTATTCCTGAAAAGTGCCTCGCCAATAAATAATGGCTCCCAATAAATAATGTGCTGGAGGAATGAATGAATGCATGAATGAATGATCTGGAGAGAGGACGCATGAGCCCAGGTCTGGAGGAGTTGATGGGAGAAGGTGGGGAGTCACAGGCAGGCCTGCCTGGGGCTGCGGGTTCATCCTGGCAGTAGAAGGAGAGAGGAGGCAAGAAGGGTGGCCCGGGAGCAGACTGAGAACAGTCTTTGATGGATAAGAAAATGACCCACCTTGTATTTGTAATGAACTTCACCTGGCATTTGTTATAGCCCTTCGTAAGTCTCCTCCCCAAGATGCATGACACCTCCCTTCTCCAAAAATAATTCTTTATCAGCTTATGGCGGCTTGCGGGAAGACAGGGATGCTGACAGTATGGCCAGACGTTGCTTCCCCAAGGACTTCACTCAGGAGTCAGTGATGCCAGGATTCTCTGCCCTTCAGTCCTAGTCGGTAACAATATTCCACTACACCTACGTGCAAGTCAGCAGACACCTATTAAATACAACGCGTAAGACACTATGCTGGTTGCTGGGGCCAGCACGAAGAAGAACAAGTCACAGCGCCTCTCCTCACAGCTCGGCATCAACATTGGTGTCATTCAAAGCAAAGAGGGAGCAAGGACCAGGGGACAAAGGAGATCGCTGTTTCTGATATGACAATGCAGCGTCAAGGAAGGCGGTGGGAATCAGCAAGGAAGAGGCAGCTGAAGTGGCCCCGCAGGATGGGTGAGTAAAGGTGTAGGAAGAGAAACGATGGAGATGTCTTCCCAGGCAGCAACGCAGTGTGGACAGACACGATGCGGTTAGAAAGGCCAGGATGCTCCACAGAACGCCTGGTGGGCTATTCAGCACGGCCGGGATGGGGGCATCTGTGAAGGACTTTGGTAGAAATAAAGCCAAAGAGTCAGTCGGCCTGGGATAAGATCCTGAATATGTGAAGAAAGACATTAAAGGTTTTTACAGGGAGTGATGTTACTAATGCTGAATGTTTAGGTTACTCTGGCAACAGGGTATGGGATGCATCCAAAGGGAGAAGTTAATTACTAAGACAAGGAAAAAAGCCTATTGTGAAAGGCTGTACAAGATGTAAAGAAAGAAACAGAGAGAGAGAGAGGAGACACTTTCCTACTTCACAAAACTACTATCCAAAATTTCCAGCATGAAATATTAGGATACTATCAGAAATGCATTTTTAAGACTATCACAATTCAACTAACAATACTTGCCCAGAGTCTACCCAAAAGACTATCTGTGCTACAGTAGTAGCCTGACTACTACTGTGGATTAGTGCCCAGGGTAGAATATTAGTTCAAACTGAGAAATAAAGGGAAGAGGAGAAATTCTTGAAATAAAAATCCCTAGGTACCAATAACAGATCAGACTGTCCTGGTTGCACAAAAACCGATTTAAAAAATACACAAATTAAAAATTCAATGAAAGCAATTTCAAAAACAGAAAGTTCCAAAGTTTTCAGGGCCATTATAGTCCAGGATTTACTGAGTTAAGTGCATTTTTGTAATGGTGGAAGAAACGGCTTCAATTAAAGTTGGCTGAGATGCAACACTGTATATGCAAGGAAACTAAATATTTAAAGAACAAATACACTCGGTGTCCCTATAAGTATGAGAGAGCATCAGTATGAACATGAAGTGAAGAACACAGCAATTCTGTTACTATTAATAATTCTCAAAAGTCTTTGGCTCTGTCCTAGTATCAGGAGCATAGAATAACTGCAGTTTAGAGTTAATGGAGACAGTGAAAGTCACACAGTACATTATCATTTCATCAAAGATAATCCTGGAGCCCAAAGAGGGGAGGTGACTTGCCCAAGGTTACAGAGTCAGCAGAGCCAGGATTAGCACTCAGGTCTCCCGATTCTTAGCACAGACATCTCTCCATTACTCCACCACACCTTGTAAAATATATTAATAGTAAATGAAAGGTAAACTCTAAGTCTTCTCCAGATGTCCTTTGGACAAGAAATTGTTAATTAAGTACACAGATATCCAACTTTCCACGCTACCCTATGGCATTAGTATAAATTATTTGTCTGCCCTCAATTCTTCCAATCAACATCACAAGAAGACAGGGAAGCAAAAGATGAAAGTAAAATGAGAAAAACTGAGAGCCTGCAAGTTTTGGGTTAAAAAGCCAGACTCTAAATTTGTTTTCTTAATATTAAACAGTAAGAAAACTATCGGAAAGTATGGAAAAACGAAATGTTACCCTTCTCCATTATAATTTTATTACAATAGCATTTGAATTTATGAACTGTTCATTTCCAACCTACTGAGTTAAAACACACCTGAGTATATCTCAGATGTTTCTACCCAGTATTTTCAACCGCAGAGGGTGGTGACAGTATGCCCAAAGCCCACAATACGCAGGGGGAAAAAATAAGACCCTATTGTTAAGACTCCCTGAAATTCATGTAAGCAATACATTCTATTCTGTAATAGATCCCTGCATGTCCTAATAGTAAAATTTCAAACTTTTTTTTTTTTACATTGAACACCATCCAACATTACTTTTCAAAGCTTACAAGTGAACTGACCCTTCAGAGAGACCCTCCACATTTACCCTGAGGTTGTACAAACCAGCCAGTGTTGGGCCCCAATCCCTGGGGGCAAATATGCCCCCAATTTGAGAAGCAGCAACTACATGTGAAATATACCCCAAAATGGTATTTCCCAATTAGTTTTCAAAACTATCATCAGTATTTCTGTTGCTTTAAAGATATGCCACTATTGAATCCCAGAGCTCTTTTAGCTGGAATTAGTTATAAGGTCAAAGAGCTGAGAAACTGAATTACTTTATCACTGGCTTATTTAATTATGGCCAAGTTACCCTCTCTGTGGGTTGCATTCCTCCTCTGCAAGATGGAATCAGGAAAAAAATATGAAGGTTGCAAAGGCTGCCTTATTTTTAAAAAGGAGACATAGCTATAGAACTAACCTCTGACCTCAAGGTGCTTCCAATTAACTGAGGAATGAAAAGTAAACACACATGAAAAGAAGGTATCACAATACGTCCAACAAAGAAAACTATGAATGAGAGGGAAAAATTACTCCAAACAAAGTCCAGACGGAGTGCAAAGTAAAGAAATACTGGCCAAACATTCTCATCCCAAAGCTGAACTCGCCATGACCAGGTTGAATGTGAACTTCTTACAGGCCCCGACAGCGCGGGCCGGAAGGGGGAAGCCACTATCCCACACGCTTCAGGGAGTCTGCAGGGTCCGCCAACACGCTGCTTTCCTGACATCTCAACGTGCCCTGAAACCGACTCCTGATGTCTCTCTATTCCTCCCGACCAGAGTGAGAACTGGATCCAGACTGTTGTGTTCACCACGGTATTTTCAGCACCTAAAACTGCCTAATATTTGCAGACTCAAAAAAAGAATGAAACATTATTTGGGCTTTGGTCTCCTCTCCACCATCAGTGCCACAGTCACAAACTACTACTTATTCACTAACATCGTCACCTATGTCAAGTCGATCTTCAGTGACACCTGCACATAGCGTCTCATGGTAGTCAGATCACACATCTTTATTAATAAAGTGTTTATAAAACTAGAAAAAGTCATAATCCTGATGTCAAAAAGCAAAAATTAGTCATACTTTCTTTTCTCTCTCTATAATGAATGAATAAAAATAATGGAATTTCTTTGCTGTTTGGGACCAGTGACTATATAATCATCTATATTTGTGCTGTCCAATAGAGTAGCTACTAGCCATGTGTGGCCATTTAATTTTAAGTTAACTTAAATTAAATAAAATTAAAGTATCAGTTCCTCTATTCCATGTGCTCAATAGCTACGTGTGGCTAGTATTTATCATATTGGACAGAACAGACATGGAATATTCCTATCATCTCAGCAAGTTCTACTGGACAGTATTGATCTAAGTAATTAGAAGCAATCACAAGAAAACCAGGTACCATTCACTTTTACCATGAAAAACCTATATTTTTAACATAATTCTAAAAACTCACATATTCAAAATAAAGAACCTTTTGATTTCCAAGTTCTATGAATTTTAACACATATGTAGATTCATCTCATCGCCATCACAATCAGGATATAGTTAGATATAGAACAGTTCCGTCACCCCAGGAAACACCCTCATGCTGTGCCTTACACATTCTTAATCCCTGGAACCACTGGTATGTTCTTTCTCCGTACCATTTTGCCGTTTCAGAATGTTGTGGTTACATACAGCTGGTAACCTTTGAGACTGGCTTCCTTCACTGAAGATAATGTTGTTGAAATTCATCCATGTTGTTGAATGTACTAGGAATGGGATTGCTGGGTTATATGGTAAGGATATATTTAACTTCCCAAGAAAACACTGAACTGGCTACACAATTTTGCAATCTGACTGCCAATGCAGTTCTAGAAACTTATTTTGTAAATTTATTGGGATTTTCTACATGGTCAGTCAAGTTGTTTGCAAATAGGGACAGTTTTAATACAACTTGTAAGCCTTCCATTTCTTTTTCTTGTCTTATTCCAATGGCTAGAAATTCCAGGATGATGAGAATAGGAATGGTGAAAGTGGGCATCCTTGCCCTCCTCCCAGTATTAAAGGGAGAGTATGTAGTCTTTCACCATTGAGTATGTTAGCTGCAGATTCTTGTAGATGTTCTTTGTCAGGTCAAGGAAGTTGCCTTGTATTCCTAGATTGTTAAGAGCCTTTTATCATAAATGTATGTTAAAGTTTGTTCATTGCTGTTTCCAAATCAGTTGTTATTATCATGTGTTTTTTCTTCTTTAATATGGTAGATTACACTGACTGATTTTCAAATGCTGAATTAGCCTTGTATTCTGAGGCTAACTACACTTGGTCTTGATTCATTATTCTTTTTATATATTCCTGGATTCAATTTTCTAATATTCGTGGAGGATTTTGACATCTATGTCCATAAAAGACATTGATCGGTAGTTTTCTTTTATTGTACTGTCTTTGGGTATCAGGATAATCCTGGCTTCATAAAGTAAGTTGGGAAGTGTTGCCCCTTCTTCTGTTTTTTGAAAGAGATCATATAGAATTGGTGGCATTATTTCTTCCATAAACATTTGGTAGAATACTCCAGTGAAACCATCCAGATCTGAAGGTTTTTGTGTTTTTGTTTTTTGAGTTTTTTTAAAATAAAGTTTTAGCTATAAATTAAAGGTACTGAAAAGATACAGAACTATTCAGGCAATTTATTCTTTTTGGGTGAGTTTGGTAGCTTGTTCTTTCTATGAATTGGTCCATTTCATCTAAATTGTTGAATTTATATGCATGGAGCTATTTGTGGTATGTACTTATTACATTTCTATGGGGACTGTAATGGTATAACCTCTTTCACTCCTTATATTGGTAATTTGTGTCTTATTTCCTTGTCAATCTGGCTAGAGGCTTATACATTTTATTGATATTTTTAAAGAATCAGCTTTTTATTTTATTGATTTTCTCCATTATTTTTGTTTTCAAATTCACTAATACCTACTCTTATCTTTATTATATCCTTCCTTCTGTTTGCTTTGGAATTATTTCGCTCTTCTTTTTCTAGTTCCTTTAGGTGAAAGCTTAGATTATTCATTACAGATATTTTCTTTTCTAATATGAGCATTTAATCTTATATATTTCCCTCTAAGCCCTGCTTTAGCTGCTTCATATGCAATATGGTATATTGTACTTTCAATTTTGTTCACTTCAAAATATTTTATACTTTCTCTGAGACTTTCTCTTTGACCCATGTATTACTTAGAAGCATGTTGTTTAATTTCCTAGTACTTAGAGACTTATCAATTGTTGATTTCTAGTTAAATTTTCATTAAGGTAAGAGAACAACTTTGGATGACTTCGATTCTTTTAACAGTGTATAGGTTTGTTTTATGTCTCAGGCTATTATAATCTATCTTTGTGAATGTTCCCTGAGGATTTGAAAGGAATGTGTATTCTGTTATTTAGGGCAGGAACATTTTATAAATGTCAATTAGATCAAGTTGTTTAATGGTATTGTTTAGTTTTTTCCATATCCTTATTGGGTTGCTATCTACTTGTTCTTACAATAATTGAGAGAGCTCTACTGAAGTCCCCAACTATAATCATCCATTTCTCCTTTCAGTTCTATTCTGTTTCATGTACTTTGAAACTCTGTTGTTAGGTACATTTTTTTATGCTTGTTATGTCAACCTGGTGAACTCACCCATTTTTCTTCATGTAATGTTCCTCTTTATCCCTGGTAATTTTTCTTGCTTTGAAGTGTACTTTATCTGATACTAACATGGCCATTCTGGCTTTCTTCTAATTAGTGTTTGCATGGGATATCTTTTTACCTTTTACTTTTAACATATTCATATTATTATATTTAAAATGTATTACATGTAGATAGCATATCCTTAAGTCACTTAAAAAATCCATTCTCACAATTTTTGTTATTTGTTATGTTTAGATCATTTACATTTAATTTAATTATTTATATTTTTAGATTTAGCTCTACCATTTATTATTTATTTTATGTTTCTTCCCTCATTTTGTTCCTGTTTTTCTTTTCCTACTATCATTGGGATTATTTAAATATTTGTAGTATTCTAGTTTATCTATGGAGTTTTTAATATATTTCTCTGTATAGTGTCTTAGTTGATGCTATAGACATTGCAATATATATACTTAACTTTTCACAATCTACTTAGAATTAATATTTTACTACTTCAAGTAGTAAATCATACCACCATATTGGTTCTTTTACCTTCCCCCCTTTGTTTTACAGTTACCATTTGTGTAGCTGTACATATACTGAAAACTATTAATGCTACAATATTTGCTTTCCATCATTATAAATATTTTAAAGAACTTAAGAATAATTAATTATATTTACCCAGATATTTAGCATTGTTGCTTTTCCTTTATTCTTCATGTTCCAAGTTTTCCTCCAGTATAATTTTCTGTCCATCTGTATTTCTTTTACAGCAATTCTTCTGGCAGTGAATTTAGTTTTCTTTTATCTTAGAAGTTCATTATTTTAACTTCATATCTAAAGGATACTTCACTGGATACTTTGAAAATATTGTTCCACTTCATTCTGGCCTTTGTGGTTTCTAATGAAAAAATCTACAGTCATTCAACTTGTTATATTACATGCTATGTATCATTTTCATTTATTTGGTTTCAAGATTTTTCTCTCTTTAGTTTTCAGGAGTTTATGACATGTCAGAGTATGGATTTCTTTGAATCTATCCTGTTTAGGTTTCTTCAGCTTCTTGAATCTGAAAGCTTGTGTCTTTTACCAAACTTATTTTTCAGTCATTATGTCTTCAAATATTTTTCCAAACCACACTGTTTCTGTAACTTTGATGAAACAAATATTGGATATTTTTGGTATCATCCCACACATCCCTGAGGCTCTGTTTATTTATTTTTTAATCTTTTTTCTCTGTTGTTGAGATTGAATAATTTCTATTAATCTATCCTGAAGTCCACTGACTCTTTCTTCTATTATCTTCATTCTCTGATTGAGCCCATTCATAAATTTTAAATTTTGATTATTATATATTTCAGTTCTAAAGTCCTTACTTATATCTTCTATCACACACTTTTGAGATCATGATTAGAACAGCTGATTTAAAGTCTTTGTTTGATAATTCCAACACCTGTGACACCTCAGTATTTACAACTGTTAATTGTCCTTTATCATACAAATTGACATTATCCTCATTCTTAATATGCTGAATAATTTTGACTAATGTGGTTTATAATAGTATGAGAGTCTGAGTCTTTAAATCCTAAGGACAATGTTGTATTTTCTTTTAAAGTAAGTGATCAACATGGTTAACTTCAGGCTACAATTTCCACACCATCTCTTATCAGTTGAATGCCAGTTTGGTGCTCAAAGCCTTTACAATGCTTTGTAGGACATCTGCCCCACATGTATACCATTCAGCGGTCAGTTTGGGACCTGCATGGTGGTCTAGTTCATATGTCACCTCTCAAAGCGTTTGTAATGCTACTTAGAGTCAGATCCAAACATGCACAGCTCGGAAGCACGTCTAGGACTTCACACAATATTTTATGCAATAGCTCTCTTGATCCTCTCTGTGATCTCCCCTACACTTTCCAGTTCCCTGGGGGCTCCTTTCATGGTCCTTCTGCCAGAATGCTGGGGCTTTAGCTACCTTGCTCAGTCATGTACTTCTAGCAACTGCATCTCAGTTTGGTGCCAAGTGGTGGGAGGACAGAAAGACAGGGGAAAAGCAATGGGGATTCACCCCCTGCTCTTGGGACCACAGTTCCTCTCATCAGAATAGATTCTCCTACCCTCACAGTTTCGGATGCCTGCCTAGCCCCTGCTGCCACTGTGACTCTGCAGGACTGATTGTGGGTTGGGAAGGGAAAGAATGAAAACAGTGACTTCTCCTACTCACTCTATGTTAGCAGTCCATTTTCCAGTTCCTCGGGTCAGAAAATGAGGGCTTCTCTGGAAGATCTTTCAGTCCACACCAGTCTGACCTACTGGATTTTGGGCTACTTTTGTGTCTGTGCCGGGTGATACCAGAGGTTGGCAGAACAGGATACTCATAACCAGTCTGGTAGTTCTTCAAATCCTGCTCTCCTTCCGCAATGTGCCTGCTACCATTTATTAATACTTTTCAGCGTCCTCAGGTATCTGCTCCATGCATTCTGTCCAGGGTCTGCAGCTGCACACAGGAGGAGAGCCAGAGTGGAGTGTGCTTGCTCCATCTTGCTTAGAAGCAGAATCCATAATTACTTTTTATTGTTTGAATTGCACTGTTAATAGGAGAAGCACACATGTTCACTTTGGTCTATGTTTTCCTTTTATAAAGACTTACTTTGAGGACTGATGCAATTAAGATTTTTTTTTTAAGTTTTATTTCAGCCTCAAAAAGATACCATTCCAGTTTGTCCATTTCTCACATACCAAACACTCCCCCTTCTCCCACCTCTGTGATAATGGTGGATAGACGTGGCTAATTAAAAGTTACCTTCTTTTTTGTGGTTCTGGCCTTTCTGGCACAGTATTTCCTTTACAGTTACTAATGAGAAGCTAAACTGATTGACAAGAGTGCTGTTCTTTCTTTCCCCAAGTCCACCCTCTGGCATAGACAGTAATGAGCTTTGTCATCAGTGTTAGGTGGACCAGGAGAAATCAGGCACCCACACCACCCACAAACCAGATAATTAGCATCGAACGTAATTACTGAGGCCAGTGCCTCCCTTTGTGACCCTCTCTGTCAACACTACACGTACAGAAGTGGTGGGTGCCTTCAAAGATTCCTTCCTTAGGCCTGGCCGAGGCCATTACAGCTGAGACGAGAAACAAGTATGGCCTGAGATTTTAACTCAAGAATGTTCAATCCTCCTACTTTTACTAGTCTGTTGGTATTTGTGGTCCCCAGAGGAGTATCACTAAAATATGTTCACTATATGAACATAATTGGCTTCTATACTCTATCTACACGAAAAATTCCATCAAAAACAAAACCCTCAAACATTTCATCTCAACAATTCTACTTCCATTCATAAATAACTTGACTCCCAAAATTCTAATAGCCTTCTCACTGGGGGATATGACCCAATGGTTATATTAATAACAGCTCTAAGAAGGCTACGTTTATACCGTATACATGAGTATGTTGTGCTAGGGCAGCCTATTCAGAATAGGACAGCAAAATGCCTGTTGAACAGAAATCTCGAGTAGACAGCATGATGGATGGGCGAGGTAGATTTATAAGTCTACTCTATTAGAGAGTAAAATCTGAAGGTTTAATATGCAGTAGCAGCAGATTTTCTAGAAAAGCATACACTTTATTATGTATAATGGATAAACTTTCCTACTCAGCCCAAATGAGGGTTTTAATTTCTGACTACTGGCAGCAGCACTTTGGTGGGGGATGGAGTGGAGGCCGACAAGAAGGCTGCTCAACCCGAACTGCTTCATGGAGGTGCCCTCTTGCTGTTAGTGGAAGTCACCCAGATATTTTCCTTGTGCATGTGTGGACTGCCCTTCCTTCTGAGCGATTTCCCCAAGACACTTAAGGATACACTTAGGCAAGGGTCTGGTGGGGAGAGTGATGCGGCCCGGGCCAAGGAATGGGGCCCCCAGGGCTGCTTCTCAGAGTGACAGACTATGCTTGGTCTGCTTGGCACAGTGAGGCTGCCCCAGGTCTCCCCACCCGACTGGGAAAACACTTAGTGGCTAGGGATCAGTGAGACTGAATTATCAGTTTGTACATCGCTGATAGATCTTCAGGACGAAAGCTACTGGAGATATCAGAAATACTACACTTAACACCACTGTTTGACCGAAGCCATGAGATATTATAAAGTGAGTAAAAGCTGACTTCTAACTCAAACTCCAGACAGAAAATTTAGCTGAAACTACACACATGCACACACACACGCACACACACGTACACGTAGTTACAGACTGAGATTGAGAGAGCTGTAAGCGTGGTATAAAGTATTTTCTCATGTTTGGGCCAAGAGCAACGTGGCACAGTCTATATTGAGACGAGAATGGGGGATTGATCACCCCCTTTATACTTCGGTTTGTTCAGATCTATGGTACTAAATCAATAGTTTTCCCAACACCAAATAGGCAAATTTAACATCTAGAACCTACAAGCCTGAAAATTAAAAGACCAGAGTTAAATTAACATAGTAGGAATAATTACAAATCAAACTAATTTTAAAAATTAAATGGTTCTGAATATTAAGCTAATAGAAAATAATTCTAAATTTACAAAATTTGTCAACAAAAGTTGTCACAAACTCTTTTATAATAAAAGAATAGTAATCCATTTTCTTCCTTCCATATTTTACCTTTTTATCCCTTTCCTTGCTGATAGGTCACCGCCACATCAAGTTTTTAATGTCTGTTCAAATAACACACACACTGATGTAGCAGAGTGTACTCTTAATGATCTGTTCGGATTAGTACATTTTTCTGTTAACTTCCCAAAATCAACATGTCTACTACATTCATACTTTGTAATAACGCAGTCAGTCCTCATAGGAATAGCAAAACTGGCCTCTGTAAAGTTCCACACCTCATAAAAGGCTTGTTTTAAGAACAAACAACTGATGAAGAAAGACGTTATTCCCCATGTGATACCATATCCTATTACTTTATGCTAGAATCTAACATATTCTTGCCTATACAGCTTAAAGTCATATGTACTTAATCATTTTAAGTATTTAAAAACGTCAACTTCTTGTGTTATACTATTTACCTTTTATCCTTTCTATTCTCACCCCTCCCCAACCCAACCTACTTTCCAAAAGAAAAAAGAAAAAAAAAATCCCCTGGCAACAAAGATCCTTTTGATAAACGGGCTTGGGGCCACGAAGTGGTCAGGAAAAAGAGTTGGTCTTTTCAGCCCTGGGTTAGCTGCAGTGGAGGTGGCAGGATTTCTGTCTCCCAAGCTGTCCTGGGCTGGTCACCTGGCGCAGAGAAGACAACAGCTAGACCACCACTTTGCAGGCCCTGAACGGTAGATCTGTGCTTGTGTGGACAATTATTTCACCAGTCCACAATGAAAAGAGGGAAAAATAAGACAACATGGAGAAATTTTCATAAAGATAATTTGGCTTGATTAAAAAATTATCTTTTATCATGCTCTTCTTTTTTGTTTATATGTGCATGTGTGTATATTAAATGTCTTCTCTTTGAATGCAGTAATAGCGATAAGAGATTATAGTTTTTGGTTGTTTTTTTTTTGAGACAGGGTCTCACTCTGTCACCCGGGATCAGTGTGCAGTAAGCTCACTGCAACCTCAAACTCCTGGGCTCAAGGGACCCTCCTGCCTCAGTCTCCTAAGTAGCTGGGCCTACAGGTGTGCACGACTATGCCTGGCTAATTTTTCTATTTCTTTTTGTAGAGCTGAGGTTGCACTCTTCCTCAGGCTGGTCTCGAACACCTGGCCTCAGGCAACCCTCCCATCTCAGCCTCCCAAAGTGCTAGGATTACAAGTGTGAGCCACTACATCCAGCCAAGAGATAACAATTTTTTAAAAACTATCTTGCCAGAACTAAAAGTTGGTAATCTTATGTTGATCCACACAAATTTTATTGAAGTGTTCTTGGTATGTTAAGTCCAAAAGCCTGAGAGCTCTTGGACTAGATTTCAGGCAGATGGGAGGGGAAGGGACATAGCTATTCACCATCCTAACACAGATCCTGAACCCATCTCCTCACCCTACCTGTGACAGCCAGAGTTTGGAAAGCAAAGTGTTACCCACTCTGAATTCTTTTTGATTATTAAAAAGTATTAACATTCGCTTTTCAACTCACATCGGCTTTCAGCAATTTTCTTAATGTTGTACCAACCAGTTTATTTTTTTACTGGGTCCCCTCACCATTTGCCCTAAGCTTTGTCTTCTTCATTTCATCTCCTGCTCTTAAAAAACTGACGTTCATATTCCTTTTCCAAGATTAGCAATGAAAGCATTGGTTTATAAATTTTAACATCTCCACACTTTTTCACATATTTTTCATAATCCAAAGTTGATCATCTTTCTAAGCCAATACAGAGTTGTAACTACTTTCCTTCCTAGTATCACTATCTTTATGACACCCTACAATCCAGCGACATCTAATTTCAGAAAACTAAAAAGAAAACAAATAATTAGAGCACAGAGCGCTCAACCAATTACCTAAGTTAGGGACACCTCGGATCCCCAACACCCAACTCTCAGGTGTGGACCCCACCCTCGGGCGGCCAGTGTGTGTTCTAGCATCATCTCACCCTTCTTTCATTCTCCCTTAAAGACACGAAATGCTATCATGTTCCTCCTTTCTTCCTCTTGCACCATTCACTTTTCTGATAGTAAACATTATCACTTGTGTGCATACCCCACACTGTCTTTAACCACTTTCCTCTCACTTCTAAGGCCTGCCCATATTTCTCCCCTCCCGCCTCCTATTAATAACAATGACAATACCTTCCTTCTTGACTGCCAGTGTGCATGAAGCATTGTCAAAGGGGCTTTCCACAGGCCACGGCATTTCTTTCTCACAAGAACCTTATGACGCAGATACTATTATCTCCATTTTATGAATGAAAGCCAAGAGAGTTAGGTAACTTGGCCAGAGCTGCAGTTGTAATAACAGCAAAGACATGGATAGGGTTATATCAAGGGAAGGAAAAAAAGTTTTGAAGCAGTATTTGACGAAGTAAGGAACAATTTACTTGTTTTAAAAGTTCTCAAAAGCACTCAGAAGATTAAGTCACAATTTCCACATGTGTCCTAGGTCATTCATTCTAATTATAACTTATTTAAGCCCTCATGTGAAAGATGGGTGAAAACCATTTTTAATTCTACGCCTCCATTTTGAGTGTTTAGCATTTTCTTCTATGTCCCACAGCCACCTACAGCACTCTTGGTTTCATGAAGGTTAGCAGAGTGTGGGGCGCGGCCCGAGTCCTAACCACCTGCTGACGGCTCCGCAGGAAACGCTGCTGGAAGGGTCGGTGTGATGACACGGGGGGTCTCCATGGGCTCGGGAGGCCCATCCATCTGTCCATTAGACGCAGAAGAACTGAGTTGGGGGCCTGTGGTTCTCTCCAGTTTGGGCGATTTGGTTCCAGAGGGTTAACTTAGCAATTTCTTTGGGGAAACTCATTATGCGTCAATCACTAAAATGAAATCTGGATTCTAAATTCACATCTAGGGTATGCATTTCCTCTTCCTAAGGCTGGTTTCTCTTCTCGCCTCTAAAAGGAGCACTCACAAGGGCTCCGTGGAGCCCTCCTCTCCTCCCCAGCTGCGTGTCCCCAGAGGCACTCCCACCCACGGCTCAGCTGCAACCTCAGACACACAGAGCTGAGGGCCAGACCTCCCTCTCTGTCCTGTAACTCTCCCTGACTGCCAGACCCACCCTCTCTCTCCCTCTCTCTCTCTGCTTAGCAGATGATTCCAGCTAGATGTCCCAGTGTCAGCATGTCCAAAGTCCCAACTCAGCATGTCCAAAGTCGAATTTGTTACCTATCCCATAAATCCTGCCACCCCTTCTATCTCCTACTTTGGACTGTGGCTCCACCATCCAGGCAGTCACGTGACCCGTGAATGTAGGATTCCGGTCTTTCCTTCACTAGCCACCCCACCTCCCTCTTAATAGGAACAGTCCATAGAGCCAGTCTACTCGACGTATGGATGTCTCTGAATCTGTTCCTTTTCTTCTGCTGAGCTGCTGGCCGGAACCTGCCTCTGCGGTTTCCACCTGGACTACTGGAAAAGCCTCCTGCCGGCTCCTCCCATCGACCCTACGCATAACTGCCAGAGTTAGCTTCGGATCTGATGCTCCTTCCGCTTCCCTGTTGGCTTTCCAGTAACAAACCCCTAATGCTTTAAATCTGTTGCTGTCAACTGCATCCCTATTTTTGAGCTGGTGGAACCGAGGATATTACATAAATACAGGTGATAACATTTTCTAATCATATCAGAAAGACATTCCTCTAGAATAACTTAGCAGAGATGAACAACAAATCATTTCCTCTTGAACCATCAGGGAAGATATCTCAATAAAGCTAAAAGAATTTGCTCATTTTAGCAGGTACATGCAAACAGGAGATAACGAATACTAACATTTATTGAGCACCTATGCATGGCAGGTACTACGTGTCAGATACTTTATGTAGGTTACCTAAACTACTACACCTCTGTGATGTAGGTGTAATCCTCATTTAAAGAGCAAAGACTAATTGTTCTGTGTCTCCCGGCAGGTAAATAGTACCTCAGGATTCAAATGTGGTTCTGTCCAATATCCCAAACCCATGCGATTGTCACCAGTCCACAGCACCCTCACCAAGAAAATGCTGACATACTGTCACAGTGAGTGGTTAAAAGATCCACCTTCATGGTGTAATTGCTTTGATTTAAATTCAACCATAATATTTCTTTTTTATTGCAATTTCAAATTTGAAGACTAAGATTTTTATGTTGATGGAAAGAGGAAATGGGTATAGATGAGAAACACCGTGTGATGATAAGAAAATTCACCAGATAACATGTCTAAGGTTGCACAGAACCCTTCCATTTCCTGTTTCTAAGGTCAAGGGTAACTTTTCATAACTTTTCCACACAAAAATCTACCCATTTTTTTGCAACTAAATAAATGTATCAGTACCTATTTTAAACTTAGCACTGGACTAGGTACTATGATCACAACAAAGACACAGCACCATCTACCTACAAGTACCAAACTATCAACTCAAGATAAACATGGGTAAGTGGTAAAGGCAGCATGTGCTATTCCAGCATTAAGTCTTACATACAACCTCACCACTTATTCAATCTAAATAACATTTACTCCAAAAACAAGAGGATTTGACATATTAAAACCACACAATGTGTAAAAACACACCATATTAGAGGTTCTAGGTCACAAAGATCTGAAAATTAGTCCTTTCTAAGGACATTTGAATATTACTTAGCAACCCCATCTGAAGACCTGAAGTGACTAGAAAGGTTTATTCTCTAAAGCAGACACTCTGCCTGTTGTATTTTCCAGTGCCATCAAGTCAACCAGGAAATCCGCTCTGCATAAAGGGTTTTCTAGTTGAATTAAATGGAACAGAAGGACATTTCAGACTAGTCTCTGTTTCAATTCTTAAAATTCTGAATTAGCATATCGTAAAGTTTATCATGTTAGAAATAATCTAACATTTTAAAAGAGATGAAACCAACATTTAGCAATGAGTTTCCTATTATAATAATTTGTCACTTAAAAAAACTATTTTAATAGCAGCTTATTAATAAACTTAAGTGCTATACAAATGCAACTTTTTATGTCACAATAAAGTCTATGAGAATAGAGACCATGTGTTTCTTATTGGGGGTAACAAAGTCGTTCTGGTCCTCATATTTCCATGTGAAGGAACATCCTTAACAGTAAAGATCCAGGTGTGTACACTGGACCATCCCCACCCACATCAGCACCTGGGGGACACTAACTTCTGTCACCGGTGAAGTGGGGGAAGGATCACCTTAGAGTAAGTGACCAAAAGTTACATCAAATGAGTGTAGAACAATTAAGATTGTGTCTTATTACAAAGCTTCAATACTCTTGATATTCTACTTTCCAGAAACCCTGATTTTATTCTTCTTTTAAAGTTTTGCTTTTCCCACAAAAACTTTCGCTTCTACTGTTCAATAAACCCCTTTTTATAAATGTAGTGGGCTTGCTATTTGTTTGTAAAGCATGTATTTTTAAAGAAAACTATTTTTTAATTTCTTGAACACATCAAATTATCTAAAAGCACATTGTTTTTCCTTAGACTTCCCCAAAGGGTCATATTTTTAAAAACTTTACAGACCATCGGTATCAATCAATCACAATTATTTTGAGCAAAGTCCTTTGCTAAGCTACCAGCTTCACTGGATAATATTAGTGATGAAAGAGAAACACTACACTACTGCATCTGCCATTAATCTCTAAGCATCAGGCTTCGCATCAATCACAAGTCATTTATTGTGGAACCTGTCACAGGATATAATGACTCATGCTAGTTGGAACTTGCAATTGCTCCTCTTCGAGGGGGTTTTCAAAATAATAAAAAGCTTGTGAAACATAGTCAATTAAACAGAACCTTTCTTTACCTTTTGTTTTACTTAATCTTTAACATATTAATTTTGCACATATTAAATGCTCTAAAATGACTTCATAATGAAGATTTTGCCATATCATAATCTGATCTGCAGAGACCTACTAAATTACCTAAATATAAAAGATTAGAATTTTGCTACCTGATTAAGAAAACAAGTTAGCATATAGTTATACAAAATAAAGATGCCTTCCTATGAGGATTAGTAAATATGATTTCTAAATTTTAAAGTAAGGTAAGCTTTATAGTCTGCCAGGCAACAAAGGTAACAAATCCTGCCTATAACAACTGGACTGCATTATAAAGAATCCAATCTTATGCAAACTCTGAATCATTAATGAACCTAAAAATTGTTTAAATTAGCAAAGCATGCTTGATATTTGAAATTCCACAATTAACCTATCCCCCAGAGAAAGGAAGGTAACAGAACATTAAAATGTTTTAAGAGAAAAAGTGCCAGTCTTATCAACAGGTGGATTTTTCTTCACCAGGTCACTGCTTCCTGCTTTGTTTTAGACAAAGGACTCCAGCCTACCTTAAGGGCCTCTCCATTCATGTCTAAGTACAGGCCGCTTGGTTCTGGCATTTGTGCCCCTAGACAGAATCAACATGCTGGTGAAAGTCACAACCCAACATCCTATTCTTGCCACAAGCACTTTGATCCAATTATTTAAAACCTAGATATACTATCACATTTATTTATCTTTGGTAAGGTCTTTCTTTACAAAGACATACAAACAAACCATTCTGATGACTGAAAATAAGCCACGCTTTAATTTCTTTAGAAGAATAAAGAAAGTGTGGTGCATAGCAAGACGGGCCACTAACTCCCGCTGCGTGGCCTTGTGTTTTGTGAATGGAGATAGTCGGGCTGGGTGATCATCAAGTTTGAACCCATGCCCGTGGCGTGACCTCAAATAAAGCAAGGTAGCTGGCAGAGTGCACTGTGCTATGCAGCAGCAGCAGCCGAGAGCATTCCCTGTCGTTCAAGGTGTTTTTATTCTTTGTTTATACCTTTAAGGGCTTATAAATTTTTAAGAACTGTTTGCAAAGTAAATACAACAGGGTGGCAATATGACAGCTTAGCCAGCTCTGTCCAAAAGCTAGTTCACATGCTTCCCATTTGTGACACGATGAATCAGACTGGCCAACTCAGCCTCCCGCCACCCCTCCTCCCCCACGGTCACACACAGCATGGCTGGAGATGCTGCCCTAACCTCTCCAGGGCACTAGGTTACTATTTATGAATGTGGTAAAACATTGCGACAAAACCCTGGAGAGAATCCAAGCCACTGTGTCCCAGAGAATCAGGGTTAGGGCTCAGGAGTTTAGCTCATGTGTCTCTGTGACATCAGCACCTTGATGTATTTGTCTCACAAACCACCCATAAACATTTCTACATCTTTCCATCTCGAAATACGGCTTCCCTTTACAGCTTTAAGTTTAAACTGTCAAGGCATAATTCAGCAGTTAATTTTGGAGGAGTCAGATATTATGTTCAATTAATGAAAGACTATAAGATCAATATAAGGATATAAACCGGCCAATTTCAAGGAATCTAAAAATGAACTAAACCTACTGACCAAGCAAATCCGACACTCTTTACAACCCCCTTTATGCCTATTATAAAGACTTATCATAGATAAAAGACTTTAAAAAGTAATCAATGCCAAAATATTCTCTAGAAATGAACAAGTTTGCTTACCCAACGTAAATGCACTTTAATATATCATTTATCCACCAACAGATATTGTCACTGATGCCAGCAATCAAATGAAATGTTGACTCTGAGCAGAATGACTAATATGGAGGGTTAGCTCTTTTTTTAGAATACGCCTGAGATTCTATATGCAGCATACACACGTGTTAAGTTATCTATAATATACACATGCACATATAAAAGATTGAATAAAGGCAGCTGTAAAACTTCCTAACATGTTATAGTCAGTAATTAACGCAAATTGGAATGAAAACACTCTAGACTGCAGTCTTTTGGAGGCAGGAGCTCATAATCCCCAAAGATTCAGAAGCATTACCTCATTGCAGCCTTGAGACAAGCTGAGCATTCACTCTAGGTCTTACCCAGCATGCACCGGTTCACACAAAGACAACAGAGGCGTGACCAATCACATTGTGGCTAGCAGGCACTGTTTCAAAGCCCTCTCCCAATATTACCCATTGACATGCTCACTGGCAGCCTGCTGAACTTGTCGTCATGGCAACACATCCCAGCTGCTCACCGAGGCTTGTTATATTACTTTTCCTTTTCACCACTCACTTAGCTAATTAAAAATTTAGAACTATGTTTTGCATGTTGGACGCACACTGAAACAATGCAGGGTCCTTTTTTTCTTTTCTATCTTTTTTTTTTTTTTCCAATGGCGCTTTTAAAAATGCGGGGAAAAGCAAATTGAAGGACACTCCCATGAAGTCCCAATATAACCAATCAATAGAGAGACTGCATGTAGCTCCAGCCAGATGGAATTCGTCGCTAAACCTAATCTGCAGCAAAGCAAAACCTAACCATGAACATCACTAAAGATGTTCTTCCTGTTTTGAAATCTAGAAGCCAATTCAGCATAGATTATTTATGTTGAAATATGTGCATTATTGTTGGTCCAAATATTCTTTTAATATCTTTATTTAACACGATTCTGATTTAAAGCAGCTTTACCCATAATTCCACAATGCAAGCAGAGTAAATAAATAAATAAAGCGCAGACAGAAGATCCTGTAAAAACTGCCAATATGGCAAGTGTTAAAAGAGGTTCCTGGCAAAAAGCATGCCTGTGAATCTGACACATGTTTTAGATTTGACCACCAAAATGCACCACTGCTGAGGAAGGGCAGAAACAAACGACAGCCTTGCAGTTGAAAACCCATGAAAAGAAAATGCCAGCTTTTGTTTACCAAAATACAGAGAAATAAATTAAACCTCTCAAACTGTTTCAAAGATGATGGCTGTCTCACATACATCACCTTTTTGAAAACTCCCCTAATACCTTGAGTTATACCTTTAAAACAGGAGTTGATACCCATGGCATTCTCAGAATTCTAAGGTAAAGATTTCTCTTGGTATTTCCTCTTTCCAGGTAACATATTTAACAGAGTAGAAAGAAAATTAAAAATGGAAACAAAGTTCATTGTAAATAAGCAGAGGTAAGAGACAACAAAGTGGTTTTGAAGGTCCAAATGTTACAGCTAATGAGAAGTCTGTACCAATTTCAATTAAAAGAGAACGCCAAGATGTCAAAAATAGGCTTGGAGAGGTGGTATGGCTTCTGCTTCCTCCCAGGTTGGGTCTACTAATTTTTCTGTCTGAAATAATCCAGGACTGTCTGATTGGTAGCATTCAGTCCTCAAGCACAATGCAAATATATAATCAGATGGGCTGGTCCTTTTCTCTGCAAAACCACCTGCATCCCTGAACTTTCAGGTCTACCGCCAAATACCACTGTAAAGAAGTCCCATCCACTGAGAGAGTTAGAAACTTCAAGGAAGATGTTCAGAGTTCTAATTTGTCTGTGAGGGGTGTGAAAGGAATGTAGGCCTGGGAAAGTGAGGCCGAGATGATGGGCAGAGCTATTTTGGGTACTAAAGGTAAATATTGTTTACTTCTTCCCTGTCTTCTGACCTCAAATAACCAACAGATGGAGATCCGGGATGCGGCTCTCAGTTAAACATGGCAGACTGCAAACAGTGCCTGGAACGCCCACTAAGATGATAGTAGGAGGAATAAGAAAAAAGAAAATGAGAGGGAAGACGAAAACACATGAAACTATCAAATAATCTTGGAAGCTGGAAAAGCAGATGGATGAGAGGTAGCTGAATTAAGAAAGTGAAGAAAGTTTAAATACATATACAAGAGGAAAAGCTAACCATGGATGGTGGTGTGGGCATAGCAATTCTGAAATGATTTTGTATACGTGGTGTGAATGAGAAAATTGGTAATGGGGAAAGGAGAAGGAGAGCCCAGTGATACCACTATTAATGCCTGATTTTTAAAAAATGAATATAGACATATATGTCCTAGCTCTTTCCACTGAAAATCTCTAGAGGCAACACTACCCCAGTAGCAAAGAGCCTCACAGCATTCAGAATCTTGGGTTGTAAATACCATTCCCCACTAAAAGAAACTAGGGTGCCTTAGAGAAATAATTGATTATCACATATAGGTCCGAGGCACAAAAAGCACAGGTGAACCTGGAACATCCTTCTGTCCCAGAAAGCAAGACAAAGCTCAAAAAGGGATGGGGACACCTCAACAGACACAGGGAATAAGATTGAAGAGGTTTCCGTGGCCAAAATGGGAAAAAGTGGAACATAAAATAGCATGTCTGCAAAAGACTACTACCCCTTGAATAATAAAAAAAGAATCCATGAGACCATTGTGATACAAAAACAAACAAAAAATTACAGGGCATGCAGGAAAGGACAGGGCTTGTTTTTCTTTTTAAACAAACAATGCCAATTCATAACTTTAGAAGGAAATATAGAATTAGAATATCACATTTGCAACTACCATTGTAAGAAGTGGTTAAAGCAAGAATTACTGATGCGTGATAAAACCATAGGGTAAAAGGTTGTTGGAAAACAAGCTATTGATATAGTCTCAAAACATCAACAAATAGATTATTTTTAATTACAAAAAGCAAAAAGACAATGGAGAAACCAGGCCAATACTACCATAACCAAATGTTCAAACTTAGTATCACCAATGAGACAAAGAGCCACCATGTGCCTCCTTATACTATGCATGAAAAAAACATAACACAACCTGAGTATTAATGGTATTCTTGCCAAAAAAAAAAAATGCTTAATCTAAATTTAATCATGAAGAAATAATCAGACTTCAAATTGAGGAACATTTTGCAAAACAACTGACCCGTAATGTTCAAAAAGGTCAACATCCTAAAAGACAAAAGGAGGCTGGAAAACTGTTTTATATTAAAAGAAACTGAAGGCATGCAACTAAATACAACATGTGATCCTTAGAGTTTGGAATTAAAAAAATAAGAATGAAAAAAAAAAACAGCTATAGAGGATGTCATTGGCACAACAGGAAAAATTTGAAAATAAATTATATATTAGAAATAGTATTTATATCTATGATTATCTTTCTAAATTTGGTAATTTTAGTTTTATTATGTAAGAGAATGTCCTGGTTCTTGGGAAATGTACCCCTAAAACATTTAGGAGTGAAGAATCATGATGTTTGCAACTACTATCAAATGATACAGAAGATAGACATTAGATGATAGAATCCCAGCACTTTGGGAGGCTGAGGTGGGAGGATCTTGAGCCCAGGAGTTTGGGACCAGCCTGAGCAACATAGTGAGACCCCGT